>JARFXV010000209.1:0-695642 GCA_031761425.1 Cosmopolites sordidus | reverse complement strand
CATCACCATCACCATCAGCCTGAATCGATCCACTGCAGGATGAAGGCCTCTTCAGCATGCTTCCAACTTTCACGGTCATGGGCTTTCCTCTGCCACTCGGGTCCAATATACTTAACGATGTCATCAATCCATCGTGCTTTCAGTCTTCTTCGCGGTCGTTTGCGATTAAGCAGTATCCACTCCAGGATTGCCTTGCTCCATCTGTCGTCCCGTCGCCTCGCTATATGGCCTGCCCATACCATTTCAATTGTTTTGCTCTTTCAATGATGACACAGACTTTTGTTTGTTCCCTCATCCATGCGCAGGACTTTCTGTCTCGTCGTGTAACGCCGAGCATACATCTTTCCATTCCCCTCTGTGCCACCCGAAGTTTTTGAATTGATTGCGATGTGAGTGTCCAGGTTTCACTTCCGTATGTCATAACGGGTAGAACGCACTGATCGAAGACTTTTCTTTTCAGGCAAAGTGGGAGTCTGCTCTTAAACACTATGTTGAGCCTACCAAATGCTGCCAGCCACATTTAACACGCCGTTCCACCTCCCGGGCGGTATTCCCCTCCATTGAAATCCTCTGCCCAAAATATATAAAGCTGTCCACAATCTCCAAATCCCTTCCTAAAGTTTTCCTCTTTTCCTTTCCTCGTTTGTTTTCCTACTATTGGCCTTATTATTGCCTTGCATATTCCCAATTTATTCCTTGTGTTGAATCTCTTGCCTCTCAGTAATTTTTTTGTTGTTATGGAATGCTCTATAACATTTTTGTATCTTTTCGGCTATATCAGGTGCCTCATTCCTTCTATCTATAATGACTCCCAGGCATTTAAATGTTTTCACTTCTTCGAATTTATAGCATCCGCAATCTAAATTTCTTAATATTCTATCATTTCTGCTGCTGGTATATATACATTGTCTTTTTCTGCTCATTTATTTCCAGTTCTTTTTTCTTAAACTCGTCAATAATTTCTATTACGGCTTTAGTTCTTTCTGATCTCAAGCAATTATTGCAACATCATCCGCATATACAGTTGCAGTTTTCAATTTTCTGCATTATGTTATACAATGCTATTATGAATAATAGAGCCGACAGACACCTTCCTGCCTAACTACTTTTTGAGCTAATTGTCTAACTCCATAATTTGTAAATAAGCATTATTAATTTAACACCATTTTTTAGAAGCCTAAAAAAAGCAACTAATGGAAAATCCCTAACAAGGGTTCAGGAAATCCCAATAATAATGCTGGTATACTATCAAATAAATAAGAACCATATTTTAAAATTACCTATTACAAAAAAAATATTTATCTCTTATATCTTTTTAGAAATATATTATTATTAATATCAGAAATATATTACTATTATTCAGAAATATATTAACTGTTTTATTTAATAATATTTTGCCCTTTTTTTACGCAATTTAATGCTTCTTCTTTCGAAAAAGTTAGCAACATTGTCCACAACCAATATTATGTAATTTGATACGGTCATTTCAAACGACTTTTAACAATGAACGAACAAAATGAAGCACAAATGATGCAATGCCTGGATGTTATGGCGGATGTGGCAACAAATCTCAAGCACACGTCAAAAATTCGTATGTAATTCGCGTGTAAAAACATTGTATGTGATCGGACATTGTTGTAATAGAAATACGTTTCATCAATTTTAGGCGTTTCCACCGCTTTTCAGCAAAAAATCAAAATATAAATATAATTCTTCTTTTAATGAATGTTAGCTTTCGATATCATGTATGAGGGCCCACCAGGCTGACTTTTTGGGATGGATTGAAAACGACCCTTTTTTCTAGAACGTGTCATTAATGGTTATGAATTGATAGCGCATCGTTACTCGAAATTGTTGTCACTCATTTTCAAAACGCACGAGTAATACTAGTAAGTGACTTAAGGAAGTTCAAACTTGTCCTGAAGACGCATCACATCTTAACAATCATCCCATCCTTACCAGTGTTGCCAGATGGAATGCTACACCACCGGTCTCATTACACTGACACCTCGAAAGTATTTTTTTTATTTTGATATATAGCATTAACAAAAATGAATTTATTCATTCTCTGGTTTGAGATCGTATAAAAATGTGTTGGTAAATGTTTAAAAATATATAGTAAAAATACAAAAAGAACAAAAAGCGTGAAAACTAAGTTAGCTTGGAAAATGAACTAAAATTGTTGGCCTAGTTCGCAAGAAAATGCGATGGAGAAAATTTAAGTAACGCAATCAAAAGTATATTAAAAAAGTTTCTTTTCTTCAAGAACTTCGCTTCTCGACACGTTCGCCTTCTGGTATACTGTGTAACTCCAAACAGTGCTGATGGCACAATATAACAGAAATAAGCTATATATTTTAAAATTACCAGGAATAATAAAGTACAAAATTGTATCTTGTTATATATTTGTTATATATTTGCGTAATATCACGCAAATATCTACCTCTTCTTGCTTTAAAAATGCCCGAACTTTAGTTATAATTTTAAAATACGGTTGCAAGTCATTTTCCCATTTCTATCCCATCTCATCAATGACACAGATGTTGTCCCTTGATAGTTTGACGTTTAATCTTGAAATATTGAACTTCAAATATGACAAATATTATACAGAATTTCTTCGAATTAATTAACATAATCAGTTAATTAATTATTATAATTAACTCTTAATTAATATTGAATCCCTTATTTAATAAAGAAAGTAATACAACAATAAGAAATTGTAGATTCTCAGTGACCATTCTTTATCATCGCCATATAATTTAAACATATTTAAGATACATATTTAATATATTACAAATCCTTAACAATAATTATTAATTCGCTGTAGGATCTACATACCCCCCAAGCCCATATAAAGGGTGATTTTTTTACTGTGTCTGAAATTCCGATTTCAGACGAGGTCGCTGTTTCAAACTCCGAGGTCGCTGTCAAACGAAGTGTGATTTTGCGCGCACTTCTGTCAATGTCTGTCTCGATAGTCTGACAAATCAACATGAAATGTTTAACATCAGAGCAAATCTTGCAAATCGTCGAAATTTATTATCAAAATCAGTGTTCTGTGCGCCAAACTTGTAGGGTACTTCGTGAATTTTATGGTGCCCAATCGAGCGATGTATTCTCCAAATTATCGACAGACTTCGAACGCTTTTACGCTCCTCGATATTAAAACAAAAATAAGACAAAAAACTGTGCGTTCCGTAGAAAATATCGCCGCTGTTGATCAAGATCCAAATTTATCAATTCGTTGCCGTTGCAAGAAGTTGCCACAAAGGTCATGTGGTTTAACGCCTTATTATTTTCTTTGGTATTATATTAAATCTTTGGTATATACCAATAAACCAGCAACTATTGACGCCTTGGAAGCCAACATGAACTTGAGTAGGTAAAGGAGTGCCTTAGGCATTCACAGAAAAAGAAAAAAGCTTATTACGCTGTTACTTGACGTTAAGAGCTATGATCTTCTAATAGTATAATAATCATTGCATCAAAATTTAAACAATTATGCACTCATGGTTGAAACAAGGATGTAGAATATTTCTACCCTTATTCACCTTGTATGTCCACTGAATACTATACAATACTAAACAACAATTGGAGGTGGACAGGTCATATAGGGAGGCGATGTGACGTCAGGTCACAAAGCATTTCATGCGCTTCACAAAGCGCGTCATTTGGAAGCATGCTGCAGTGGATGAATAACGGCTGAGTAATGATGTTTTCGAATGATGAGATATTGGCAAAACCCCGTCAAGAAGGAAATATTTAATCAAATGAATGGATTGACACCTGGAAGAATAATACTAACATGTACTATACCGAAATGTCACGAAAAGAAAGAATACTCTCCGATTTCAGAGTATATTATGTGATTTAAATATTACTCATGATTACATGAAAAATGAACCAGTGGTGAAACCACATCCAGAGACTTTTTATGTAACTTCTACACCGATTAACTTAAATTAGTACCTTAGTCCCGATTAGTACTCACAGTATTATTTTGGTTTATGACTAATCATATTCAGTAAAACAATAACCGTACTTTGTTTCTTAATTATTAGATTTTGTTTTATTTAATTTTCCATTTAGATGTTCGTAATTACCCCACTCTTCCCTAACTTTTTAATTTAATGTATGTAAGTTTAATGCACCTATCTTAAACTGGAAAATTACTCCATATCACGAAATGAGTAGTTATTGCTATTTAATATTTATTACCAAACACAAAAACGAAACAATGCTGATATAAATCATAATAAAACAATTTCCCGAAAGCTTCCAAAATATCCAATATTTTACCCTCCGGATCAACAATGAAGTAACTAGAGGAAGCGAAGTGATGTTAATATCTCAACAATGTTCATGGACGACTCTCGGCACGTTCCCCAAGCTATTCTAAACATTGAATGGCCTGAATCGACTAGAAGTTAGGAAAATTACGGTAGCACGGTTTAAAATTAAAATTGCGGTGTAGGCGGGCATGCCGACAAACTGTGATATATAACAGCGGAACGTTATCTGGCTGCAGTTCGAGTCTTCTTTTCGCTGCCGCATTTCTCATTTCGCAGATGGTTTTTACGGAGAATAAAGATAGCAAAAAAGGCTTAACGAGTGGAACGATATTGACGGTGTGAAAAACTCGCTCTCCTGAAAATGTTAACTGGAACTTTGGGCTTCTTTCAAGCAAAAAATATAAAATAGAAAAATTTAAATAACAGTATTTTCCCACTAGCATATTTAAAAAGTTTTCTCTTTGACTTAGAGTTTCGTAATAACAATTTTGTTTTATTATGTATTAGATATTTTCCACACAATGGTTATACATTATCACATAAGTTATAAAGCGTTATCCAAATATGATACCTACATGTTTCTTTATTGATATTTAATATTAAGAATTGATAGAATTAATATTTTTAATCTATTATATTTACATTCAAATTTTTTCAATTTTGATTGTAATTCTTTTTATTATTGAAACTATGACGCATTACAATTTTACGTCGAACAGACTTTCATATAGAAGTCCACTATGACTGCATCTTAAAAAAATGGAGAAGCCTCAATAGATAGTGAGGAAGAAGGAAAATATTTAATTAATGTAAAGCAGGAGTGCAGTTGGGAAGAACTACTCAAGAATTAAGGAAGTTATATAGAGAAACAGGCATGGTGGGTGTTAAAAGAACTCAACCAATATATGAATAGGTCACTTGGAGAGAATGTCAGAGGAAAGAATACCTAAGATGTTACTAGCACATACAATATGAGAGTTAAGAAGAACAAGGAGTCCAAAGGTAAGTTGGAAAACAAAGATAGAAAAGGACCTGAAACAACTGAACATCACCGGATGGAGAAAAAAAAACAAGGGATAGAAGGAAATGGGCAAACGTTGCCAACCAAGCCATGGGCACGCATCATATCGAAATTTTTGTTGACTTTACGACATGATACTGAAGTTATTGCATAAATCAGATCCAACATAATAAAGAATAGCAGAACATTCATTTTTTGTAACTTTGAAGCATATACTGTACTAAAACGAAAACACGAAACGAGGAACATCAAAAGCAAAAATACTCCATTGATTTTTTTTAGCCAAAATATACTCAAATTGTTGACATCTAATTCAAGAATTACAGGAGGATATTTATCACTCTAGATACAACAATTTTGGTTTATGTGTATTGTCAATTTTCTTACCATACCTATACCTTGCAAGAATTTGAAAAGAAAGAAAAGTGACAAATGTGATTGGGAGAATAATTCTGATTTTTTTTTTGGATATATGTATTATATTGCTGTGGCGAGAGATTAACGAGCAAAAGTAGCTCTGAAAAGTAGTCTTATGCCCGCAATTGTCCGCGTTCTGTTGGCTTCCAAAGCGTCAATAGTTACTGGTTTATAGGCATAGACTAAAGATTTAACATAACCCCAAAGAAAATAATCTAAAGGCGTTTAATCACATGACCTTGGTGATCAATTAAAAGGTTCGTTCCTCGAAATAATTTTCTCACCAAATTGTCCCGTCAATAAATCGATTGTTGTATTGGCTGTATAACATGTGGAGCCGTCCTGTTGAAACCACATCTCCTCCAGTTCAATACCATTCAAATGCGGAAAAAACAAGCAAGTTTAAGTTTTCATAAAATAGCGTTATCAGAATATGAGCGAGATGGTTTGAGAATCAGAGTTAGGCACGAGTCCAAAGTTCTAATTATCCACGAAGTATCCATAGACGTGACGAATGGTATGTTAGACTTCATTCGGGACGAAATCAACATAAAAATAGCCCGCAAATGCGTTATGCTTTCTTTGCAACCTCGTTGATGTTTTGAGGATGATAAACGATTTTATTGAGTGATTCCTCCTACTCATTTACATTTGCTCCTCCAACTAAAAATTTTAAACGAGCTTGAAATATGTCCTATGCGCCTTGGGGACGGGATACCTTGCCACAAGAAGTCATACGTATATCAATTAAATTGGATCCATACCTCGCAGAGTTACAGGGAGTCATAATAATCGTAATGGAAGTAGTCATTATTAAATTTTTCGTATCAAATGTACATGGAATTTCCTCCATGTAGTGTAGAAATAAAAACCAAATTAATTCAATTAAATATACTTTTCTTAGTGTTCTATTTTTTCTCAAGTATATAATAAAAATGTAGATACCCGTAATATTAACAATCAAAAATTGATTATTAATAATTATAAGAGATATAGAAATATTTTTTGCATACATCCTCTGGAATATTTTTTATACTTTTTTGCATTTAAAATTAGATTGGTTTTATTTATATTACAATCCATAATTCATTAGAAATATTTTTTCTTTTAATTTGGACTAAGATACCCATTGCATTTCGTAGAATAACACATTGATGGAATGTAAAAAAATCTCAAATTACATCTTACTAGAAATAGACATTAAACACATTATAACAGTTAGTTTTCTATATTATAGATAAATTGGTATGTTCTGGTCAGAATCTAAGCAATATGTTTATATTTGGTGAAAATCAAAAAGTATCTTTTTATCTATCTATTCTATATATAGTTATTCCGAATATATATAGTTATTATATATATATATATATATATATATATATATATATATATATATATATATATATATATATATATATATATATATATATATATAGTTATAATATATATATTATTATATATAGTTATTCAGAAAATGTAATTGACCATAATGATAACGTTTAACAAAAATTATCTGATAATATCTGATTTTATTCTCTGTACAAATAAATAACATTATCCTATTTACCGTGAAAGTTGTTGTTATCATAGTTGATAACCAATTCTTGTATTGAAACTTTTCGTGTGAAACACTAAAATTTAAGAGAATTACTAATTACCATAATACTGATTTTGTTTTTATTAGCAAATTTTTTTGAACACAGTATTTCACACCAAAGATTCCAATAGAATAATTCATTATCAGCTGTATTATCAACATTTTAATTGAACGAATTGAATTGGATTAAATCATCTCTTGATGATACTAACATGGTTAGCGCGTCGATATATTATAATAAAGCAATTTGGTGTTTAGTGCTAAATCTCTTTGAGTATACCATTGATAATATTAAGTAATCGCCCACTTAACATCAAAATAAAAACTAAACTAAAGGCTGATTTGTTTAGCGTGTCCGATCTTACGATAGAGGTCGCTTTCAGACGAACTGTGAGTTTGCTCGCAAGTCTGGAACGCACCATGGAACGTTTAACATCAGAGCAATGCTTGCAAATTGTCCAAATTTTTATTAAAATTAGTGTTGCGTGCGCCAAACTTATAGAATATCCCATGCGTGCCCAACAGAGCGATGTATTCGCTAAATTATCGCCAAATTAAAAACGCATTTAACGCTGCTTGATATTAAAACATAAACTGTGCATTCTGAAGAAAATATCACAAATGGCCAGCACCATTTGTTGCAGTGCTGAAGATCCAAATTTATCAATTCGTTGCCGTTGTTGGGCTTTGTTACTACGTGGATTATTTACTTCCGAATTTGAATGACATTGACCTGGAGGAGATGTGGTTCCAACAGGATGGCTCCACATGTCATACAGCCAACGCAACAATCGATTTTTTTTTGAGGATCAATTCGGTGAAAACATTATTTCGACGAACGGACCTGTTAACTTTCAAGCGAGCGCGCGGTGTCGAATCGACCGCAACTTTTCGGTCATAAATTTATACATTTACATCACCAGTATTTCCCATCTTTAATAGCTTTCTACGGGCTCATTATGTAAATAAAAGACTATACACCGCCTTCCTGTCGCCGTCAGTAACGTACAGATAGCATTTGTTTTAGCCGCAGCATAAAAGTCGAATAGTTTAGGCCCGTCCGACGTCGAAAAACTTACATGCGACGCTCTTCACGATAGTATTTTTTGCAATATCGTTTAACAAAGTTCATATTTTCTTTTTTTTTTATTAAAAATGGCTCATAGGTGAAAACCAATTAATAAGTGTAATTGACAAAAAAGCAAAAATTTATTCAATGTCAAAAAAAATATCTGATGACCTTTGACACATATTGCACGAATAAACGTTGTGGAAATTATGATGGCAAATAAAGTAACTATAGAAAGGTGAAAATATTTACGTGAATTGGGAATACAGCTGATAAAAGAGTATACAGAGAGAAGAGCTACAATGGCTGCCGTAACAGGTGGTACCTTCCGAGAAAACTCAAAAGAAATATTAGAAACCACTTACACATAAATGGAAGAAACTCATGTAACGAACCAGGCACAAGTTCCATACCGAAGAAGCTGCAAAATATATCCTGCTAAAAAGAGGAGATAATCCAAGACAAAATGTGCGTCTGTTTGATGAATATTTGCCGGGACAACACTACATTTCTTGAATTGAATTTCTTGTAATGAAAATTCCTGCAATGAATTATTCTTGCAATGTATTTTTTGCAATGAAAATTACCGTGTTGAAGAGCCTAATAATGAAGAAAATTAAACCTAAGATAACGAATTAAATACAAACAGATAATATAATTTTTTGGTACTATTTCATTGATCTTATCTAACTTTTATAAATTTTATTTTATTTTACGTTTAAGTAAGAGTTATGCTGCTAAAAGATTTCCTAATCTAAGAGAACATGCATATGTATATTATAATTAAACTTAAAATTAAAATATAGATACAGGCAATTTTGTTTTATATTTATGCAAAGTTTTTGTTACCAAATTGTTTCCTAATTTAAAGTTAATGCGTCTAAACAAATAAGGTGTAATATATAAACAAGTTTGTTTTTAATTTGTTTTCTAAATCGCAAAAATCTTTAATAGGTCGTTAAAGTTTCGCGCGACTGCTGTCGTAACAAATGGCTGCGCGCCCGCTTGAAGATTAATGGTCACCATGGGCATGTGATTTAACGCGTTTAGATTATTTTCTTTGAGGTTATGTTAAATCTGTGGTCTATGCCGATAATCAAGTAACTATTCCCACTTTGGAGGCCAACATAACTCGGACAATTTTGGACATAAGATCCCAATTGCTTGAAAAAGGGGTCGGAAATGTACATTTCGGCAGAATGTACATTATCAGAAGTAGCCGCGTTATTTTATATTTTATAATGTTATTTCACATAAAATAAATAGGTTCAACACATCCAATTTGGTTATTGTTATATTTGAATTTAGAGTTCGGACGCATTAAAAAAAATCAACCTATACATACATATTTAATACTAAAGGCTTTCCCAATAAGAATGTCGAAAGTTTAATATGAGAAACGTCGTTAAATGACCCCTTCGGCTTCGTCTGGTGGAATGCATTCTGAAAACCCAATTTTCGATTACTATTTCACACATGCATAGGAAAAAAAAACTGAACCAAGATAAATATTCTGCACTCTTTGGCCATATGTAAGGAAAATCAAATGTGTCTTCAATGAAGTAAAAGTTTTTCTTATAATAACTCAATCTTGAATCATTTTTTTTTTTCGTCGAAAGTTATATTTTCACTTTGAATATTTGTAAATTTTCAATATGAGTAATATGTTTATCAAGCAAGGTCTGTAATTCTATAGTTTCAAAATTTAATGTTTTAATTAGAATATAGCAAAATATTTCGAAACAAGTTGATCTTTTCTTAAGTAAAAAAAAGTAATTACTTTAATCAGTAAAAAATTATTCAACTTAAGAAAAAACATATCATGTCTTAAGTAATATATTTTCTTATAAGAAACAGTGCTACCAGATTCAACTAAGAACACGGTTATTTGAAATAAAGAAAATTTTTCTCTTGAACGAAATTCACATAATACTTTTTTCGCAACTTGATTTTTTTGTTAATTTAGAGTTCTACTTTCAGTACCTTCAGTAAATTATTATCCATTTAACTCTTTAGTGCACAGTGTCACTCCTGAGTTAGATCAAGAGAGAAATATATCCTGAGATATATTAAGTGTTGGCCTGCAAGAGACATTTGTTGAGCATTTTAGAAACTAATTTATGTAATTGAGCAGTGTCAACATGCAGAAAAAACGTTCAGTCAATCAAAACTACAAACCGTATACAACCTAAACCAAACCTAACACACTAACACAGTAATTACCTCAAACAGTATAATCCAAACATAATTTAATATAATAGGTTATTTTGTTGCGAAGACCTGTTGAACGAAAAGTCGGTTATTTTGGGTTGATTTAATGTGTTGTTTTTATGTTTAGCAAGTGTTTTTTTTTTGGCTTTTTTACTGTCTTTGAAATCATTTTAATATTTCAAAGTAAGTGTGCATTTATTTATTTACTTACAGTTACTACAGTGTTGTGTACTGTAGTAACTGTAATACAACACTCACTACAGTGAGTGTTGTGTGTGTAACTTCTGAGTTACATCATGTAACACCGTTTGTGTTTAGATTTCAATGTTTTCAAGATTTTTTAATAATTTTTTGGTGTTTTGCTTTACAGAAATGGATTCAGAAGAATATTTTGTTATTGATAGAGTAAAAATGAGGAAAGGAGGTAGTAGCTCTTTTGGACATCCAAATCGCAAGTGAAGATGAGTTGATGTTGACCGAGGATGAACTTGAATATGTAGCTGACGATGAGGAGTTGTTCCAAAGATTGGATAATGCCGTTCTCATGGAACTTCCATAGAGTGGCGAAATTCCTTCGACTATGAATGAACTTTATGTATAAATCAGCAGGTGAGCCTCTTCCTGGAACTTCGGCAAACACACAGTGCCCTACTCAGGAAGAAATTGTTGGTCAGAGTAGGCAGATGTATTCTCTCAGAACACTAAGTGCTTCGGAAGTAGTCCGTAATCCACCAAAGAGCTCCACTCGAAAACCAAGTCGAAAACCAAGTAAATCGAACAAGTTAAAACTTAAGTGGAATCACAATAATTTGAAACTTAATAAGTCAAACAGAATTTAAGGAAAACTCCTTGGTTCTTTCTGGGATCACCGACCACTACAGTCCATACTAATTTTTAAAATATTTTTTTGACAAATTTGCTTCAGAAACTGGTAATTACTTAATTCAGAAGGACCCTTCTAAGTCCAGAATAATGACAAGTAAAGAAATATATAGATTTATCTTGCTGTTTTCCTCTGTCTCAAGAGGTAGCAATGTAAAAGACATGTGGGACGCAGTGCTTGGCATTGCAATAGTAAAAGAAACTATTAATATAAATAATTTTGAAAATCTTCGTTCTATAATTCATTTTAAGGATAATTTAAAAATGAAGTCGAGAGACGAATTTTTATCAGTACCAATAACCTAATGAAACCTAATCGGTAATTATCGGTAATTACCTAATCGGTAATAATCGATAGACGGACAGTTATGCGCTACAAAGACCCATCGCTTCACGAGACAATACAATACGAGGAAGCCTCATAAGTGGGGCTTTAAACTAATTGTTTTATATAACAAAAAGGATTCTCACAAAAATTCAAAATCTATTCAGGCCAAGAGCAAGAAGCGAGAAGCAAGAAGAGCGAGAAGCCCAACTTAGGAATGTGTACCAATGTGGTAATTAGACTGGCAAGAGAAATACCAAGAAATTTAAACTATAAAATATATTTTGATAACTGGTATTCAACTGTTCCACTACATAGTTAAAAAAGATAGGGGATCAGTTGATGAGTGTACCACTTCAAATGAGGGGCATAATATATCATTAGTTCAGTGGGTAGACAATAAATCCGTATACCATGGCTCAACTTTGTGTTGTACCATAGCTCAACTAGTTAACTACCCACAAGTAGCAAAAGTGTACAACCGATAGATGGGTGGAGTTGACATGATGGACTCCCATATAGAAAGGCATATAATTCGAATAACAAGCAAAAAATGGTAGTTCAGGTTATTTTATTGGCTGTTATAAATGCTTGGCTTCTTCATTCTGTCAATTCGGAGAAGCAAATAACCCAAAAAAGATCCGTATTGAACTTGCACAATCTTTGTGTATGATAAGCGCTAGGGAGACACCTAAGAGAGGAAGGCCAACGTCTCTAAAAAATGTTATTCCGCAAAAAAAAATCCTACGCCAAGACCTCTTTACCAGTCGTAAAGGATAAAACAGATTATTGGCCTAAATGGAATGCTAATAGAAACCGGTGCAAAATGCCAGGTTGTTCCGGAAACACTAATGTACTGTAATGTGCACAAAATGAACTTGAATCTTTCTTTCCACGCAAAAAAAATTGTTTCTACAAAGTTCATGTGTAGCTGTAAGTTTTTTTTATTGTTGTTAACCATTTTATTAATTATAAATAATATTTTTATATTTATAATTATAAACAATTATTGTTACAATTATTAATAATAATAAAAAATACAGTGTGATACCTAGGTGGGAAGTTTTCTGTAATCTCTTTATTTCCACCACTGTATTTTTGGCGCAAAAAAATGATGAATTATTTTTTTAAGCATTTTTCCTGCTAATCTGAGTGCTTATTAATATTAAAAAAAAATCAGTTGTAAAGGAAAAATCGTTCACTAAAGGGTTAATAATTATACTTAAACACTGTGAAAATTTTATTATCTCCATCCAAAATATTTATTTGTTATTTAAGCAATTTATTTTCTTGTTCAAAAAAAAAATTATTTAGAATTAAAAAGAATTATTGCTTTAAACGAAGAACAATTCTTCTATTGGAACCTTTTGAGTGAAACACTAAACTTGAAGAGATTTACTACTAAACACCAAATCACTTTTTTGAACTGCTTGACGCACGTTTCGCTAACCATGTTAACATCATCGGAAGATGATTAAATCTAATTTTAGATTGAAACAGAAGTCAGTTTGAAATTAGAGACTAAATGTTGATAGAATTTTTTTTTCAAGAATTTTTTTTTCAACTAAGAGATTTTTTCTTCCGAAAAAAAACATTTCTCTTGAATGACAAAACTATTTTTTAGTTAGAAAAATATGTTTACTTCAGTCAAAATGATTTATTACGTTGTTCAATATAGTTAATAGTTTTGTTTCAAAATAATTTTCTCGAACCAATTAAACGATTATATTTTTCTTCAAGAAAAAAATTAGGAAAATTATATTTTTCTTGTTTCAAGTTAACCTTTTTTACCGTTTTTAATGGTAGCCTGAATATTTCATTTAATGTTATTGTTTGGGGTTTATTTCTATAAACCAGGGATTTAACAAGTCCACAAAAAATAATCCAAGGGCGTGAGATCCCATGACATCAGTGGCTAGTTGACATTGCCACTTTGAGAAATAATGCCTCTAAAACACATTTGTTGCTACAAAACGATAGTCTGACAAGATGTGTGACAAATCACGTCGTCTTGTTGAAAGAAAACAATGTTTACATCCGCATTTATCACTTCAGGACAAATATATTCTGTAAGCATATTCACATAGCGTTCACCATTAAGAGTAACATGATTTCCCCCATCACCTTCAAAAAAAATAAGGTGCAATCACTCCTTCAGCCCAAAAAATCGCATCAACAGTGACTTTCTAAGGATGAAGCGTTAACTCCTGAATCACTTGAGGAGTTTCATCGGTTGAAATCCTGTAATTATGCTTATTCACAAACCTGCTAAACCAGAACTTCACTTTGTCGGAAAAATATTTTTCCACATCGTGGGAGTGGCCTTTCAACTTTTCTAGAGTCAATTAACTCAATGTACCAAATACATCAGTCTTTGGATGCATTTGCACTCAATTTTTGATATTTGTATTTCAAACAGTATTGCCGTTATTACGTTTCAAATTTCTGACACCCTTATTGGGAAACTATTTATTTTGTAAACAATAATGATGAAATTATGATATACATAACACGCGTTTTAATATAACTCTTGTATTATTTTTAAAGCTAAATATAAATACATTTTGAAACAGTTTAGATAAAGCCCAACTATCAAAAAATTCAGTAATGAAGCAATTGAGCGAACCGACCTAATGTTAATACGGCAACATTGTAAACATCGCGTTCTCAAAGCTATTCTAAACGTTATATAGGCTGCTTTAAAATAGCTAGAAGTTTGGGAAATTGCGGTAGCGCTATCTTGTGTAGGCCGGGAGCCCGGTAAACTATGATTTATGTCGGCGGAACATTACTTGGCTAAAGCTCGAGGCTTCTTACCGCCGTAGCATTCCTCTTTTCGCAGATGGTTTTATAGACAATGGAGAAGGGAAAAGTAGCTTAACGAGTAGGGGTTTCTGATGGCTTGGAAAGCAAGCTTTCGTGGAAAAATAAACTGGGTGTTTTGAATGAACATGTAACGCAGATAAACTCAAATGATCTAATCAGAGGTATTGGGTCACCCAAATTTGATGTCAATATAATTCTCTTTAAAAAAACACTAATTGAAATCGAAGAAATTTACTACTAAACACCAGATTACTTCTTTTAACATTTCACTAACCGTGTGATCAGATTGAACCATGAATCAGATTGAATCATCCCCTGATGATGCTAACACGATTAGCATCAGAATTTAAAAATCTATTAAAGATGTACCGTGAAATCGAACATCGTTCAAAAGCCCACCACGCCATCCGCAAATTATCAATAATACACCGGTACGAAGTACTGATGGAAAGGATTCAATAACTCGCATAGAGGATATAATAGACAGATGGTTGGAGTATTACAAAAACTTGCTGGACGCTAACTCAACGGCTGATGAAGGCGCCTTGAAGCTGGCCCCTCCAAGATCTACGGATACGAACATGGACGAAAAAACTTAAAAATTAACAAAGCCATATGCATGGATAGAATACTAATGCAGATATACAAAGTTGGTGGTAATATGATTGCAAACAAGCCCCACGAAATTATTTTACTGTCCTGCAAAAAGCAGGAAACGCAATCTGAATTTAGAGATACCTGCATTATACCTATTTTTAAAAAAGGTGATAGAGCTGACTGCAACATCTATCAGGATATAGGGTATACCAGTGCTCTCTGCTGCAAGAAAGATTCTGGCAATAGTCATATTAGATAGACTGGCTGGTATTGTTGAACCAATGCTGCCTAAGAGTCAGTGTGGATATAGTGTGGATTCAGTCGTGGAACAGCACATATGATGTTCTCCCTACGTGAGATATAAGAAATATACCGAAAACCAAATGAAAGCGTATTCGTAGCCATTGTGGATAGCGGCGGTTCATGGAGGAAAAAACAGGTGGGGCACGTATAACTAAATTTTGGAATGGGGATAAGGAAATGCTTCGCAACCAAATATTTTACATTTCTTAGTATCATACACACACTTTGCTGTGTAGAAATATGAGTGTAACTGTCAGACATCAAATTTTCAAGTAGGTACCTAGATAATAAAATTTTGCTAAACTCACCATAGGACCATGACCATTAAATCTGTTTGTAGTTGAAGTCCATCCTCCTAAATTTCGGAGTAGCAAAGTGGTCGATGACTTGATCATTAAAATTTTAAATTGACTTCATAGATACTACTGCTAAGGCACACAGCAGTTACTGGCATATAGTGTTTCTTAGAAATGATTTGATTCGTTTGAGGGTAGAGAAACATCCTTCGCTTTCCACAGTCGTCATAGGAACGGTACAGAAAACAGTCAGCAATTCCACAGATTCACTAAATGTTGATGTTAAATTGTTTTGGATAAACATGTGTAACAGAGGCACAGCCCCACTGTGTTTCATAAAATCGGCCTGTGCGTACATTACCGAGAGTTTATTTTTTAATTTTAAATAATTTACGTGTGCAAACAGGTTACACACAATTTTAATGTCTTCATTTGAAAAGACGGCTCGATATTCACCAAATTTTTCCGTTTTAAATAAATTTGTAACAGTTAGGTATACACGAAACTAAAACGAAACACGAAACAGATTTCCTTGCATATCCCCGACATTCGGATTGGGGTTCCCCTTGTCAGTTAATTTCCATTTTCTTCTACGATTCTCTATGATCGTTGTAGATTCTTCACCAGTTAAGTTCCCAAATTATTGATTAATTTGTATTTCTATATTGTCTTTAATATTTTGAATGACTGTTGAAAAAGTTACCAAATTTTTCTTAACTTTAAGTGCATCTAGTTGCCTGCTTTGCAGTTAATCAAAGAGAACGTCGCAGGCATTATTTTACTGAAGAAAAACAATCAAAATTTAAAGTTATCATCCACCAAATAATTTATTAACCGCTGAGCTTGATTAATAGAATTTTTATCCGACTCGGCGTCCATAATTCCTTCAAGGCATGTTTGCAATTCTTCTTTGTAAATGTAAACAGTATTCAGACATTTAGACGTAAAGTTCCATCTGGTAAGAGCCGCACAGGCTAGATGCCTTTTCAAGAAGTTGTCATGAACAGCTGTCCTTTTGGATGATCGAGAAAAGAAAGAGGAAAATCCAGACAGATTTGCAAAAAAAAACTCTTTTACACCTTTTTCTATGGTACAACTCCTTTCAATTATTAGATTTAATTGGTGATTTTTGATGACAATTCGGTCCTCAAATGTTAATGTGACATTATTTCTTTTCATATATTGCACTGAATTCTCCTTGCCTTCTCGTCACTATTATAATCGTTCAAAACATACATTTTGCAACCAGTCGAAAAGTCAAAAAGCACGATGGTGAAAAACTCCTGACTATTAAGAATGGGGCAGTGCCCAAGATATGACGATATAAATGCGTTTAATCTCCGGGTTACTAGCAAAGCGATGCATTGCTATCTTTGTTTTTCACACGCGATAGTAAAGAAAACAGTAGCGGCACAAACTTTATCACGTGTTCTTTAATCGGTGCGCTTCGGCAACCCACGGCCTATTTCGTTACCGCGATAGACATTATGGATGTTAGATTATAGAAGTCGCTAGAAGCGTGATCATAGACAGAACAGAAAATAAATTAATATAAAATCTAAAATAATTTTTTTCACTTCATTTTTTAGGTAGAATGGACCAAGAATGGATTTTTAGGTTAGAAAGAATGGACCAACCGCCACTGAAGGTGGATCTAACAAAGGTGTTTGGCTGCATTGGTAAAAATCTGGGCTATTCAGTTACAATACAATCTTATCTATTATTGGGGTATTTTGAAAATTTAGTTGGTTATTCATGGTTATTATATGACTATTTCTTAAGGATTTTCTTTTATTTCTAATTGTCCTAGTAATTCTAATTTTTTCCTTTTCTTTTCTGACTGTAATAGTTTAACATTGTTTACATCAATAAAACTATTCATTTTCAATACAATGTGTTAACATTCCACTATTTTATAAATGTAAACAATGTTAAATTATCACACTCGGAAAAGAAAAGTAAAAAAAATAGACCTACTACAACAATTACAACAAAAAAACCTTAAGAAATAGTTATATAATAACCACGAATGACCAACTAAATTTCCAAAACACCCCAATAATAGACAAGCCCTTTGACTGAATAGCCCGGAACTGAATACTCTTGAGAAAGCGCTAATAATGCGAAACATATGTAGGGTAATAAACATTTGAATGATTAAAAAGCTTCAAATTTATTCTTTAAAATCCTAATATTTATTAAATGTTTCACAAGACACCAATTGTGGAATTCATAAATATTATTAAAGGCATCTAAATTATTTTCTTTGAGGTTATGTTCAATTTTTAGTCTATGCTGCTAAACCAGCAACTATTGTTGCATTGGAAGACAAAATAACTCAGACAGTTACAGACATAAGACCAATTTCTTGAAAAAGTGGTCGGAAATTGGATTAACATAATGTGTCTTTATACATGTTGCTCGAAAATTAATAAAATAATGTTCTAGAATTTGTTTATTGGTTATCAACAATATGCATTATATTTAGAAATTAATAATAACGCAAAATAAAAAATTATTAGAGAATATTGCGTTTATTTTATAATTTTCTCTACAATTCCAATATTTTAAATTCTATTGGTTTTATATCAATTATAAGTCATTAATAATTAATATGTAGTATTTTTCACAAAGAAATTAATAATGAGAATAATGCTATTGCAAATAAATATCCATGTCTTGGACAAAATTTGTATACAGAGTCGTTAGACTATAAATTGTGTATAGTGAGTTTTTATGTAAAAAATGTAATTGATCTTAATAATATGTAAATTGATGAAATAAACTCCGATTGACCTCACTACTAATACCCTTCCGATAAATATATTTAGACATCAGGTAATAATATTTTTAGCGACACTTAAAGCGATATTAGTTATAAAATTACCTTTTTATTAGTAACCATTGCGGCCTTACGATTTTTAAACATTTTTATTTTTGAAAGTATAGGTGAATGACCAAATATTTTAAAATGCAGACACCGAATTTGCTGAATGAAGTAATTAGATGAAGCGAATTAGCGTGAATATATCAGGAATGTTCCGACACGTTCTCAAAGCTGTTTTAAATGTTGCAAAGCCCGGTCTAAAACAGCTAAAATTTAGGGAACTTGTGGCAACGCGGTTTCCTGTAGGCGGCCACCCTCGCAAACTGTGATATATAGAGACGGAAATTTATCTTGCTGCAATTCGGGTGTTTTTTTCGACAGTGGCATTTCTCACCTCGCAGATGGTTTTTATGGAGAATAGCGATGGAAAAAAACATTAACTCCTAAATTTGGATCTTTCAAACTGAAAATTTAATAATTTTACTCCACTCTTCTTCCTTTTGTCATTTTAATTAAATATTTTTTCTTTCTTGCTAGTGTTCCCACATAATTTGGTTCCATTTATTTATTTTCTTCTTTCCTCCTAGAGTTTTCCTTTTTATATCATTTTTCGAAGAGACTTCCTCAAGAGACTAGGATTGCAAAAAAAAATTAAGTAAGCTAGCTAGCTCTCTAAATTAGAAAAAAAGAGTCAATGTGTTAAATATTTGGAGGAAACTAAACAGAATAGATTTGGCCTAGTATCGTATATATAAATATATATATATATATATATATATATATATATATATATATATATATATATATATATATATATATATATATATATATAAATATATATAAATATATATATATATATATATATATATATATATATATATATATATATATATATATATATATATATATATATATATATATATAAATATATATAAATATATATAAATATATATAAATATATATATATATATATATATATATATATATATATATATATATATATATATATATATATATATATATATATATATATATATTAAATTATTAGGTTCTCGGGTAGAATCACATTTGGTAGAATCACATTTTAGATTTGTAAAATATCGACGTTTCAGCTTCCACTTTGAAGCGATTATCAGGAGAATCAAGTTGATTTGCCCCGAGGCCCCAATCTGCCTACTCCCCAGCGTTCATAACCAGGAAAGGGAATGGCGCCGTCGTTTTAACAGGACGTCGCCACTCGCCGTCGTTTTAACAGGACTTCTCATCCAGATCAATACCATGCAAATTCGGAATAAAATAATCATTGATCATCACTTGATAAGGATTCCCATTAACGGTAACGTGTTTTCCAGCTCTATTTTCAAAGGAATATGGACCTATGATGCTACTAGTGTGCAATTCGCACAATACGGCGTATTTTTCTGAATACAACGGTAATTGTTGAATCATTTTTGGATTATATTCATTCTAAATGCGGCAATTTTGTATATTAACGTAACCATTTACCCTAAAATGAGTTTCGTCGTTTCTGTTCTTCATCAACACAACCAGCAACAGCGGCGATGTTTTCTTCGGAACGCATAGTTTTTTGTCTTGTTTTTGTTTTAATATCGAGCAGCGTGCAATACGTTTAAAATTTGTCGATAATTTGGCGAATACATCGCTAGGTTGAGCCATTATGTACACCATAAAATTCACAAAGTGCTCTGTAAGTTGGCGCACAGAACACTGATTTTGATAGTAAATTTCGACAATTTGCTAGAGTTGCTCGGTTGTTAAGCCATGTTAAACGTCAATGATAATTTGTTTTGGTGTTTTTCTTTATTGGGTTCTTCATTTTCTCTTCGAGCTTTATTGCGTTCGCTTGGTTATATATTGCTTCGCCGATGATCTTTTCTCCGTAACCATGTTTTGTTCTTTTTGTCTTTTTCCTGACTTCGTTAGGCGATAGAACCTTGAGATTATTATATTTGCGACCGACTAGATCTAAGCATGATGGCGGTGTGTTTCCCCATTCAAATATCTGTCTGTGTGGGTTGGTTTTATGTATCAGGGTGGTGCAATTTTCCACTCTTGTGAGAAGAAGACCTAAAATTGAATTTGATCTTCTGATGATTGTTGAATGACTTAAAAAATTACTAAGATTTTCTTAGTTGTGTAGCCATATTACAACTATCTATATTTGGGTTTTAGCGTTGTGTGTGTTGGAGTTTATTTCTCGTAATATATCATTTAGAGATTGGTTATAGCTGACGAAAGCGAAAAGCTCATGGGTGCGTCATTTGTTCACCTATAAATTTGTTTGTTAATCATGAAGTAGGTATTTTCAAATGTAACATGATTGTAGGTGCGTTCAAGTATCTTGTTCCTCTTCCCCATACATTGAACATAATTCTTGTATTCATCGAGATCATGTTTATCAATCCAAAAAAAATGTTGATGGATGTTAAAATCCTCCAATACATTAAATGAAGTTACTGTTACTTTATAACATAACACAAGATGTTTGTTTTTCGATATAAACCTCTACATTACTGTAGTTTACAGTCAATTCTAATTGAAATACATCGAAAATTGTCTGAAATTTATAGAAGCCCTTGAACAGGAAGGATATGCAAAAAGTGGATTGCGCATTTCAAACTGGTGACTTTAATGTGGAAACAGAACGATCTAGCGCTAGCGGGAATGAGTTCGAATCATGAAATTGGAACGACAGCGCCGCAGTGCAACATTTAATATTATTGAGATTAAAGTTAAATAGGAAGGCTAGCTGTTTGCTACATAATAAGGGATTTGCCGAAAGATCAGTTGCAAAGTTAGTTCAGAAAATATGTTTCATCATCACAAAATGATGAGAATCGGTACATAGAATCATTCACCTAGAGCTGAATGTTAAAAAAATGTTTGTAACTATTTACAAAATTAATGTGTGTGAAGAAACCAAAGTGAAACCAAAGAAAAAAACCAATTCTAACCAAAGTGAAAAAACAATATTAAATAGAAAACCGAATAAAGTTTTTATTAGTGAAAACTCTAATCCAGGAGAATAATAATCCTTAAGGCATCTTGAAAACCACAGTAATATCGTCTCTCAGAAATTCGTCAAGGTCTTACAATAAAGTACATAATGGTCTGTCACAAATACAATAAATATTAAGATACCTAAATAAAAAATAAATTATAATATATAAATATAATTTAAATAATATTTAAATTATAAATTAATATAATAATATTAATATGTAACAAAAGGATGTGTGGTTTTGAGGTACTTAGTCATTCAGTGTTTATAGTTATTCATTCTTTAACTGAAAGACTGTCATTACTGAATTGTATCGAACAGTTCTTACGGGTAAAGTGAATTAATTGCGGGAAAAGAGTTAAAATCGGTGATTCATTTTTCATTCTCACAATGGAGCTCATCATATAGTTGCTTAAAAACTCGACTTTTTTATTTGATTTTGATTTGTTATGGATTTTTCAGGCATAATCAGATCGATTAAACCTGTACAAATACGATTTCTAGGACGGATACAGTTTAGTGATAACTAGAAAATTTAGTCAACCAAATACAAAAGTGTATTGATGTAAAAAACAATATTCTGAAAACTAAAACCTTTGTACCTAATAATTCATGTTTCTCCTTTTGTTTACACTAACTTTTGCGGTGACCTATCTATAATATCTTTTTTATTTTGATATTTAACATTTTATAAAATGAATTTATATATTACTTATTTAAAAAAAAATTAGTTTATTAATATTTTATCAAGCTTTATTACCCTTTAAATTAAACAAACAGGGGTATAGCATGCATAGGAAAAATATTAATATCGTTAAACCACTCGAAACCAAATAACAATCTTAATCAACCTGGGAAGTCGTTCAATTAATAACCAAAAAATCCCATTACCCCTCAAAAAGACAACTTCGGTATGGGACGCATTAAAAAAACTTTTTCCCATAAACTTTTCTCATTAGAGCTATTCTCATAATTCATCACGTATAAAAACAACCCCAGGATACATTTCAGGTTTTGCAGTGGAGAAATATTTGAACGTGAATGAAAACGTGCCTATTAGAAGGGAAACATTTCCTTTTCAGCATCGATTAGGTCCTTACATAGAATCTAAGATGTTTTTCATATAGTTTTTTCTTTCTTTCTATTAGAAACGTGAAGGAAAAGCAGGCTTCTTTACTGCCACGTATCAGAATATCGTGAATACCAGAAAATGATGCGGAAAAGGTATTGACGAAAATAGCAGGGATATAATTCCATTTTCCAGTAGGTAAAAAGGTCTCAGAATTATACAACGGTCTGAAATCGTACTAACTATTTAAGATTTATATCAATTCCATATCCCTGATACAATTTTATAGGTATTCGGTTCGAAATAACTTAATTTTGTAAATAAATAAAATAACCAGAAAACTTATTTCCGATTGGAATATTCAAAGTAGATATATTAACAAAACAGCTAGAATAATTATAAATTTAAAAAAGCAATTTAATAAAAGATAGCCTTGTAAAGTTTAAAGAAATTTAACTTTTCTTAAGATAATATTTTCATTCATACGGCATATGGATGGTTTACCGATTAGTTCGGTTGCCACCATATAGTCGATAATATATCTAGGAACCAATTCTTTGTCTTGTAACCTTCATCACTTGGATTTGGTCGATATCCTAGAACAATTATTCATCTGTTCACATTATTATTCATCCTGTGTAGAAAGACTTTAATGTGTTGTTTCCATTTAAATGCAAATTTCTCAACTATAACAAATCATGAAAAGTTAAGATGGGCATCTAAATATTAAACTAGACAAACTGAAATATCCATTTTTCTATAAAAAAAAGATAAAGTACCCATAGCAAAAATATTTTTAAAAGAACCATCCATAGTATTTTAATATCGTCAAGCTGCTTCATTTAAATCAAACCAACGCACCAATTTATAATCTAGCTTAGCATGCATAGAAAGAGATTTAGCTTCAATAAACTACTCAAAATCAAATAACAGTTTTATTGAACCTTGGAACTCGTCTAATTAATAACGAAAAAATCCCAGAACCCACTCAGAAGAAGAACTTTCTTATAGAAGGCGTTAAAAAAATTTTCCCACAAACTTTTCTCATTACATTTTTTTTCCATAATACATCACGTACAAAAACAACCCCGGAATACGTTTCAGGTTTTATAGTGGAGAGATATTTGAACGTGAATGAAAACGTGCCTATTAGAAGGGGAACGTTTCCTTTTCAGCGTCGATTAGGTCCTTACATAGAATCTAAGATGATTTTCATAAGGTTTTTTTTCATTCTTTCAATCAGAAACTTGAAGAAAAAGCAAGTTTTATTTACTGCGTGAAGCAGAAAAGCGTGAATGCCAAAAAATAATTCGGGAAAGATATTTACGTAAATAGTAGGGATATAATTCCATTTTCCAGTGGGTAAAAAGAGTCTCAGTATTATGCAATGATCTGAAATCCAACCAACTATTTAAAAGTCATACCAATTTAATAGACATTATAAAAGATATTCAGTCTGAGCTTAATTTTGTAAATATATTAAATAAGCAAAAAAATCTTGTTGTTTGGTATAATAATAATAATAATAATTTATTGAATCCTCAACACAATACAAATATGCATGGATTAAGTCAAAACAAGAGCATTCACAGTGCCACATTACTGTGCATACAAATAACAAACAATTATATAACAAATACGTAACAATTAAACCTACATATAAATATTTTAGTCTGGATAAGGTATTATTAATAACGTATTTATTCAATCCCCACAATAATACAAAATATCCATGAATAAGTCAGATTGGCAGAATTGACAGAATGTTCAGTGACACGTCTTCAGAAACAATACATAATATGATAATCTTACACAAATAAACGTTGTATACATAACTAAGTATTGAATCAAATTATTGATAAGACATATGTTCTTCTAAACTATAAAAACTTTGGCTTATAAGAAATTCGCGGACTAATTTTTTGTTGTCACTCTCTTTTATAATTCGTTGTCACTATAAACATGCTTAAATAGTTGTGCTAACTTATTATACACCTCCGCACCCCTGTAGTAAACATATTCAGCTATCATACATGAATGTATTGGTAACACAAGTTCATCAGAGCCTCGTGTGTGATAGAGTTGAAAATCAGTATTTTTCATGAATGCTACAAAATTTCGCCTAACAAAGATGATAATCGCCAGAATATATATTGATAATATGGTCAAAATCCTGCATTGTTTAAAAATTGGTCGACATGTTGCCAATAGTGACACCCCACCCATTATTAATTATCTTTTTTTTTGTATTTTGAAAACACGTATCAGATGAGGCGAACCACCCTAAAATATCAAACCATATATAGCGCGACTGTAAAACTCTGCATAGTAATATAAATGCACAATATCCGTGGTACCAACCCGTTTCAACCTGTAAACAGCATATGAGACAGCCGCTAATTTCTTACATAGTTCAGATATGTGTTTATCCCAGCAAAGTCTGTTATCGAGATGAACACCCAGAAATCTAGTACAGGATGTTTGCTGTACAGATTTACGGTTAACTTTTAATAAACATGACTCCATTATAGTATGTGTTCGAGGAGTTAAAGAAATAAAACTGGTTTTGTCCCCGTTAAAGGATAAGTTATTATTCGTAAATCAACTATAAAATTTATTAAGCGTTTCGTGTATCGTTTTAATGGCTCACTTCATGTTTTTATTTTCTGTAAAATAGCTGCTATCATCAGCAAACATTACCATATTTCCGCTACTGCAAATATCTGGCAGATCATCAACAAAAATTTAAAATAATAGTGGATCCAAAACAGATCCTTGGGGCACTCCAGAAATAATCTTTCAGGTGTTGCTCTGTACAACCTGGTATCGGTCAAGCAAGTAAGATTACAACTACTCTCTCACCCGACCCCTCAAGCCATAGTTATGAAGTTTGTCCAGCAGTATAGCGTGATCTACCAGATCGAAAGCCTTACTTAGATCAGATAAACAGACAGTGTTTTGATAGATCTTGTTTAAAAATTCACTTATTGCTGAATGTGTAAATCGACCACTTCGAAACCCGTGTTGTGATGATTTCAAATATTAAAGCACACAAGAAAGGACATGATCTGCTCATACACTACACGCCCCAACAGTTTAGATAACTAATATTCAGAGATAAGACTAGATAAATCAATAAAACAGCTATAATTTTGAAATACCAATTTAAGAAAAGGTTGTCTTTATAAACGTGAAACAACTTAATTTTTATAGGTAACATTTTTATTCTATATACGAGACTAGGCCAAATATTTAACGCATCGACTCTTTTTTTCTAATCTAGAGAGAGAGCTAGAGAGCAGCTAGCTTACTTATTTTTTTTTTACAATCCTAGTCTCTTGACCACTTCCATCGATCACTTCGGTTCCCACCATATAGTCGGTAGAGCCGGTTCCAGAGCCGGTTTGTGGTCTTACAGCCATAAGTCTGATTCGTGTCGATATCCTAGGTCAAATTAAAAGTCCAACAGAATATAATTTATATTCGTTCTGTGTGGACAGATATTAAAATAGTCTTCTTCCATTCATAGGCAATATTCTCAATAATAGATACTGATTGAAGTACCCCTTTTTTGGCTACATAATGGCTAGTTTCTTAATATTGTCAAGCCTTTTTTCAGTAAAATCACACCACCGCATAACAATCACAATAAACGTACCAATTTAAATCTAGCTTAGCACACGCGCAAAAAAAAAAAATTATTTAACTTCAATAAATTACTCTAAACCAAGTAACGGTTTTATTGAACCTTGAAAGTCGTTTAATTAATAGCGAAAAAATCCCATAACCCCTCAGAAGGAGAACTCCCTTGTAGAACACGTTAAAAAAAACTTTTCCTCACCAAGTTTTCTCATTAGAGCCATTCTTATAATAGATCACGTACAAAAACAACCTTAGAATACATTTCAGGTTTTATAGTAGAGAAATATTTGAGCGTAAACCAAAACGTGCCTTTTAGAAGAGGAAACATTTCTTTTTCAGTATTGATTAGGTACTTACTTAGAACTTAAGATGTTCTTCATACAGTTGTTTTCTTTCTTTCTATTAGAAACGTGAAACATATATATATATATATATATATATATATATATATATATATATATATATATATATATATATATATATATATATATAAATATATATATATATATATATATATATATATATATATATATATATATATAAATAAATATATATATATATATATATATACATATATATATATATATATATATATATATATATATATATATATATATATATATATATATATAGGGTGTTTTCAAAGTTGAATCATTTATTTTAACAGTTGTAGAACTCGTAAAAATTAGTAATTTTACCAAAAATCAGCTACAAAATTTGAAAACAGACCTTTCAGCAGCATCCCGCTCAGCATCAAAATCTCCAAGACATCATAATGATATCAATGTAAACAATTTTTCAGAGCAAAACACCATATTTTATTTCCGTTCAGTTTCTTTCCTTTAATTAATTTTCCTGGTTTCACCTAGTGTATAGGGTTTCAATATTTTATGTGTTCATGTAATTTAAATTCAAAATAATTTTTGTTACTTAGCATAAGTACAATGATAATATTTATTGCTTATCTTTCAAAAATTAACCTTTAATATATTGTAGATTGTATAAAGGGCGAATGGCGTTCTCCAACCGACAATTCAATTGAAACCGTCATAAAAAGTTGGCTTTAGCATGCAATGATCGTCTCTGACCTAAAAATGTGGATCCCGATCCAAAATAAGTTATGTGATTCAAGCCAAATAATCGATAAACAATTTTAATTTGTGTTATTAAATTTTTTTTTAAATAAATGATAAATAAAAACGTTCTAACAATCTATTGAAATTATTATGAACTTCCAAATATTAACATAAGGTTGATAATTTTATGATGCATTTAAATAGAAGTAATAAAATATTATCTTTCAGATATCTTTTTAAAGAGGTCTTAAAGATAACAGTTACCGGCGCATAAGAGATCTTTTTGATAACTTTATGACCTTTAACGGATATTAATTACGGATGCTCAGATCCAGATCACGTTACGTTTAAGAGCAAAAAGAGATTTTTTTACGAAGTGGGATGGTATATATATAAGAAATATTTAAGTTAAATAACTACTAACAAAAAACTACTCAAAATCAAACAATAGTTTTATTGAACCTTGCAAGTCGCACAATTAATAGAGAAAAAATCTCATAACCCCTCAGAAGGAGAACTCCTTATGAAACGCATTAATTTTTTTTTCCTACAAACTTTTCTTATTATAACCATTCTCATAATACGAGGATCATATGATCAGTACCTGGCCAAGACCTTGACAAGAAAAATAATTTTTATATGTAAAATTTATCAGTTCGATGCACTTAGTCCAACGTTTTTCTATCTTTTGTATCCCCACTAAAAAATATGATTGATCCAACCCTTCAAGTCTTCATGGACTGTTTGTGACTATTCTTTGATTCCTGGTATGCTGTGATAAATCCATGTTTCGTCAAAAGTTATAAACCGATACCAAAAATCAATCCGATTGCGTTTTAACATCGCTAGACATTCTTTTGAAGGTGACACACGTGTATGTTTATCGTCAATCGTGAGCAATCGCAGCACTCATCTTGTGGAAAGCTTTTTCATATCTACATGAACTGTTAAAATATTCTGCATCCATTCCATTGAGATACCCACAGTCTCAGCAAACTCACGTACTTTTACCCTCCGATCGTTTATCACGTTATCGTGGATCTTTTCAATCATTTCTGACGCAGTAACTTCATTTGGATGACCTGGACGATCTTCATCAAAAATGCTTGTACGGCCACGCTTGAATTCAATTTACTTATCATTTTTTTAACAACTATTTTATAATTGTTGGATATTCAATATTTTTCATTATTCTAAAATCACAAAGGTTGTTCTATTTAAATGGCTGCCTTTAACAAACTAAACCACGCAGACTTGAGAGTTTGCCAATATTGTTGTGAAGGGTTATATTTACGAAAAATATTACTTTTTAGATACTAGCAGCGCTATCTCTAGCCTAGACCAGATACTTATCATACAGCCCTCGTACATCATGTACAGAAACAAACCCATGATACGTTTCTTGAATGTGGCACATTTCCTTTCCAACATCGTTAAGTATTTTCTTTCTATTAGAAACATGAAGAAATAGAATTATATATATATATATATATATATATATATATATATATATATATATATATATATATATATATATATATATATATATATAGAAAATATATATAAGAAATTTAATTAGCAAAACAAGTTTTTCTTTCATTAACAAATTAATAAAACAGCTGTAATAATTAATAATTAATAATAATTTTGAAATTGAGAAAAAGTTGTTGCACATTTCCTTTCCAACATCGTTAAGTATTTTCTTTCTATTAGAAACATGAAGAAATAGAATTATATATATATATATATATATATATATATATATATATATATATATATATAAAGAAAATATATATAAGAAATTTAATTAGCAAAACAAGTTTTTCTTTCATTAACAAATTAATAAAACAGCTGTAATAATTAATAATTAATAATAATTTTGAAATTGAGAAAAAGTTGTTTTAAAGCCGTAAAATAATTTTTCTTTACAAAAATATTATTAGTAGCGAACGAACTTATATTAATAATATTTTTAGTATGGAGGAAATGTTTAGATTCAATAAAGCACTCAAAACCAAATAACAGTGCTGTTGAACCTTGAAGCTCGTGCAATTAATAGCGAAAAATCCCATATCCAAATCAGAATGAGATCTTCCTTCTGGGGTGCGTTAAAAAAACTTTTTTCATACAAACTTTTCTCATTACAGCCGTTCTTAAAATACCTCACGTACAAACAGAACCTAGGAATATGTTTCAGGTTTTGTAGTGCTGAAATATTTCAGCCTGAATGAAAACGTGCCTATTACTTGGGAAAACATTTCTCTTTCAGCATCGATTAGGTCTTTACTGAGAACCTAAGATGTTTTTCATAAAGTTTTTTTCTTTCTTTCTATTAGAAACGTGAAGAAAAAGCAGATTTTCTTTAATTGACAAGACAAGCCTTTTTTTAATCAACAAATTAACAAAACAACTCTAATAATTATTAATTTTGAAATAGCAATTTAAGAAAAAGTTGTCTTTAAAGCCGTAAAATAATTTTACTTTACAAAAATATTATTAGTAGCGAACGAACTTATATTAATAATATTTTCATTACGGGAGAAATATTTAGCTTCAATAAAGCACTTAAAACCAAATAACAGTTTTGTTGAACCTTGAAACTCGTGCAAATAATAGCGAAAAATCCCATACCCAAATCAGAATAAGAACTTCCTTCTAGGGTGCGTTATAAAAACTTTATTCATACAAACTATTCTCATTACAGCCGTTCTTAAAATACCTCACGTACAAACAGAACCCAGGGATAAGTTTCAGGTTTTGTAGTGCTGAAATATTTCAGCGTGAATGAAAACGTGCCTATTAGTTGGGAAAACATTTCTTTTTCAGCATCGATTAGGTTTTTACTGAGAACCTAAAATGTTTTTCATAAAGTTTTTTTTCTTTCTTTCTATTAGAAACGTGAACAAGAGGCAGGTTTTCTTTAATTGACAAAACAAGCTTTTCTTTAATTAACAACTTAACAAAACAGCTATAATAATTATTAATTTTGAAATAGCAATTTAACAAAAGGTTGTCTTCAAAGGTGTAAAATAATTTTAGTTTACAAAAATATTATTTGTAACGAACGAACTTATCTTAATAATATTTGTAGTATGGGAGAAATATTTAATTTCAATAAAGCATTCAAAACCAAATAACAGTTTTATTGAACCTTGAAAGTCGTTCAATTAATAGCAAAATAATCCAATAGCCCAATCAGAATGAGAACTTCCTTCAGGCGCGCGTTAAAAAAACTTTTTTCAGGCAAAGTTTTCTCATTACAGCTGTTTTCAAAATACATCGCGTACAAAAAGAACCTGGGGATGAGTTTCAGGTTTTGTATTGAAGAAATATTTCAGCGTGAATGAAAACGTGCCTACTAGATGGGGAAACATTTCTCTTTCAGCATCGATTAGGTCCTTACTTAGAACCTAAGAGGTTTTTTATAGAGTTCTTTTTTCTATGAGAAACGTCTAGAAAAAGTGGATTTTTTAACAGTCACTAGTCAGAAAAGTATAAATACCAGAATATAACCCGGAAAAGGTTTTGACGTAAATAGCAGGGATATAATTCGATATTCTAGCAGGTAAAAAAGGCCCTCAGTATTATACAAAGGTCTGAAATTAAACTAATTTTTCAAGATTTACATCAATTCAATTCTTTATGAAATTTGACTGGCATTCGGTTGGAACTAACTCAATTTCGTAAGATAATAAATAATTAGAAAATTTCATGGAATCATTGGAATATTCAAACGCAAGAGCAAATTAATTAATAAACAGATATAATATTAATTTTGAAATAAGCATTTAAGAAAGTTTCAATCGAAAGGTATAAAATGAGCAATGAGTGTGTTTCAATTTAACACTTTTATTCTACAATATAACCCCCAAAAACGTTTTATCCTTTATCATCGCGGATTGAAGCCTTTTATCATCGATACACTAAATGCATTAGCATTTAGTGTATCGATGATAAAAGGCTTCAATCCGCCGTAAAAAAATATTATTCTTGTTCGATCAGGCACTTGTGAAAAGCTGCATGGGTCAGTTATCCATAAATACTTCTTCACTAAGTGAAAGAAGCCACTTCAACTTTATTTTAGATCTCTATAATTAATAGAATAATATTTGGCGTGACGACCATTTGGTCGGATTTTTGGTTATTAAGAAATCCGACTCTATCCATCATATATGGTCTTATTAAATTACACCCAGAAGGTGAACCTATAAGACCAGTAGTTTTATACTCAAACACACCTCTAAGAGAAACCGCAATGAAACTTAACAAAATTATAAGACACAATTAATTTCAAACCCCAATACTCTACAGATTTGACATCAAAATAATTAAAACATCTCAATCTTCCTGATAATTCCCTGTTAGCGTCCTTTCACGTCAAGAACATGTTTTCAAATATCCCAAGTAAAGAATGTGTTGATATTAATACAAATCTGGAAAAGAACAAGGTAAATCTTGTAATTAAATAAGAAATTCTCCACTTATATATATATATATATATATATATATATATATATATATATATATATATATATATATATATATATATATATATATATATATATATATATATATATATATATATATATTATATTATATTTATATATATATATATATATATATATATATATATATATATATATATATCTATATATATATATATATATATATATAAATATAATATATATATATATATATATATATATATATATATATATATATATATATATATATATATATATATATATATATATATATATATATTTATATATATATATATATATATATATATATATATATATATATATATATATATGTATATATATATATATATATATATATATATATATATATATATATATATAAATATATATACTAAATATATATATAAATATATATATATATATATATATATATATATATATATATATATATATATATATATATATATATATATATATAATGTAAACGGGAATTATTTTAAGTTTGATGAACATTTTTATCAACAAACAGATGGTCTAGCAATGGGTTCCCCTCTAAGCCCATTAAGGGTCGAAATATTAATGTAAGATTTTGAAGAATCTTCTTTAAAAATAACCTAATCGAAAAATGTTTTCTTCTGATATAGATATGACTGACTGACTGACGATATTCTGATATGCTGGAAAGAGAAAGAAGAACTCCAAAAAAATCTTCAAATGTATATGATTGGGAGCAGCCAAAACAAGGAATCTCATAGACACCATGTGTGAGTGTATATATATATATATATATATATATATATATATATATATATATATATATATAGAAACCCCAAATTCACGGACATCTCGATTCCTAAAGACACTCTACACCCAAAACACACAAAAGGCAGCATATAGGTCAATGATACATAGAAACTTCTCGATTCAATACTCCAATAACAGTATTAAAAAAAAAACTGGACACTATCAAAATAATTGCTACCAATAATGGATATACAGAGACTGAAATATATATAAAACCAAAAATATATAAAATATATAAAAACACAAAAATATATAAAAAAACAGAAAAGCAGTATTTCAAATCAAATATACCCTAAAACGCCGAACAAAATCATAAAAAAATTCAAACCATCACATATTTCGAGGAAATTTCCAAAGAGATTGCAAATATTCTAACCAAAGATAATAAGACAATAACATTTCAATCGTCAAATAATTAATCAAACTTAATTTTTAACGTTAAAGAAAAATAGAACTATAAAAAATCAGGAATTGATAAACTGAAATGTGACCAATGCAATTGCTTTTACATAGGACAGACTGGCAAAAATTTTGAAACTATGTTGAAAGAACATAAAGCTGCTTTTAATCTAAAAAAGGATACATCAAATTTCGTCAACCATTTTTTAGAAACTAACCATCACTTTCCAGATGTAAATAATCTAGAAATATTACACATGTATAGAACAGAAAGGCAAAAAATTAACCATACTAGAAAATTTAGAAATATATAACCAAAATGTAAACCTTCTCAGCACGCAAACAAATATAAGTAATTTCAAATTGTTAAAACTATTATAACAATTATAAAAAAAGAGAAAAACCCAACTAATACTTAGATACCTATATCATACCGTCACAATACTTTTGGGAAAAAAAAACCTTTGATAAAAATTTTATGATACCCACCCATATTTAAGTAAACCGTATTTTAGTTTGTATTCATTTTCAATAGTTAGTCTGTAATCAATCGAGACAAGCGTTTCGATGATGCAGTTGTTACTACGAAACGGCCTCCACGCAGTGTCGGCTCTTGTGTTTTTTAAGTGGGTGGGTATAGAAGAAAATAGTGTTGCTGAAAACTTTTTTTGCGTTCCCCTTCCTCCTTTTTACTTTTCATGCTAATGGAACCCTATACAGGAGGTAAACCAGTAAAATGAGTTAGAAAAAAGAACAAAAACTGAACGGAAATAAAAGATGGTGTTTTGCTCAGAAAAATTGTGTACTGTAATAAATGCTGGAGGGGCAACGCCCCAACGCCCTCCGTCAAAAGCGACCACTGCCGCCACGCCAAATATTATTTTATTAAATATAGTGATCTAAAATAAAGTTGAAGTGCCTTCTTTCACATACTTAAAATGTACGGTCACAAAGTAATGGACGAATCAATCAATTATTTGAACACTTCTTCAGCTTAGAAAAATAATCCATAGGAATCTAGGTCTGGAGAATAAGGAAGCTACTGAAAATTCTGTAAATGTAGAAGTTAGGCAGTGTATGCCATTCCCAATTCGCGGGAATTGTGGCATTACTCTGGTAAAACAAAATTCAACTTTTCCTATTTTTTCACGAAATTTTTACATTAAAGATGAATCAAACTGATTGACTCAGTATTCAGTAAATATGATAATAATTAGCATTTAGTTTTAATTAGAAGTTTAATTAGAGTTTTAAATTAGAAGAGTGCAAATTATTAACTATGAAAAGGCGCTTGATTGTATAGAAAGCTGGGCAGTAAAAACAGGATAACAAAATTGTAGAATCGATATGCGATATATCAAACTTACTGATAGCTGTTATCACAAAGTCACTATATACTACTATTAGACGTGAACAACAAACCTATACCAATACAAAAAGGAATCAGTCAAGAGGATCTACTACTTCATTGTAAGATAAAACTAATTACGACGATGTCTTTAAAACTTTAAATTAGGATCAAATGGAAATTAATATAAATAAAGAAATACTAAATCACATGAGATATATCTGTGATATACCTATATTAGAAAATATTGAAAACCTCAGAAATATAAAATCGAAAAAAATAGGTCTGAAAATAAACCTAGAGAAAATGAAAATATAATAAAAAATCAAAACTATGAAAGAGTGAACAAACTTTATATCTCTAACATATTAAACCAGACAAAAAAACCAAACACCAGAAGTAAGCAGGAGAACTAGACAAGGATGAATCGCATGCATAAAGCTTCATATAGTCTCGAGAAATAAGAATATCCCACAATACTTAAAAAAACAAGATTTCCGATAGTTGCGTTCACTGAGTATTGACGTATGCTACACACTTTTGAGTATTTACAAAAAGAAATAGATACAATTATCTTAAGAATTATATTGAAATATCGAAAACCAAATAAACATATAAAAACAATCACAAAATTGCAGTATATAATGGAGATGGATAGGCAATAATGGGAGGCACCCTGATGAAAAATGGAACAACATGATTGATAAATGGAAAGCATATTCCAGAAACAGAAATCAAGAACGTCGATAGTTGAGATGGGCAGACATCAAGAAGATAGGTTAACTGGTTGCTGGGAAGAAGAAATACAGATACCTGGAGAGGTCTTGAGGAAGCTTATGTTCAATATTGGACAAATGGGATATAAAGATGAACTCTTCCATTTTTTTTATTTTGTTCCATGACTACTCTTTGAAGAACAATAACTCACAAGCCACACACGTACATTCGATTGACTAATATTAAACAGCGATACAAGTTGGAAACAGGAGCGATAAAGGATACATATGCGAATATTAAAATTGCCATTGTTGAAGATTGAAATTGTTCTAAAACTTACCCTGAGGTAATAATATACTAAAGCTCACTTATAACGTACACGTTTATTACGTCCCTACGGATATAACGTACCGAATAATCAAGTCCCGGCAGTTATTATGAAGCATTCAATAAATAATTCATTTATATAACGTACTCCGTTATTAAGTACTTCTGATAGAAAGTACCAAATTTCTTAATATGCGTATTAAAATATAAGGTAGTTCTAATTTTTAATTAATGTTATTTTTATTTGGGTAACATGCATTGTGCACTAGACGGCAAGAAATCAAAGCAAAAGACAGGCAGCTGCCTTTGGACCGACCGACAAACGCTACCGCAGTTTTTTTGCGATTAGGTCTAGCAATATTTACTTAGAGTTATGTATTTGTATTACGTGGCCTATTCCCCATAATTTTATTTAGCAATTTTAGTTTTCTTGTTGGTGTTGAATAATAAAGGTGTGCAGTTTGTGATCGTGTCTAAGCGGATTTATAAACTAATTGTGTTTTAAGCAAATCAACCGAAGTTCGTTCCACTAAAATGGTTCGGAAGGCTTTAACAATGGATGAAAAAATGTTAATAATTCAGGAGATAGAAAGTGGTGCTAAACAAGTGGACATTTGCAAATTCAAGGCTTTGAAAAAGACAACAGTCTCCACGATGCTGAAAAACAAACATAAAATATTGCAATTCCGCGGAGTTTAAAAAAAAACATCGATGAAGCATTGCTTCAATGGTTTACATATCAAAGAAACGTAAATAGTACAATTACTGGGTCCATTCTTCAGACAAAAGCTGAAGAGTTTGCGAAAATGTTTAATGTTGCTGGATTTTTCTTGTTTTGTTATAGTAAAGTTTCTTTCTTTGCTATAGTAAAATTCATTGAGAAGCTGCTAGTGTAAACTTGGAAAATGCGATGGATTGGGTTAAATCAAGATTAGTTCCACATTTTAGAAACTATGACGCTAGTGATGTTTTTAACGCCGATGAACTTAGTTTTCTTTACAAATTTGCTCCAGATCGCACAATGAGCTTTAAGGGTGAAAAATGTATCGGGGGAAAACTATCGAAGGAAAAAGTAACCGTTTTTATATGTGCAAACATGACCGAAACTGAAAAACGCAAACTTTTATTTATTGGCAAATTTAGCAAACCCAGGTGTTTTAAAAACATGAAAAAATCACCAGTTAATTATACAGCGTCCAAGCTAATTATACAGCATCCAAGCGTGGATGACCGCTGATATTTTCAAAAGTGAATTAAGATCATGGGATAAAAATTCTTGTTGATAACCCTGCTCATCCGCATCTTGCGAATCTAAAAAACATTAAACTGGACTTTTTCGCACCAAATTTAACGTCCGTTCTGCAACCACTGGATCAAGGTATTATTCACAGTTTGAAAATTTATTATCGAAGACAGCTTATGACCAGTAATCTTAAGTGCATTGAAAATAGCACACCAATAGCAATAACTATGCTCGATTCCATTGAAATGGTTTCTAAAACAGGTTTCCTAAAAAAAAATTAAATTGTTTCAAACATGCATGGCCCTCCCTTTGCGACTTCAATGAGGACGATGACTTGTCTCTCACCCAATGACTTATTTAAACAAGCTGAGGAGGACGAGGACAACCTGCCTTTAAGTGTATTTAAGCTTAGTAATAATAATTCAAACTTGGAAAAATGTAATTCCATGATAATAGACGCTTTCATGTATGACTGCATTTCATCAACAAGTATGCCTACCGACCAGGAGATTACGGCGCTGATTGGTGGAGCTAAATAGTTTGAGTGTGATGAAGAAGTACCGTTACATGAAATGCTCCCAACTTTTCATGATGTTATAACAGGGTTAAAAAAATGTTAAATGATTTTTAGTAGAAACACTACAGAAGATGGCATATTGCGCGCAGCACATGAAATAGAAATGTATTTACAACAAAATATTCTTGTAAATCACCAACAACCATTAACATTAGCAAACTAATATTACATACTTTTTTACAAAGTAGTTTTAATTTTTTTGTGTATTTTTAGAGTAGATTTTAAGTATTTTTTTTTGTATTATTTTGTTCTTGCTCCCATTATAATAAGTCTGTATTTTTATCAAGAATTAATAAAAGCCATAAAGACGCACTTTCATACCATATGTATATATATGTACATACCCATTTTTTTAACGAATTTCTTATATAATGTACCGATTAGTAAGGTCCCTTTCGGTATATAACGTTGCATATGAAGGGTTGTCTAATAAGAGAGTCAGAACTTTAAAATTAGGCAAAATGACAATTAAAGTGATAATGCGGTAACTTATATTTTATCTTGAAGAACCAATAATGGTATTATGATTTGAAAATAACCTCGTTCAAATGTCTCCGTTGGTTTTGTTTGGTTGAAATGTATTATGGAGTACCAATTTTGGAGAAAAAATAATATTTTTTGGCGAAGCGCACTCCTAGCCTAATGTGTTTGTGAACAAACCTAACTACAAAAACCTCTAGTTTTTAGATCTATAAAAATCCTAAAGTGATTCAGGAGTTATCTGTTGATCCACAGAAAGTCAATGTTTGATGCGGATTTTTTGGTTTGGCTGAAAGAGTTTTTGAAAACGATAATAGAAATCGTGTTGCTGTTAATGGGTATGTTAAATACCTGGTTTACAGAAATAAACCCCAAACAATGTTTAAACTTAAACGAAACGTTCAGGCCACCATTGGAAATATGCCACGCGATATGGGAAAGAAGACTGAATTGGACCAGACGAAACCGAGGGAGACATTTGCAAGACAGTATTTTGGAAATGTATTGCTATTATGGGTTCTTCAAGATAAAATAATAATTACAGGGTTATAATTTGTAGTTATCATTGTACCTCATTTTAAAGTTTTGACACTCTTATTGAAGAACCCTTTATAACTAAATAAAAAATAAGGAAATTAATCTAGTACATATTTAGTTGGTTATGTATGTATAATCTTGACAACGTTGAAACTATCTACTAGTAGGACACATATTTAATTGAAAAGTAACGGAGTTCTCGAAGGATTAATGTCTGACCCCAGGTTAGGTAAAATTATCTTCATGTTAATCTTATGTAGTCTATTAAACTCTGATACTATTACCCTTATTCTGGAAATTAATCTAACGAGTTTCCTTATCAAGATAAGATAGTGGTATAAATTACGAGTTTCTTTTTTCGTTATAATTGTAAAAAGACACCAACTATGTCTATAAAATATTTACAAATATAATATTGCAACTTCTTTGTGACTAAAATTACTATTGTAATAAAAATATTTTCAAATTAAACTTTAGCCGTGAAACACGAACAAAAGGGTTACTCAACTCGTACGAATACTACTGTCCTGTCATTTACTATGTATTAAATATTATATAATTTGCGCATCTATTATATAATATCGTTTTGTCCGGGAAGTTCCTAGGGATTTTTTTGAGAGACAGAGAAGCATAATAGTTTTTGTAAATATTTATTGATATGTTAACTATTCATTAGTCACATACTGAGTTGTCGAAAATGGGTTCCTTATGGCGATACCCTTAGGCGTCGATCTTGAAAGTCGCTTCGACGTTTGGTGCCGACTTTTCTACAATTATGGACGTTATCAAACTAAGCCTGATAACATTTCATTGCACTAATCTAAACCCTGTAATGTGGATGACAAAATGAAAATAACCCCTTTTGGTAGACCAATAATTGGAGCTCTTTCAAACGTACTAAACTGGTAAAAAAATACTCGTACTCTTTTAACATTGCTAAGACTAAAAAGTGAATATTTTATTTTTTATATCAATCTTGAAGCAATTGAATCAGGCTACATGACAACCCCTACAGAGATATATCATGATATAGCCAGCCAAGTCCCAACATTTCGCCCCCATAACATGTTTGCGACATAAAAGAAGACTCGGTAGTAGGCTAGAAAATGTATTTAGGGAGTGTAAAACACAAAGTACATCTAAGTTGGGATGTTACACTTAAAACAAAATAGACCATGATTGAGACCTGATTTTGACCTGAGATTGAATTTGTTGACAAACATTATTAACAAAATCAATAGAATGCTTTTAAAAACCTTTGGCATATTTTTTTTTTTGTAAATACTCAACAACAGGGAGAATATATCTACAAAACACAGATTCGTAAGGCTAAACATACATTTCTCAGATAATCAGTTCATATGTTTTAACATATCCGGGTTGTCTAGAAAGTAGCCATTCGCAGCCATTATATATTTGTAGCTCTTTTAGCGATTGTAAACAAAAATCTGTGTTAAATTAGTAATGTTTAGATACATATTATTATTTCAAGTAGTATTTACAATAATTACTTTTAGATTCGCTTTGATTTGCCTTCACTTAGTTAAGTTGATTCAAATTGAACATGTCAATCGATATTTTACATTATGCTTTTTTTGTTAAAAACGGGGCAAAAAAGCTGTCCAAACAAAAAAGAAGGTTTGTGCCTTTAACGTAGAAGGTTATGTTGGGGATACCTCGATGCAAAACTGGTTTGGCGATATAAATAAATATGATAAATATTGGCCATACGACATATGGGTTCTTCACGATCTTTAAGCATATGGTAACTGGTGATGAAAAGTGGATTGTATACAATATCGTGTAACGAAAAAAATCATGATGGTTGCTAGGGATTTAAGTACGGCGAAAATAGCTTTCATCCCAAAAAAATCTATTTTGCATTAAGTGGGATTGGAAGGCACCCATGCACTTTGAGCTTCTTGCACGCAATTAAATCATCCACACCGACCCTTACTGTTGACAATTACATTGGCTGAAGACAACAATTGAACAAAAATATAAAGAATTAGCAAACTAAAAAACCGTTGTGTTCCATCCAAGCTCGACTACACGTTTTAATCAGAACCCGGCAAAAATTCTTGAGCTTTAATTAGGATATTTTATTCCTTCCACCTTACTCACCAGACATCGCAGCCTTGGATTACCATCTATTCCACTTCTTCAAAAATTGTTTACATTGGAAATATTTTAAAACGAAAGAAGAAAACCACACCAAACCTGATTTATTGTCAATAGACATGCTAATTTTCGGGTAAAAGGCATTATGGACCTACAACTACGTTGGCAAAAAGTTGTAAATAATAATAATAAGAATAGTAGAAATAAACTAAATAAATATTTATATTATACATATTATAAAATTTATTATAATAAATATTATTTTTATATATTATTATAATATATAAAAATATTATAATAAATATTATAAATATATAAAACTATTTGTATTTGTCTCTTACTCTTAAAAATATCCCTGCGAACTTTCCGAATAATCCAATACAATCGTTAATCTATCGTACAGCACCTAAACATCAAACAATTATACAGGCCTACAAAAAAAAACAATTTCTTTTGGTGCCTAGGATGTAAGTTTGAAATCAGTTTTTCTGTCTGCTCTACTTTTTTAGATATATACACTTATCTATCAATGTTTTATTCAATTTAATACATTCAAGTAAGGATATACACCAACCAAATATCCTTGCTTTTTGCGCCTTTGATATAGCAGAGACAAAACACACCACTGGGTTAGAAAAGAGTGGCCTAAGAGAGAAAACATGGACGTTGGGGAAAATATCATTAACGACCCCTTAGTTGGACAAGAGAAAATCATTTTTCCTTCACTGTATATCAATCTGGGCCTAATGAAGCAGTTTGGTAAGGTTTTTGATAAGAACAAATCATGCTTTGCATATATAGGGTAAAAATGCCTCAATTGAGTACGGAAAAAAATAAAGTAGAAATAATTCACGAACCTCAAATCAGACTCAATAAGAACTCATTAAGGATTCTAACTTTGTAAATTCGATGAATGAGGCTGAGCTAAAAGCCTGGACTTAATTTATTACAGTTGTTGGAAATTTTCTGGGTAAACGCAAAGCGGGAAAACTATGTTGACCTGGTAAACAAGATGCTTAACAGTTGGTGTGCTCCTTTGGGTGTAATGAGCATTAACATATATTGCATATTATATATATATATATATATATATATATATATATATATATATATATATATATATATATATATATATATATATATATACATAGCCACTTAGACCGTTTTCCTCAAAATTTAGGAGACACCAGTGAGAAACAAGGTGAAATATTTCACCAGAAGATGGGATACGCACATTATGGCAGATTACTGCTGAAGTTTAAAAAAGGACTGTTCCAAAATATATTCAAGAATATCACGGAAAAGAAGCTGCTGAAGTGTTCAGTAACTTGTATAATATAATAACAAAAATTCCGTGTTTACCTTTTTTATTTGATGCATGGATTTAACTTAAAATACTTTAACGTATTTTTAACTAAAATGTTAAATCTTGAATCTAACTTTGAGCTCCTAGGCAAAAAGTAATGCTATATTTGAACTCAGTGCATCAAATTCTTATGAAATCAGTTCCAAATATCCTGGCACTAAAAGATCTGTTGGCCTGTGTTATAGAACGAAAATAAATGTCAAATCTACAACAGTCGTAATACGAAAATTATGATCGGAATTCGGTAGAAATTATCACTGTATTCGCAATTTGTTTAAAAAATAGTGTACAGTTTTGGAGCTTGTGGAGACCTACGATTATTAATTCCAAAAACATTGCAGCCAGTTCCAGGCCATGTAACAAATAATGCCTATGAACAGCGGGAAGCATCGTACCTTCGCCAAGTGAATCTGGGAAGAGCAGGTTTTCCAAGAAACATCATATTTAGTGGCGAGGCAATTTTATACGTCAATCGATAGGTTAATAAGTAAAATTGATCTGATAATGAAACTGAAGTGATTTGAAATGATTCAAAAGAGGCCGTTAGGTGCGAAAGTTAATGTTTATTGCGACTTTTATGCAGGGGCCATCATTGGGTCGTAGTTCTTCGACAATGATGAAAAGCCAGATATAATATGGCGTTAAAACAATCTAATCTCAAATTTAACTTATTTAAAACAACATCATTATGTTATGTATAAGATAGAACCCGAAAGATGCGAAAAATCCATAAAAAAACTGGCGTAAGTGAATCGTGAGACACAATATGGCATGAGGAGTTCATTGGACTCTTATTATGTTTCACGTAAAGAGTTGTCGAATAAGAGTATCATAACTTTGAAACGTGATAGAGACTACACTGTTTGAAATGCAAATGTCACTCACAGACTACTGTATTTATTACATTGTGTTAATTCACCATCACCGCCAAACAATTCGAAAGCCAAACAATTCGACAGCTCGTAGCAATTAGTCGTATCTACTATCAAAATGCGTGTTCAATTTGAGGAAAAATAACCCTTTTGCGTAACGCACATCTGGTTTAATTGGTTTCTGAACAAACATAACTGCAGGGTTTGTATTGATGAAAATTCTTTAGTGATTCAGAAGTTACCTCTTTATCCTCAAAAAGTCACTGGTGCGGTTTTTGGGCTCAAGGCATGATAGGATCTTATTTTTGAAGACGATGATGAAAGTCGTGTTACTGTTAATGGTGAACGCTGTGCCTACAATTAGGTTTACTTTAGAGATGGAGAGGGAGAATAAATTACCATTCCTCGACATTTTAGTATTAAAACAAAACAACACATTAAAAACTACAGTTTACAGAAAACTGACATATACAGATATGTATCTCAATTTATTTTCTAATTACTCAAAATCAGTCAAAACAGAAATAATTAAATGTTTAGGTAAAAGCAAAACTTGTTTGTACCGACAGTGATACACTACAAAAAGAAACAAATCACATCAAAGACATTTTAATAAAAAACAATTTCCCAAATAATTTCATAGATAACCTCACAATTCCTTACATCCGCGGTATGTATGACACAATTAAAAGAGTAGGAAATAAATACAACATAAGAACGACATTCAAAACAAAAACTACTCTTAGATCTATATTAATAAAAACTAAACCAAACAACACACTACAGAATACCAAAAATGTGGTTTATAAAATTCTCTGCGAATGCGGAAAATATTATATTGGTGAGATATCTAGACCGTTAGATGTTAGAATAAAAGATCATAAAACGCTTCTTAGAAAGGGCGATTTTAATAAGTATAGAATTTGTCAACACGCATGGGAGTCGGGTCATAAAATCAATTGGAATAATTCCAAAACGGTATTAACAGAAACGGTAACAAAACACAGAAGATTAAAAGAAACCGCTATAATTAATTTAAATAAAAATAACTGTATTGCTATGCTTTTGATAGATTTAAATTCAATATGGTTCTCGATTCTAAAGAATACAATTAAAAATATTTAAGTATTTCAATACACAATCAGTACAGTAAACAATCACACAGTAAACCTCACTTATATATTTTTTTTGGTAGTATGTCGTTAAAAACTAATTGTCAAAAGTTTGTATTAATTTTAGAACATTTTTATATTTTAAAAATTTTATTCGTTAGGCAAATTTATTACAAAAAAAATCACTGAGAAATGTGTCTTCGTTTGGTTTTTTGTTTTTATCTAGTGATTCTTTATTTATATAAGAACAGATATTTTGATATTTTTTGAGTTTTAGATCGTGGCGAAAAACCCAAAAAAACAAAAAAATATATGAACACGCCACAATCATTCAGACATTCAGACTTTTTTTAATATTCACTTTTTCATCTAAAATATTTTCAGTGTTCTGTATAAAATCCCGTTATATTTCAATGCAATGTAATCTTCTCGAAACTCAAAGAAGAACAGTGATTATGTCGTACGTGCTGCTAAGCCAGCGCCCTATTCCTGCTATTAAATTGAAGACACGGCGTGAAAGCAGGTTTGTCGCTTGTTACGATAAAATTTGACATGGACCCGGGTTTGTGATAAGCGCCATCTAACATTCAATTATCGCCCCTAACGACAACGTTTTAACCCCAATGGAAATTTATCACGCCTATGCGTTTAACCTTTATTATTGTTATAAAAACCTCTTTTATAGTCAGTTTTTTTATCAAAACTAATGCCAGACCCTATTTATGGATTAACTGCCAATCAGATTTTGAATCGTTCTTTTGAATCATCTTCTAGACAGTAGCGCCAAATAAATGTTACTAAATGTATAACAAGTAAAGCATTATGTCGGCGTAGCAAGTAAGTTCGTTCGGATTTCTGAGTATCATGAAATATTACTTCAGACGGTTGCCGTCTTTCCATAAAATGGAAATGGGTGAACTTCCTGTTCCAAAATCATCGGAATCGTTAACTCTGAATTAATAAGAATTTGCATCCGCTGTTTGCTGTTCAACAAAGCCACATCTAATTTTACAACCCCAACTTAATCAATTAGTTCAAGATTTAAAACTATAATTTCTGTAATAGAAACGCTATGTCAAGGTAACTGGGACCCGAGTTTACTTACTGATTATTGCTAGATATTAATAAAGAAATCCCCAAAAACAGATCCTCTCGACAAGATAAGAATATCATCGTAAAACATCAATAATAACATTTAAAAAGTTATGAGTGAGAAAAAAACTGAGGTCATTTTTTGTTTTTTGGTCAAACTTTACTTATATATTTAGATAAATCAATCAGGCTTTGTTCGATTCACAAAAATAAACTATATATATATATATATATATATATATATATATATATATATATATATATATATATATATATATATATTATTGAGACACTCCGTGTGCCGGTCGCGTTGGTGCGGCGGTAAGAGCGCCTGCTTTGCCGAATCCGCGCTGGAGCGATAGCTAGTTCGATTCCAGCGCTCGGATGGTTATTTTTCTATCTTCTGTCCGTTTATCTTTCCTAAATGTTTGTGATTGTTTCTAGGCAAGAGTGTATAATCCGACTACGAATTACCCCTCAGTCACGCCAGTTAAAGGCTGGGTAAGGCCGGATGCCTTCTGAGAAGTGTTTTACGTTGGTCACTCGCCAGTCGGTAGGTTTCCTGATAGACTTATGGGTAGACACATAACCAAAGGTTTATAGCCCGAGGGGGGTGCTGGCCTGGGTTTGTCGGAAGCTGATGATCGTGGTTCAGAACCCACGTTAAGCTGTAGGTCCAGTCGCTAAATAGCCTAGTTGCTGATGCGCCTCTAACCCAAACACTTTACTTTACTTTACACTCCGTATAGACACAGTGTCCCAATAGTGCGATATCGTTTGATATATTTATAATAGCTGGAGAAAGAGAAAAGTATACCCAATATGTTCATCCATTTTTACATTCTGCTATTTATTTTAAACATATTTCGTGAAACATGTCCTATACCTAAACCCAATAGTTTTACCGATATGCGCCATTTTGTAAAAAATATCAGAATAACAAACTCTACTTTGCAGTGTCATGTATTATTTGCTTTTTAATGTAGGATTATCGTTTTTGGTAGCGATATTAGTGAAAGTGAGTGACTTAACTTTTTATGTAAACAAAATTTGTCTACGTTATACATGGAGTCCAGGGTAAATGAGACAAATGAAAAAAAATCAAAACATTATTTCTCAATTTTTTAATGGAAGGTTTAATACTTTTTCATTTTGCAATATTTCTAAGACAAAATACTTATGTTCTTATTAAACATGTTCTATATGTATCTGTCATAATACCCGAAATATTTACATTTTTGGTTTTAATATTTCGTTTTTAATGGAATTTACCTTAGACGTTTTAGTAATAAAATTCAATTAAAATGGGTAATATTGTTCTAGTATAACTTTTAAGCAGTTTTTATGTGAAACAGGAAAAAAATTACTTCTTTCATAATTATATAGGAAACATTTTTATGATCCATTATTTTGGCTATCGAAAAGAAATCCAATCAATGAATATCCAATTACAACTTAAAGCACGGAGATAGCCTAAACGCATAAAAAACGTTAGCCCTAGACAATCATGGCGTAGAAACAAATGAACCAAAGGGTTAATTATTTGGACTTTATGAACTGTCAACTTGTGCAGTACGGTGTTTATTAGAACAGAAAGTAGAACGAAATTTATTTTTTTTAGAGAGGATTTGATAAACATGATGTACATTGTGGGGGCAAGTGATCAAAACTCTTTTTTTGCAAGTTAAATTATTGATTGATTTGTCCGTTACTTTGTGATAGTTCATTTTTTAACATAACATAATAAAGTAAAAAATTGTTTTATTCCTTTTTTTTTTCATTTTTTGTTTCATTTATCTCAGTCCTGGACACCCTGTATAATGTAGACAAATTTTGTTGGCATTATAAGTTAAGTCATAGTCACTAATATCCCTACCAAAAATGATAATCCTATACTACATCAAAAAATAAATGATATATGACACTGCAAACTAAAGTCTCGAACTCCGATATTTTTTACAAAATGGCTGATATTGCTAAACCTATTGGGTTTAGGTATAGGACATGGTTCACAAAATATGTTTAGAATTAATAGAAGAATGCAAAAATGGATGAACATATAGAGTGTTTTATAAGAAAAAAAAACTATACCTTGCCACGGTTTATGAGACAGCCTGTATAAATAAAATTAATTTACTAACTTTTAACACCATTTATAAATAAAAAGTTTTATATTTATTTTTATTGGAAATCAGTCATTGGAAAATATGAATTGAACAATTCAACAAAGAGGCAAATATTTTAATAGGATTATTGTTCTATACGACTTTATTAGTAAATTAATTTTGGGGGAGTTTTTGTAGTTAAAAAATAAATATAATATTTTATATGCTTCCGATTCGAATTTTGTTAAAGCAAATATCGAAAATATTTGCAATTTTCTTTATAAAAATATACCCAATCAGATAATTCTCCTGTATTCTTTTGACGGTAATTATTATGAATTATATGACCATAATATTGAAATTTTAATATATTACTTTTGAAAATTATATTATATAAAAAGAATGTTTTTGCAGGCAGTTTTCAACGATTTTTTTTATATATGGGAAAATGCTGAAATAATACGTATTCATAACCAGAAAGGGAAATGTAAATAAATGAACATTTGATTGGCTTTGAATTATACATATTCGTACAATTGTAGCCTGACAAATAAGCGATTTATTTGAAATTTCATATAAAGTATATAAATAAGTATTTTATGATGTATTACATACATGATAGCGTAAAAGGAGACTACAATTTAAATTTTTGGTTTAAAATTCCCTTTCGTTTTTCGAATAACTTAAAAAATCCGGATTTTTCAAAAAGAAATCCGTATTCACTTTCAGAATAAACACTAATTCATACAATTTAGACTAATTTTTAATGTTAGAGATCCTGTTTCGAAGCTCTAAAACCTAATTGGAGATTGGGCGGTTTTAGAAGACAAGGTGAGGCACGAACATCAAGATCAGATGAAAACATCTAACATGTAAATGTAATTATGATTATATTAAACGGTAGTAACTTTTTGCAATGGGAATCAGATCTGGCAGGTAAACAGTTTTAACCGAATGGCGCGATACTACAAAGAAACACTGAATCAATTGATTTTGTGACAAACTAAATTACCTGAACCATTCCCTATTTTAAATGGCATTGTTAATATTCGACTAGATCCTGCAATGTGAAATATTAAAGTGACGTTTATAGGAATAATAGGTAAACTGATCCAGAAAAAAATTAAAGTAAGGCTTATTTTTCAATATATATACTAATGACATTCCAGACACCATCTCTCGTTAATTTATATATGCAGGTGATATGGCCCTGAGTATACAACATAAGGGAATCCTGACTCCTGTAGCATAGACCTCACAACTGACCTGGCCGTCCTCGAGTCGTACTCTTAGGAAGTGGCAACTGATCCCTAATCCTTCCAAATCAGAAGTATGTGATTTCGATCTCTCAACAAGATAAACATATGCTGATCTGGACGTGGTTTTCGGAGGAAAACAGAAAATGGCACCATCCCACCCCGACTTATCTTGACGTCATCCTGGACAGATCCCTCGCCTACAGCCATGGTATAGACTGAAATCGGGCCATCCAATCTGGATAGACACAGATTTGGAAAATGACGTAGACATTAATGAAAAGTGTACATCTCTCCTTCAAAGCAACTCTACCAGGAATATCGATAAGGAAATGCTGGGTTTGAACCTCCCGGGAAGCAGCTGGAGTCGATTAAACAGGTTTAGAACTGGACATGGCAGATGAAATGACATGTTGCACAAATGGAAGATGGCGCCTTCCCCTGAATGTGACTGCGAAGACCCATATCAAACAATGAACCATATGGTGAAATCCTGGCCTACGTGAACTCATTGATGCCACGCCAATTGCACTAAAGTGGCTCGACGATCTCGACGTGGATCGTGGATCTTCTAGGTACATCGTCTCTGGTTGGATCTCTGTGAGTATGCGCGATATATGTGTGTGTTTTTTTTTGTTATGATATTTTGACCTTATGTGTACTTTGTGATATATACTTATATTTATACTTATTTTTACTTGTCTGATTAACTTCTTTCTTTTTTTTTTTTTGCTTATATTCAAGGGTCCAAAATTTAATGTATCGCTACTTCTTTTATTGTATCAAATTTCATAATGTTGTATCTCATACGAAATATGTATATATATATATATATATATATATATATATATATATATATATATATATATATATATATATATATATATATATATATATATATATATATATATATATATATATATATATATATATATATATATATATATATATATATATATATGTATATATATATATATATATATATATATATATATATATATATATATATATATATATTGTAAAAACAAAGAAAATACAATTCCTAATACAATTTCTCAGAGAAGCACTCCTAGTGATATTAAATAATCAACCTATGTCACATACAGAAAGTGTCAAATATCGTGGATTACATCTGGATAAGAATCTTACTTGGAAAACCTATACTCAAAAAAAGAATCCAACTAAACCATAAATTGAATAATGCCATTGCCCCCCGGGAGAAAATCCAAAGTGTAATAAAAAAAAAAGTACTTATTTTCAATGCAGCCTTTATACCTATATGGGCTTATGGATTGACGTTGGGTATGGGGCTGTAGTGTATCGATGTCCAACATCAATATCTTAGAAAGGTTCCAATCTAAAGTGCTACGAATAATATATGATGCTCCAAGGTGTATAATATATAGACAAATATGATAGACACAAATGTAATAAGGTAGAAATAAAAAAATGTAGTGTTAATTACCTGGAGAAGTTAGCAGTATAGTGCGTTTCAAGATATATCATTGACCGATTGGCTGCAATAAATTCTTAACAACCCCTGCCGTAACGAAACCCGGCAAAGTTGCAAGAAACGTAAACAGGGCCGGGCCTAATAAAATAACAGGTAAAAAGATAAAATTAATTTTATATCTGGTTTACTAGTTTCAAAATATTTTAGTTTAGTTCACATTCTTTTCTTAAACAGTGCAGTGCTCTAATTTCGCTCATATTTTTTGTTATTCTAAAAGTGCTGAAAATGTGGCGTTCTAGACAAGATAATGATCATTGTGTCTCCAGTAGTGCTAATTTTAAAAGAAAACATTTATCTCCGATGCTAAGCAAATTATTAAAAATGTGTATGTTTCTTTATTGAATAGGGGGCTTAATGTAAATGCAGCCTCAGCAGAAACGTCTTCAGTAACGAAAACTCCATTGTCTACTGTTAAAGATATTGCGACGTAGTGATTCTGGTAAAAGCAAATGTGATGACGAAAGCGACACAGACGTAATTAGAAGCAAAATGTATGCAATGTATGAAAAGCAAACTGTGCCTACATTTCATTCATTGCAACGGCGACTAAGGAAAGGGGAAATCAACATTCTTTGCAACAGAACTAGCCTCCGAAAAATATTATTTCAAATAGGTTTTGCATATCGGACTATTAATAAAAGACAAATATTAATGGAATCACAACGATTGCGACGAAAGAGGTTTGACTACTTAACCTCTATAAAAAAATACAGATTAGAAAGAAAATCATCCCATTTTCTACCTTGATGAAACATGGTTCGATACATATGAGACGCTAGTAAAAGGATGGGTAGATCCATCACGAAAATGCCACACCAAAGCCCCAGCGAACAAAGGAAATTTAATTACAATTTTACGTGCTGGTTCCGAGGATGGATGGGTTCCAAACTGTTTACGGTTGTCCTCCAAAAATATTAAACATTCATCTTTGGACTACCATAATGACCCCACAGGAGAAGTTTTTGAAGAATGGTTTATAAATAGCCTTTTGCCCAATGTCCCTAAGGAAAACGTAATTGTATTGCACAATGCTAGATATAATAACTGCCAAAAAAATTAAGTTCCTAATGCAAATAACACTAAATTGTAAATTCAGAACTATATGTTCAAAAATGATATATACTTCGAAAATGTATATAAAAAATGTGATCTAGAAATGTTAAAGATATTTAAAATTAAAAAGGAATATGAATGTGATGCCATTGCTGCCGATATGGGACATACGGTTTTACGCCGTTCCTCGTATTACTATATTTTTAATCTAATTGAGCATATGTGGCATCAGGTAAAATCCAATGTTAGAGCAGAAAACATTTCTCCGATTCTATTGCAAGTGATGCAACATTAATTAGGAAAGTTGCAGATAGTATTCACAAAGAAATCATTTACTTATAATATAGAACCACTTATTATTAATGTAGATCAAAGTGACACAGAGCGAAACCGAATTAAATGTATAATTAAATTTAAGTTATAATTTTTATTGTACTAATAGATACATTTATTTATTTATTTTTATTATACTAGTAATTCAAAATACACAAACCAATGAACAATGTTTCTATCATACATAATAGTAATTTAATAATCATTTAACAATATTTTATTCTTCCCAAAATTATTCAGAAATTAAACCACTTCGGCTCTGGCGCGTTTTAAGAAACTAGGAATATTTTTATTGAGATTTTTTGTGGCAATTAACATTTTGCCGAAGGACAACGAAATATCTTGAAAAGGACTATACATCCGAATGCGCTAGCCGTAAACCTAGTGGATAATAGTGAAGACTCATAGAATAAACAGACATTAAATAAACAGACATTAATGTAATCATATTTGCGCAATCTGTGTCGCAATCTTTGACGTCTTTTCGAATGATCCTCGAATTTGTTAAAATCAATAGTTATTTTCAAAGCAACATGGCTAATTTTTATATGCTAAACATATTCAAGGTCAAATATATATCAATACTACAACGGAAATTCAAATTATTGGAAGAACCCCTAAAAGGAAAACTTTTCAACGTATAATCATCTAAAAATTAATAATAAATACAAAACGGATACTTCACTTTAAAACTGTAAAACTATCCAGCAATTTTTAATTCTTAGTTAAGCAAGCCAACGCCCCAACTTGCATCATTCATCATATGAAACTTCCAGACGCTACAATGACGTCCCATTATTAAATCGTTACCATGATACAGTCTCGATATTTACACGAACGTGTTCAGATTTTTCCGCTCAAAAGTTTCGATACATTTTATTCTCATGCAAATATTCACCAAAGTTTATGCACTGTCAAAGTGACAAAAGCCCTCGGGGATTTTTATAGAAAAGTTAAATTATCACAAAAAAAAATTCCCTCTGGATTCGTGTCAGTGTGAAAATGTTTTGAAACAACCCTTAAAGTAGGATCAACGTCAAGGAGATATTGTTATAATTTATCTTTCATGTTGTTTGGTTCGTTAAACTTCCTAATTAGTGATTCGAACGCGTGTAAATTATCGCTTATAAAAATTATCCGGTTCATGCGGTAAAAACTTGTACAGTAAATATTTATGAATAAAGTTCATATTTACAGAAGTTTATTAGATATTTATTACTTTATTGTAAACATGTTGAGAATATATTTAGAGTAAATTGAAAGATTATATTTTTAAGGCGATCCATATGTTCATGAGTTTTAATTATGCACGAGGCATTATTTTCATCGACTATTTGGAAAAGAGAAAAAAACGATCATAAGATAGTATAATACTTATTGGCCGCGTTATTAATTTTCACGAAGGATTGATAAAAAATCTCATTTGGCGAAAAAAAAAGTGAAAGTGTAATTTTGTTGAAAGTGGAAGTGGTAAATTTACGCTACGAACTGGTGCCGCATCCACTTTAATCCTCTGATTCCTTTCTCCTTCCAAACATGAAGAAATATCTGGCGGGAAGAGAATTCACATTTAAATGAAAATATCATCACCAAACAGAGGACTGTTTTTCAGAGTTCGACAAATTGTACTTTTTGGAAGCTAAAAAAGTCATTGGGCAAAGTGTATCAAGTTAAAAGGAAACTACTTTGAAAAATAAATATATTTTCAATAAAAAAAAAACAATATTCAATTTATAGAGTATCTGTCTTTTCACTCACACTCGTGTGTTCCACTCAATGTTTAAAGTTTATTTCTTTTTTGAAATAATTTAAATTACACAGGTCTAAAAAATAAAAAATAAATGGTGGCTAGCAACACTCTCAGTAACATTAAATTTTCAAAAATGCGTTCAGTTTTTAATCGACTCACATAAAAAAATATTTTCTTCTTGGTAGTAATTTAACTTGTGTATATTTGTTGTTTGCACAATAAAAAAAAGTTAATAAATAAAACCTTGAAGATGTCATGGTCAAAAGGATCATGTTTAAACGACCCGAACACTTTTTATTACGTTTGTTGCGAATATATGGTGTCAAAATTTCGAAAACCTATTCCTAAAATTCGATAAACCTAGAAATTCAAATTTCTGCAAAATGCGTATTTCGCTTACTTTAACTTGAAAATCAAAGACAGTGACAAACTATGGATTCCAAACAATGTTTACAAAATGTGTAGAGAACATTTAAGGCAATGGACGAATGGTCAAGGAAATTAATTGAAGTTTGGTGTTCCTATAATTTGAAGGAAACCAAAAAATCACTACGACTGTTATTTTTGCTTAGTCAACAAGGTACATGGTATTAACCGAAATAAAATTACCTATCCCGATCTGGTATCTGCTGAAAGATCTGTTGCTCATTCAGAAGAGGTCCCTTTGTCAACTTTTCGTGGCTGTCTGATCTATCAGATACATAATGTAGTACATCCAAAGATAGGTAAGCATGTACTAGCAAAGAAAGTGATAATTTTGAAACTACGTCGTCAAAACCTGTACTTTTTACTCAAGAAGCTTTAAGTGACCTTATCAGAGACTTTCTCCAGGTACTAAAATTACGTTATCGTACTCGATTACAATTTGTACCATGTGCATCTTCTGTCCAAGATAAGACATATTGTGTAGGAATAGAATATTGGCTATTCCTGTCTTCTTTCCCTATATATGGTTTAGCTAAACAAAAGTTTTAGCATCGCACATAGTGACTAACTTCAAGCCGTACTTATCAGGCTTGTTGTTATGTACATTTTAAATGGACATCTACCCCTAAATCCCAACAATGTTTCGTCTACAATAACGAAGTCAGAAGGAGAATAGTTCTCTCTGCAACGACCTTCAAAGATATCTCAAATTTGTTCTATTGCCGCAAATTTACCGATTTTCCTTCGTTTTTCTCTGCTTGTTATGTCATCAAACCTAAGACAGTTGATCAAAAATTCAAAACGGTTTTTGCACATAGCCGCCCTAAAAACTCGACGGCCAAATTCTGATGACCATATATCGTTCAAGGTGAGATGGGATTTCTTCATAATGCCAAAAAGATATGAAAGGTCAAGTAATGCATGATTTTTAACTATGTTTGTAGTGCCGATATATCGTTTTGTAATGAGTACTTCTAACTTGAATTTGTTCGTTGGTATACTTGACACTATGTCCAAAATTTCGTCTGTAAAGAAACTGTTACAATTTTTTCAGTATTAATTACATTTTTTACGAAGTGTTTTGGTCAAGGTAATAGATGACCCTCCCCCCCCCCCCCCCCTCCCCCCGATTTCTAGTTTCTCGCGGGCACCGGAGATTTTCGAACAAAAATGTATTTTATGATATGATGCGCAGTCGCTTCAAGCAACCAGAGTAAAAGGTTTAAGACCGAAGATATATCGGTCTAAAAATCTATTACCGATTAATACCAGTCAACATCCTTTCACAAGGTATCAACTCTTGGTCTATATTTAAATTTTAGACCCAAGAAGCCTACCACCATGCTTGGTTAATGACATTCCTGGTTAATAACATTCCAATTTCATTCTCATTGGGTCATTTGTTTCTGTTACAAAATTATAGCAATGTAAGCAAAAGACAAAAGAGAAAAAAGAGAAGATACAGCATATCCTTGTTACTTAGATTTAGATTTTTTAGATTTGAAACTGGAACCTCCCTGGGGTATATATTTAAATGTAGTTAATATAATGGCAAACTTTCAATTGTATGTCGTATAATCTCTCTTCTTCTTCTTGTCCTGGAGGTTAAGTTGACCCGAAGGCCCTGACTTGTATTCACTGAATTTTTTCGGACGTCACGACAATGTCGCTTGTTCGAAGGGTTTTAGCTGCCGTCCTTTAGGCATGGAGGTGATGACCGAAGAGGATAGTCATACTGGGGCAACGGCCGGCAATGAAGCTGCCGTGGCTCTGATTAGCGGATTGTCCGAAAGGGACGCCGTCGCTAGGAATTTGTCCAGCAGTCTGGACAGGAATGTCTGAATCTCTGGTGTGTCAGTTTCCCGATGGATTTGCGCATTCCTTACAAACCATGGGGCACCTACTAATGTGCGAAGAGCACGTGACTGGAACGATTGCAGAATTGCAATCGACGTTGGGGGGAGGTACGGGAACCAGGCCTGAGATCCGTAGGTGAGGACGGATCGGACCATGATTTTATACAGGGTTATTCGGATGTTCAGCGAGAGCTTACTTTTGCCGTTCATTAGGGGGTAAAGCAGACGAGCCATGGCTCTTGCTTTCCCGGTTACCTTCTTTAGGTGCGGCACCCACGTGAGGGCCTGTATAATCTCTGCCCTGATTTAAAACTAAATTATCATCATAAATTGTACATGAAAATAGTATATATTTCAGTAATTTATATTTAAATTTCTATTTTTTAAATCCACCGGTTGTAAAATCATTCATAAATAAATGTTTTCATTCGCATTGATGCAATAACATCAAGAACAAGCATATATCCAGCAAAATAATTTACATGAAAACGCCTTGTTAGTTATTTGCAGGAAAAAGCGTTACATTTATAACTCAACTCTTGGGAATACACATATATATCGCGATGCTTAAAATAGAACGATTAAAAGGCATATTTCGCTCCAAGAACTGTTTTCACAGAAATGTGTTAAAAACCGAATACCTGCCTAATGCAAGTTTAGCAAATTTTAGATATTGTTCTTATATTTAATTGTCCATATATTTATTTTAAAGCAAAAAATTAATTTACGTACATAAATATAAAATTGATCACAGTTGAACTATTAATAATAATATATAACGAATTTGAAATTACTATTTATCCAAAGTTGTCAACTTATATTAAATGACTTAAATCCTTATAAAATTGGAGTTTCGTTGTCTTGAATGCTAATTTTTATTTACGGCATTTCAGCCAGTCTAATCACCAATTGTAAGATTGATATTAAAATTAACTTGTTTCACTTAAAAATTGTTGCTTGAGGTTAGGGTTATAAACTTGAGGTTAGCAAATTGACTGAAGTGTCGAAGTTAGCATTTAAAACAATGTAAGTATGTTAATTAACAACTGTGGTGTTGTTAATGATCAAAGATGTCAAATCAAAAGTCTAACTAAAATTTTCATAGATAGCGGTACAGAAGGGAAGCAGTTATTGAGGGTGATGAAAAAGAGAGAGAGAGGCGGAGGAATAGATGCGCAAAGGTAAAAATAGACAGAAAGAAAGAAAAGAGTGAAAGTATATAGTAATGTTATTGTTTATATGTTGTGAACCCACTGAGTTATTAATTAAGTATATCTGGGTGTGTATTCACTTTTAGCTATCACACTAGTTACAAGATCACTAGATACAAGATACACAGAGATACACTAGACACTAGATACAAGATATATATATATATATATATATATATATATATATATATATATATATATATATATATATATATATCATCATCATCATCATCATCAGCCCGTATCGATCCACTGCAGGATGAAGGCCTCTTCAGCATGCTTCCAACCTTCACGGTCCTGGGCTTTCCTCTGCCACTCGGGTCCAATATACTTAACGATGTCATCAGTCCATCGTGCTTTCGGTCTTCTTCGCGGACGTTTGCGATCAAGCGGTATCCACTCCAGGATTGCCTTGGTCCATCTGTCGTCCCATCGCCTCGCTATATGGCCTGCCCATCTCCATTTCAACTCTTTTACTCTCCCAATGATGTCACAGACTTTTGTTTGTTCCCTGATCCATGCGCAGGACTTTCTGTCTCGTCTTGTAATGCCAAGCATACATCTTTCCATTCCCCTCTGTGCCACCCGAAGTTTTTGAATTGATTGCGATGTGAGTGTCCAGGTTTCACTTCCGTATGTCATAACGGGTAGAACGCACTGATCGAATACTTTTCTTTTCAGGCAAAGTGGGAGTCTGCTCTTAAACACTATGTTGAGCCTACCAAATGCCTGCCAGCCACATTTAACACGCCGTTCCACCTCCCGGGCGGTATTCCCCTCCATGGAAATCCTCTGCCCAAGATATACAAAGCTGTCCACAATCTCTAAATCCCTTCCTAAAACTGAAATTCTTCTGTCCTGAGCGAAGTTATTGAACATAACCTGACTCTTTTTCAGGTTTATTTTCAAGCCAAATGGTTCGCCAGCCCTTTGCAATTCTTGTATGCGTCTTTGCAGCTCCTCTGGGTCTTGTGAAATGAGAATAATATCATCTGCAAATCTAAGATGGTTTAAGTTTGCACCATTGATCTTTACCCCATCCTGTTCCCAATCCAGTTTACGGAATACTTCTTCAAGGCCAGCCGAGAAAAGAATAGGCGATATTGCGTCACCCTGCCGTACACCTCGTTCTATATTAATTCCCACTTCAAGATCATCAAGGTGAATTGTGGCTGTAGCTCCATCATATATCGATTCTAATAGGTTTACATAGGCTCTCTCTACACCTTGGCTAAGCAGTGCATCCATTATCGCATGCTTTGAGATGGAATCAAATGCTTTTTCGTAGTCGATAAAAGCCAAGCACAGTGGCATGGTGTATTCGTTGTGCCTTTCTATGACCTGCTGTACAACCTGGATGTGATCCATTGTACTAAATCCACTTCTGAATCCTGCTTGTTCTCTTGGTTGTGCGTCATTCAGTTTTTTTAATATTCTTTTAGAAATTATCTTAGTGAAAACTTTGTACATCACTGATAGGAGGCTTATTGGACGGTAGTTCTTTAAATCTTCCTGTGGTCCTTTTTTATGTAAAAGGATCACTTCTGCATTTTTCCATAAGTCAGGTACTTTTTGTTCTTTGAGGCATTTTGAGTATAATTTTGCCAGTGTTTTATGTAACGTCCGACCACCAGCTTTTAGCATTTCGACAGTTACACTATCCTTTCCTGGAGCCTTGCCGTTCTTCATCAATTCTATAGCATTTGTTACTTCCTCCACTAGGATATCTGGTATTATATATTGTTCTTCCGTGGGTATTGCTGTCCCTGACTGGCTCTGATCTTCATATAACTGGGAAAAAAACCTTCTGACAATCTCTAACATTTGGGTACGCGACCTGCACACGTTGCCATCCTCACGCTTTAAAGCATATATTTGCGTTCTTTTGTTTCTCAGCTTCTGTTTAGCTTTGTTAATTCCTTTGTTTTCTTCCAGGGTTTTTTGCACTAGCTGCATATTGAATCGGCGCGTGTCCTCTCTGATACGTTTTCTTATAGTTTTGCAGAGCTCAGTGTACTCGACCCTGCCAAAAGGACTACCTGCATTTCTCATTGCTCGCCGTTTCTTCATTAAATCAATGGTCTCACTGGAGATTTTTGTTTGTTTGAGACATTTTTCCTCTGGTGCTATTGAAGCGGCCGTTTGAAGTACATTGTTGGCGATTTCTTCATATTGAACTGATATTTCCACCTCCTCTGGATCTTGTAACGCAGCAAACCGGTTTGACAAAGCAATCTCAAAATCGCTTCCTCTCTCCAGCAGTTTTCCAGAATCCACCTTGCCCTTCTTTGATCTTACCATTTTTTCGCGCTCTTTTCGACAGTCAATCCGAACCCTTGCTCGTACAATTCGGTGGTCACTTCCAACATTAAAATTGTTAAGGACAGTACAATTGGTAAATATTGTTTTATCGTTGGTCATGATGTAGTCAATTTCGCTTGTGAGCCCAGATGGACTTTTCCATGTCCATTTTCTGCGGATATTTTTCTTATAGAATGAATTCATAATATATAGTTCTTGTCCTTCAGCAAAATCAACTAATCTGTCACCTCTATTGTCTCGCTCACCAGTTCCATATGGGCCAGTTGCATTTTCGTCTGTTCTTGTTGTTCCAATTCTGGCATTAAAATCACCCATCAGGATTTTGTACCTACAATTCTCCTTGTATAAAAGCTGGGCCACATCATCATAAAACTCCTCAATTTCCTCATCTTTATGGCTTATAGTTGGTGCATAAGCTTGGACGATTTGAAGCCTAAACTTTTTATTCAGCTGAATGACGCATTGGGCTAATCGGTCGGATGTACTTTCAAATTTTACCACACTGTCCTTCAGCTTTCGATTGATGAGGAATCCTATTCCGCCACATCGGCCATTTTCCGTACCTCGAGTGTAGAGTACGTGTCCAGTTGGTTCCAGTTTGATTAACTCTTCACCCTTCCTTCGTGTTTCACAGAGCCCAATAATATCCCAATGTATGTTGTCAAGTTCGATTAACAGTTCTTGCAATCGGGCCTCTGTTTTCATAGTCCGTATATTTAACGTTGCAATGTCAAAAGTCCAATGGCAGCCTGATCTAACCCGGTGATTCTTAGCACCCTCTGCCTTGGGGCAGGTCTTCCCGCTGCCGTAGGTAGTTGCCCCTTGGCCTCCGGGGAATGAGGGCCGTGTTTGAGGTTGTACTGTCATATTTCAACATACTGAAATACCATGTTGAAGGTATGGACCGTAATCCGTAAAATATATATATATATATATATATATATATATATATATATATATATATATATATATATATATATATATATATATATATATATATATATATATATATTACAGAAATCTTTCACCCTTTCTCCATGTGGTGCCACCGATCGCCTTCGCCGAACTGTCAACCATACGACGTCACGTGTCTCTCGGGACCGGTTTCTAACCTTTCAGCCGTCATCAGCCGAGCTCTAGACGAACACAAGGAAAGCAGTTCAGAGAGACTACCGGGATATATATTATTATTATTAATATTCACGTATGGGTGGGTCTTGGTGGACTACGCGAAGTCGTTAGAGGCGTTTGTTGTTGTTAGCCTTCCTTTGCACCCATATTTAATTTTTTTCATTCTTCAGATTTCATTCTTTCACTATGAGCTTTTTTCCTTTCATTAAACCAAGTTGTTTCGGTCTTCCTACATTTTTCTCTCTGGCCAACCTCCCAAACGTTAACCTTGTGTCTGAAACAGATAGGTCCTCTTTAATTACAGTAATCCATTTAATTTTTTTCTATTTTCGCTGTACTCCTAATTTCATAAAATTCAACTATTTGTCCAGTTAGCCTACTGGGATTTATTCGTTTTATGTGTACGGAAAACTTCTTTTTCTCATATCGCTTTGTATATCTGTGTATTGTTTGATTTCTTGATTTTCTCGAAGCCGCTATGCTATTTATCTGTTTGCGGCATAAGATTTTTTTTATGCTTTTTCTTTCTTTCTTTTCAATCTCCTCGATGTCTTTCTTTCTATTCAAAATAAGTGTTTCTACGCCATATTGACATTCTGGCTTAATAACTGTGTTGTAATGTCTCAGTTTTGTGTTTTTAGATATACATTTTTTGTTGTAAATATTTTGTGTAAGTCTCAATTCAGTTTCCATCTTTTGACATCTACCCTGACAGGCCGCTTTTTCCAACCCATTCTCCAGTTAGAGTCCAACCTTTTCTGCTAATTTCTTTAAGGATTTCAATTTGTTTTTGTGCTGTTAATATATCTTGAGCTAAAATTGCTAGATCATCAGCAAACGCCACACAATCTATTTTGATATTGGTTCTTCCCAGTTTAATGCGCTGGTCAATATTCAGAGCCGATTTTTTTACACTCCTGTATTACTGTCTCTAGAACATAGTTAAATAAGAGTGGCGAGAGTTCAACGCCTTGTCTCAGTCCAATTTTAATTTCGAAGGGCTCTGAAATGTCACCCATGAATTTAACTTTTGACCTTGTGTTAGTTAATGTTGCTTTAATAATTCCTATCATTCTCAGATCTAGTCGTTGTTCTTTCAAGATTTGGAATAAAGATTCGCGGTCAATAAAATCATATGCTTTTTTGAAATCCACAAATGTAGAGACGAGATTTTTATTGTACAGTTTTTGATGTCTTAGGATCAACTTTAGATTCAGGATCTGTTCAGGGCAGGATCGGCCCGGTCGACAACCTGCTTGATTTTCACCAAATTTAGGTTCTAACTGTCCCTGTGCTCTGTCTAGAAGACGTTGAGATAGAATCTCGTAACAAACTGGGAGAAGAGATATCCCTCTGTAGTTGTTTACATCCGTTCAATCTCCTTTCTTGTATAGTGGATAGATTAGTGCATCTTTCCAATCTTCCGGAATCCGTTCGGTTCGCCAAACTTCTTGTAGAATTTTGATTATTTCCTTGATTGTACCTGGACCAGTGGATCTCAAAAGTTCAGCAGTGATTCCATCTTCACCAGAAGCTTTGTTATTTTTAAGTCGCTTGCCTAATTATTTCATCTTCATCCGGTGGTAATGAATCTGGGTTTGTTTGTTCAGGGTTTAGTGTTGGTAATTTGTTTAAGGACTCAGGACAGTTTAGTAGTTGTTCAAAATATTTCGCAAGTTCTTTGCAATTGTCTTGGAAGCAAAGACTAGATTTGATAGCCTGTTAATTTGGTTTTAAATGTTTTGTAAAAGTTTCGGGTGTTATTTTTTTGGAAATCTTTTTCCATTTCATTAAGTTGATTGTTTTCATATTTTCTTTTAGTTTGTCTAATTAACTTCGATGTTTCTTTTCTAACTTCCATAAGATGCTATAATATATTGTCGTTTTTTGACTGTTCCAATCTTTGAATGCTTTACTTGAGTTAATACTGCTTGGCCGCAAACTTCATCCCACCACGGATGTTTTCTACATTTTTGTAAAGGAACAAACTTTAAGGCTGTTGTAATATTTTTTTGTTCCAATTCTTGCCAATTCTGTGCTGGTTGTTTATCAAGGTCATCTGTTAGTGTTGGTTTTATTTTCGTAGGGTCGAACTTTGGTATTAGTACTCTCTTCTGAATAATATATATATATATATATATATATATATATATATATATATATATATATATATATATATATATATATATATATATATATATATATATATATATATATATATTATTTTAACAAACCAAATGATTATTTTAAATTGATTACTTAAGGAAATAAATGCGTTTATTTGTATTATTAGTTATAACATTAGTTATTATACAAATATATGTTAATAGCGAAACACGAAAAAAAAGTTTTTAATAATTTATGTAAATTAAATTGTATATAATTGTAAGTTTAATTGTAATTTATGTAATTTGATAATATTAATAAAATATTGGGTTTTTAATATTCAAACAAGACATGTTAAACAATGGACCTCCAAAAACGTTTAGAAGATATAATTGTATATCTACATAGAAACTGGTCGTTGGAAGAAATTTGACTGAATTGTACGATGGGTTTCATAGAGTGGCTCAAAAAAAAAAAAATATAAACAAATATATATTGTAACTGCATTAACTATTAAAAAGTTTTTTTCGTGCTTCTCTATTAACATGTATTTGGGGCGTAACATAGTAAAAAGTAACATACCATAATAGCTAATGTTACAACTAATAATACAAACAAACGCATTTGTTTCCTTACCTAATCAATTTTAAATAATCATTTGGTTTGTTAAAATAATCGCAACTTTGTTATTTATTCGCAATCATGGTAAATTTTACAATGACATCAAAACAGCGTACACGTTATTTATATAATGAATAGCTGACCAAGTTTAAATCGCACTATAATGTAGTTCTAAAATAAATCAATAATAACAGAAGGAACAATCTATTAATCAAGATTGAGGTTTATCCGCAAGAGAGCTCCTCTTGATACCACATCAAAGTGAACTATAAATCACGTGGCCACATTAAAGGCTGCTAAATGATCTTCGTTTCGTGCAAAAGCTAAGCATACAAAACAAAACATTTATATATATATATATATATATATATATATATATATATATATATAAATATATATATATATATATAAAAAAAAATATATATATATATATATATATATATATATATATATATATATATATATATATATATATATATATATATATATATATATACTTATGGGCAAAAAAATATACAAATCATAAGTATATTTTGTACCAAGGAATAAACTAGAATAGAACAGTTTTTATATACACACCAAATGAAGTAGTCGACTGATAAATCAAATAAATATAAAAAAATAATGTCAATTAAATTTCAAAAATACATAACTTTCAATAAACAAGAGCTTAATCACCAAAATATGGGTGTTTAGAAATAGCACGCTCAACTTGACAAAATCAACTTATTAGTTGGTATTTTGTTGGATAGCCTTTATTTTCCAAAACTACGGCACATCGTTATCGCCATGGAGTCTATAAGATTGCGGCAAACTTCAACCGCAATGGAAGGCCAGATTTCTTGAAGAGTCTCCCATATTTTTTTTAAATTGATGTTTTCCTTAAAGTTACACACGTCTACAAAATTTTCAACAAATTTTCTGTAGGATTCATGTCCGGTGACTGAGATGGCCCAGGTAAACAGACAATATTGTGAGTATCTAACCAAGTTTTCACACGTTTGACAGTGTATTTGGGATCATTGTCGTGCTGGAAAGTCCCTCATAATGGTATATATTCTTCGGCATAAATGAATATAATATTCTGTAGGATGTTTTAGTAAATTTCTTTGGTCGTGTTTTGTTGTATTCCGGACCAACTGCGACAAATGAAGATAAACCCCGAATTTAAATGTTGCAACCACCATGTTTGATGCAACCAATAGTATTTTTTGGATTCAAATGTTCATTTACTCCATGCCGAACACGCACTGTTCCATCATTACCAAATTAATTTATTTTAGTTTCGTCGGAAAAAAAACTGGAAAGTTTCCAGCCTCGGAACTCTGGTTGTTGCTCCATGTTTTTTTTTAAATACTTTTGAAACAAAACAAGGATAGAAATTTGTCAAACTTTTTAAAGTTTGACAAATAAATTTATTAGATTTTTTCTATTTTAAATCGTAAAATTAGCCGGCGTTCTCTGTCAGCACAATGTTTATTACGACCCATGGTTTTTAAAATGTTTGCATACACAGACACCTTACATTAACAACGCCAATGAAACAATAAAAAGCAATTTCGGATAAAATGTGAACCAAAGTTATTAATATCTTTCAAAACTCTTATTTTTTGACTACGTTGTTTTTTAAATGATATTCTCGAATTTAATTTATCTTGCGATTAGTTTTGGTGTCAAATATAATATATATATATATATATATATATATATATATATATATATATATATATATATATATATATGTGTATATATATATATATATATATATATATATATATATATATATATATATATATATATATATATATAAATATATATATATATATATATATATATATATATATATATATATATATATATATATATATATATATATGTGTGTATATATATATATATATATATATATATATATATATATATATATATATATATATATATATATATATATATATATATATATATATAGCATTTAAGATGAAGACGCCCCCATATCCCCGCTATTTGAAGGAATACAGATTTGAATTTTTTTTTTTCACAGTCATACAGGTGGATGGGTCTCATTTTTTAAGATACTCAACTGAAACCTGAACTTTAAACTCAGCCTACTACGAATTCACAAACAAGGTCAATCCTGAATATTTTGCTTCGCGTTAGAGATATCGAAAAAGGTTATTAGAAAAAGTTGTTCGGAATATTATTTTGACTCCATATACCGAGTGTCATGGCAAAATTCGCATTTTTATTTTTTTCATTATTTTGATCTATACATAAAATTATTAAAAGTTTATTTGTTTCATTTGATAATTAGTGTGCCATGGTGAGTAAAAACTTGACACATTGTCAGTAGTGTCATGTATTCAAATATTTCAGTGAAATAAATGGCACTTACAAAGGAATAATTATTTTATTATTATTAGAAAACAAGTTTTGGTAATTGATCAAATTTAGGAAAAAGTATATAACAATAATTTTCATAATACAAATAATTAACTATCAAATGTGATCTCTCACAAATAGTCTCCGTCAATTCGAATACATTTCTCGATTCTTTTACGATTCTGTTGTAATAATTTTGTTTATAGACCAAAATAATTACAAAATTATATAGGCAAATTTTCTCATCAAACTTGGTAATTGGGGAAACACTTTTTCTAATAACTTTTTTCGATATATCTTGACCCTCTTTGTGAATTCGTAGTAGGCTTAGTTTAAAGTTCAGATTTCAGTTGAGTATCTTAAAAAACGTCACCCATCAATCTGTCTGGGCAAAAATTCAAATTTGTATTCTTTCAAATAGCAAAACTGGAGGGGGGTGCCTTCATAAAACAATATATATATATATATATATATATATATATATATATATATATATATATATATATATATATATATTATTATTATTATTATTTGTATTCAAATAGCAAAACTGGAGGGGGGTGCCTTCATAAAACAATATATATATATATATATATATATATATATATATATATATATATATATATATATATATATATATATATATATATATATATATATATATATATATATATATATATATATATATATATATATATATATATATATATATATATATATTATTATTTATTATTCACGTATGGGCCCTGGTGGACCACGCGAAGTACAATTAGAGGCGTTTGTTGTTGTTAGCCTTCCTTTGAGCCCATACTAATTTCATTCTTTCGCTATGAGCTTTTTTCCTTTCGTCAGACCAAGTTGTTCCAGTCTTCCTACATTTTTCTCTCTGGCCAACCTTCCAAACGTTAACCTTGTGTCTGAAACAAACTACCTCTATCCTGAATTTCACTTTGTGTAATATTTGCTGATCTTAGGTCCTCTTTAATTGCCGCAATCCATTTAATTATTTCTACTTTAGCTCTACTCCTATTTTCATAAAATTCGACTATTTGTCTAGTTAGCCTATTCGGATTCATCCGTTTGATGTGTCCGTAAAACTTAAGTCTTCTTTTTCTCATATATATATATATATATATATATATATATATATATATATATATATATATATATATATATATATATATATATATATATATATATATATATTGAGTCATACGATATATGCCAAAGTGAAGTTGAAAATAGACGTAAAGCATGTCAATATGGCTCATTTCTGGCGATAAAAAGCACGCGACACTATTTGGTATAGTTCAGCATTTTAGCAGAATCGTAGAATAATAATGGTCTAATGATTACACCTACACAAGATATATATATCAAACAATAACGTTTCTGTATATATAGACAATTTTAGTTAATAACAAATGCATCCATTATTAAATGAACTTCACCACTAAACAAAAGTTTGCTTAAAAACAACGGATCTGTTATTCAATGTTCCATAATTCGATTAGCCAAATTATGATACTATAAATAGTATCTTTTTATTCCTGAGTTAATTTCATACACGTGTAAATAATGCAAATATTTATGCAAAATCATCTATAAAAATTATGGCAAGTTATTTTCAGCACATTTTCAACAACGTTTTGCATCCTCCACATTATGGTTTATTAAAAACATAACCATTTAACAAATCCTTCAATCAAAAACTCATTTGATCGATTATTTTCATCACTTTATACAGTGGTGACAGGTGAATATCACACTTCATCACCGATCACAGATCATCCTTAATTACTCAAGACAAATGAATTAGTCTCTCACGCAATGCTCAATCAAATTTTAAATTCATTCCATTTTTTTTTCTCTTACACTACTTAAATAACACCAACTCGTTGGTTTCTGTCAGACCAGTGCGTTTACCGACAAATCCAAATCTTTTATTTGATTTAATGGTATTCCAATATTTACATTCCCATAATTTAACTCGAAAAATTGTATAGAGTCAGAATAACGATGTCAAAAAAAGTTCGGCGCCCCATTTATTTTTACGATTGAAATTTTTCAGTTGTTTAAACGGATTTTGGTTGATTGAAATTATGGAAATATTATTGCAGTATACGCTCTACTTTGTATTAAATTAGTGTGCTAAAATTGGCGTGCTAGATTAAGTAGAATGAAGTGTAAAGAATCTTTTAAAATATATCGAGACGTGCAATAACACTGGTCGACATGATTTTTGTAATGTTGATGAGAATACTCTTTTTGCGTTTCATTTAGGCAGTTATTAAAACACATATCATAGAAATAGCCATTCATAGAAAATAGACATTCATAGAAATAGCCTAACACGTCCCATTTTCAAATATCTGCTTCTCCTTTACTTGACTTTAGCGGATAAATTTGATTTATTTAAAGTCACAAGCTAGCTGTACATCCGAGGAAGTCAGAAAAGCGTTTCCTTTATTTTATAAGTGCCAGATTGGAGATTAATATAAAAGTTGGGCTCCTCATGTTTACAGTGTTGTCTCATAAATTTAGTGCAGTAGATGCATCACAAGAAAAATTCTATGCCGTTTGCTATTCTTATGGTGTAGAGAGAACCTACTGACCATGTAAGTGATTGTTACTTTTGTATCACTAAAATAGAAGAAATTTCAAAAAAACAAAGAGTCAAAATTTGGTATCCAAATTTGCATTCTACACTTAGGCCAGTTTCTCATAACTAGGAACTACCTGCACGGATTACACCGTTGAACCTGCACAAAATGTTTCCCGATTGTTCTAATTCTTCATCAGGCTCTAATCCACAATTTCCTGATTGATACTTCAAACATAAAATATGGCCCCCATGTTAAACCAAAAAAAGATGTTTCTTCCTCCCCTCCATATTAGGCTTGGACTAATGAAATCTTTGTCAAAGCCATGAACAAGAAGAAATACCTAAGATGATATACCTAAGTTGAGTAAGGGGGGTAACAAGAAAGAACAGAATTTTAAATGAAATAATTACAGAAGATCCGTATCAGAAGATCCGTAGAAAAAATATTGAACAAAGACAACTTCGATGAAGGGATCTTCAAAGAATGGCCAATACTTTGTAAGTCAAGGCGGTATGGGAAAGGTAGCAAGTCAAGGCGGTATGGGAAAGAGAGAAAGTCCAAAGCAAACTTGGGACAAAGTAGTGGGAAATGTTTTAAAGAAGGGAAAACCGTGGACAAAAGCGAAAAGACTAACAAAGAACAGAAAGGACAAGAACAGTTCATTGATTTCCTAAGACTGCGTGGTCAGAATAAGTAATGAGGGTAAAATAATTTGATTCGACAGAATGCGTGAACGAACAACATATCTTGATCTTTTCTAATTTTGGAAAACCAAAACCGTATACAGTTAAACTTGAAGAGATTTACCAATAAACACCACCATTAAATCATCTCCTGATGATGCTAACATGGTTAGCGAAACGTGCGTCGAGTAGTTCAAAAAAGTGATTTGGTGTTTAGCGGTAAATATCTTCAAGTTTAGTATTTCACATCAAAGGTTCCAATAGAAGAATTGAGTATACAGTTATTTTATTTCAGACTCAGGGGAATATATGCAAGTTTCACCAGTTATTGCCATTAAAACCAATTGGCATTAACAGTAACTCTAGTTAGTTCAAACTCCCATTGCAGAAGAATCACATGTTGGCCTGCATCGCCTCCAAAGGGTAAGCCAACAGTGTCGCCAGATCGAACGCTGCGCGAACAGTCTCATTAGCTTTATTTGCACATCTCAAATATATTTATTATATTTTAATAGCTTATATGCCGATGTATTTCTCTAATTTCTCTTACAGCATAGATGCTTCTTGCAACAATACATGTTAAACGATGACTTTTTGGATCGTCAATGATACTTGTGTATACACAAGCCACCTATAGACACTATAGTGGATTATACTTGATCATAAACACCAAATGAAGACATTAAATGAATTACTGATGAGTAAAACTACTGACATTCAGTTCTTCTATAGAAACCTTCGATGTGAAACACTAAACTTGAAGAGATTTACCACTACACACCAAATTTGTTTTTTAAACTTTTCGAGGCGCATTTCGCTAACAATGTTAGCATCATCAGGAGATAATTGGATGAGATTTAGATGAAGAAAATAGAGTTAGTGAAGAAGATTAAGTTATCTCCTGATAATGCTAACATGGTTAGCGAAGCGTGCGTCGAGAAGTTTAAAAAAGTGATTTGGTATTTAATGGTAAATCTCTTCGAGTTTACTACTGACATTGACGAAATGTCTAAACCATCAGCATTGATTGATTGGAGCAACTTTTACAGTTACTTAAGCAAGAAAACTACCAAAAAAATGCACATTATAAAATTGTCCTGTTTATTTATTTCTAACACATCAATTTAATTATTATAGAATTGTTCTATTCCACTGACGTCTGTATTTATCGGTTATAGTTGAACATGTAATATATCTGTAAGAATAACTAACACAGCTATTCTAACGGAATACATCGAAAATCAATTCGCGTCTCGATGAGATTTACACATTTCAATTCAACCCGTGCAATGCGCGAACTAAGCGTGGAACGAACAATATTCCTGGAATTCTAAATTGGTCGATTTGCCGATTTGACACTTCATCAATATTCTCCGTTCAACATTTTCTGATGCTGGTAAAATTATTAATATTTGTAATTTTAAATGTCAATATTCAGTGTTGCAGAATATGCAGTGTTCCTTCTATGATTTTATTTGTGACAGTTTTTTTGGAATTCGTTTCTATATTTGTGAATTGGTTAACGGAAATTTAAATCGAGACTATGCTGTCATTGGGTTGTTAATAGCATTATATGCATACTGAATATTCAAATAAAATGGTATACCAGTTCTTTCTGAATTTATGATACCCTTCTTACACGTATATATATATATATATATATATATATATATATATATATATATATATATATATATATATATATATATATATACAGTTATGGTCGAACGAATTTATTACAGAATTATTTTAATGTTATTAACGTTGAGTAACGTGTCCTGATACAAAAAATATTGATAAAACAAAACATTATCCTAGTGTTACAAAAGTTACTACAACTATCAAACAATATCTGCTTTTTTCTGGTCAAAAAAATAAGACTGTATCACTTATAGCCTTAAATTGTGAAAACTAATGCTTATTAACAATCTTAATAAATATAAAATATTAGTATTTAGAAGAATATCCTTTTTGTTTAACCACAGCTGACCATCTCCTTGAAATAGAGTCTGTTAACTTCTGACAGATTTCAACCGGTATAGAATATCAAGTTTTCTTGACTTCTTCCCACAGTTTTTTTATTAGCAATGCCTTTTTTAAATGTTGCCAAAGATTTTCTATTGGATTTAAATCCAGAGACTGCGACGGCCAGGGCAACACTTATTTGCGAGAAACCATCGTTTCACTATTTTCGCAGTATGTTTCGGATCGTTATCCTGCTGGTAGGTCCACTTTAGCGGCATATTCATTTCGGCATAAGGAAGCATAATTTTTTCTAATATGTCCATGCAGGTTTCTTTGGTCATGGTATCTTTGATCCAATATAGTGGACCTACACCATTATAGGAAAAGCAACCCCACAGTTTCATATTTCCTCCTCAATGCTTTACTGTTCCTAATGCATTTCGCGGATTTAGTTCCTCATTCTTATATCGCCTAACGTACCGTTTCCCATCTGATCCAAAGAGATTTATTTTTGTTTCATCACTAAATAAAATATTTTTCCAATTTCAGCTGTAGTTTTCGTTTAAGTTAAATCTGGCAAAACTTAGTATATCGTGAATATTTTTTTTTTACTTAAATGTGGTGCCTTTCTTGCAACTTTTCCATGTAGATCCATCTCTACCAATCGTCTACGAATTGTCCGGGTACTGATTGGTAGACCCATTTTCCGTTTAATGTCAAACGAAGTAGAAAATTGGTGTTTTCGCGCCTTGCATTAGGAACGCTAAAGCATGGAGGAGGAAATATTAAACTGTGGGGTTGCTTTTCCTATAATGGTGTAGGTCTACTATACTGGATCAAAGATACTATGACCAAAGAAACCTACATGGAAATAGAAAAAAATATGCTTCCTTATGCCGAAATGAATATGCTGCTAAAGTGGATCTACCACCAGGATAACGATCTGAAACATACTGCGAAAGTAGTAGTAAAAGTAGTTTTGAATCAAGACACGTTACGCAACGTTAATAACATTATAATAATACTGTAATAAATTCTTTAAACACATTAAAATAAAATGTTTTAAATTTAGCATTCATATTTTTATTATTTTGACCACAACTATGTAAATATATATATATATATATATATATATATATATATATATATATATATATATATATATATATATATATATATACTAACATATATAGTGTAATTTTTTTAAAACCTGACATAGGCTAACTTTTTTATTTGAAGTGATGGACTAATACTTCCAAATGCAAAGTTGTAGAAAATAACTTAACTAAGAGAAATTTAAAAACAATGGTTTCCGGTGTTGCCAGATTTATTTAAGAATTGTTAAAACAATATATTACAAAACAAATATTGTTTAGTAGCTACTGAAGAAATCTGGCAACACCGGAAAGCATTATTTGTAATATTTTCTTAGTCATTTCCTACAGCTTTGTATTTGGAAGTACGAAATGAATATGCTGCTAAAGTGGATCTACCACCAGGATAACGATCTGAAACATACTGCGAAAGTAGTAAAATGATGATTTCCCCAAATAAGATTGAAGTGTTGCCCTGGCCGTCGCAATCTCCGGATATAAATCTAATAGAAAATCTTTGGCAACTTTTAAAAAAGGCATTGGTTATAAAAAATATGTTGTGGGAAGAAGTCAAGAAAACTTGGTATTCTACACCGGTTGAAATTTGTCAGAAGTTAATAGACTATATTCCAATATTCTTTATATATATATATATACAGAATGGTAAGATCAAAGAAGGGCAAGGTGGATTCTGGTAAACTGATGGAGAGAGGAAGCCATTTTGAGATTGCTTTGTCAAACCGGTTTGCTGCGTTACAAGATCCAGAGGAGGTGGAAATATCAGTTCAATATGAAGAAATCGCCAATAATGTACTTCAAACGGCTGCTTCAATAGCTCCAGAAGAAAAATGTCTCAAACAAACAAAAATCCCCAGTGAGACCATTGATTTAATGAAGAAACGGCGAGCAATGAGAAATGCAGGTAGTCCTTTTGGCAGGGTCAAGTACACTGAGCTCTGCAAAACTATAAGAAAACGTATCAGAGAGGACACGCGCCGATTCAATATGCAGCTAGTGCAAAAAACCCTGGAAGAAAACAAAGGAATTAACAAAGCTAAACAGAAGCTGAGAAACAAAAGAACGCAAATATATGCTTTAAAGCGTGAGGATGGCACAGTGTGCAGGGCGCGTACCCAAATGTTAGAGATTGTCTGAAGGTTTTATTCCCAGATATATGAAAATCAGAGCCAGTCAGGGACAGCAATACCCACGGAAGAACAATATATAATGCCAGATATCCTAGTGGAGAAAGTAACAAATGCTATAGAATTGATGAAGAACGGCAAGGCTCCAGGAAAGGATAGTGTAACTGTCGAAATGCTAAAAGCTGGTGGTCGGACGTTACATAAAACACTGGCAAAATTATACTCAAAATGCCTCAAAGAACAAAAAGTACCTGACTTATGGAAAAATGCAGAAGTGATCCTTTTATACAAAAAATGAGCACAGGAAGATTTAAAGAACTACCGTCCAATAAGCCTCCTATCAGTGATTTACAAAGTTTTCACTAAGATAATTTCTAAAATATTATAAAAAAACTGAATGACGCACAACCAAGAGAATAAGCAGGATTCAGAAGTGGATTCAGTACAATGGATCACATCCTGGTTGTACCTCAGGTCATAGAAAGGCACAACGAATACACCATGCCACTGTGCTTGGCTTTTATCGACTACGAAAAAGCATTTGATTCCATCTCAAAGCATGCGATAATGGATGCACTGCTTAGCCAAGGTGTAGAGAGAGCCTATGTAAACCTATTAGAATCGATATATGATGGAGCTACAGCCACAATTCACCTTGATGATCTTGAAGTGGGAATTAATATAGAACGAGGTGTACGGCAGGGTGACGCAATATCGCCTATTCTATTCTCGGCTGGCCTTGAAGAAGTATTCCGTAAACTGGATTGGGAACAGGATGGTGTAAAGATCAATGGTGCAAACTTAAACCATCTTAGATTTGCAGATGATATTATTCTCATTTCACAAGACCCAGAGGAGCTGCAAAGACGCATACAAGAACTGCAAAGGGCTGGCGAACCATTTGGCTTGAAAATAAACCTGAAAAAGAGTCAGGTTATGTTCAATAACTTCGCTCAGGACAGCAGAATTTCAATTTTAGGAAGGGATTTAGAGAATGTGGACAGCTTTATATATCTTGGGCGGAGGATTTCCATGGAGGGGAATACCGCCCGGGAGGTGGAACGGCGTGTTAAATGTGGCTGGCAGGCATTTGGTAGGCTCAACATAGTGTTTAAGAGCAGACTCCCACTTTGCCTGAAAAGAAAAGTATTCGATCAGTGCGTTCTACCCGTTATGACATACGGAAGTGAAACCTGGACACTCACATTGCAATCAATTCAAAAACTTCGGGTGGCACAGAGGGGAATGGAAAGATGTATGCTTGTCATTACAAGACGAGACAGAAAGTCCTGCGCATGGATCAGGGAACAAACAAAAGTCTGTGACATCATTGGAAGAGTAAAACAATTGAAATGGAGATGGGCAGGCCATATAGAGAGGCGATGGGACGACAGATGGACCAAGGCAATCCTGGAGTGGATACCGCTTGATCGCAAACGTCCGCGAAGAAGACCGAAAGCACGATGGATCGATGACATCGTTAAGTATATTGGACCCGAGTAGCAGAGGAAAGCCCAGGACTGTGAAGGTTGGAAGCATGCTGAAGAGGCCTTCATCCTGCAGTGGCTCGATACGGGCTGATGATGATGATAATGATGATATATATATATATATATATATATATATATATATATATATATATATATATATATATATATATATATATATATATATATATATATATATATATATATATATATATATATATATATATATATATATATATATATATATAAAAATATCTTTTATCTTTTACTTCCTAGCTTTTGGGACAATATCACCATTTTTTAATTTTCATTTTTACTATAACAAAAATAAAAACCAAAAATTAGGTTTTTTTTAAATAACTCGGAAAATATTTGAGATTAAAAGTTGAATTTTTATTTCTTTTTATTTGGTGCCAAAATGATCCTCTAGAAGTTGGTAGAAAACGCCGTGGTAGCGATTCGGGTATAGCCGGATGGCTGTACCCGTTTCCTGGTTTTTGATTATTTTGAACTTTCCATAAAAAAAAATAATACAAATTAAATTTTTGTATATACGAGGAGATATCAGAATGTATTGTCCCTAACATAAAAATTAAATATTTTTTAATTTTTATATACCTCATGGTTATTATAGAAGGATAAAAAAAAATTAAGAAACCTCACTTAGAGTTGATAAAAAAGTATGATCTCATGGAAAGTTATCCGAGGCGCGCTCAATAATGTTCGCTCAATAATGCAATGAATGCTATTTCATACATGTTCTATCGGTGATAAATCTGGGGATCTCACTGGTCAGTTAAGTGTCGTTATCCTAGATTTTTCTAAACTCGGCGAGCTGTATGCAGCCTAGAGTTATTATGGTAAAAGGTAAAATTTGGATCTACTTGGAGATACCGCCTAACAACGAGCAGCAATATATCGATGACATAACTGCATTTATATTTCCTCTTATGATTAGTAAGGGTGACCTGTTCAATAGTCATTTATAACATAATTTCGGTAGTGATAGCTGTATACAGCCCTAATACAAAAGCGAAATTTTGGCATTATACCGCATAAACTGACGTTGAAAATTGGCTCATCAGTAATGCTCCTTCAGAATCTGAACACACCAAAGTTGTGCAACGGAACCAGATTTTCCGTGAAAAAAACTGATGCCGAATGTGATTGAAGCAACAATAGTTTACGGCAAATATAAAGGAGAAGATGTAATGATTCCGTGCATTTCAATGATTCCCACTAATTTGCCCTTTACATTCAAACGACTTCAGTTTTCTGTGCGTCTTGCTTTCGCGATGACAATCAACAAAGCTCAAGGGCAGTAGCTGCGCATTGCCAGATTAAATTTAGAAAATCCATGTTTTTCGCATGATCAATTAAATGTTGTTTGTTCCAAACTGCAAAAACTCTGTACATCAAACCAAACCAAAAATTTTGTTTATCCACTGGCGTTACATTAAATGTTAGTATTAGTTTGAATTACTTTGATTATATAGCGAATGGAATAGTAAAAATATTCTTCGTTCACGTGAATTATTAATAAAAAAAGATTATATTTTTCAACAATTTATACTAATAAAAATAATAGAATCTTATTAATATGAGTAATCTTTCGCTTTTCCAGAATTTTCTACAACGCTTCAATCAGACCATCAACGCAGACCATCAATTTTAGATATATAGAGGTAATTAAATATACACTGGCATATATATATATATATATATATATATATATATATATATATATATATATATATATATATATATATATATATATATATATCATTATCATCATCATCATCAGCCCGTATCGATCCACTGCAGGATGAAGGCCTCTTCAGCATGCTTCCAACCTTCACGGTCCTGGGCTTTCCTCTGCCACTCGGGTCCAATATACTTAACGATGTCATCAGTCCATCGTGCTTTCGGTCTTCTTCGCGGACGTTTGCGATCAAGCGGTATCCACTCCAGGATTGCCTTGGTCCATCTGTCGTCCCATCGCCTCGCTATATGTGCCTGCCCATCTCCACCTCCATTTCAATTGCTTTACTCTTCCACATATATTCCATATATTCCATATATATTTTCTATCTCACTACTATGACAGTTAATTCAAAAGAAAAAAAAATATGCCATCAACTCTCAACGAAATCAAAAAATTCACATAACAGCATGATTATGAAAAAATACGAGTTTTTGCTGGAGGTTATGTTTCGCATCAAGAAAATTTTACGTCCCCGCAGTGTCGCGTCAAAGTTCGCACTTTATTGTTCTAGTTCATTTTTAATTTCGCCATTTCCGACGGGTAAAGTTCTGTCGACGTCGTTTTTACCCACCGCAGATTATTCTCAAACCTAATTACGTTCGCGAGCTACTCGTTTGTTGTTCTGCATTTTGCCAAAAGACAAAAGAATGTCGCGATCACCCTGGGGCGTTTCGTGTGCATAATTCAGTTAGTGGCTCGGTTTGGTATCTAATTTGTAAAGTGCTTGTTGAAACCTGATATCATATTTTTCAATCTACGCTTCTTTTATTGAAAAAAATAATGGTTTGATAATTGAAGGAAAATATTCTCCTTACAATTTGGTAAAACTATCTATCAACTATTAATTATACAAAAGAACAGTGTTTCGTTTCAAAACAGTTACAAATTCAATTATTCTGTTACCGATATTTTTTCACAATCAAGAATTCTGCAAAATGTATTTTGCAAAGTTCTTGATTGATTAAGGGTAGTTATTGTCCCTAATATGGACGAAAATATCTGGTACGTCTGAGCCAAATATTTGTTTCAACATAATCTTCTGAAGGCTTAACATGCGATGTATCGAAATCGAATGACTTTTCGCCAGCTATTCAGTCACAGCAGCAATCACACATTCATGCTAAATTCGAGGTGTGTAAATAAAGTAATGATACTCTACTGGAGTAGCGTTCGATCTGACACTGTCGAATTGTCGTTTGGCGGGAAGACAAGCCAACATCTGATGTATCTTCAGTGCAAGTTTGAATCCTCTGGAGTGACTTGGTGGTCCAAAGCAACTTTTTTGTCTAGCCCATTTTAAAAACGAGTGACAACAATTTCGAGCAACGATGCGCTATCAAATTTTGTTCAAGCTTGGGCACAGTACGATGGAAACTTCTGCAGAATTTCAGCGGGCCTGTGGAAATACTATTTTGTCAAGGGCTCAGCTTTTGAGTTGATTTAAGATATTCTCAGAAGGCCAAGAAAAAAAGTGATGAAAATATTCACATAATTCGGGATCTTGTGCGTTTTGACCATCAGTTGATAGTCACAATGATCGGGGATCGGGATCGGAATTGAATTTGATTTATATAACCGTTCCTCAAATTTTGACCAATGAATTTGTGCAGTCCTCTTATTCACCAAATTTAAGTCCTTGTGACTTTTTCGCTTTTATATTTTTCGATATTTATAAGGCCTTTACCGATCAGCTGAAGGCGATTCCTGTATCAAAGTTCCAGCACTGCTATGTATGAAGAACGGACAAATCGTCTCCAAAACGCTTCGACTCAATATTTCCTATTTCTTAACTTATATATATATATATATATATATATATATATATATATATATATATATATATATATATATATATATATATATATATATATATATATATAATAGTAGGTGCGTCTGTTTGTGATCGTGTATGTTCTGAACCACTTGACCGATTGAAATCATATTCGCATAATATATTTGTTTTGTCGAGACGATGGTTCATAACTATATCCGGATGCAATAGGTGGCGCTGTAGTCAAGTTATCAAGAAATTCTATATTTATAAAATGAAATGATTAATAGTTTCATAATATGATATATGAACATCAATTCTGTGTTATTGCGTTAAGCAACTCAACATTTTCATTACTTATTGTTAAAAAAGGAATTTAATATCAATTATTAAAAAATATCGAAAAAAGGGTAAACAAGGGACAGAACAAGGTCTGCCGGGCCTGTAAATATTTGTTTAGTGTTATTATTGGGTATTTCTATATATATATATATATATATATATATATATATATATATATATATATATATATATATATATATATATATTTATATATATAATTGTTGGTGCGTCTTTTGTGGTCGTATAACTTTTGAACAACTTAACCGATTGAGGTTATATTCCCACAATATAATTATATTTTCAGGATGATGGTTCATAGCTTTGCTAGGATTCGATAAGTGGCGCTGTAGTAAAGTTATTAACAAATTCTATAGTTATAAGAAGAAATGATTCATATTTACACAATGTGACATATAAACATTATTTCTATGTTATTGTCCAAACATTTTCATTATTTATTGTTAAAAAACTCATCACGCCATCTACCGAAAAGGGCAAAACAACATGTGCCGGGCCAGCTAGTATAATACATAATTAAACTAACTTACCTATCACAAACGCCAGCTTGATAGCCGCACACTGAAAACAAAAAAAAAAGTTAAACACGATAAATAGTTAGCTTTGGTACTTCGAATTTAATGCTTAATCTTTAGAGCAACGAAAAGTGAAATAGATCAAATCCTGAAGGTAAAATAATATTCAGTAGTTTTTTTTTTAATTTGTACTGACCATATTTACCCAAAAATATGTAAAACGCACCTGATCGTAATTAAAAAAGTCATAACAATTAATATAGATCTTATTAACACTGAAGAGCTAAATTTACAAACCTACCAGGTGTGCTAATACAGTAATGAAACTGTAAACTTTAAACTGTAAACTGTAAACTTTAATAAAGAATTAAACAAAATAAAACAAACTACTTTAAATATTGGTTACTCGAAAAGAGTAATAGATAACATTTTAAAAACAAAAATGCTGTCACAAAATTTTTTCCACAAAAAATGAAAAAAGAAAATTCATGCAAAACATCCGCACATTCCGGTAAATTGTCTGAAAAATTAAATTCTTATATAAAAACAATTTTAAAGCAGCTTTTAAAATTAAACAATAGTTTAGTAAAATTAATTAAAAATTACTAAGCATAAATAAACAAAAAATATATACTTGGGGAATATCAGCTATATTACGGCTCATGTTCAAAAACATATATCGGACTAACAGGTAGATGATTCAAGAAAAAACTAAATGAACAGGAAAGAAGTTTTCTCAATTCGAAATACAACTCTAATTATGACTCATATCTGTTAAATGAAAATCATTGCTTCAATAGGTTTGTTCTAATATGAAATTTCAAATGGTTTGAAGCAAGTTTGGTAGATTGACTAACATCGCATATTTGCCCTTAAATCTGATTGCAAACGATTTGGGATTTTAATCTGCTAGAAACGCTTATTTTGAGTCAATTGTGATTTGTCAATTGTGTTTATATTTTTCTTTGAAATTAGTAAAGCGAACAAAGTATTTTTTTATTATAAAATTAATACAGTTTGTTAAATGGATAATATTGATATCAACAGAGTTTTTGTACCACATCTACTGTGATCTTCGTTAAATATACGATTTTATATTGGTGGATATCTCAGAATTTGTTATAACTTCGCCCCCATCCAACACAACTAGTATGTCTGGCTTATACAGCAGTATTCTTTGTACCATCACAGCCGGCCCTTCTATATCAAAACCTTTGTCATTGATAAACAAAGATTAGAAAAATCAGTATTGAACAAAAGACGCTAACTTGTATCGACAGTTGAAAAATGTTTAGACATAAACTAGGCGGTATAGAGATAAGAAATTGGAAAAAAAAATGTGATGGGTCATAGCAACATATATGTATAAAAAAATACAACCACTAAAACAACAAATAAAAAAAATACAAAAAATCCAAAGTCACAAACTAAAAATCCTTACGAATTTATCTGGACTGTTTGGACGATTTGAAACTAGTTTGCGAATTGGATTTTGTTATCACTAGATTATCTGACAGGTAGTCCGAATCCCGGATTTAATTTGCTAGAATGTGTATATTCGTCTGCGCAAACTCCGGATGGTTTCGTACCGTTTGAAGTCGCTACTAAAACAAACCTGATACTTATGTCAAAATAATACATGTTCAAAATAATGCAACTTCAAAATAAAGGCAAAACACTGAACCACTTTGAAAGTTTGAAATAAACCAGTTAAAAGATCCAAAATATCTCCTTAATGATCAACTAGATCTGAAGAATTAGCCCTTACTGAATTTGTACATGCAATAAATAGTTTCTGGATGGATGTCCAAAATACTTTTTTTTATGTGAACGTTATATATTTATACCTACTATAACCATGAAAATATTTATTTGTCAGTGTACAGTGTTAGTGAAACGCGTTAAATATAAAAAAAAGTGTAAACTACACAAAAAGCGTCTTTAAACTTTTGAGATCCTAAATGTTCAGAAGTATATTGACGTAATACAAGAAAATTTGTTCGAAACTGCTTCGAAATTAGATTCCAAGAATGTCTTTAGCCAGCAAGACAGCGATCTGAAGCACAGGGCAAAGTTGGCAGAATGGCAGCTCCACAATATAAGGAGAAGGTTGATTATACCGCCCTAATTACCGGATTTTAATCCTATTGAAAAGTTGTGGCCTTTAGTGGATCAAAAAGTGAGAAAAATCAAGTATACAAATATAAATTGATTAACTCTGTTACTGTCAGAGTAGAGAAAAAAATTAAGCGATATAACAAAACAAATTAGTAATCAATGCCGAGCAGGCTGTCATAAATAATAATGGAAACAGTAGAAAATCCTGAAAATTTCAATTAGCCATATTTAGAATTTTTATTTTTGTTTTCGCTTTAAAAATTTATTTTATGAGTTATCATTTATTGAACTTTATATTTTATTTTAATCAGGGTATGCTTTTGTTTACAATTCGCTATAGTTTGTATTGAAAGAAGTTTGAAAGAAGACTGTTTTGAAGAAATTGACAAAAAATCGGTTTGTTCAGAGTTTATCCTTCACTGTATTTTTTATTATTAATATTACCTTATTTAGTCGATTTCCACTTGGAATGACAAACACGTCGCATGAAACGCACCTCACCGAGACACCTTCAACTAGGTTTACAATCAAAGTGAACGACTAAAAATGATATTTTAATAGTTTATAATGCGCGAAAAAAATAACAGCTTAAATAAGTTGAACGATAAAAAATTTCAATCCGAACAAGAATGTCGAAAAAAAAACCGATCGATAAAATAAACCCAGGAATTCGAACTAAGACGGGCCGTAGTTCACAACAAAATATTTATGATCGCTAATACGTAGAGACGAATAGTTGGCCCTTTAGTTATATGGAAACATTTCCTATATTCAAAATCAATGTTACTGGGGTGAAATTAAACTCTAATGATTGGGAAAATATGCTTTTTCGCCAAGAAAATTCATCTGCTCATTTAGAGGAATCATTCAGTGAAAGCGCCTCGAGAACGTTAGACAACGTATATTTAACGAATTTTATTAAAAAAATAAAATTTCTCTCCAGCGTTGTCCATTTCTGACTTTTTTGGTTGCATGTTGAAGATAAAGACCAGTTTGGTCTTTAATTTGGTCTGTTCATCTTTTTGGAGGTCCGTCGCGTGAACTAGAATCCTCCATCCATACCGGTACGTTATTGCCGCTCCTGCGTTCAATATGACCGAAGAATATTAGTATTCATTCATAAATTATTTGGGCCTCGTGGGTTCCTAGCCTTATGGTTCATTAATTTCTTCACTAACGGATGCGTTTGTTAATTTGTCAGTCCACGGTATGAGATGGAACTGCCTCCAGCACCAAAGTTCAAAAAAATCAATGCCCTTGAGGTCCAGTTTTTTAATGTCCCATGTTTCCTGTGTTATATCCATATTGCTTCCTTATCCAAATTTCGCATGGTGTAACTTACCTTTTCGCATTTTCTTCTGATTTCATGTGTGAGATCTTCTCATGAGCTTCATTTGATATTAAAGCCCCAATATGTACGAATTGGTTCGCCACCTTAAATGGATGTATTTGATGAATGTTGTTGTTGTTGTTTTAACGATGATAATATAATATAGATAATAATAAATTATAGGAGAATATATGTATAATGAAGTTCTATATGATATTTATAATTATCAGTGATATTTCCAAAAAGTTTATCAACGGAGAACAATGTATTAGACTCCCCCAGTTTCATTTTGATATAAGCATTTACTAAATTGGATTTCTACATACAACAATACAATTTTCCTTTGAAAAGGTATTTCCCATAAAAATTCGAATTTTGATCGAATAAAAGTCCAGCCAGCGCCCTTGTTATCGAAAATCCAGATTATTATCAACCCTAATTGCAGCTGCGACCTCATTATCCGGTGGCTGCATTTTTTCGAACAACAAAAGAGCACCACCACCTTCCCGGGTAGTTTCATGCGTATAATTGAGTTAGTGGTGTGGTTTCGCCTCTAATTTACGAACTCAGGCCCGACAGTTTCAGTTAACCTTGTGGGTTTTCCACATTTTTCTTTATATTTGCCATTAGTTCAGGTTTAAATATGATATAATTACACTAATTTAGGCACTAAATAAATAAAAAAAATAACCATATATATATATATATATATATATATATATATATATATATATATATATATATATATATATATATATATATATATATATATATATATATCATTATCATCATCATCATCAGCCCGTATCGATCCACTGCAGGATGAAGGCCTCTTCAGCATGCTTCCAACCTTCACGGTCCGGGCTTTCCTCTGCCACTCGGGTCCAATATACTTAACGATGTCATCAGTCCATCGTGCTTTCGGTCTTCTTCGCGGACGTTTGCGATCAAGCGGTATCCACTCCAGGATTGCCTTGGTCCATCTGTCGTCCCATCGCCTCGCTATATGGCCTGCCCATCTCCATTTCAACTGTTTTACTCTTCCAATGATGTCACAGACTTTTGTTTGTTCCCTGATCCATGCGCAGGACTTTCTGTCTCGTCTTGTAATGCCAAGCATACATCTTTCCATTCCCCTCTGTGCCACCCGAAGTTTTTGAATTGATTGCGATGTGAGTGTCCAGGTTTCACTTCCGTATGTCATAACGGGTAGAACGCACTGATCGAATACTTTTCTTTTCAGGCAAAGTGGGAGTCTGCTCTTAAACACTATGTTGAGCCTACCAAATGCCTGCCAGCCACATTTAACACGCCGTTCCACCTCCCGGGCGGTATTCCCCTCCATGGAAATCCTCTGCCCAAGATATACAAAGCTGTCCACAATCTCTAAATCCCTTCCTAAAACTGAAATTCTTCTGTCCTGAGCGAAGTTATTGAACATAACCTGACTCTTTTTCAGGTTTATTTTCAAGCCAAATGGTTCGCCAGCCCTTTGCAGTTCTTGTATGCGTCTTTGCAGCTCCTCTGGGTCTTGTGAAATGAGAATAATATCATCTGCAAATCTAAGATGGTTTAAGTTTGCACCATTGATCTTTACCCCATCCTGTTCCCAATCCAGTTTACGGAATACTTCTTCAAGGCCAGCCGAGAAAAGAATAGGCGATATTGCGTCACCCTGCCGTACACCTCGTTCTATATTAATTCCCACTTCAAGATCATCAAGGTGAATTGTGGCTGTAGCTCCATCATATATATATATATATATATATATATATATATATATATATATATATATATATATATATATATATATATATATATATATATATTTTAATTACAGAAATCTTTCACCCTTTCTCCACGTGGTGCCACCGATCCCCTTCGCCGAACTGTCAACCCTGCGACGTCACGTGTCTCTCGGGACCGGTTTCTAGTCTTTCAGCCGTCATCAGCCGAGCCCCAGACGAACGCAAGGAAAGCAGTTCGGAGAGACGATCGGGGCCAGACCAGATCAACTGGCCATTTTAATGACGGGTCGTGATCGCACACAACTCACGCCATCATATACGGCGAATGTTCGTAGCACTTATGTTATATAAAAGTTGTATAAGTATTAGGTGAAGAAATATGTTATTAAGCTGGGTGATCAAAAAAGAGAATAAATGCTGACAGAATCGAACTGATTTGAATCAAACTGAAAATATAGTCACTATATATCATATTTGGAGTGAGAGACTTTGTTTGCTTAGCTTTATGTTTCTGTACGAATTGTAAAAATGATGGCCAAGTAAGGGGTTTAAACAGTTTGCATTTATCATGTAGTGAGATAATTTTCGTGTGCTAATAAGCTAAGAAATATTCTTGTAGTTCTGTTGAAAGTGCTAAATTGTTAGGAGTTCATGGACCACGTCACATTATGAAATAGAACGTGCTATTGGTATAAGAGAAACAGGTTTAAGTTTTTGTGACAGAGCGAGACGATTAGGCATTGCTGCTTCTATCGTTGAGAGGATATGGATAAGACGGCTTAAGAGTCAGAGTTATAAGCTAGTATGAGATTCTCATCGTTTTCGTACACGACGAATGGCATGTTAAATTTCTTGCTCTACGAATTCGATTTGAAAATACCCGGCGTGATGTTTTTTTTTTGTTGCTACAGACATGGCACTATAATAGTATATGGTACTTAGAATAGTACCAACTTAGAAATGATTGGAGACTGGAAAGGAACTTTAGTTACTTTAGTGGTGACTAAATTTTCTTTAGATGATCATGATAAACGTACAAGGTTCAGATGTTTTCGAGGGTAACGGTAAAATTTAACTTTTGTATTAGAAAGGCGTACCCCTATCATTTTGGAAATTCTGTTATGAAGCGCTATAAATTTGCAGCGCATCAAGAGTCAACAAACAGTGAGTTTTTTAGAAGAGTAATGATTTTTTAATGAAAATCAAAGATATTGAAGAGGATCTAAGAGTACACTACGATCATTTAAAATTATATTTTCCTAAATAAATCTTAAACGAAAAACTTAAAATATTATGAAAAAGTTTTTCATTTATCTTTATTTCGATTCTGTCAAAATGCATTACAGAGTAATTCAAATAATTATGTTAATGTAATTCTGTAATTTTCTGGAAGCATTACGCAAAGATCTACCAATTCAGAGCTTTTGTTGTATTATGTCCAGCCTAGAAAAACTTATGGTAGAGGCACGGACAAAGGTTCTAGATCACGCGGCAGACCTCCAAAAAAGTGGACATACCCAAATAATGACCTAACAGGTATATTTCTTCAATATTCAATTAAAGAAGCCAAAAATAGAGAGTGCTGACGAGAAGACGTCCGGAGAATTAGAAAACAATGATTACAACACGCAATATACAAATACATATATATATATATATATATATATATATATATATATATATATATATATATATATATATATATATATATATATACATACATACATACATATATATATATATATATATATATATATATATATATATATATATATATATATATATATATATATATATATATATTCTGGGGCGTCCGGGCTTAAACGCAAAATCTTTCAGAGGGAGTCGGAGACCTATGTCAACTCCTGAAACTGAAAACAAAAACTTTCTTTGGAACGGTAAATATCAATTCTCTCCAGCGTCCAGGAAAACTACACGAATTGGGGCGAACAATGAATCAGCAAAAAATCTAAATTTTAGCTTTGCAAGAAACCAGATTAACAGATGATAACACCTTGGAATGCGGCAACTACAGACTTTTTAAAAGTTACACTGACAAAAGAATTCTCAAAAATACACCACATCTCGGTGTTGCTTTCGCTATCTCAAGAAACATTCTTGGTTCTATAACTAATGTCCAGTCAGTAAATAATCGACTTATGACACTATCACTCAAGTGTGCTAACAAAAACTATACATTAATCAATACACACCTCCCAGTTAACGAAGAAAATAAATCTAATCCTGAAACAGTAAATAAATCCTGGGAAATTCTGGAAAATACTATGTCTAAAATTCGCTCTACCCTTGTAAAAATCCTATTGGGTAATTTCTACGCCCAACTAGGGAAAGAAAAAAAGTACAGGAAAACAGTCGGCAGTTTTCCCGCTCATAAATGGACTAACCATAATGGTAGAAGATTGGTTGAACTATGTTCTCAGTTTAATCTAAAAATATTGTCAACCCATTTTAAGAAGAAAATAGCAAAACAAAAAGACCTGGAGGTGGTCAAACACGTACATGGGTGAATTTCAAATTAACGAAATGTTGCCATTTCGAACCCCAATTATAAAGAGATTTTGAATGTTCAAGTCAGGAAAGGAGCTAACATAGACACGAATCACTACTTGACTAGAATCAAACTTAGCTTAAAACCTCGAAAACTTAATCAAAAGAGACTGCTAATACCAAAGTTCGACCCAACGAAAATAAAACCGTCCCTAACAGATACACAACCAGAACAACCAGAACAGAACTGGCAAGAATTGAAACAAAAAATTATTAAAACCGCCTTAAAATTGGTCCCTCTACAAAAACGTAGAAAACATCCGTGGTGGGATGAAGTTTGCGAGCCAGCAGTATTAAGCCGAAGTAAAGCATTCAAAGATTGGAACAGTCAAAAAACAGCAATAAACTATAACATATGTTTGGAAGTAAGAAAAGAAACATCGAAGCTAATTAGACAAACTAAAAGAAAATATGATAACAATCAACTTAATGAAATAGAAAAAGATTTCCAAAAAAATAACACCCGAAACTTTTACAAAACATTTAAAACTAAATTAATAGGCTATCAACCCCAAAGTCATTGCTTCCAAAAGGAAAACGGACAATTAGCTCTAAATAACCAAGACAATTGCAAAGAACTTGCGAAATATTTTGAACAATTACTACACTGTCCTGAGCCTTTAAACAAATTACCAACAATAAACCCTAAACAAACAAACCCAGATTCATTACCACCGAATGAAGATGAAATAAATAGGCAAATCAAGTGGCTTAAAAATAACAAAGCTTCTGGTGAAAATGGAATCACTGCTGAACTATTGAAATCCGCTGGTCCAGGTACAATCAACGAAATAACCAAAATTCTACAAGAAGTTTGGCGAACCGAACGGATTCCGGAAGATTGGAAAAATGCTCTAATCCATCCACTACACAAGAAAGGAAATAGAACGGATGTAAACAACTATAGAGGGATATCTCTTCTCCCAGATTGTTACAAGATTCTATCTCAATGTCTACTAGATAGAGCACAGGGACAGTTAGAACCAAAAATTGGTGAATATCAAGCAGGTTTTCGACCGGGCAGATCCTGCCCTGAACACATCCTGAATTTAAATTTGAACCTAAGACATCAAAAACTGTACAATAAAAATCTCGTCTGTACATTTGTGGATTTCAAAAAAGCATATAATTCTATTGACCGCGAATCTCTATTCCGAATCTTAAAAGAACAAGGACTAGATCTGAAAACGCTGGCAATTATTAAAGCAACATTAACTAACACAAGGTCAAAAGTTAAATTCATGGGTCACATCTCAAAGCCCTTCGAAATTAAAACTGGAGTGAGACAAGGCGATGAACTCTCGCCACTCTTATTTAACTGTGTTCTAGAAAAAGTATTACAGGAGTGGCGTGAAAAAAAGTCGGCCCTGAATATTGACCACCCCATTAAACTGGGGAGAACCAACATCAAAATTGATTGTCTGGCGTTTGCTGATGATCTAGCAATTTTGGCTCAAGATGTATTAACGGCACAGAAACAGATTAAAGTCCTAAAAGAAACAGCAAAAAAGATAGGACTCCAAATTTCCTTTGAAAAGGCGCAATATATGACCTGCAACAGACTAAGAACACCATTTCTAAAAACAAAATATGGTAACATCAGACGAGTCTCTCAATTCAAATATTTTGGTGAAATAATCATGGAAAATGGGTTGGAAAAAGCGGCCAATAAGGGTAGATGTCAAAAAATGGAAACGGCATTGAGACTTACACAAAATATTTACAACAAAAAATGCCTATCTAAAAACAAAACTGAGACTTTACAATACAGTTATTAAGCCAGAATGTCTATATGGGGCTGAAACGCTCATTTTGAATAGAAAGAGAGACATCGAGGACATTGAAAAGAAGGAAAGAAAAATCATAGGCCCCAAACAAATAAATACAACATACCGACTTCGAGAAAACCAAGAAATCAAACAATACACAGATATACATAGCGATATGAGAAAAAGAAGACTTAAGTTTTACGGACACATAAAACGGATGAATCCGAGTAGGCTAACTAGACAAATAGTGGAATTTTATGAAAATAGGAGTAGAGCTAAAGTAGAAATAATTAAATGGATTGCTGCAATTAAAGAGGACCTAAGATCAGCAAATATTACACAAAGTGAAATTCACGATAGAGGCTGTTTCAGACACAAGGTTGACGTTTGGAAGGTTGGCCAGAGAGAAAAATGTAGGAAGACTGGAACAACTTGGTCTGACGAAAGGAAAAAAGCTCTTAGCGAAAGAATGAAATTAGTCTGGGGGCAAGGGAAGGCTAACAACAAACGCCTCTAATTGTACTTCGCGTGGTCCACCAGGGCCTAGATATATATTTAAATTCGAAAAAATATTTATAAATATATATTAAATTCTTAAACAGAAAATATAGCTATTTTTTGCATTTCCTGAACCCAAAATCTGATACACATTCTGCTTATTTGATTTTATGTTTTTAAATACGACTGCAAAAAATGTAACCAAAGCAGTATTCTCGTTATTCTGTAAAACGTGCTAAAATGCCATGAGTTCTTGAGTTACATCCCGGCAAGCCCCTAAAGCTATGATTTCCTAAGAAAGTAGTGCCGTTATCTAGCGGCTGTAATGCAGCTATGGATGACACCATTAAAACGTTGTCTATTCAAAACAGATGGCGTTAGTTTCCTAGACAGCGTTGCCTGCGACCATCATATATCTAATGCTATAACAATCTAATAATAATATTGCTACTGCCCATAAGTGGAAGTGTTACTGAGTCAGTGAGATAGCAAACGACTGCTTCTATCTCTTTTTCTACTACTCGACCCGTTGTACGCAAGCGTCCGACCGTAGTGGGGAATTGGTAAGTGTGGTGAGAAAAGCCCCCTTCCCTCGAAGCTTCTTAAAAACCAGCTAGAGTAAATTATTTTTTGTAATTCTCGGACATACACATAAGACTCGAACTAGTTGTAAGAGAGACAGACGCATGTATGTCTGCACCATGTAGCACTGACCATTGTAAAATGTAAAATGATTGCAAACGGGATTTAAACCAGCGAATGTTTTTTTAAATCTCCCATATATGTCTAATCTATCTACAGGTAATAAGTAACTGTTACAACACTTAGGCCAAGGCAGCAAGTTGTCAAGTATAATTGTAAGGTTGAGGCGGTTACATTAACGTCCTAACATGGATATGAACTTAGCTTCTTTATAACTAGAATAGTGAAATAATCGTAATTATATCTTAAATTCTATAGCTTTTCTCTAAAGGACCACAGCGTTTCAGTCTATGCGTTTTTTTGGCTATTATCCAGGAGGGTGGCAGCATGGGAGTTGGGGTGCACTTCAAGTCGCGATAGATATTTCACACTCGCGCACTTGGCTTCTTCTAGCACAGGCTTTATTTTTAGATCGCGGTGTAAAATTTGATTTGTCACCAACCAAGGAGCATCAGTAATTATTCTCAGGGTTTTGGACTGGAAGCTGAAGTATTTCTATATTGGATTGGATACACTCGTAGAATCCCACAGTTGTATGCCGTAAGTCCATATAAGTTTGAGAATCCCTTTGTAGATGGCTAACTTGTTAAACAACGATAGTTTGGATTTTCTACCTATTAACCAGTAGACTTTAGATCATTTTAAGCCAAGTTGCTTTCTCTTCATAAAAATGTGTTGTTTCCAGTTTAATCTTCGGTCAAGTCTCATTCCAAGGCATTTTGCATAGTCTTCCTGTTACACTCGGTAATGATTCCTTCTTAAAGCGACTTGCTGAGATTTTGCTCGTCGATTTTTAGGCGCCATTTTTTTATCCATTTTATCAAGAGTTTCATGAAGCTTCTCAGATGTATATCTTAGTACCCTGTTTATTGTCATAACAGTGGTATTATCTGCAAAGATGGCTATAGGCGTATTTGATGTAGTTCAGCAGTTCAGCAGTTCAATGGTAGGTCAGCAGTAAAAATTTGAAAAAGTATGGAACCCCAGACACTACCCATCTTACACTACCTATCCTGATTGTATCGGATATATATTAGATATTTCTCCTTTATATTTAACAGCGAAGTATCTGTTCAAGTATTATATCAAAACCTGATAGTATGGTGTAGGAAATTTTGTCATATCCTATCGAAGGCTTATGTAATATCCAAGAAGCAGCCGAGCAGTACTTTTTATCTTCAAAAGCGTTATTAATAATGTTCACTAGCCTGGACACTTGTTCGATTATTGCGTGTCTGTCGTGAAATTCGAACTAGTGTTCTGGAAGCCAGCGAAGATGACGAAATATTGATTAATTTTGTAAGAAATAACGAAGCTTTATATAATATGAAGACTACAGAATGACTTAAAACAAAATTTTTAGAATAATATCCGGACTATACTTGAGAAATTTAAAAGTTCAACAAATTTTAAAGTTAAATTTTAAAGTTAAAAAAGTGAAGTAATCTTTTATGTGATCTAGTACATTATCTAACAATACCGGTGTTAAGTGAAAGTATTGCCTGAATGTTTCCTCGTTGCAGTACAGATGGAGACGCACCAAAATTTGAAATGCACCTTCTGTAACACAATTTCTAAATATCTCACTCCCTCCAAATGATAATTTTTTGGGCTTTCGATGACTCCTCATCTTCCAAATATAGTAATAATGCTATGTCTAAATTGTCCATTCGCCACCGCAATACGCTCAGTGCCAGTTGTCCGTCTTATTTTAAGTTGACATCACTCGTAACTGTACTTAAGGCCGTTTCCTTACGTCCGTCGCATCACGTTTTGTCACGGCCGCTAGATAGCGGCACCACTTTCTTAAGAAACCGTAGCTTTAAGATAATTTTTTTGTTTTCAGTGGGCTTTTCTAAAGTAGTTTTTGCTCTTGACATTATATAAAGCTTCATTATTTTTTACAAAATCAATCAATATTTCATCATCTTCGCTCGTCGAAATCACGTTTGTACTGTTTGTACATATTTTTTATTTTAAAATGGTCACCGCTACTGGAAAAAAACATTCCACGACTTTTTGTCATCGCTATGATGGCCCTCATGCAAATGCGGCATCGTTATTTGACGTTACACCCACAACCAACGCCATCTGTTTCACATAGATAACGTTTTAGTGACGTCATCCACCACATTACGGTCACTAGATAACGGCACCGCTCTCTTAGGAGTCCAGAGCTTTTAAGTGCAGTTATATCAGTCACAGAAATTCAACGTCAGCTTCAATATCAGCACATTTTAGTATTATAAAAACCACTGTAACCATTAACAATTTACAATTAATTGTAAACCTCTGGACAGATTATAATTTCAAATGGTCTTTGGTGTAAAGTTTTTAAAAGTCACATTAATCACATTATTTCAAGCAATTATCCGAAAGGGGACGAGCTATTGGAATAAAAAAGGCATATTATGAAGACATGGATAAGATGGTGTAAGGATTAGAGTTATGTACGAGTACAATATTCTGGTCATCCTAGAAATATCTTAGGCTACTTTACCGTATGAAATCGAGAAGAAAATATCCGCCATATGCGTGATGACTTTATTGCAGCTTAAGACGGTTTTAAAGTTGACTGAATCGACAGATAATTACAATGAGGATGCGTGCTTATTATTTTTATGGGGTATTTCTTCTTACCATCTACCAAAAGACCTGCTACTTCGTTTCATACTGAGCTAGAATTAAATGAAACCTGTAACTGAATTATATTTATAATACGATTTTGTTAAGATGGTCTTGATGGCGTATTCAGAATAGTCAGACGTGTTCAAAGTAAAAAGTACTTTTTAAGTTTCGCACTATAGTGAGCTATTACTCCTGAAATTATGGTATCGGGAGCTACATGTATCGGAAGGAGGTCACCCTTAGTAACCAACAGAAGAACTTTAAATGTAGCCCGTTAAACCGTCTCTGCAAGGTCCTTGAAATATTATCTCTCAGCAAGATAACATCAGACCATGAATCGCAGTTTTTAAAGTCTACTGTAACATTGTTCGAATTCAGGAACGATTTGATCAAGCCACAGCGATTTAAACAGAGTTGAAGCATGTCCACAATTCGCTGTGGATGTGCGATACGTTGTGTGGTACAATCCACCTAGGATACCTTGCCGCAAGAAGATATTGATAATCTAATTCGATTCATGCCTCACCTAGTTACAAACTCTTTTAAAAACAGTGGTAAAACTGCTCTATATTATTTTTTTGTGTCAAATATAAGCCGGATTTCTTGATATTTTTATTATATTTTTATTATTGCATATGAGTTATTGCAACTGTTTTTTGGGATAGTCATGGAGTTGTGTTAATCGACTATCTTAAAAAAGGAAAAACAATAACAGGGGTATACTACGCATCATTACTTACGCAAGAGGGCAGAAATTGTGGAAAAATGGCCGCATTTGAAGAAAAAGATAGTTTTGTTCAATATTCAGTGGTCGCCATGGCAAAAATTCATAAATTGGAATTCGAATTAATTGACCACCCACCGTATTCACCAGATTTGACCCTCAATAACTGTTTCTCTATACTAGGCTCAAAGTTTCACTTGGAGGACAAATAGTTTCATCGAATGAGCAGGTCATCACATTCGTAAACGGCTATTTTGCAGAACAAGATGTCAACTACTATTTGGACTGATGAAAGAGATCGGAGTATCTCTGGGAAAAGTGTATAGTTTTACAAGGAGACTATGTTGATAAATAAAACCGAATTTGACAAAAAAATACTTGTTTCAGCGTTAGGCTGGAATCTTTTCAGACTACCCCCGTAATGCCGTCATGATGTACAAAAAAATAACAAAATTATTCCAATAACATTTATTTTTCATTGTTTTTGTATTTTTTTGTTCTTCAGTATATTTAAAATATTAAACTTTATTTTTTGTAATAAGCTATTCTTAAACTAAATTAAAAATTAATATTCGATTACTAAATATTAATTATCTCCATGGAACTTTTGAATTTTTTGGTCAATTATCATTAGCTAAGAATTTTCGATTATTTAAAGGTTTAGTATTTAAAAAGTTAAATGAATAATTCAAATTCATCGATTTCTTTCGTACAATTTGAATTAAACTACAGACAAATCCCCAGAAGCTAAATAACTAATGAACACAAATTTTTGAATATGCAATTGTATACTTTTATAACTAGTTTCATTATTTTAATTATAGCTAAATTTTCAGACTTTTCTGTATAAATCATTTCGGAACCCTCTGCTTTAACTGACTCTAACAATCTGAATGCAGATTTATGTAAAGTTGGACCGGTTTGACGCTTGTGAATAAAGCTTGTTAATCACGATTATCCTTATTGTGTATCGATTCGTTAATGATTGAGAGGTTATTTAGCAAATATTTAACACAAGAATAGTAATATGACATTAAAACACAACTTTGTATCCACTACGCGCTAAAAATTGTATTTAAATCAAAAAGCTAATCTTACCGTCGTCCCCTTTTTTCTTACATAAAATTTATATATAGAGTGTCCGGAAACTCAACGACAAGCTGGTGCTGGGCGAAAGGCCATATTATACCAGTTTTGGCAAAAATAAGAAAAACAATCCATGTCAGTGTGTTAAGTGATAATAGGCATATTTTTGAAAGCCTCGAAATTTGACACGCTAGGATAGGCGCTGTGATCACAAATTTCCCAATTTTTCAATGATATTTTTTATAACGGGATCCCAAATAACCGTGCTATTAATAGCAATCACAAATAAAAAAAAACGTTAATTTAGTAAAAAGAAATTGATTGAATCGTGTTTAAAAAAAATTACGTAAGGTAACTTTGACACTTCATCTTTAAAAATAAATGTATTACACTACCCCTGAGCAAGTTATTTCAAAAAATGGTCCATTTAGTCAAGATTTCCAAATGACAACAATTGGCACTTTTCTTTTCACAAAAAATATGTTTCCTTATTTTTTGCAAAAGAACCTTATTTCAAAAATCTCAACCCAGGCAATGTGTCTGAGTCAAATTAATAATTTGTCTCTTATTTTATTAAGACATATCTTAATCAAAATGAAATGAAAGGAATTATTGTTAATTATTTATCGGAATATTTTTCTTTAAATCTAAACTTTTCACCAATCGTGCGAATCTCCTTGCTTTTATTTATTCTGCTGTTTCAACAATTCTGTGACACAGTTCAGCTAGATTTTGTATTCATTTGGAATACACTTTTTTCTTTTATGCAGCCACAGTAAAATAAATAAAGAGGGTTTAGGTCCGGAGAACGAGGAGGCCACTGACTTGAACGACGACGGCCAATCCACCTTTCGGGATACTCTTTGTTCAAATAATCCTGTACAGGACGAGCATAATGCCCTGGGCAACCATCTTGTTGAAACCAAATTTCTCTGTGTATTTAGTCTGTGTTTTGTGTCTAGTGGTACATCTTCTAATAAAGTCTGCGTTTTGGAGAAAACCCAAGTCAATCCAAGAAAATCCAAGTTGACTCCATTGAAAGTTTCCGGGAGCTGATATGGTCCAATTATTTGTCCGTTTAAAATTCCGGTCCACAAGTTAACTTTAAATTGATACTAAGACCGGTCTTCACGCGTTAAATGAGGCTTTTTCGGGTGTCAACTATATAAGTTATGCAAGTTTAAATAACCGCCTTTTTTAAACGTCGATTCGTCCGTTCATAAAATTTTGTTTAAAAATTGCAGATCTTCACGTTTTCTCGTCAACATTGTTCTACAAAAATCGATTCTGGGAGTGCAGTTACAAGCTAGCATACTTTGTACACATTGCACATAATACGGGAGATGTTCTGTCATATCTGTCCATCTCACTTGGACTGGTGAAGTCGATCTTTGTGCACATAAAAATATTTTTGTCATGGTATAAGTTTTTTGAAATGTTGACCTTTTCCAATACTATTTTTTGTGGAAAGAAAATTGCCAATTGTACCATTTTGGAATCTTGACTAAATGGGTTATCTTTTGCAATATCTTGCCCAGGATAGTATATTACATTTTTTTTTAAAGATGAAGTGTCAAAGTTAGCTGACATCATTTTTTAAACCACGACTCGATTAATTTTTTTACTAAATTAACAACGTTCCTTGTTTGATTTGTGACTGCGATTAATAGCATAGTTAATTGGTATCACGTTATAAAAAATAATACTGAAAAATTGGGAAATTTGCAATCATAGTACCTAAAGTACCTAGGGAGTCGAATTTCAAGATTTTCAAAAATATGCCTATTATCACTTAATACAACCTGTTCTATTACCCGACACCAGCTTGATGTTGAGTGTCTGGACACCCTCTATAACATAAAATCTCTTCATTTACCCCATTTTAATACATACAGGGTAGAGTGAAAACTAAGACTTTTTAAATAATTTTTTTCTCACAAATCGATTTATTTTTCAATGCAATTTTCTTTAGCTATATATATTTTTCCGCCAAATGATTTTTCAACCCTTTATGCCTTCCAAAATCTACGAATTATCGAACTATGCAGAAAAGTCCTCTGTTTCGCTTATGATCCCTTCATTTGATATGATTTTTGTTCCAGCCAGCTATGTCTTCATATGGGAAAGAGAGCGTTGTCGGAAGGGGTCAAGTCCGGAGATTAGGGTAGGTGCGGCATTTATCCGAAGAGCACATTGAATAATTTCCCTGTTGAAGCGACGGACTAATTAGCGGATACATATTGTCGTGAAAAAGCCAAATAAGAGCATTGTCTTTATTAAATTTGTCAAATAATGCAGAATTATATTTTCTATATATAATAATTAACTGTATTATTTAATACATGTAGTACAACTAGACGAACTATGCCTCATTGGATTACTAGGAGAAAAATTCATCTTAAGAGGGGTTTCGTTCTTTAAAACCTCTCAAAGTAATTTTCGACTTAGACCAAGACCAGCCTGGCTTTTAAGCTAGCAACTTGGACCCCTACTTACAAGGTCAGACTACTAAATAACGAGACAGATGCTGTAAAACATTTTATTTTGATTTTATACATATTTACTTATTATCACGTTCAATATACACCCTTCCTCTATCCCTACAATGCTCCATGCGAACCTTCCATTGTTCCGTTGTGCGTGCCGCATTCTCTTTCACAGCTTCAACGGACTCAAAGATTGTTCCTTTTAATGCAGATTTCACCTAAGGAAACAGATAGAAGTCGCACAGCACAAGATCCAGCGAATAAAGCTGATGGTCTAACACTGCTGTAATGGTGTAACACGTGCTGCTCTTGGCTAGAAACCTCTTAGCAGACAATGCGGAATGAACTGGCGCATTATCTTGGTGGAGAACCCATGACTTATCCTTCCATAATTCGGGTCGTTATTCCTTATTCCTTCACGGAGTTCGGCAAGAACATCCCATAAATATCGAAAGAAACAATCATCATTGTTTTGAATTTTGATTTGCTAATTCGAGCTTTTTTGGCTCTCAGTGAATTTGGGCTCTTCCAGAACATTGATTGCCACTTCGTTTCAGGATCATAAGTAAAAAATCACGATTCATCACATGTTATTATCCTTTCCAATAAGTTTGGGTCATTTTCAATGGTATTCAAAGTATCTGTACAAACGTTTTTGCGAGCTTCTTGTTGTTCAAAAGTGAGCATTTTAGGCACCATTTTGGCACACACTTATTGTATATTAAAATTGGCCGTATGCATTGTTTGTCAATTCCTACAGTTTCAGCAATCGCACGAATACTTAATCGACGGTACGGTTGACCCAGTACAATTTGTACAATTGACTCAGTACATTTTGTACGGTTGATCAAGAAATCGAAGTAATCGAACTAAACCCACTCGTCTTTAATTCCGAACATCGGAAAAGATAAGCAGAGTTATGTCTACTTGATCGTACTAATTATCAATATATAGTAATTAACTGTATTTATTAAATACAGGTAGTACGACTAGACGAACTACGTCTCGTTCGATTCTAAGGGGAAAAATTATAACCATGACCTCTCCGGCAGGGGGAATTATGGGGTTTTATCAAATATTTGGTCTATGCGGTTAAACGATGAATTATTGACGCCTTGACAACCAACAACATAATTTGGACAACTGCGGACATAAGACCCCAATTGCTTGAAAAAGTGGTCGAAAATTCGATTGACATAATGCGCTTTGTCAGAAGTAACTGCAACCGACATTTGTCCGAAATTGTTTGCAAACATTAATGCCATTGAATGTTATTTCATATAAAATAAATAGTTTCAAGTCATCTAATTTATGTGTTGTTTTATTTGAATTAAAAATCGAACGCACCAAAAAATATATATAGTCCTCAGATACGCAGTATCATCGAGAGAAACAAAAACAAATCAAAATGAACCCGTATCGACAAATAAGCTGAATGAAGTTATTTTCAAATAAAACATCTGAAAATAATAAAGTCTATGGAAAGTTAAAAATGTCGATATTTTGTTCATTTTGTACCTGATTTTCAATTGGGCTGCAGCCCACGTTCTATTATTGAACAAACTGGTGTTAATCATCGAAATTCACCAATTTCAAACAACCCTACATGGAACAAGAGACAAAGCTAATTGTTACCGGAAACCATCTGTGAGCGAGACGCAAATATGAAAATTTATCCGGTAAAATCTCGATTTCGGATCAGGTTTTCAAAACACGAAAGCAATTAACTTAGCTGCTCATCAAGAAAAACAGATGAAAAATTCTAACACAGAGTTAGTGACTGGTTTGTGTCGTTTGACGAATGTGAGAAAAACAAGATATAAGCGATAATGAAAAATTTAATAACGTTAATGAAAATCACGCCAATACAACAAATTAATTAAACAAAGGCATTTCGACATCACATTATTAATTTGCAAATATATGAAAATAATACTGTAACGGGTGGGGCAAGTAGCACACTATCATTTAATGATATATGGTATAACTTTTAAACGAAACAAGATAGAATAACTTTTGCCAACTTATCTGGAATTAAAGCAGCGATTTCAGCACGGATGTTGTTTTTGAGTTGCTGTATAGTTTTGGGCTTATTCATGTAAACAGTTTCCTTCAAAAATCAATCACCTTCCTATTCAATTAAGAGATCTAATGTCACTGCAGTATTCTAATCGCTTATTATTATCTGTAGGTAACAATTCGTATCTTGAAAGGAAACATGCACAAGTCACTTCTTAAAATTCACAGTAAACTGCGTGGAAACATTCCAAAGTAATAATAATAATAATAATAATATAATAATAGTATTTATTTAGCACTTGGCTACTACATACAATCTGCAATTCATTTATTTCATAGTTTGTATCCATAATATAATACATGTCTATGCATATAATATATCCAAATATGATCTGTTCCGAAATTTAATATACTAGTCATCATGGATACACTAGTCCATCCAAAATCAAATATACCTATTTTGCCAAATTACGGTTTTGTCTACAGACATTCTTAAACTGAGCGATCTTAAAAGCGATTTATGCATAAAGGTAGAATGTTCAAAATTTATATGGAGATCCTCCTTTGAGCGAATGTTACATTAATATTTTCCGGATCGTGCTATTAAGTACCTTCGAAGATATGCAGGTATTAAGTTATTTTTAATTTTAAATATCATAACAATACTGGCCATCTCAATACTCTGGCTCATCTCAATAGTCTGCCATACAGAGCACCAGCGCAAAGAACGCAACATCAAATTCACCACTGTATACCTTTCACAATGTAAAATAATTCGCATTGCCTTATTTTGTAAAATTTGCAATCTATTTATTTCATGTTTATTACATCCTAACAACAAAGAGTTGCAATAACTAAAATGGGGATAAATTATGGTATTATATATTAAGAATATTGACCAATTACTTAAGTTATGTGATATTCTATAAAATAACCCTATTTTTACTTATGTAATTTACATGAGCACATAGTTTCAATTGAGAACCAAGAATTACTTCTAGATATTTAATTTGATCAACGATTTCAATGTTATTCTTCCCGATGTAAATATTATACTTTTTATCAATAAACGACTTGCAAATACTCCTCTTTCTCAGAATTATATATTTGTTTTATTACAATTTAATTTTAATTTATTCACACATAGCCAATTATCTAATATAGAGAGAGCCAATTATCTATATATTCACCATTTGATCATAATTCTCTCCTGTTATTGAAAGAAGCGTATCGTCTGCAAATAAATTTAAATTTAATTTTTGAAATTGGTAGCTATGTTTATAAACAAAATTGTCGCGTTTGGGGTGTAGATAATCCACGATTGATTCATGAGAAACCTTTACATCCTAAACGAGTCACTGTTTGGTGTGTATTATGGTCATGAGGTGTAATTGGCGCATTTTTCTTTTACAGTGCTCCTGTTAATGGTGTTCGATATCGTGAAATAATATTAATTAGCCATCAAAGTCTTGTGTCAACATTTTATTGGGGCTTTGTTTAAAGCCAGGCATATAAAACAATTCATAATCGATACCTGAACTAAAAGATGATATATTCGAGTGAGATAGAGCCACGGTTATATCCAAATATCATTCAAAATGTTGACAAAAAAGCTGCAAAAGGTGGTCATTTGGCAGATATTCTCTTCCATGTACATGTATTTAACACTATGCTTCAATTACAAATATTCAATCAATCAAGTTTTTTGAAAATACAATTTTAAATATCAATACAAATTTTTTGAAATCAACGCAAATTCTGTGTTTTATTCAAGAATTAAAAAACCGCTCAATTTAAAAGAATCTTTATCCCAAAATGATTTTCTCTAATTAGAATCTCTAGTTTTAGAAGTGTACAAAATTAACCGATTATTCCAAATGTTAAATTTATAGATTAAAAATGTTATATAGTTTATATGATATTTTACTATTCAGACAGGATTCTCCAATGTTCATTGGTTACTTTACAATCGAAGTTAATTATGGAAATTCGCCGATTTCAATCGACAGTTCGAGCTCGAGACAAAGCAAATCGTTAGCGGAAACCATCTGTGCGCGAAAACATAAATATGAAAATTTGCCCGATAAAATCTCGGTTCCGGATCAGATTTTCCGACATGATTACAATTAACGAGGTTTCCTATCTAGAAAAACAGACGAAACGAGAAGTTTTTCCTAATTTCGTTCTAGACGATTTCTGTTTTCTATTTTTTCGATTTGCAATTTGGGAAATAAATGCAAATTGAATGCAGATTTCGTGAAAGGCCTGTATCGTTTAACAACTGCTGGAAAAAGAATATCAAATATTTTATGGGATGTTTTAAAAGATGAAATTAAATATGTATAAAAATAAGATTTCGATATAAGATATTTTTTAATACATTTTCAAAATTTCATTTATTCAAAATATCATTTAATCAATATAGAATATGTCGTTCTCTTAGATAACCTCCCTTCATCTCTTCGATAGCTGCATAATTCCGGGCTAATAGCAGTTCTGAGGTTTCAGACTAATGAATTAATCCAGATAATTTTTCAGGTCTTCTAAATTTTTATCATTTAAGCAACATTGAAAAGATCTAAATAATAAGTGTTTTGGTTAATAATGTCGATTTTGCTGGAGATGCGAAGAGATGGAGTTATTAATACATTTATTGGCATAGACTAATGACGTCTAGGGCATTTTGGATCGTAAACATATGCCATCAAAAGTCAGTTCGTTATTAATTGTCATTGTGCAAAAGACATAGTTTTTCATAGCTTTGAATACGTCGAATTATGTACCAGAAAAAGACATTTTACGGGGAAGTTTAATAACCTTCTTTCATTTGAAGAAGTTGGTTGAAGCTTATAGTGAACATGCTCTAACCCAAACACTTGTAAACGATGGTCAAAATGCTTTAAAAGTGTTGATTTTGATATAAAAGAAAATGAGTGTCCAAGACAGCCGAAAAAGTTTGAAGATGCAGATTTTCAAGCATTATTTTATGAAGGCTCAACTCATACGTTAAAATAATTAGCAGAAGAATTTATTATTTTCTAATCCAACACGCATTGGGAAATATTCAGAAGGAAGGAAAATGGGTTCCATATTGAAGGAAAGAGACATTGAAAGATTGGAGACTTGCTGTTTTTCATCGATTCTATAGCATTTGTTGCTTCCTCCACCAGGATATCTGGTATTTGTTCTTAAGTGAGTATTGTTGTCTTTGATTGGTCCTGATCTTCATATAACTGGGAATAAAATTGTCTCACAACCTTTTACCTAACATTTACGTATGCGCTCTCCATACTGTGCCATCCTCACGCCTTAAGGCATATATTTGCGTTTTTTTTTATTTCTCAGCTTCTGTTTAACCTTGTTAATTCCTTTGTTTTCTTCCAGGGTTTTTTGCACTAGCTGCATATTGAATCGGCGCGTGTCCTCTCTGATACGTTTTCTTATAGTTTTGCAGAGCTCAGTGTACTCGACCCTGCCAAAAGGACTACCTGCATTTCTCATTGCCCACCATTTCTTCATTAAATCAATGGTCTCACTGGAGATTTGTCATGATGTAGTCAATTTCACTTGTGAGTCCAGATGGACTTGTCCATCCATGTCCATTTGATATTGATATTTTTCTTATAGAACGAGTTCATAATATATAGTTCTTCTTCTTCAGCAAAATTAACCAATCCGTCACTTCTATTGTCTCGCTCACCAGTTCCATATGGGCCAGATGCATTTTTGTCAGTTGTTCCAATTCTGGCATTAAAATCATCCATCAGAATTTTGTACCTGCATCTCTTTGTATAAAAGCTGGGCTACATCATCATAAAATTCCTCAATTTTCTCATCCCTCTGGCTCATAGTTGGTGCATAATCTTGGACGATTTGAAGCCTAACCTTTTTATTCAGCTGAATGACGCATTGGGTTAGTCGGTCAGATGTACTTTCAAATTTTACCACACTATCCTTCAACTTTCGATTGATGAGAAATCCAGTTTCGCCCCATCGGCCATTTTCCGTACCTCGAGTGTAGAGTACAGTTGGTTCCAGTTTGATTAATTCTTCACCCTTTCTTCGTGTTTCACAGAGCCCAATAATATCCCAATGTATGTTGTCAAGTTCGATTAACAGTACTTGCAATCGGGCCTCCGTTTTCATAGTCCGTCCGGTCATTTAACGTTGCAATGTCACAAGTCCAATGGCAGCCTGATCTAACCCGGTGATTCTTAGCACTCTCTGCCTTGGGGCAGCTCTTCCCGCTGCCGTAGGTAGTTGCCTCTTGGCCTCTGGGGATTAACGACTGTGTTTGAGGTTATACTGTTATGTTGAAACATATTGAAATACCATGTTGAAGGTATGGACCATAATATGTCCGGCTGGTCCAAGGCGGGTTGGCAGATTTTGGGTCATGTTAGTCTGAGGCCTCTGCCTTGACCTGTCCGCCAGAGGTGACCCTCCCAGGAGCATAGACTCTAGACGGCATAGCTCAAAACTTCATTGCCCTACTCAAAACCTTTTACCACGTCAAGGTCTGATCCACAAATATATATATATATATATATATATATATATATATATATATATATATATATATATATATATATACATATATAAATATATATATATATATATACATATATATATATATATATATACATATATATATATATATATATATATATATATATATATATATATATATATATATATATATATATATATATATATATATATATATATATATTAGTCACCATTGATTCTAACTTCTTATTGAACTATTTAATTAAATAGTTTCATCAATAAACCGGGATTATGTTTGCTTTCAATTTAGAAATAGTTAATGGAAAAAGCAAATGATAGAATCGTGAACCAACACGGTTTCAAAAGACTTGGCAATCTCGTTTTCTTTACACGAAAGGAATCGTCGTTTATTGCAAATATTGAAGGGCGTTTAATCGTGCTAACAGTTTAGCAAATAATATGCTAAAAAAGGAATAAAACAATTTTTTACTTTGTTATCTATCACTTTTATAAGTGTATCTATCTTTATAAGTGTATTTTATAAGTGTGTCTATCACTATAAAAGTAATAGATAACAAAGTAAAAAATTGTTTTATTCCTTTTTAAAAAAATGAACTGAATCACAAAGTAACGGACAAATCAATCAATAAATAATATGCTATATTTATGCTTTCTTCAAATGAGTTTTAATGATTCCTACTCGGTAAATAATTATTAAATTAATAACAATACAAGTTGACTATTTCCTTTCATGATTCATGTGAAAGTACTTGATTTGACATAAATAAATGGTAGTATTGTTCAGAACACTTTTACATCTGTTTCTATGTAAGGAAACCCATATTTATTCGTAGTACAACAAAATCCAAAAAGCTTGCCAGAAATGACATCAAACCGTATGTAGTTTGAGGGACTTGTGAGGTTTTCAATGTAGTTAGCAAATTATAATTTTGGATTGTCCGGAAAGTTCGTAGGATTGCCCTTTTAATGCTTGTTAACAAAATTCTGTGTGTGGATTAGTCATGTTTATATACAATTAATTCCTGCGATATTTGCAATATTTACTTTTAGGTTTACTTTGAATTGCCTTTCTTTAATTAAGTTGACTGAAAGCTTTTCGATCAATGCATGGTTCAAATTGACCATTTGTTCAGGGTAACGAACGGTTTTATCTGTTTCACCTGATTTCAGAAGCTCATATTATTCGACACCCTTCTGATCCCACCAAATGCACTACATTGTATTCTTTCCAAAGCGATTAGGTCTTCCGGTCGACGTTGATGGTTATCGTTGGTCAACCCATCATTTTCTGCGTTTTTTGTTCTCGAAACATATTAATTTGTCTCCAGTCACGATCCGATGCATAAAATAATTTATTTCATACCGAGAAGGCAAAAACTCGCACACCGTTCTATCGTTTAGATGATGTGACTGACTATTTTCCTGCCTTCTGGATATTTTGGTCATAAACAGTTCGGCGACTAACATTTATCCATTTATTGTTGAGTTTGCATATAGTCGTCTTCCAACAATACTTGCAATTCGGCACCTTCAAAGTTTTTCGGTTGGCCTGGCCATTCTTTGTCTTTCAAGTCGAAATCATCACTTCTGAATTGTTAACAAGCATCTTATGTTGAAACATTGCCACTGTAGGTTTCCAGAAGTATATGATAGCTTTCACTCGCGTTTTTCTTTTAATTGAACAAGAGAACATATTCGAGCGTATTTAAAACAAAAAATAATCGTAAGATAAAATAAATTCGAATATACCATTTAAAAATGTTGTGGTCAAAAAAATGAGTGTCTAACACTTTATTGAAAATTTCAACACACTATTGAAAGCTTTGGTTCACATTTTATCAGAAATTGGTTTTTATTGTTTGATTGGCGTTGTTAGTGTAAGTTGTCTATGTATACAAACATTTTAAAAACTATGGGTCCTTTTTACATTGTACTGAACGCCGGCTTATTTTGCAATTGCGAGAACAGAAAAATTCTTGAAGCAAAAACCAGAGTTCCGAGATAGAAACGAAAAACTTCTAGTCGAGAATATGCTGGTTTAATTCGCGAAGTGTGTAAAAATCCTTTTTTGACTTCGACGATTGCCAAACGGGAATTACAGTTACCATTGCAACAATTTAGCTATAATGGCAGAATTTCAAGGAAAGTTCCCTATTTGAATAAAAACATTTAAAACAATGTAAGAAGTTTGCATGAAATAATTTAAATAGAGAACATAAAAAAATGTTTTTCCTATGATTTCTATGTCTTTTTCCGACGAGGCTAAAATAAATCTATTTGGTAAAGGTGGAAGAGTACGTGTTCGGCGTCGAGTAAATGAACATTTGAATCCAAAAAATACTATTGGCTGCGTCAAACATGGTAGTAGCAATAATAAAATTTTGAAAACGAAAAAAAGAAACGAAATAGTAATAAGTTGACTAGTTTTGACTAATTTGTCCTTGTTTTTCTTTGTGCGTGCTATTTCTAAACATTCATATTTTTGTGACCAAGCTTTTATTTATTGAAAGTTATTTTTTGAAATTTAATTTATATTAGTTTTTTATATTTATTTTATCTTATATTTCTTATATATCATGAAAGGTATACAAACATTACAAAATTAATCCATCAAAATATATATTTCATAGTTTTTTTTTGTTTTCTATTATAATAAGTTTCAATACAACATCCACATTTTTTTTATGATTATATGAATAAGATTTTGAAATACCTCGTACATAATTTTAATTATCATTTATTTCAGTTTCCCCTCTGAATATCAAACGATCTAATCTTTGCACTGAAGTAAAATTTTGTTTGCATTTAATTTTGGGAGAATCATCGGGAGAAGCACACACCTTAATCGTTTTGTGTTTTTTGAGAGGAGGTATTCTTAATTGGAAGGATGTTCGAGAATCTCTTCACATAATGAATTCAATGAATTTTAGTAGACAATAAATTACCAGTCAAAATAAAATATTTTTTATGTTCTTTCTTACGAAAGTAACACAAACAACTAAGTGCATATAAATTATAAGCTCATTTCATTATAACTTCGATATCACGATATCAAATTTAAAATTTTTGAGAATAGAAAGATACACGACTCAACAACGTCTAGAAATTATTTGTATCTGCCATCATGCGTGTTCAATTCGCATCGCAGATTTATTAGATTTGTGAACAAACATAACTGCAGAATTTGGGTCTATGTGAAATCATTGTGAACGCTATTAGAACTCCAACAGAATAATTTTGGCTTGAAATGATAAATGTGAATATAAACAATATTTTTGTTCAACATGATGGAGTGGTTTTTCACATAACTAGCCAGATAATCGATTTATTGCAAGATATGTTTCCTGGGCACGTTCTTTCGTGAAATGATGATGCCAGCTTGCTTCCAGATCATGCGATCTCACGCCGTTGGATTATTTTTTGTAGGGTTGACCTTAACTGATGACCTTAAAGAAAACATTCAGGCCACCATTGAACAATATTGAACAACACCATTGAATTGTGATATGCGTGAAAGAGTAATCGCAAATTCGGTTTTCAGAATGTATTGCGCCGGAAGAACCAAAGGGGGGCATTTGAACGACATTACTTTGAAAACATGTTGCCATTATCGTTACTGGGCCATCCTTTATATATTGCCTGGTGATTGGGGAGGTATAATCAATATGCGTCATGTGCTTCGGATCGCTAACTTGCTGAAAACTAAAGACATCCTTCGGACGAAATATCGAGGCTTTTTCGAACATATTTTCTCGCAGTATGCCCACATTTCTAGTACATTTTTAGTCCCAACCGCCAGACCATGATATTTTCAACACTGAGTTTCACGATGGGAATGGCATTTCGATGATCCAGCACCGTCTTATTTTTTTCTCCAGAGAGTTTTATAGTCATCAGACCAAAAACTTGCTTTCCTGTCCAAAATGCTTGTTTTCCAAAGATCTAACTTGTAATTGGTGTACTTTTTCACAAACTGGGGTAATGTTTCCCTCTTTTTATAAGTAAAGAAGGGTTTCTTTGAAACTCCCCTCTCTATACATCCAAAAATAAATACATAATTTCTTACAACCCTAGGTGTGGCATTTACTCTAGAACAAGAACCAATATGACTGGTTCTTGACTGGAAATAAAGTCGTTTTCTTTTTGAGGCTTTTCTTTTAATTCTCCGAGTTTCTTTTCGAGTCCTTTCGTCTTTTTGTTTTCAATGTGGCCAGTTTCTTTATATTTTTCACCATGTAATGTACTGTAGATAAATTAACCTTAAAATGTTTAAAAATGTGCTGAGATTTCAATGTATTTTTTTTATTCACAATTTATTCATTTGTCAAAAAAGACAGCTCTCGATATTTTGTAGCTATATTTATTAGAAGGTTAACACTCAACACTCACTTTATAGCCGGTTAAGAAATTAATGAGCGAGACATGGACATTGACCAAAAAACATAAGTCACGAATTAATGCAACGGAAATGCAATTTTTACGTAAGATCGAAAAAAAAATAAGAAAAGGCAGAATGCGAAATAAAACACAGACAGAACCTACAAATAAAGTCAATAATCAAAAAAGTAATAGTGGGACATCTTAGGTGGTTCGGACACATGCGTAGAATATCAGATAACTGCCTCACGAAAGTTCAAAGCCTCACGAAGGTTCAAGATGGATTCAGGGGATTGAGGAAGAAGCAAAAAGAAGGGGAATGGAGTGGGAAGGTATTAAGTAGATGAAATATTATAGGAAGGAATGCAGAAAGAAATATATGGCGAACAATCAGTTTAAATAAAAAGTTTTACATCAGAATGCAAATCGGAATAAAATACAATAAGATGGATTAAATGTGTTTATTTTTGTATAGTAAATACATTTATGATCTCTGAAGTGAATTAGATCAACAAAAATTATCTACTTTTTAAAAAACTTGATCTAATTGTGGTAAACGTTTGTTGAAAGTAATTTGTAGTTTGTGTTAATATAGAAAATTGCAAAAATGCTTTGTTTAAATACTTCTTTCCTCCAAGGTAGATGTAAAGCATAGTTTGAAAATATCCAACGTTGAAGAAGAATAGAAACCGGGCATGGAAGGCACACAATCGTCATTTAAAACTTGTAGATATCAAGAACCGATTATTTATATTATTGATATGACAACTCGATATGTTCCTGATTGAAGTAGTTGAACAAGTTTCACATACATATCTGAATCGTTTACTGCTATAATAGATCATGTGGCTTGTAATATTGTCGGTTCTATATTGTATCAACTGATATCTATGAATATCGACGAGAACATGGTATAACATGGTGTAGAGCATAATAACACTTAATATGGTATGACATTAATTAGTCTACAGTAAGGAATTCAAATTCTATTTAGTTGTACATGATGGGCGAAAAAGAACTAGGTGGCGACCATTAAGATCCACTAAGAGCCATTAAGATCACTTTGATGCTGAGTGACATAGACCTCAGAATAAAAGAGTAGACATTATGATATGGGTGCTATTATTTACAAAAGTAGGTCTGCTTTAGTTTCCACTGAAGAAAAAGTGACAGCAAAACGTTATCTTTAAGAAATAATACCAAACTTTATGTTCTTTCCTACCTCAGCCTATCAGTAGATTCATTTTTTCCAACAAAATAATATACGACTACATATTTGCAAAATTTCTTTAAAATTTTCTGAAACGACCCATATCAATTTGATTGATATAAATATATCTCCTCACCTTTCACTCTTAAATCATTTGTGGGGCTTGATGGATAGAGGGGCTAAGATATTTGTCACAGCAGCCATCGACTTTAGAGAGTCTAAGACACCCAAGCTAAAGATTACTAAAGATACTATCATTCAATCAGTCATAACGCGTTGGAAACTATTTGAATTATTAACAACACAAACAGATTATTAACAACATCAATAAGAAACTTAGAAAACCACTGGTAGTATTCACACATTTTAACCATTTACTCTTTGGTCTAATATCTATATTTAAGCAACAAAATATTAAAATCGAAATACATAAAGGTTTACTACTTAAAAATGCGCGTTAAATAATTTTAATTATCATTATTTCAAAATTTGTGTTCAATCAAGGAATGATGAAATCTCAGCCGTAAATCAGGATTCTGTTTGCATTTAATTTAGAAATAGTTAATGGGAAATGCGAACGACGAAATCGTTGTTAACTGAATCGGCTTAAAAGAGATCGCATTTCCACCAGTTTTCTCGGTAGTAAATGGCGTTAATCGCAATTACGAAGGAAGATCTGGTCGTGATCTAACATTCTAAGTTTAACACTATACTATCGCTAATAGTTTGTCTTCCTCCTACTTTTTTTTTAATACTTGCAATAAATTTTAAAGGGAATTGATAAATATTTAATGATTTATTTGCTTTATAGCTATTATCAAATTATTACATTGGAGGATTTAAAATGTGTTACTGAAGTAAATAAAGTTTTCTAAAAACAACCAGGTATTGTTTTTAAATCTACCAAATAATTAAATTTACTTCCAACACTCAACCAAAGTATATTTCTGAGTAAATCTTTCAGAAAATATATATAAAATATAAATATTAGCGCTTCTCTTCAGGTCCAGTTGCCACATGGTCACCCATCCAAGTCTTGACAGGCCACGGACGGATTGATATTCGATACAATGTGGTTATATGTATATATTAGACTGTTAGTTCGGAAACCGTCGTGTAATATTCATATCCTTCTGCGCCAGAGATTGTGATAGCACGTGCCTCGTATCTATTCTGATGTTGGAATCAATTGATGTAGTTGATGAGAGGCTTCCAGAAAATCCAAACATGCTAATTCCAAGATTGTCACAGTCCTTGGGTGCTTTGAGACCGATAAGTAATGTATTTTACAGAAGGCCTTCTACTTAAATAAGACGTGTAACTTTAATATATATAAAGTTTAATTAACACAAGAACTATATGGAAAGTATCTAGTCTTCGGCATCTCGAAATTTCACGAATGGAGTCAAAAGTATCACCATGAAATAAAAAAAAAAAAATAATGAACTAAATATAAAAGTATAGTGTCACTTAAAATATTGTTAAAAATTGTTCGTTCGTACTCTGTATTGTCTCAAATATCTCCTAAAGTTGTAAGTTGTTATAAACTCAAGAAAGAGTAAAAATAATGTATCAATATATTACAGTTGAAATTACTCGGCGAGTATTTCGCTAATCAAGTTTGAATCATCAGGAAACGACTAAACTTATTCTGATGTTTGTACTTCAAAATAAGTTTAATCGTTGTCATAGCACAACGTCAAACTTATGAGAGGAGCAACATAAGATTGTGGAACCTAGCAGTTGGGGTGTGTATAACTCCCGACTACTGTTGTCTCATTGGAAGCAATGCAAAGAAATCTAAAACTACATGTAAAAGCCATCCGACGAGAAGTCGGTTTCGGTTATTGACTTTGAATAGGGTGTCCCTATTTTTGGCGAGAGAGCATATGTAGGTATCCTGATGAGTCTAAACACCAACATACAAAACATGTACCCTCCTATGTAAGGGATGGGTGGGGTTCGCTCCCGGTTAAGCAACTAACAGAATGTTCATATATTCCACGCCTAGGTTTAGAAAATACCATGATGCCTGGCTTTCCCCCATATCCACCTTATTTAACTCTGCAGGACTTCGGATTGTAAACAAATCTGAACCTAGCGATGGAGGAAAACATATCCAACAGAGTTCGGTCACCGCTTTGAAGACTATTTCAAAAAAATTAATAGCAAACAAGAGTGTTTCAAAAAAGTTACTATCACTTCTAGCATGTAACTACCAATAAATAGAGTTAGGTGTATATACATAAAAAATTTGTTTGAAACAAATTTCATGAGATGACGTGTTTTTTCCGTCACATAGTATATTTTTATTATTTAAAAACAAAACATGGACAAATGTCGATAAACCAGATCAGTTCTAATTTCGTTGTCAACAACAAAGTCACGTCAAAATCATTGCGAGATAAATCGAATTCCAAGAAGTTTTAATAAACTAACAATTAACTTTTCAAAAGTAATTTCCCGATGATGCTAACGTGGGCCGTTATCGAAACGCTCGTCAAATGGATTCAATATGATTCGGTGTTAATAGAAAACTCTTTATAAAGTTCTAATTTACCCCCAAAGGTTCCAAAAGGAAAATTATTTATGAGGTTCTAGTTTATCTAGCTTTCTCAATAGTAAATTTCATTAACTGTAATAATGAAAACTTAATCAGACCGTGTATGTAAATTGACAATATTCCATATTTATGCTAACGCTAATGATATCTCCAATGCAAATATAATTACTAAATGATTTTGGCGAATTTTAAATGTTTTGTTTGAAATATATATTACCAGTCAGTATTAATAGGCTAGTATGCTTTAAACGGAAACTATATTGTTAGGCAAAATAAAATCCAGAAATTAGATTAAAATCCACATAATCTGGAATGAAAGAATTAAAGAGTTCTCTTGGGCTTTTATACTTACGATATCATGCATTTTAATTTAACACAATTTTAATATTTTTAATATATTTAATAATAACATAATTTTAATATAATTATGTTTAATATTCCTTTAGGAATTACAAGTTTGTAACACAAAAGGAGGAATTACAAGTTTGTAACACAAAAATTTCTAACCAATATTTGGATATTTTTCGAAAGAATAAAATAGACATTAAAAGTCGTTTTGTGACTATGGATGAGACTTGGGTTTATCACAATGATCCTGAACTGCGACAACAAACCGCAGAGTGGACTGAGCCCGAGTTCGGGTATAATTCTTTGGAATGTCCACACTTATCCGTTCAACATGGGTTTCGACGTGCCTTTCAACTTACCGCTCTACATGTGTTAGTGCATGCATTCTAGCGAAGGGTAAGAGACATGCCATGCTTTCTTCCTGTCCAGATGTTTGCGTCAGTTTCATTAGACAATTCTGGCGAGTTCATTATATAGGGTGTTTTTAAAACATTATTACCTATTATTAAGTATTGCCTATTGTTAACTTGTAATTTCAGTTTCATGAATACATTTCACATTGTCATGTTAGCTGATATGAGTGCTGATATACTGGTGTTGATAAGAGCACGGAAAAGAAAGAAAAAATACACAAAATCTGCATGGACAAAGGAATTTTTAGAATAATTACTACAATTTACTACAGGAAAATATATACTAAAAATATATTCCTTATACACACTCATTTTACAACTTCATTACTTTCAAAATTATATATTTATTATTTGTTCTTAAAAATACAATGTAATATATTTATATAATTTAATTAAATTAAACTACTTTCCTTTAAATTACATTTGTAAACTATTGCAAAACTTGGAAAGTATATCAAGAAGTTGAAAGCGAAAGCGCAGGATACTTGAGTGCGAGTCGGTGAGCTAGCTCTTCACGTACGTCTTCACATGCCTCTCGTTCAACCATACATATTGACATACATCTTGACGACCAAAAATTGAACAAGTGTGGACATTTTAAATGTCTAACTAACGTTTGATATTTTTATTGTATTAATTCCGATCTTTCCAGAGAATATTCAGTTTGATGCTGTTACATTATTAACTGCGTCTATCTAGCAATCTATAATGAACGTCCGTATTGCTGAAAAATTTATCTTCAGTTATATTACGTTAAGTTTATTGCGATTTTTATGCTGAAGTTAGTTGTTCATGCGATTGACGATATTCATCGATAACCGAGGATATCATCCAATATGTTCCATCTCTTTTATGTCTGTCTAAGCTATTTAATTTTCCAAAAAATATCTGGTTAATATATAATCCTCACATATTATATCTAGTATGCAAACGTCGTCACATATTATAAGTAATTTTATAGGGTTCCCATTAATGGCTTTAGATACCTTGTCATAAAAGCAATTGTAATTATAACAAGTTTCAGATTTCCTTCTGATTAGCAAGTGTAGTTAGGTCTACAATTAATTATAATATGGTTGGTATTATATTTGAGACTATACACACACATGCATAATACAATTTTATTTGTGTATGATACATGCATGATACAATTTTCGACACACATTTTTATCAATAGAGAAGAATATTTAAAAAAAAATCTAAACAAAACGTCATAAGCCTAAGATGCGCAAAAAAAACACCAATAATTATGCATCAACCCAATACATCTTACCTCCGAGATCATTCCAAATAAAATCGATTTTAAATTAACAGAGGTCATCTAGTTTTTACGGTAAAAATAATTATTTTTCGCAATTTTCAACGGATATAAGTAGTAGTGTCACGTTTTAATAGATAAATGGTCATTTTTTTAATTTGTTTTGCTAACTATTGGCGCTGTTCCGAGTTCACGCCGATTGAAATTGGCGAATGTTCAATTAATGTTAATTTAGAATGTAAACTAACCATTCAGCAAATGTTGATTTTTAACGATAGCTGCATAATTCATCAAGTGAAAAATAGTTTTTCGATGAAAACATTTGTAAGATTTACTTTCGGATAATATGACCTGAATTGATTAAAAGTATATTAATTACTTAACTAGTGTGACAAAATACGTTACGTTATACAAAGTGTTTCTTTTTTTTCACAATTTGATCAGTTTTGCAGAAAAGTTTAAAGGTTTTTCAGGAAAGTTATAAAATAATTTTGTGAAGTAAGTCTGATAAGTAATATTCAATGCTGCTGATACTTTTGACACATTTTCCTGATATGAAGATGGAAGGTGATAAACAGAATAAGAATACCTTCCTTTTGTTCTCGAGTTATACGGTTTTCTGCGAAACTTTCACTAAAAACTATGCTAAACAACTAAGAACAGCGAGTGTCAATCAATTCGCCAAATGGTTACAATATTTAAGAATAGTTACGCGGCGAAAAGGTATGGTATGGTACGGTGTGGTATCGTATGGTATGATATGGTATGGCATGGCATGGCATGGCATGGCATGGTATGATATGGTATGGTATGGTATGGTATGGTATGGTATGGTATGGTATGGTATGGTAAGGTATGGCATGGCATGGTATGGTATGGTATGGTATGGTATGGTATGGTATGGTATGGTATGGTATGGTATGGTATGGCATGGCATGGTATGGTATGGTATGGTATGGTTGTAAGAAAGATTATTTCTCCTTGTTGGCTTCTGTCCAGCCAGTCTTCTCCAGCTCATTAGATAAATAGATTTCGTCTAGATTGAAACTATAATTTCGTTATTGTTTATACACTTTAGAACATATTATTGCAATCAAGGAGAGATGGGTCCACCACCACATAAGTAAGAGTGCGCATTAGTTCACTCGAGCCGGTCGAGTTCACTCGACCTGCCGCTGCTGTGCTGAAACCGCACTGGAGCAGTAGTTGGTTCGATTCCAGCGCTCGGATGGTTGTTTTTCTTTCTTTCTGTCTGTTTACTTTCTAAATGTTTGTGATTGTTCTTAGGCAAGAGTGTAAAATCCGACTACGTATTACCCCTCAGTCACGCCAGTTAAAGGCTGGGTAAGGGCGGATGCCTTCTGAGAAGTGTTCTACGTTGGTCAATCGCCAGTCGGTAGGCTTCCTGATAGACTTATGGGTAGGCAAATAACCAAGGGTTTATAGCCCGAGGGGGGTGCTGGCCTGGGTTTGTCATAAGCTGATGACCGTGGTTCGGAACCCACGTTAAGCTGTAGGTCCAGTCGCTAAATAGCCTAGTTGCTGATGCGCCTCTAACCCTAACACCTTACCTTACCTGTTCACTCGATTGTCACTGGAAAAATCCGGGCATCATTCGACGCGGTTACCAGCGTGACAATTGATCGAAAATTGTTTGACAATCTTCAATGTCAAAAATATATTTCTTTGAAATACACAGGAATACCACTTCACTGGCTGATGCCACTATTTTCTCTCGATAAAACCAGTCCAAACAAAACAAAATTATTGAGAGATTTCAGGATGCACGTGAATATAACCACCCGCCGCTTTTCATACGATGTAAACACCATCATAAAAAAGGCGGAAACGTTATGGTTGGTTATATTGCAAAAATGATTTAACCACCTTATTGGCTTCTGCCTGCTATGGGCAATTTACCAGTTCTTTAGATGTTACGAAGGGTAATCTGACTTTAAGCCATAACTTCGTCAGTATCCCGTACTTAAAACCTTTTACTATCATTAGAGTTAAAAATGTCAATCACCGGGCGAGTGATGATTTGAAAGATTATTGTATTCGATCACCATCCGGCCTTGTTACCGGAGTGAAAATGGGTCGAAAATTGTTCGACAGCTTTTAAGAAACAGAAATTCTACTTGAAGAATACCGAAATATTATTACAGTGACAAGAGCCACTACTTTCTATCCATAATACCGGTCTAAACAAATAATAAACATTAAGATATTTCACGATACACGTGAATATAACCCGGCAATTGACACCGGCCTCGTTTCACATAGTGTGAACACCGTGAGAAACGAGACAGGAGAGATATGAAAGGTTATAAAATCGATGCAAAACTAGATAGCAGCTAGGATTTGAAGGTGTACCAACGGAACTGTTAAAAACGCTACACAACAGCTCATTTATTTTCAGGATGAACTTTTCTCAATAATAATTAGTAGTAATTAACCCTTTGCTACTCTATGGAAATCATTGTGATATCAATCATCAAAAGAGGCAGATGCGATAAACGTACGAATTATAGGTGTATTTCAGTTATTAGCAAGAAAAGTTAAATAAGTCAAAATTATATCCATTTTTGTATTCAAGATAACAGACGGGATTTAAAATATTTTAAGTTTTACTCAAATATATATACTAGATGTGGCACATCTCCTATGTTTTCAATATTATTGAATAAAAACAAATATTTTTTTTTCATTATCAAAAGGGTGAGTACTTTTCAAAGAACCCCATTTGTAAGTATACCAAGCCAATTACAGCGTTTAGTGGACAAATTAACCATCTATAGCAAATAGTATTAGCAAATAGTATATAGCAAATAGTATTAGCAAATAGTATATAGCAAATAGTGATTTTTAACTAAGCCAAAAAAATATTGTAGTTTTGGCTTGACAAGATAACTGATTTGAAATGATTTATAATTACGAATTCGTTAACCTGTGAATCCCCTCCTTTCTCTAAATCTGCAATCATTCGATTGTGAGAAGTTTCGTAAAGGTGCTTAATGTTATTTTGAGGATTGCCAGGAGGTCTGGCACATTCTTCATCAATTGCTTTTTTAATTCCACTTCAGTTTGAAATTGCCTTAAATATTTAAAAATTTATCTGCTAACTGTGCCTAAGAATCTTCGATAATGATTGGATATGGAGTATTGCTGTGCAGTCTAAAATGTGGATATTCTCCAGTTCAAAGTATTACTTAACAACCCATTTTGCTCCCATTCTTTGTCTCAACGAACATGATCATAAGCAAAGTGTTTCCAATGTTCTTTATGAACATTCGTAAGGGAGAAGGGGTAGTCATCATTGTCTTTCTCTGAATATGTGAAGTTGATTGAAGGAATCTTCTAATGTTTTTAGTATTGGTAATCAGACATGCTTTAGGCGCAATCTGATGAGGTTTCAAGGTGATATTAGAGGTGGCGCTTTACATTGCATTTGTTTGTCTGTCGTCAATACAAAGGGTTTTTAAGTAATGTTTATATTTCAGTACCTTTTTGGATCTTTAATCAAATTAGCAGTTATGTATAGACTCCTATCTGTACATCGAGATATTTCCGAAATCGTCATTCTTCGCTTGTGCATTTGTTTTGTTTTTTCTCACAGGGCGCTAAACCTTTTGAACGTCCCACGATGGATTTATTTTCACTTTGATAGAAAAAAGAACCGGATTAAAATTATAGGTTGAAAAAAGATAAACAGTCTGCATTTACAAAATAAACTACAAGTGCTCTATCTTTTTGTCCTACCGTCTAATTAATATTTGAAAGACCATTTCATTGGTATTAATCTATGTTGTAAACAAACTGAAATATGCTCTTTCTGTTTAGTACATCCAAAGATATTATATAAGAAGAGATGATATTGAAGAATAATGTAAAAATTCATAGACAAACATATATGTTATCCTATCTTTTAGTCCCGGACCTTAGAAATAGAGCAATTGGAGACAATTGCTCTATCAGTAATTTGTATTATTACAAATACTGCGTCCAAGTATGATACTTCCAGTACTAAAGCTCTGATGTTCGCCTATAAGATAAAATATATTTTCTGGCCTATTCGTTAACGCAGTATTCTTGTTGTCAATTTTAACATGGAATTTAATAAGTTGATTCTCGTGTACTTTTCGGGATCTTTCTTACCACCGTTTTTGAATAGCACAATTAATATACTTGTCTTCTATTACCTGGAGATTTTGTTGTATTTTGAAATGTTGTTAATAAATTGTGCCGTCATTGCTATTCTATTCATTTGCGATCTATCCTATCTTTGCAGTCTTATTGTTTTGTCAGTTTTTTTCTGTGCTTTACAAGTTTACGATGTACGATTATTATTTCTCCGTTGGTTATAATTCCTACAATTTTTAAATTTCTTGATGTAAATTATCTATAAGTAAATGTAAATTGTACTCACACACACCTACACACACACCATATATATATATATATATATATATATATATATATATATATATATATATATATATATATATATATATATATATATATATGATTTGATATTTATATGATTGATTTCATTTATTTGATATATATATGATTTGATAATTTAAACAAAATATCGTTCAAGTGACCACCTCGACACTTCTTGCACTGGTTGAGCCGATTGACCCAATTGTCGATGAATCGGTGAAGCATATCGGGTGGTATAGCGACTGTGGTTGCTCGGGCTTCAAGTTCATTAAGTCTTGGGTTTCTCCGAATCGATTGCTCAATAAGTTCATTGTAATGTGTACTGTGTTGCTAGTTGCGTTGTCTTGTTGAAAATATAGTTCACTCGCATCAATTTCATCAATTTTCGGAAAGACAAAATCGGATAACATGGCACGATAGCGTTTACCATTCACGGTGATGGGGCGTTCTTGAAAAAATACGGCGCGATAATGCCACCTACACATAATGCATAATCTACACCAAACAGTGATTCTTTCGGGATGTAATGGGGCCTGATAAATCATTTGTGGGTTTGACTCACATCAATAATGATAATTTTGCTTAATGTCTGAATGATTGTGACGTGTTCATATATTTTTTTCTTTATTTGTATATAAGAACAGATATTTTTGATATTATGTAAGTTTTAGAACGTGGCGAAGAACCCAAATAAGGAAAAAAAAACAATTTTGCTTATTGACGTAACCATTTAACCAAATTAGCCTCATCGGAAGAGATGAATTTGCGATGAAAATCCGGATCGTTTTCCATTGCTTTCCATACCCAATCTAGTTGTGGAAAAAGAAAGATCAAAACTGTTGGCATCCAAACTCAATGACAGAAATTTACTTTCTACTAAAATTACATTGTATGAGTATGAAACCATATCTCTTCTATTGGTACAACTTAAGTACGTACGTAAGTTAGTTACTAGAAAAAAAAAAGAGGAAAAAGGAGAAAGTTAAGGCTGGCATTTTCGATGTACGTCCGAAAGTTATTGCGAATTGCATCAAAACAACATGCTGGAAAATTTCTGAAAGCTTGGATGTAAGATGAACATCAAAATTCACTACCCCCACATACATTTGGACTAATGTCCGGACAACCTTGGTTTATACAATGAGGAACAAGGAGAGCGATTTCATCAGGGCCTAAAAAATGTAGAAGAAGTGCCAGGGTCGATGGGATGAACGCATGATGACTGATTACTGCTGGAGTAATATACGTGAGTGCATGGAAGGACTCACTCGAAGAAATCACGAAAAAGAAGTTTTCGCCATGTTCAATGAAGTAACAAAAGGTACAAAATATGAAATATTTGTATTTTTTCGATACCTATCATATCTCGAAAATTTCACGTATATTTCAAAATAAATATGTACTGTTAGAACCAGCATAAGAGCATATTCGAAAATAGTTTTATTATTTCCGGCACAAATCCAGTTAGACCTATGTAATCAACAGAACTTTATTTTTATTAACATAGTAGAAGGTTTTTATTAAAAGTATTTCATCATGAGACAAACAATTATGGTTATAATGAAATCAGAATTGAACGTAAGAATCGCACAAATTAAGTTGGGTATTAATAACAACACATGAATCAAGTCAGAGTAGTGCCATTGAAAATGCTTGAACATTTCTATATTAGAAACCTACGAAATCCCCAAATAATACAACACAACATGTTAGATAAGAAAATGAAGATAAAAAACTGACTACGACACATAATACCTCATTTAGATATACAATGAAAACATTAACAGAGAAGTAATGTTAAAATTAAGCATTTTCTTTTGACATTTCTAAGAAAAGGTTCTATGTATATGTGTTCAATTATCGTTAATGTTCCTGTTATCGCACCATTTACGAACCAAAACGCATTCTTAACAGAAATTTCCATTCCATCGGCGCTTAATATGCAATCGTCGCTTCGCCGAAAGAAAAAGAATGGCAAAATCATCGGAAACAGAATTAGATAAAAGAGTTCTCGTTTCCATCTGTTTTTCGCCGCTGAAAAACCCTGTTAATTGCATTTATAATGTAAAATCTGCTTAGATATAGCGGTTTTATCGGATTAAATTTTATATTTGTGTTTTTTTCTGAAACATTTGCTATTTTCGCAAATAGTTTACTTTATCCCGGGGTGTATACGACATAACATATTTTCATATTACTTTAGTTTTAAAAAATTACTAAATTAATTAATTAATACGTCCATTAATTAAATTATCCCAGAATATAACTTAGATTTTAAGTTACGAATATTTCCATTTATTTATTTTTTTTTCGGATATTATATTCTTAACATAAGATTGCTTTAAATATAAATTACTTATCAAAAACATACAGTGAAGGAAAAACGTATTTAAAAAACCGATTATTCTCAATTGTAAATATATTTTTTTTATATTTATATTATTTTTATTTAAAAACAGTAACTAATTAAAACTAAAAAATAAAAAAAAAATATAGTTCAAAAATAATAGTTCATGAAATACGGGGACATAATAAATTTGTATTGTATTCATTATTATCTATGACAACCTGAAACCGTTCGGTATTGATTCTACTGATTATTTGTTATATTACCCATTATAAAGGGTTATCCAATCATAGTGTCAGAAATTTAAAAGGCACAATGATAGCCCCAAGTGAGAATCCGGTAATTTTTATTTTATCTTGAGGAACTTACTTATCCCCCTCGTTTTCGTCTGGTGAAATATATTCTGGAGATAAAATTTTGGCGAAAAAATATATACTTATATTTTTTTCTGAAACATTTGCTATTTTCGCAAATAGTCTACCCTAGGGCGCATACGAAATAAAGATAATTTTATATTACTTCACTTTAAAAAGAATGACTAAATTAATCAGTTAATTAATTCATAAATTAAATTCTCCTATTGGGTATATAACTCAGGTTTTAAGTTACCAACATTTCCATTCAGTTGAATTTTTCATATATTATATTTTTACTAAAACATTGCTTTAAATATTAATTATTTTCAAGAACATACAGTGACGGAAATACGTATTTAAACAAACCGATTATTTTCAATTGTTCTTTATTTTAGCACCATTAATTTTGTTACTGTTTTATTTATATTTTTTTTATATTTATAATATTTTTATTTAAAAACAGCAACTAACTAAAAACCAAAAAAAACGACACAAAATTAAAACTGTTCAAAAATAGCCGGCCGCGGTGGTAGCTGGTTCGATTCCAGCACTCGGATGGGTGTTTTTCTTAAATTCTTAAGTTCGCCTTACTTCATACTCTACACACACATTTATATATACTCACATTACACACACACACACGCCCACACATATCTACACCTAAATGTCTGTGATTGTTTCTAGGCAAAAGTCTAAACTCCGACAACGAATTACCCCTTAGTCACGCCAGTTAAAGGCTGGGTAAGGCCGGATGCCTTCTGAGAAGTGTCCTGAGTAGGCTTCCTGATAGATTTATGGGTAGGCACATAACCAAGGGTTTATAGCCTGAGGAGGGTGTTAGCCTGGGTTTATCGGTAGCTGATGACTGTGGTTCGGAACCCACGTTAAGCTGTAGGTCCAGTCGCTAAATAGCCTAAGATGCTGAGGCGCCTCTAACCGTAAACCCTTTCATTTCCTTTTGTTCAAAAATAATAGTTCATGAAGTAACAATCTTTCACTGAAAAAAAAACATTTAAAAACCCAAAAATGTTTCGAAAAATGGCCAAAAATCTTTCAATATTCTGTACCGAATTCATTAGTATCTATGACATTCTGAAACCGTTCGGCATTGATTCTTCTAATTATTTATTATATCACTTGCTAAAAAGGGTTGTCCAGAAATTTAAAATGAACCAAAATGATATTCCAGTTATTTTTATTTTATCTTAAGAAAACAAAAAAAGAAAACATTCAAAAGTCTATGTCTGGTGTGGTTTTTAGGCTGCATGACTGATAAGACCTTATTTTTTTGAGGACGATGATGGAAATCGTCTTACAGTTTATGGTGAAGAATATCTTTGGCATGAACTTATAAATGTGGATATAAACAAGGTTTCCTTTGAAGAAGACGGCGTGCCTTGCCACACATCTCTCCAGACAATGGATTTATCGCAGAGTTTCCTGGACGCATTATTTCGCGATATGGCAATGTCAACTGGCCACATGCACTACCCCTGGGTTATTTATTGTGGGGTTATGTTAAATCTCTGGTTTGGTTTGGTCTCTGGTTTACAGAAAAATTTACTTGAGCAATGCTTGACATTCGGGTGGCCTGAACGTTCAGGTTACCATTGAAAATATACCACGCGGTATGTGTGAAAGAGTTATCGAAAATTGGGTCTCCAGAATGCATCCCACCAGTCTAAACTGAGAGGGATATTTAAACAATATTTTCAAAACATAATGTAAAAATAAAGATAAAGTAAAAAATTCCAGATTATTAATTGTAGATATTATTGTGCATCAGTTTAAATTTCTGACACCCTTATTAGACTACCATTTATTTATCTATTCTGGAAATAATACAGTTTTTAAAGAATTTGTTTTTGTACAATGCCAATTTATATTTCTACAATGCAGCGCCATCATATTTCTCCTCCGCGCACTTTTATGGCTATTTTTTCAACTTTTTTTTTTATGACAATCAAAATCAAGTAAACAAAACGTGTTTTCCTCAGTAAAAATTATTGATTTCCAAAAATTTGAGGTATAACGTACTTTTTAAGGAACAGTACTCTCTTTTCCTGTTTTTCTAACTGCCTGAAATTTTGAAAATAATTTTTTACATTCAAATACTTCCAAAACTTTTTACTGCAGAATACGCAGCAATGCCATTAGCTAGTTCTTGTCTTGAAACGAAGTAATTTTTTTAACAAATTTTTTATCTGCGTAATGTACTGTATATAAATTAGGCTTAAATGTCTGCCAATTTGCCACAATTTTATGCCATTTCATTCCACATTCATAATTTCCACAGATTCCATTATTATTAGAACATTAACATTCAACGCTGACTTGATAACTGATTTAGATGCATTAAATTTATTTGCTTTTGTGTCCTGAAGAAATTTAATATCTCTAAAGCGGAATAAATCAGCAAAATCATTGTACAAATACATTAAATAAACTTTAATGATAGCATAGTTTTGTTGAAAGTTATTTGTAGTTTGCGTTGGTATAACGTTACAAAATTTAATGTAGTTAAAATAAAGAAAATTGACAGATATCGTTTTTTTTTTTAATATTTTTTCCACGCTGTATAAGTGAAGTATCTGCTGAAGTGGAATATTGTTGCCTTACTATGGAAACTGTGTACGGTAGTAACCATAGTTTACTAACGTTAACAAAATGACTAGGGTAGTATGCCTCTAGTTCCTGTTTAAAGATAATTACTGACGGGTAGTAGTTTCCAAGATAATCAAGTTGAAATGCAAGCCCGCAATTTAAATACGAATTATGTTCTAATATCACCAGCCAGATGGAGTTTGAATAATCGCGTTAAACATTCGATTATTCCGCAAAAGTCTCGATTTATTGAATTTATCATAAAAATAGATTTTTTAACTTCCACGTTTATTGGCAATCTAAAAAGTGTAATTCTGTTGTAAAAGTGTTGTAAAAGTGTAATTGCCAATAATTGACAATCTGAAAAACGTAATTTTAATCAATATTATTGAAATTGGCAAAAATGATTCAGAAAGAGTTCTATCAATTGTTAAAAATCATCGTTTATTTGGCGACTTAGGCTTGTTTGATTAAGGTTTTATTTGTATAAATGGTAGATCTAGAGGTTTGGTTCTCTTCAAGTATCTATTTTCGTGAGCGTTGGCCAGTAGATTGACAGCAAGCTAATTTAGATCGATGCTCAGTTTGTTTTGATATCTAGTGTTGCACTTCCGTATTTCTTCCATGACTACCCCAGTACTGGGGTCGTGATGGGTTTTATACTTTGGAACAAATCACCACGAGTGATAGTACTTAAAAAAAAAACATTGAAATCTTTAAAATAATTCAATATTTGAGAGTCTTGCTGTTCCCCACAGTTGTATTCCTAAGTCCAAACAGATTTGAGGATGACCTTGAACGTAAAGAAGCAACATGTTATCAAGGGAGGATTTAGATGAACGACCGAGAAACCAATTAATGTTTGTTACTCGTGAATTGTAGTTCGAAAATTTTCTGTCTAGTCTATTTAGGACTATCTGTATTATATATACTACGTTCTATTCTTGATTTCATCTACAAGTAATGCCTGGGTAATTGGAAGGTATGGCTTTGTCTTATAGGATGTTTTAGTTTCAGTATAATGTATTATTCTCTCTCTCTCTATTATGTTTGACGGTGCGTAGTAATAGTACGACGAAATATTAGTATTATGACTAATTTTACTGGATTATGTTAACGACATTGTCATCTCTGTCGAGATAACTGTTTGAGACTAGTAATTATTCTTCAGTGATATATTCGACAGCGTATGTTGCTACAGTGGTGGTTCTTGTTGTCGGAAAGTCAACTGTATACAAGAAGTATAACATTGGGCCAAAGACGCAGGCCTGAGCAACACCTGAGTATAATGGATGCAATTTAATGTATTCACGACCTTGTTTAAGGATAACGTGTCTATCTGTCAGCTTTGGGATATATTAACGAAAGCAGCTGAACAATATCTTTCAGTATTTAAATCTTTGTTTAATTATTTGACCAGCCTATGCACCTGCTCTATTGTTCCATGCCTGTTACGAAACCCAACCTAAAAATTTGGAAAGCATAGGTACTACCTATGCCTATAGTACCTATAAAATTTGGATAGCATAGGTTTATAGGCCGTTAGGAGAATACATCTTTTCACTTTTTTTCGGATTTGAGAATCATAATGATTTGAGCCACTATCCAAGTACTAGGGAAGTGGTTTATACGCATTATTGCACTAAACATAAAGGTTAATAGGTTTATACCCTTTTCTGAGAGTTCTTGTAAAATTTTGACAGAGATTAGATCAAATCAATTAAAGAATCCAGAGGCGCAGATTATCACTCTATATTTAGCGGGGTCGCTTTGATTCTCGCATTTTAGAAATAAGTCTGTAATTCCCCGTGTATAGAAGGTTGAAGTCACTGAAGAAAACCTGAAGAAAATTTTTAAAATAAAGGACTGTAAGTACATAACTGCTTGGAAGCCAAAAATCTTTAATTTGGTTTTGGCTAAGGACTTTCAATACCTAACTTTTTTAATCTCGTATAACACCACTTCTGTTCATATTGGGATATCATCCTAGACTTCTCAGTCATATACTAATACTTAGGCTCACTCAAATATTGTAGAAATCATCATAACTGTCAACTCTGATTTCAAACAATTGTACTGTTTAAGTAATGTCTGAATGATTGTGGCGCGTTCATAATTTTTTTTTTCTTTTATTTGGGTTTTTTTTGTTTTTTTTTTTAATAAGAACAGGTATTTTTGATATTTTTTGACTTTTAGATAGTGGTACCCAAATAAAAGAAAAAAATATATATAAATAAATATATATATATATATATATATATATATATATATATATATATATATATATACGGTTTTAGATTTTTTTGGACTGCGTCCAACGAGACAACAGTAGTCGAGAGTTGTGCACCCCAACCGTGGTTCCATAATCTCATATGAAAAACACAACAACCTGCGTCTCCATCATAATGAGCATTCTGTTAGTTGCTTGACCGGAAGCGAGCCCCAACCATACCCTACATTGGAGCGAACATGTTTCCTCTGTTAGTGGTTAGACTCCTAAGGTACCGATATATGCTCTCTCATCAAGAAAAAGGAGGCCCTATCCACAATCAAACAACTCATACTTTCGCCGACTTCTCATAGGATGGTTTATACATGCAGTTTTTTATTTCTTTGAACTGCGTCCAATGAGACAAGAGTAATTTTTGGCGGATTTTGGCGGAGACGCAGATTGGCGAGTGTACCGCATGAGATTGAGGAACCCAACGGTTAGAGTGCATGACTCCCAACTACTATTGTCTCATTGGATGCACTCCAAAGAAATCAAAAACTGCATGTATAAGCCATCCGACGAGAAATCGGCGAAATTATGGATTGTTTGATTGTGTAGAAGGTCTCCCAATTCTTGTACCTCTTGGGTACCCTGATGAGTCTAACTGCCAACAGGCGAAACAAGTGCCTTTCAGGTTTATTTTCAAGTTAAATGGTTCTCCCGCCCTTTGCAGCTCTTGTATGTGTTTCTGTAGTTCATCTGGCTTTTGTGACAGGAGAACGATATCATCTGCAAATCTAAGGTGGCTTAAATATGCACCATTTATTTTTATTCTATCCTGTTCCATCCAGTTTTATTCTATCCAGATAACGGAATGTCCTCTTCAAGGCAGGCTGAGAAAAGAACAGGACATATTGAGTCACCCTGCCATACACCCAGTTCTATATTGATTTTAACTTCAAGATCCTCCATATGAACTGTCGCTGTAGCTTCATCATACGTGGATCTCAGTAGGTTTACATAGGCTCCGTCTATCCCTTGCTTAAACAATGCATTCATTATGGCAAGCAGAGTGGCATGGTGTATTCATTGTGTCTTTCTATGGTCTGTTGGACAACCTGGATATGGTCCATTGCGCTGAATCCACTTCTGAGTCCTGCTTGCTCTCTTGGTTGTGCATCATTCAGTGTTCTCAGTATTCTTTTAGATATTATCTTGGCGAAAACCTTATACACTACTGACAGGAGGCTTATTGGACGGTAGTTTTTCCTCGTGTGTTCCTTTTTTGTGAAAATCACTTCACTTCAGCGCTTTTCAATAGGTTGAGTATTTTTTGTTCCCATATATATATATATATATATATATATATATATATATATATATATATATATATATATATATATATATATATATATATGTTACATGTAATTTGATTATTGCTAATTTATTACTATTTTTCTAAAAGATTACCTTGAAATGAAGTCAATTATCATGTAAGTTACTTTCAATTTGTATACTAGTGTTTTCCACCATACAATCTAAATATAAACAGAACCAACATCGGTTCTATTTTTATTTCTTTTAAACAATGTTTACAATAGAATGTCGTAAATTCACTTGTCTGAGTTTCCACCAATTAATTTCTTATATTTACTCCCAATTGACTTAAACACATCGTCCTATTGACACTCCTCCGTTCTAAAACAACCACCGTCATGAACCAGTTGCCAAAGGCGGATAAATAAACAAAGCCCGTAAAACGGTTTGTTTTATTAGTTTAGACGGTTCAGCTGATAAATATAACACAAAAATCGATCGATTTCTTTGCAAATTGACCATTTCCATGGCAATTACTACACACGTTCGTATGCTAATGACAGATGAATGGTGCCAAAAACGAAAATAACGGCAAATATTTTGCTTTCGATCGATATTTTTGAGTCAGAACGACGTTGAATCATCTCATTTTTTGTAATTGAGTTTTTCTCGTCATTCCATAATAATAATAGATGACATGAGAATATTTCCAGATTATATAAGATATATAAAGGAAACTGTTTAATTTTCAATATATATATATATATATATATATATATATATATATATATATATATATATATATATATATATATATATATATATATATATCGCCATCAATAATTTAGAATTTATATCTTTCGGTATAAAATTTTATTTTATTTATATAAGCTGTCTTTTTTTAAACCTGTATTTTTATAAAGATAACCAAAAGCACTATCAGCTAGAATTCAGACATAAATGTCAAATTCTGTTAACAAAATGGCTTCATTTTAAGTCAAGAAGTAGCTAATCATATTGTTTCTTATTCTGGAGTAAATGTTATGACTAATATTCTAAGAAATTATGTATGTAAATTCGGATATAGAGGGAGGGGCGAACCGGATGAAACCCTTCATCAGTAAGAAAAAAGACTCCAGTTCCTTAAAATTTACGTAAATTACCTGTTAGTAAAATAGGTGGTAAAAACTCCAAAAAAGGTGCGACCATTTGAAAAAGTAGGCCCAAGAAAAGAAACTAACAAAGGCAGGAAGAAGAGGCAAACTGCTATTCTAACTGATACTCCTGCAATAGATGCATTACTAGTAGAACAGGATCAAGTAAAACAGAGAAAGATAGATATTACCAAGTTTAGGAAAGAAAAAGCAACTAAAAAACTGTTATGCTCAGCAAAAACTTAGTAAAACAAACAAAACAAAAAAAAACACTGAATTATAAGGAAAAAATTAAAGATTTCTTCCTTTTACACCAAAAAATTAAAATTTTAGTATGATCCGATCTTACTCATAATTAAAACTATTACACATTATTAACGATTAGTAATAAATTACAATATACTAAATTCTTTAATGTTTTTTTTTTTAGTTTCCTAACAAATATTGGAAATTTATGACATGCGATCCAACTTTTTTTAATGGAAAAAATTGCGTTGTTTCGTATACCCTTTCCAATCTTGAAAAGCGCTCTAAAATGGAAAAGCTTTAAATTAAAAACAAAAATTACAACAAAACTCTCAAAGACCGAGATCTCGATGCCTGAAAACACGCCGCATTGTTCTCGTTGTCTCAATTTTTACAGAAACCCCTCCGTTTCAAAAACCGCCCAATTAATTACAACGGAAAAGAAAGAGAAATACAGGAAGGGTGAAAAAAAGATACCAGTCCGAAGTTGCATTAATTAAAATTCTTATCGCATGATATCCGCGTGTTTCGACAAACGTTTTGCCATTATTCGGGTGGTTAAAATTAACCTGGGGCCATAAGCGACACCGGTGTGTGTTCAGAATTAGATCAGCCTTGAACTTGAATAAAAAAGGAGCCAATTGTGCATTTTCGTTCGGAATGTGGTATAAACACATTAATGTTAAACTGAATTAAATTATTAATTGAATTTAACAAAAATAAAAAAGTTATAACTATTTAATCCACTTGTGTTTTAATTTTTTTATACGGAGTTGTCCAATAAGAGTGTCAGAATTTTAAAATGAGGCACAATGATAACTACAACTAATAATCCGATAATTTTAATTTTATCTTGAAGAACAAATAATCAGCGGCGGTTCGTGGGGAAAAACAGGTGGGGCACGTATAACCAAATTTTGGAATCGAGATTGGGAAATGCGTCGCAAGCAAAAATTTTATATTTCTTAGTATCGTACAGACACTGTGCTGTGTAGAAATACGAGTGTAACTGTCAGACATTAAATTTAGTTTAATTTTTTAATTGTTTAGGTGGGGCACGTGCACACGTGCCGCCCTTATGGACCAACCGCCACTGCAAATAATAATGGTACTATGTTTTGAAAATAATGTCGCTTAAATGTCTCTCTCCGTTTCGTCTGGTGAAATGTAATCTGGAGATCCAATTTTCTATTGTTCTTTCACATATCTCGCGTGATATATTTTCAATGATGACCTGAATGTTTCGTTTAAGTTCAAGAATTGTTCCGGATTTATTTGTGTAAACCAGATATTTAATATAATTCCACAAAATATAATACAGGTCGACATGATTTTTGTAACATTAATGAGAATGCTCTTTTTGCGTATATTTCCAAGGTATTCACGAACCTTTAAGTGCAGTTTTATTGTTTTCTATAATTTAGTTTGTTTCTGTCTCATTTACAGTTTACACTCAAGTGTTTAAGCCGATTTTACATAAAATGGCAAGTTCTAGTCGTCAATTCTGCAAAATTTAAGTTTTGTTAAATATGTGTCAAGTCACAAGCTAGATCTATATCTAAGGAGGTCAATAAAGTCTATCTTTTATATTTTAAGTGTCAGATTAGAGATCAAGATAAAAGGTGGGCTTCTCAAGATTAATGTGTGAGTTGTCATGTAAATGTAGTGCAGTGGGTGCATCGAAAGAAAAATTCTATGCCATTTACTGTTCCTATGGTGTGGAGAGAACCTACTGGCCATGTAAGTGATTGCTACTTTTGTATCCCTAAAACAGAAGGTATTTCAAAAAAGCAAAGGGACAAAATTCAGTACCCAAATTTGTCTTCTGCACTTAGGCCAGTGCTTCATAGCCAGGAACTACCAGTACCGATTGCGCCTTTAACCCTTCGACAATATGTTTCCCGGTGATTCTAATTCTTCATCAGGATCTGAGCCACAATTTTCTGAGAACAGCAGCATGTGACCCAACATTTTTAACAACTACCACTGAACCTCACATAATAACTCAGAATGAATTAAATGATTTAATACGTAACCTTTGATTGTCAACACAAAAAAACTTCTTGGTTCCAGACTTCAACAATGGAACATGTTAGATAAAAGTGTTTAACTTTACCGAAAACGGAATGTAACATTTTCAAGTTTTTATAAAATGGAAGGATCGCTATGTGTCTGCTGTGATATTGATAGTTTAATGAATGAGCTTAATTTGGAACATATACCTTCCGAGGCATACCTTCCAAGTGGCGTATTTTCATAGATTCGTCGAAATGCAACCTAAAAACAGTCTTGCTTCATAATGAAAAAATAAACCCATCTATTCCTTTAGTCCATTCAGTGACAATGAAAGAAACCTATGACAACTTAACAATCATATTAAATCGCATTAAATATGAACAGTATGAGTAGGATATATGTGGGGATTTAAAAGTGCTAGGTATATTGCTAGGGCTTTTATGGGGTATTTTTATTTTTAGGTATATGCTAGGGGGTTTTACAAAATATTGCTATTTCTGGTGTCTATGGGACAGTAGGGTAACAAAAGAACGTTACAGTAAGAAAGATTGACCTCAAAGAACTTCTTTTGGTACTTCAAATATAAAATATACCCCCTTTGTTAACCAAAAAAAGGCGTTTCTTCGGTCTCTCAATATTAAACTTGGACTAATGAAAAACTTTGTCAAGGCTATGAACGAAGAAGATAATAGTTTCAAGCATCTAAAAGAAATATTCCCTCAATTAAGTGATACAAAACTAAAAAAGGTATATTTATTGGATCTCAAATAAGGAAGCTTCTAGGTGATTTCCATTTTCAACGAAAATTAAATGAAAAGGAATTGGCAGTGTTTTGTAAGTGTAGTGAAAGGATTTGTGGTCAATAATAAAGATGAAAACTATAAAAACCTTATAGATGAACTCTCGAAAGCCTATGAAATACTAAGGTGTCGCATGTCCTTAAAAATGCATTTTTTTATACTATTTATACATTTCCTTCTGGAAAATTTGGGTACAATAAGCGACGAACAACGAGAGAGGTTTCACCAGGACATCAGATCTATGGAAGCAAGATATCAAGAACGCTTAAACCCATCTATGTTGGACGATTACTGCAAGTTTTTAAAAGAGATGATGCTGCAGAATGCAAGAGGAAAAAGTGAAAGTTTTTGTCGCTGTAAAACATCATGTAATATATTTTTTATTCACACAATCCTCAGTAATGTCTTTGCATAAAATTAACACGTTTTACATGTTTATATTGAATAAATATTAGATTGTAAAAATACGTCGTCTCCTATTTTTCCCCACTACAAATCCCATGTAACAAAAAAACTGTACGTATAACAGTAATTTGCTTATTATTTTTGGATTTAGGTCTACAAAATATTTCATATACATCTATTTTCATCAATGTTACCTAAAAAAAAATTATTTGCCTGTGTAATACAAAGGCGCGACATTGCATGAAGTTAGTGAAATGTTGACATGTTCATTTCACGAAATAATGCGTCTACAACGTATTTCTTGCCATTTTGATTGGGTGACAAGTTTCACCTTCTTGTTGAAAGACAGCATTGTTTATATACATATTTATGAGCTGAAGCCAAAGATATTTTAGTATATTTCTATAGTGTTCAGCATAAACAGAACACATTTCCATCATAGTTTTCAAAAAGATAAGGTCCTATCACTCATTCAGCCCATAAACCGCACAAAACAGTGTCTTTCTGAGGGTGAAGAGATAACTCCTGAATTATTTGAGGATTGTAGATTGTAGGAGCCCAAATCTTGTAGTTATATTTGTTCACAAACCGAGTAGTGCGCAAAGTGGGAATCGTATCTTTCCATGGTGGATTGATACAATTTACTGAATACAGCGGTTTATGAGTGATTGAGTGATATGAGTGCCTTTCAAACACTGTTAAGTTTCAAAGTTCTGATACTCTTATTGGAAAACTCTTTATTTATATTCTCAAATAAAGATATATATATATATATATATATATATATATATATATATATATATATATATATATATATATATAAATCCTATATAAATACGTAAGATCTAATTATAATCATCCTCGTGATTCTTCTAAGTTAATTATTTTCAGATGAATAATAATTTATTACACGTACCGGAAGATAAAGTTTTTTACAAACATACGCATGTTCAATTAGCATAGAACGGTTAATATTACGCCGAAGTTAGGCAAGGTGTGGCAAAGAAACGGCCTATTATAAAAACGCAGTACTGATAGAAATATTTTGTTTCAAAAATTAGAAATATCACACGTTACAAATCAAAAAAGCATTTTATGATATAAAAAACAGATTATGCTTGAAAGGGATCTTCATCTCTTTTAAACACTCTTGTAATCTCAACCAAACATTACTCATAATGCGGCGCATTATTTATACTTAAATTCAAGTTATTTTTTATTTCTGAATTGGCAATATATTGCGAGGGGGAGGGGTCTTATCCTATGTAATACCAAATTGTAATCCAACTTCTTCATGATGCTTCTATGTAGCATTTTATGTTTTAAAGATGTCCAAAATGTGACGTGCCACCCTTTGTAAACATTCTCCCAACCTTAACCAAACATTGCTGATTACACGACGCAACATTTCTACAAAAATTCGAGTTATTTCTTATAAAATTCTGAGTTCGCAATAACTTCTAAGGAAAATTCTATTGAGACGAGAAAAATGCATTGGAGGTAAACTTTCGAAAGAGAGGCTTACTATACTGTTTTGTAAAAACATGAATGTAGAAAAAGAAAAGCCGCTACTGATAAGAAGAACCGCAAAGCCAAGGGCTTTGAAACACATCAATCTGAACGATTTACCCGTTACTTGGAGTTGGAATAAAAAAGCAAGGATCACTGAGGAACTAATGACAAAATGGTTGGTGAAATTTAATCAAAAGTTGAAAGACGAGAAACATTTTTTCTAGAGAATGTGTGTTCACACTCAAGAGGTATAAAATTGCCAACTTCTAGACCAAGGCATTATTAAAAGTGTTATACCGTTTTTAAATTATTTCAATTCTTCGAAAATTTAGTTTTACTTTCAACACTCTGTATCTTTTTAAGGACTAACATTTGCCAACACATTTATTGACTAAATTCTCTTATTTTGATCTCTACTATCACCAATAGCTCAGTAGCAGATAAGTTATGGAACACCCTATATACACTAGAATTACTAGTTTCTCTGATAGAACCGCGTTTTAGATTCATAAAATCTCGACGTTTCGGCTTCCATTTTGAAGCCATTATCAAGAGAATCTAGTTGTTTTACCCCGCGGCCTCAATCTGTGTACTCCCCAGGGTAGAGAAAGCAACTAGAAAGGAACGTGGAACCCACAACCTTACCTATTAATGAAGAGGTCGCGCCGACTACTTTCCTTTCTAGTTGTGAACCATGGGGAATAGGCAGATTGAGTGCTTAGAGCAAATCAACTAGATTCTCTTGATAATAGCTTCAAACTGGAAGACTAAACATTGAGAGTTTACAAAAGAAAAATGCGGTTCTGCCAGGGAAACTAGTAATTCTAACATTACCAACCGCGGAAGTATTTTCGAACACACACACACACACACACACAGATATATATATATATATATATATATATATATATATATATATATATATATATATATATATATATATATATATATATATATAGAGATTTTTATTTGAAATCGTGTATACTTTATTAACTTTACTTTTGTTTGGCTTACAGCAAACTTTTTTATGTTTATTAGCAAATAAAAAAGCTATCGTTTTCTTTCGTTCGATTGGGATTTAAAGATTTATATCCAACTCATGAAACATATTGTGGCAATATAATGGAAACCGAATGTTTCTTGCGTAAGCTGTCAAAAAAAATCGAAGTTCCTATGTTTTTTACTAGCAAACTTCGAAGTTTCAAACTTGGAAAGTTGTTTTTAGCTTGGAAGGGAGATGAAATAATCGCGACCATTACATATTTTCGAGGAAAATCAAAAATTATCAAGAAAAAAGTTAACTCAGGTCTGTTTACAAGTTTTATAAAAGTTTTATTGTTTTGATAAAAAATAGTGAACTTAATTTTTATAACAATTCAAGCAATCTACACCATACCATCCACAATCCTTTGCAAAACACGCACAATAACTTCAATAAGAAAACTAACAGCGTATGCGATCGGCATTGTTATAATACGAAATCACAGGGGGTTCACCCCCCCCCCCCCCTCCTCGAAATAAGCCAAATATTAACTAATATTATACCGAAAAAATACGAGGAGTGAAGAGAGTTAAATTATTACTCTTATATTTATTAGTCTCTTCAAAATGCAAAGACTAATAAATCCTCCGTGGCATAAACCCTATCAAATGATGGCTTTTTGAGGACGTCATGGTCATATAAATTTTTTTGGTGCAATTTTTTTCACCCTCAAACAGGGGTTTATTAAGCACCGTATATATTTAAATCAATATGTACTTTATATTTAAAAACAACATATGGTTCTTAGAATAATCATTTTTATGCTGTGATATTTTTATGGCAATTATAAAGATTCTCAAATGTTAAAACTGCTAATAAATATATACGTACTCTAATAAATATATATGTACTAACTGTCAAGAGAAAACCGCTATTGAAAGACCCTATATGTAGCAACAACTAAGTTATATTTAAAGTTTCCATGGTTTATTATGTGCGGAAAACTTAAATATACTTTGTAATCGATGGTATATTTCCTAAGGCAATTTTGATTTTATTAATAGCATAGCTGTATGTTTGTAATTTATTATATTCTTTAATAGTTACCCTGTAATGAATAAATACTGTTGTAGAAGAAATTGTATCAAGAAATTGTTTTTTTTATTAATTTTAAGAAGACTGTTTCGATTTACATACAGTCCATATTGTACAATACATTTTTCAAAAATTCCCACATAATTTAAGAAATGCTCAGGTATTAGAGTTGCTTATGATTATAATTTTACATCTTATACTATAGTTATATTTTTGTATATTAACATAAATCCGAAAGATCATATTGGAGTCATTGATATAAAAAAAATGGAGAGTGTTTACAAAGACCGAATTGAACCAAATGGAATTAGGTTCGAATTGAACGTATATTACCACATGGTGTATATGGCGATTTGGAGGGAAAACATATGTCATCAAAAGCCAATTCCATAATTAATTATCGTTGTGCAAAAAAAACATACTTTTTCATAGCTTTCTATACGTCGAATTATGTACCAAAAAAAGACGTTCTGCTGGGAAGTTTCATAACTTTCCTTTTCTACATAAAGTCACTTGATTGTTCCGGATATTTCTAGTGCGTTCTGAAAGTAAATGGCTCAATTTTGAGCAACGGTACGCTATCAAGCTTTGTTTCAAACATAGGCAAAAGTGTACGGTCGCACGGACACTTTTTCATCTGCCATTGCTGGCTTCAACAAGCATATGGGAATAATACCTTGTCAAGGGCACATGTTTTCAGGTGGTTTAAGATATTCTCACTAGACCAAGACTTGAGTGAAGATGAACCTCACAGGGGAAGGCCGTCAACTGTATCCAGCGCCGTTCATCAGTTGTTCACCAATGAATTGGGGATAAACAAAATCTGCACGAAAATGGATCCAAAAAAAATTTTGCAGGATGAAAAAGACGACAAATGAACCTCATTTTTGGAAACGTGTTATTACTGGCGACGAGACTCATTACTCAAATTGTTGTCATTTTCATTTCATTTTTATTTTCAGAACGCACTAGAAAAATCGATTACTCTACTGAAGTTACTCTGAGGAATTCAAACTTATACTGAAGACGAATCACATGTCGGCCTACCTCCTCTCCGCAGGGGAAGCGTGCAGTGTTGCCAAATAAAACTAATCTCATTACTTTATTTACACACCTCGTACATCGGATCTATGCAGACCAACAAGTGATCGTCGGTCTGCATGGACCCGATGTACGAGGTGTGTAAATAATATAAATAATAAAATAAAAATTTTAATAAAAAAAAATAAAATAAATAATAAAACATAGATGGCGCTGTAAATTTGCCTAGGTCTAGTCTCATATCAGAAGTGTAATGAATAGTACTCAAAACAACGATGCACAAAAATTGGTGAATTATTATATGAAAATGGGCGTTATGTGAAAAATGTTTTTAAAAAATTACGTGATATTTACGGTTTACACAATCGTCCATCTAAAAGCAGTATCAATCGAATTGTTCAAAACATTCAAGAAGCTGGTTCGGTAGAAAATAAACGAAGGGCAATATATAGTCGTAGTGGTCGTTTACAAAAGCATATTGATTTGGTACGTAAAAGTGTTGCTGAAGATCTAGAAATTTCCATTAGTCGACGTTCACAACAATTTGGAATCCACTACATGGCGTATTTTATAAAAGGGTTTAGCTCTGAAGGCATATAAGATTCAAATAACATAGAAACTAAACCCAATGTATCATTCAGAACGTTGTGCAGTTTTCAATTGGATAAAAGAACAAACACATTTTTCTGAAAAAATCATCAGGCACTTTTTGAAATTGGTAACTATGTTAATAAACAAAATTGCGGTATTTGGGATGAGAAAAATCAACATTTGATTAATGAGAAACATTTACATCCTAAACCAGTCACTGTTCGATATGCATTATGGTCAGGATGAGTAATTAGTTCGTATTCCTTTCAGAAGGGTGCTGGTGAAGCTGTAACTCTGAATGATGTTTGATATCGTAAGATAACTGGATTTTTGTTAGGCTGAACTAAGGAATATTGATCTGAAAGATATGCGGTTCCAACAGCCCTACACCTCACTCTGCTAATGATACAATTGATTTATTAAAAAAAAAAATTAAGGAGTTATTGCATGAAACGGTGATGTTAACTGGCCACCAAGATCATGCGATTTGATGCCATTGGAGTATTTTTTTGGGATTACGTGAAAAGCCAAATCTATAAGAACAATCCACCATCGATTCCTCAACTAAAGGATGATATTATTCAAGTCATTTATGAGATAATCACTGTTATGCTAAAATATCATCTAAAATTTTGACAAAAGGGTACACGTCTGAGGAGCTGCAAGAGGTGGTCATTTAACAGCCATTGATTTTCATATTTAAATGTCATACACTATGCTTCAATTATCAATAAAAAGTTTTTTAAAACAATGCACAATTCTGTGTTTTATTCAAGAATTTAAAAAAACCACTCAATTTGGATGACCCTTTATTTACCGAACTATATTGTTTTGTCATAGACGAAAACTGATATCAATTACTAATCATCCTTTCCATCCTTAAATCCTTAAATTTCTAACGTAAAGTTAAAGTAAAAAAAAGTCGAATCAACGAAATTCAAAGGTTCAATTCAATTCAAAAATTCAATGAATAATAAAGCTCACTAAAAACATTTGTAAGAAAGCCTTACGGGATTTTTTTCTGGAGACGCACATACAGCATTCTGATTTGTGGCTGTATTCGAACGAATCCGAGATGAGTAATAAAATATAATTTAATATGAGACCATTGAATCGAACTCGAACGAAAATATCCATGCGGCTTTTTTTACCAAGTTCAAGGTTGTTCTAATTTTTACTGGACATGAGATGCACATTTAATATTTATCGTGAAATGAATAAAAAAAAAGTCAAATAATACAGTTAATTATTACATTTTTTGCCAACTTCAATTCTTTTTTCTTTTTCTTTTAGCTTAAACTAAATTAACTCGGCAAGCCAATTAAATTTTTAAATATGAGAGTCGTTCAAAAAGTTTTAGGTCTAATACGGAGATCACTCAAATATGACCAATTCAATTTTGTCTGTCTAGTAAGATTCACTAGATGACATGCTGGCTTAAAGTTTCCATATACGATTAGTTGCTTGCTGAGTAAACCAAAGTAAGTGTCCTGAGTAAAACAAACAAGTTTTAACATTTTCTGAAAAATGTTTAGAATTGACGCTCGGCTATTATAAAGTACTTCATTTTAGGAGGTTTAACTTCGATGGATAATTTGCGTCCATTTTCAAAGATAAAGAGTTAATGGGTGGGGGGGGGGGGGCTTCGGAATTGAGTCGTGCAAGCGGTCACCTGATAAACATTTAAATGATGTTGTAGCTCACATTTAATGGCAAAGTGGGACTATTTTTAATTTTACTTTCCGAAGCATAAAATGAATAACCCTTTACATAAAGTTATGAATGCTCGTGATGCCTAAAAAGCGCCACGAAGATCGTCACATAAATGCACAATATCGTATTAAATGATCACTAACTGAAGATAGATGTATTTGCTGATATTGCTAACATATTGAGATACATTGTCTACTACATTTTGTATTATATTTTGGGTATAAAAAAGATTTTCGATGGATGGATGTGGCGTTTATTGACACTCGACCAATATCCATTCAAATATTTAGACTTATTTAAACATGATTCTGCTGAGTTTTTTAGCATTTTAAAACATTACTTGAAAAATGGATTCACTTTTCACACCAGATATGAAGCCGCAATCTAAACAGTAGTCAGGGGTAAGTGAAAGAGCTCCAAAGACGAAGAAAATGATTGCATCTGCAGAATAAATCATGGCTAAGATTTTCTGATGTTTCTGCGGTCTGGTGATCATAAACTATTTGTCAAATGGCAGGACAATCACCGGAAAAATTACGCTTCATTCAGACTTGCTATTAAGACTAAACGTCCATATCCGGTTGCTAAAATATCTTTCATCACGAGTCTGTCTCGGGTTGTTGCTCCAAAACTTCATGACTTATGTATAAAAATGCTACCGCATACATCGTATTCACGGAACATGGCTCTTAGTGATTACTTCCTCCTCCAAAAGGAGAAAGTAAGGAATGTTTCGCTGGATGAATATTCACTTCAAATGAATAGATTAAATCTTAGACAACCGCATTTTTTTCAGAGTTGAACAAATCGCTTTATAAGGATGGTATTTTAAAGTGGGACGTCGTTGATCTAAATGTATTGAATTGCAAATTGACTACGTTGAAAAATATAAATAAATCTTAAATATCGCGTGCTTTTTTAAGCGTGAATTATTTTTACTGTATTGTTTGCTGTTTTAGCTAGTTTCTGGTTTAGTTTCTGTTTTTGTGAGTTCTATACTAAAAAATCTGCTATTATAATTGCCAAAAAATGCCAAAACTGTTAAGCGGTCGGTGTAAGCAGCTTGTCTCGTAACTTATCAGTTATTTTGAACAGGAACGAGATAATGTGGCTCCACTTTTGCCGTTAAACGCTGTGAGAAAGGTATGTATTAATAATTTAGTAGGTCTATTCTATAGTAGCTTAATTTGAGTTTTTTTAGCGAGTTTTAGCTGCACTAAGTATTAATATTGGTACAGTTAGTGCAATTTCGAAAAAGTTGAAGAATAACGAAATCTTAAAATTACCGTAGAAAAAGCGTCAACATGAGTAACTAATCTAAATCATCTTGATGTGGGTTCAATTTGCAATCAAATCTATGAAATGTATGAAAAAATGAGTAGATTTACATGATAATATTATATTTTTATCAAATTGTATTGCACTATTTCAGAACAAACCGTTAATCTTCATAAAAAACTAAAGAACATGCAGCTCTTTGATGGATGTAAAACTTCGCTTCATACACTTCTAAAAGAAATTGGTTTCAAATGGATTAAAGATAATCCTCGTAGAGGCTTGATGGAACTTCCAAATTTTGCCTTTAAACGAATCTAATTTTTGAAGATATATAAAAATATCAAAGACGAATATCTGTGTGATTTTGTTTATTTGGATGAAACATAGATATTTCAAAATGGTACCTTGAGTCACTCATGGCAATATGATAACAAGAGAAGTGTAAAGACTACAAAAGTTGATGGAAAAAGATGAATGCTATACCTAATACTTAGGAGCCATTAAAGTCATGTTGTCATAATTGTCAATAATTGTTTTAAGACGTGTCAATAATAACATGTTATTGCAGATATATTGTTCTTCATGCTGAGAACACGAATGGCTTTATTCCAGAGGCCGAATTAGTCTTCTCTTCTAAAACAAAAGGCGATTATCATGGAGAAAGATAAGGTTTTGTTTTGGTTTTAAAACCAGCTGTTGAAAATCTTGGACGAGCCATCAGTTATCATCCTGGATAATGCACCTTATCACAGTACACTAATGGATAAACCTCCAGCTAGTGCATGGACAAAACCAAAAATTGCAGAATGGCTGAGGGAACATAATCTTCCATTTAAAAACATTATGTTGAAAAGTGAGCTGCTGCAAATCGTTATTCGGTAAGCAGTAATTAAAGGGGCAGGTTTGTGTTTCATGATGTTCTCTTCAGGAACAAACCTAAAAAAGAATATGTGACAGATCATATGACTGAAGAGAATGGCCACAAAGTATTACGTCGTCCCCCTTATCATTGCATATTTAATCCTATAGGATTGATAATGTTGGTAGCCAAAAATTATTACAATCGTCATATAGGTCGAGATGGAAGAACGATTGTCAACAGTTACACCACAGATCTGGATGAACAGAATCAGACATATAGAATAGATTCAAAGATGGTTGAATCGCGAAAGAGTATTTGGAACGTGCAACCATTATTACCCTGAATGAGCTATATACCGAACGGGTGATTTTTTTAGTGCGTCCGGATTTCCGATAGGGTCGGTGTCAAATGAATTGTGAGCTTACGCGCCTCTAGTAGCAAAATGGTTCGCCCAATCGCCCAACCGAGTGATGTATTCGTTGAATTACCGATAAATTTCAAACGAATTTCGGGCTGCTCGACATTGAAATAAAAACAAAACAAAAAACTGTTTGTTCCGAAGAAAATATCGCCGCTGTGCTGAGAGTGTTGATGAGGCTCCAAATTAATCAATTCGTCGTCGTTCGCAGGAAGTTGGGCTTTATTATTCGACTACGTGGAAAATTTTGCGTAAAAATCTTAGTCTAGTGTCTTACAATATCCAACTTGTGCAAGAACTCAAGTCGCAAGACCGTCGCATGCGACGTACGTTAGGTGAACGGGGTCAAAATCAACTGCAACCCAGAATTTGATCGCAAAATGTTCTGCTCATTGTTATTCAGCTCATCTTTGGCTAAATGGTTACGTTAATAAAAAAAAACTACCGTATTTGGAGTACGAGTAATCCGCAAATAATCTAACACTTACCGTTGAATCCTGAAAAGTCTACCGTATGGTGCGGATTGTATGTCGGTGGCATCATTGGGTCGTATTTTTTTTTAAATCAGGCTAGAAAGCCCGTTACCGTTAATTGGGATCGTTACAAAGCGATGATCAATGATTATTTATTTCTGAATTTGAATGGTATTGATCTCGAGGAGATATGGTTCCAACGGACAGCTTCGCATGTCATACAGCCAACGCAACAATCAATTTATCGATGGGAAAATTCGGCGAGAAAATTATTTTGAGGGACGGCCCTGTTAACTGGCAACCAAGATTTAATGCCTTTTGATTATTTTCTTTGGGGTTGTGATATAAGTATTATAAATATGAGTATTATAGATAAATGAAGTAAGATTTATAAGAAATTTTCGCTATATTTAAAACTTGGATATATTATACGTACTATAATAAACTGTTTTATTTAAAATAAATTTCCATCATGTTTCCTCTACCTCAGTTAAATAAAGTATTATAGAGCCTATTATAATGATTGACTTAAAAAATGATCATTCATTATTAGGAAGATATATAGTTAAACATTAATTAGTCACAGATTTAATGTGTCATTTTTTCCTTTTTCAGCAAACTTAATTAAAGGGTACCAAGATAGAAGTGTGTTTGGAATAATTAGTTTAAAAAAGCATAGCAAACACTCATTATAGAGAACATAAAATACATAAGTAATTAAAGTTATGGTTAGCAACATCAGTAATAAAGAAATAAGGCTGGAATGCATATCACAAAACGCTCATGTCATAGTTTGTTACTCTGTTTATATTATGATTATTAAATAATCCCCAAGTCGTTTTTGTGTTCAGATTCGTCGTTGCCTACTTTTTTTTTATATATTTTTTTACATCCGAATAAGCTAAAAGCTCATGATTTATAAAACATGGAAACGAAACGGTATTTAGTTGTAAAATGAACACAAATAATTACAGTTATTATTACAGTAAGTAAATGAAAGAAGAATTATTTCAACTCAGCGTCAATTTCGACAAATTTGGAACATAGTCAAATTGGTAGTAGGACACATTTTTGAAGGCTGAATCTATGGGTGATGGTAAAACGCAATTTCAGCTAAAAACCTGCAACGTGTAAAGAAAAGTGTTCGTCAAGTTCTAGCAGCATCAACCTGGCGACGGTCAGTTCAACGGGACATAAAACGACAGTTTAATTTTCGCGATTTTCAACCGGAATTAGAATTCAGTGGTCCTTAAATCTTACAGATAAACACAGAAATTTTGTCAGGAAATTATATATCTGGTGAGTTTTAATGTTTGCCTAAATGGACTGCTTGAAAAACAAGATTCTACTTAGTGGGTACAGAAAATTTACAAATAATTCATTAAAGGCATTTCTATAACGAGAAAGTTGTATGGTGGTGTACAGATTTCGCGCAAATTGCACAAAATATTTTTTTTTAATGGAAAAGGACGCGCAGAAAGCGTAAATTCCGAGCGTAATAGGCATATACTCAATCAATCAACCAACTCAATTAGGGGATGCTGAGCTCTATTTCAATAAGATGCTGCTACAGCCCATATTGCAAGGGCTCAATAGTATTTTTAAAGAGATGTTTTCTTAATCCATTAATCTCCAAAAATGAAGATATTTCAGGGTCTCAAGGTATTCTGATCTCCCCACTTCTGACTTCTATCTTTGGTATTACCTTAAAGAGTGAATTTGCGTTAATAAGGCATTGTAAAAAGGGTATCAATTTGTGGACGCGAAAATAACCACCACTTCACACACATTATTTTGCGAAATCTCGATAATTAATCTTTACTTTAGTATATTTATTCATTTATTTACCTTCTTCAATTTAACCGTGGATGTAGGCCTCCCCTAGTTCCTTCCATTGTGTCCTGTGCTGGACAATTCTCTTCCTTGCTAAACCGGCGTGACACTTAAGGTCATCTACCCATCACATCTGTGGCCTTCCGCTTGTTCTTTTCCTAACAATGATCTCCAATCTAAAACTCATACGTTCTACCTGCTGTCTGTTTAACGGGCACTATGGCCAGCGAATTGCCATTTAAGCCGAGTTGTTCTTTCTCTTACATCTGTGAGTCTTGTCTTTTGCCGTACCCACGCTGTAGGTCGGAAAGATAACACATTTTTTTAAATAAAAAACAACAATTGCTTATTTTGCCAAAATTATTTATTTTTATTCAAAATACATCCCTTCCACATCAGTACATCGCTGGGTAGATTCAACCAATGTTAGCATAGATTTTGATGTTATTTTTCGCAATCACCTCAATGAATCGATAATCGGCTTATGTAACACTGCCATAAAACGATCCTTCCAGGGCCAGTTTGAGTTTCAGGAACAGAAAATAGTCACACGGAGAGATGTCAGGCGAATACGGAGGATGTTGAAGTATATAGACTTGATTTTTGCCAAAAATTCGCGAACAGCGATGGTTCTGGTGCATTATCGTGCAACAAAAACCAGCTCCCCTGTGCTCAATATTCGATCCTCACTTGAACATAACACCCAGATAATATTCACCGATATTTGAAACGAATAACCCTGCGGAACGTATTCCCGAAGTACTTGTAAAGTCGTAAGAAAAATCAACATTGTCTTCTCTTGTGACTTCTGGAAACCCAATTTTTTCGATTTTAGAGAGCGTAAAGACTTCCACGTAGCACTCTGGTGCTTTGTTTGAGAATCGTATTTGAACAAAACAATCGATTCGAGAAATATGTAATTCGGTCTGGCTGTTTTAATAAGTTCTTTGCAATGTTCAAAGGCGAGCAATTTCTTGATCTTCATTTAAGGAGTGAGGAGCAAATCGAGCACAAATTTCCGTTTCGTTCCGTTTGTTTAAATTATTTGTCAAAATGTATTTAATAATTGCTTATCCTACGTGAATAGGATAAACAATTATTATTTATCCTATACACGTGGGTTTAAGTAGTATAAGCGATTCAAGGACTGCCGTGATGCCTTGGAAGACGACTCATGCCTTAAATGAAAATCAAGAAATTGCTATTTGCTATTACTAACTATTTCCTGTTCCAGAAACTCAAACTGGCCCTGGGAGGATCGTTTCATGGAAGTGTTACACAAGTCGAAACTTTTTTCTATAAACTTTCATCAATTCAAATGTTTCCGAAAAAGTGTTACCAAGTTTGAAACAATATTTAATATTAGCTATTTATTCCATCATGTTTTTGTGACGATATGACAAAAGGTACTCTCACTTTAAGCCATATAACTTGACAATCCGTTTATCGATTCTAATCATGGCGGTCTCGTTTTATAGAAGAGACATACAAGTTTCAGGTTATATATTGTTTCAATAAATGAGTGTGTATGTATGAGTGTGTGTGTGTGTGTGTGTGTCTGTGTGTCTGTGTATGTGTGTGTATGTGTGTGTGTGTATGTGTGTGTGTATGTGTGTGTGTGTGTGTATATGTGTGTGTGTGTGTGTAGATGTGTGTGTGTATGTGTGTGTGTGTGTGTGTGTGTGTGTGTGTGTGTGTGTGTGTGTGTGTGTGTGTGTTTGTGTCTGTGTGTGTGTGTGTGTGTATGTGTGTATATAAATTATGTATATATAAAGGCCCTGTATATATTATTTATTATTGTATTTTACAAACAAGAAATTATTAAACAGAAGTATCACTTTAACAATAATTATTTTGATAATAACACCTCTATACAGAATAAAGGGTAAGTTTATGTTCAAGCTTAAAATGAAATTTTTTCGAGAAATTTAATATTTGTGCTTACCACATGACTTGCCCACTTCAATATCTTTTCAGTCGGAAAACTGACAAGTGTCCAAAATGTGATAAATTGCCTCCCCTTTCCGATATTAACATTTTTCATTAAAATGCCAGAGTATATTAGATTTATATTTTTACAACCTTTTTGTTCCTATTAATTAATGTAACCATGTAGAATGTAATTTATTATCACTTAATAACCATTATTTATGACATGCACTTGCACTTACACTACACTATATGGGATTATTAATCAGAGATAAAGTAAATATTTAATTCAGGAGCATGATGAATTAGTGCTAAACAAATGGAATAAAATTGATTTCATTACAAGTCATTCATGTTAGACTGAAACATATATATATATATATATATATATATATATATATATATATATATATATATATATATATATATATTCACGTTATTTTATGATACCCCGAAGTTTTTATTTTACTTCTAAAAAATTTAACTTTTTAAATAATAAGGAAATTTAGAGTTAATAAATAAAGAGATGTTTTAACTTTTCATATTCTATGACAATCAATAGAAATAATTCCTTCCTTTCTTCGACAATTAACAATTTTAACATGCACCCAGAGTATTTTAAATGAAATAGAAGAGTTGGCAGTCTAAGGCATTTAAATATATCTAACATTAGCTTTGACAGTTCAAACAACTACCAAAAACTTCATCAAAGTTAACGCATCAATTTTTTTCCTTCACTCATTTCCTGATAAGGTTAGCATGGTTAGCAAAACGTGTTTAGTGGTAAATGTCTGTGAGTTTGAGTTAATATACACTGGTTTTAGTTGTATATAATTACATTTCCCGGAATAAATATATGGTTAAACGTATTCTAAATCGCTCCGAGTTTTAATGTACATTATTGGAAGAATGGAATGGCTCTCATTTATCATGACGTTTCAACGAGATCTCACTCAACATTATGAATCGATACATTTTACCTGATAGAAATAAAGTCTCTTGAAACAGATTAATAGTTATTTATAGGATATATTGCAACAATCACTCTTAAACTTAATTATTTTACTTTGATTTAGTTCATGTTTGTTTAGTCATGATAATTCATTGTTAAATTGTTGGTTTAATGTAATCAAGATAATGAAAAGTTTTCTAATAAGAGAACCAGAACTCTGAAAGGTAAAAGCGATAACACTGTTTGATTAAAATGTAAATATCACTCATAGATTGCTGAATATAGTACATAGTGTCAGTTCGCCCTGGAATTTCGATTCAACAGCGCATAAAGACTGGAAGTTGGAAGGCAACCCCGCACTTTTCAGAAAAAATATTTGTTTCCGACGAAGCTTACTTGTGGCTTAATGTGTTTGTGGACAACATAACTGGAGGATTTGGGTGGATCAAAAATATCTCATCTCGCCGAGATCAAAACACCCAAACATCATATAGAACTACATATCGATTCATCTTCCGAGTTTTTGAGAGTCGATCGTTTGCTTGACTGCGAAGCAAACAATGAAGTGAACCACCATCGATCAACCTTTTCAAAAAATATCGTTACTGGCAGTTATTGTCTTTGTCGTTTCATTTCAGTGACCAAACAGATTTTATACAAGTTCCAAGGCTTCTTATAGTACGAGTAATTTGTATGCCACGTTCCATTATTGTATAATAATCCATTATCTATTCCTTTAATATTTAGGTCATTTGAAATATTGTAAAAATTTTACCTAACGCCCATATTGGCGGTTCTTGTTGACTCCAATCTTGGCTATCATTGTCTTGTAAAGAAAATCTAATATAATGAAACCACAAAAACAAGTCTCTGATGCGGAGGTCCTACACAATAATATCAAAGTTCTATAAAATCGTTTACAGTTTTTGGAATGGATGTAATAGGGGTATTGGTCCCAGAACATACCAGAATAGATGAAAATGAACTGACCTATAGAACATCACAAAATGAATCCAGCATTTAATCGTGATGCTAAAGAAGAAATAAATGCATAACAGCTAAATGGGACAAATCGATTGTAAAACGAGGAGTATGCAAAAAATCTAATGGAATTGTTATGGAAATGATTTGAGAACCAAAGGCCAAATTGTGTTAAACCTCCTCAAGATCGCCCAAATAAAGCTGACCCACAGTTCTGGATAGGTAAAGATTTTTAGGTAAAAAAGTCTTCTTATTTCATCTCGTTAAGATAAGACCATTTTCCAGAAAACTGACTTTTTCTAAATCAATGCACGATGCAAAGTCTAGATTTTTAATTTTGAAACTGTAAAATGACCCATTATTCCTTCGAAGAAATAGCGAATATGCATTTTATGTACGGAAAGGCGAATGGAAACGCGTGTGAAGCTAGAAAATTATATGCAGAGGCTTTTCTCGAAAGAGTATTTCCCTGTACAGAAACATTTACAAACCTGCATACAAGATTATGCAAAAGGGGATCTTTTATACATTCCAAATAAGACTGTGGAAAAAGCCAGAACACCAGAACTGTAGAAAATGAAGAACGAGTTTTAGAAAATGTAGCAGAAAACTCAGGAATAAGTGTTAGACGGATTGCTGTTCAAGAAGGCATTTCTAAAAGGACCGTGTTGGAAATGGTTAGAGAGCAAGCGCTCAATCCATATCATTTGCAGAAAGTTTAAGCCTTAATAGTCTGATAATCTGATAACCTGCCACAAAGAATCCAGTTTCGCCAATGATTAAGGGAGCAATTGCGTTTAAATGAAAATTTTGTACATAACATTCTCTTTTCAGACGAAGCCATATCCACATGCAATAGAATTGTTAATTCTCACAATATTCATGTGTTGGCGGAAGAAAATCCACATGAATTTTTCGAATCGGGGCATCAGGGCTCGTTTTGTATCAATATCTGAGCAGGGATATTAAGAAATTTTTTGATTGGACCGTTTGTGCTTTCCAACCGTTTAAATGGACAACAGTATTTGAACTTCTTGGAAAACCATTTGCTGGACCTAATGGAAGATGTAGCATATCAGTACAGATATGTCATGTTTTTTTATGCGCGATGGGGCTCCACCTCATTTCTCTATAAATGTAAGAGCGCATTTAGATCGGCTATATCCAGGACGACGAATAGGACATGGTGAACCAGTGCATTGGCCACCACGTTCCCCAGATTTAAATGTTCTCGATTACTTTCTGTGAGGATACTTGAAGGCATTGGTCTATGCTATCCCTATTAGCACTGTAGAGGAATTACAGCAATGCCTATTTAATGCTTGTGAATATATCAAAAATAAGCCTGATTTTTTCAGTAGGGTAAGATCTTCTATGAAGAAAAGAATTAGATCGTGCATTAAAATGAATGGATGTTATTTTCAACATATGTTGTGAATAAGTGCTAAATCCTTAACAGTAATTAGTTTTGTTATTGTTGGCTACTAAATAAATATTTTCGTATAAGGGTGCCTACTTAATTATTACGATGCATTTCGATATCCATGTAATCGTGCATTGATTTAGAAAAAGTTAGTTTTCCTGAAAACGGTCTATCCCAACGAGATGAAATAAGAAGATCTTTATCACCTAGAAATTTTTAGAATTCAATAATTTGATATAAAAAATTAAAAAATATTACAAACAAAAGAGTTATCGCAGCATTTACCAAGGTTATGTGACCAAGGCCCCTATGTGACGCCCGCGACTAAAATATCCAATTATTAATACAAAAAACGTTTTTCCATTCCAACTTTATATTAAAGAATACCGTGTTTCATACTTTGGCATAAACCGTTTCGAAAATATTGCAAAAAGCCCTCCTTCAGAGTTACACCTTTAAGGGGCTCTAGCCCCTTTAGGAAGCAATTTTTGGGGTTTGTTTATAAGATTTTTTTTATGTTTTAAACCCTAGAGTCACGTTCTAAAATATTTCGACAATATTTCCGGACCCGACCCCCTATATAGTTAGTATACAGTTAAATAATACATTGAATACGGAGTAATATAGTTTAAAGATCGAGTTTTTGAAACAGTGTTTACGCGATATCTTAAATAAGAGCATAACCAATTTATAAAATGTCCTATATGGGACTAAGATGACATATCCATTGGGGACTAAGATTGACAGATCCAACCATTTGTTTTACGTTGATATGACTGTCCTTGAAATCTAACAAAAGTTTCATATCATTTCGCTTATTAAATTAGAAATTTTAGCATATATTGTAATTGTTAATTTTATTTTCATCCGAGATTTTTAAAAATAAATTAAATTATATCTACCATATACATGGTGTACAATATTCATGGAAAGAAGGCTACGCTGTATATTTGGTGGGATAGTAGCGGAGCTGTGTTTAACAAATTGCTGAAATCTGGTGAATCTGACCATTGATGCCGACAACATTTGATAAAACTGAACCGAGTATTGAAGGAAAAACGGACAGAATATGCCCAACGAAACGATAAAGTCATTTTACAATATGACAATGTATAAATGAAACAATGATGATGGCAAAATGCATAAAAACTATTTCAAAAACGTTAACTGGGACATCGTACCCCACCAGCCATATTCACTGAACTTAGCGCCTTCACTACCACTTATTTTCGATCGATGCAGCACGGATTTTCAAAATAATTCTTATATTCTTGCGAAGAAGTGAAATTTTGGCTTGATGAATGGTTGGCCTCACAAACCAAAAGTTCTTTTGGTGCGGAATTCATTTTTTGGCAAAAAAGCGGGAAAGAGTAATAGTTCACGATGGCCAATACTTTGATTATTAAGGTAATTTGTTTTGTTATGGAAATTTTGCGAAAAAATCGAATTTATTAACCGAAACACCGCTTTATGAAAATAAATATATAAATTTTAGAAAAATATTAGAGAAAATTAACTGCTATTTTCTTTCCCTGATATTGCAGATAAAACTATACAAAAACTAGAAACCTATTTTTATATCAGAAGGCTAATTTCGCAAACCGTAATCAAACATATTTACGTATATCTAACATAAACAGCTATTAATGTTATACCAGATGATTTTAACACCGAATATAAATCAGGGTGTCCAAATATGTTTTCATTAAATTCTTCCAAATTTCATCTGATTTATACATACAAATTAAAATGTCTTTTTCTGTTTATACAAGGTCTCTCATCAAGAAAATTTTAGAAGAACAGCTACGATTTTTTTTTCTGAAAGAAGATGTATATCATATAACACAATGCCTCCTTGAGACTTAAAAACATGAATAGTAATAATAAAAATGGCATCTTTCAGGACAGAAGTAGTATATAATTTAGTTTCAGGAGTATATAATTTATGCAATTTTATTACGAAAACGGTTAATTTAAAAGTAATGTTTTTATCTTATGTATCTGTTCTTTATCTGTAATGTTTTATCTTTTATCTTTTATTTTATCAGCAGATTTTCGGATAAACGGATAAGCAGACAAATATAAAATGCAGTATTGGGGTGAAAAAAAATTCAAGAGAGATTATCGGAGTACTATTACATCCTTAAAAAATCGCTGTATGATCTGCTTTGTGGGTTGGAAGAATCACTGGTCCGTACTTTTTCAAAGATGATGGCAACGCTGTACCGTCAAAGGTTTTTATCAACAACTTCACCATTTATAAAGAAACAAGAAGCTAATATTTAAATGATATAATTTTTAATAACTTTCGCAAATGGAACAAACGATTCTTCACACCATTTGAAAGAAAAACATTTTTCACAACAAGGGTTAAAAACCTAAGGTTTTCAGGGAAAAACAATGCAAAGTTATGAAATTACCAATCGAAAAGCTATAAGAATTATCATTTTAAGTTAATTGTAAAAGCGTATTTGACAAATGATAACTGATTATGATTTAACGAATAAATTACAAATAAACTAATGAATATTGCTAAAACAATTTTAAAAAATTAAGAATTCGCAAAAATTAAAATGACAACGTCGCTTTGATTGATTGAGATGATCATCATAACAAAGGATGTTGGCGACAAAAATGATTTCAGTGTGTCAATTTAAATTCCATTAAAACCATAATTATATTCTGTACGCGAATATCACGAATATACTTTTTTTATTTTCGAAGAATCTACTGCCAACCAGAATACCAGGTATATAAATATAAATTTTTTTATATAAATATAAAATTTATAATATAAATATAAAAATAATATAAATATAAATATAATATAAATATAAATATAAATATAAATATAATATAAATATAAATATAAATATAAATATAATATAAATATAAATATAATATAAATATAAATATAATATAAATATAAATATAATATAAATAATATAATATAAATATAAATATAATATAAATATAACGTCAAGGTGTTCGCGAAATTAGGCTGAAATAGTGTAAGGCTTGCGTAGACTCAAATGGTGATCATTTTGAACATATAATTTAATGAAACAGTTAATCAAGTTTTTCTTAATGTAAGGTAAATCGTTTAAAAGGTGTTATGGTGTGAGAAAATTAGTGGCAAAAATTTGATTTTAAACGACAATAATGTGTAAGTTTTCCGTTTTTTGTAACAAAACTAACCAAAGTTATGCTGAAACGTATGAAATATATGGCTATAAAATCTTACATTTTTTTCCCAAATCATACCTTAAGAGGCTAATGAAACAAAAAAAAATTGCTAACATTTGGTGAAGAAGTTGCCATTTAAAAAAAATTCTGACATGTTTTCGACAAATACGGTAGAATTTTGGATATAAGGACAAATTTACGAAAGGTATTTATCTGACACCCTGTGTATATATATATATATATATATATATATATATATATATATATATATATATATATATATATATACAATATCACACACACACAAATAAACTTATTACTTTCCAAAGTATGTTAAAAATAATTAAATGTTCCATTCATAACGGACATAGACATAATAAATTTCATATGTAATAACAAATAATTAATAATGAGTGAAAGGGTACTTTATTTTAGTAAAATTATTATGTTCAGATTTAGATTATTTTCGGTTATATGGAGCACCAATCGACAATATCGCGGGCATTGTGGACTGAGTAATATATATTTCATTAATATACATATATAATTCATATTCCGATGGTTGTTTGCTTTTATTCAACTACTTGAAAGATATCGCTAATTTGGATATTTCACTTTTTTAAAGTTTATATTTATTATTGTGCATATAATGTCCATTTTGCGTCGAATAACCCTACAGTCCTATTTCTTCAATAATAGAAATGTCTAATATTGTGTTATGAATAATTCGTCATTAAAAAAAAATGCGAGAGAGGCCGTCATGGCAATGCCAAGGCAATGGTCCTAAAATGATGACTTTTGAGGGTCATCCTTGCAAAAAAATTAATTACTCTGATACGTCAACCTACTTAAATTCTAGGGATTATTGTCACAAAAAGCCAGACACACATTTACATCACAAATTTAAATAACGTTAACTTTGATTCTGTCGGCAAATTAAGTTGAAACAAAGGGCACAAAATATCTCTTCAATCTACTTAACAAATGTCTTGTTTCACCTTCAAATCACAATCAAATATTTGCTTTATATTTTTTATATTAGAGATAAAATGAAGTATATAATATTCATATTATACTAGAATAACTACTATGAAAATAACCTGTATATACGTTGAGCTTTACAAGACTGTATAGAAAGCGTATTCGAGAGGAGACGTGCCGATTGAATATGCAGCTAGTTCAAACAACACCGGAAAAAAAAACAAGGAAAAAACAAACAAAGTTAAACATAAGCTGAGAGATAAAAGAACGCAATTTTTGCCTTAATGCGTGAGGATGGCACAGTGTTCGGGGCGCGTACGGAAATGTTAGAAGTTGTCAGAAGATTTTATTCAAAGTTATATGAAGATCAGAACAAGTCTTAGATAGTATATTATTACATATATTATTTTAAAAGCATTTTAGAATTTGCAATTTATTTTTTCATCATAGAAGAAAATGATCAAATGAATGAAAAATTTAGAACAAAATATGCAAATGTAAATTGGATAATATACTGACAAACAAAAAAAAAGTGTAACACTAAATATTTGGATCAAGCTGAAAATATATTCGGTGTATAGCATAACTTGAAATCAAATATTGATTTACTTAGTAGGCTCAAGTTTTGGTGAAACAGCAGAACGATTAAATGTTTCTTTTTTATGAGGATGCGGATAAGATGGTTTGAGCGTCAGAGTTATGCACAAGTACGAGATTTTTGGTCATCCTAGAAGGATCCGTGGCATCGAACGGATGGATGTATCGAACGGCATCTTGCACCTCTTAGTGAATGACAGTACCTGATGGTTTTGTTGCAGCTACACCTAGAACTGGTTCGAAAATAATTGTTAATCGACATTTACTCGCCATGGGATTATATACTTATCGTTCGGGTCCTTGGAGTGAATGAAGCTATATTTATATTACTGATAAATCCATATTTTATTTAGGTGGTCCTAATGATCGTAGAAAGTTCGGACCTTTTTGGCTTGAAAAAGAAATATTTCTTTCGCCCCTTTAACGACATATAGCGATCATTTTAGACATTATGGTATAGTGAGCTATATGATTGGGAATCTGATCAATCATAGTAACCATCAGACAAAATTTAAATGTAGACCTTTATGTTACCAAAATATTGCAACTCGTCATTAGGCCGTATCTGCAAGCTCGTTCAAATCTCATATTTTAGCATGATAACATCAGGCCGCATAGAGCTCGTTAAATGCTACAGTTTTTACAGGAAGTTGCGATAGCCATATTGAACTGGCAGATTATAGCTCCAGATTTATCGCCGATAGAACGCGTCTGAAATATCATTAGGTACTCTTTTCCGCGATTGCTCTGGATGGAAACTTTAAATTAACTTGAAGCAATTGTACAACATGCCTGACATAGTTTAAAGAACTTATAGAAGAAGACATAGTTAGAAGACAAAGATGATCTAGTTCAGTCCATGCTTCGCAGAGTTACAGGGCGTTATTAATAACTTATTACTTACTATCAACTAATTATTAAACTGTTTGTATCAAATGTAAATGAATGAGATTTCCTTTTTTTATCATTGCATAATACCTTCATGGTATACACACTTTCTTTTGTTTATAGTACTTTTTTTTTAATTTTGGAAGAACTAATCAATGTCCATAGCAGTGGTATACGAGGCCATGGAAGAAATAGAAACGCTAGCTAAACTTGTAGGATTAACCGGGATCATGCTTAATTCCAAGGCAGTAGTAAAAAATCCATCAACAGGCCACGGTAAAATTTAAAATGAGAGAAAGTTTGGGATAAGGGGATGAATTGGTAATTCTGCTTAACATAGTATTGACCAAAGTCATGATCTAAAGGTATTAACACTGTCAAAAAGATTATCAAGAGAGACCTATGATGAAATAAAGGTGCAAAGAAACAAAGAGAACAAAACTGGATAATCAACAATGACAATATTGAAATTGCGACGGAAGCGAAGAGAAGCAAACTTGGCGCAAATAATATGATATATCACATTATCAAGGATCACAAAATTACTTAATTCCTGTGTTCTATCCTGCGGTCCAAACGTATTCAAAGAAACAGGAAAGTTAGGATCTATATAACACTCTTTATGTCAATAGTTATCTATGACAGCGAAACGTGGACCATTAAAAAGAAAACAAAAGAGATGCTGGCAGTATATGGAAGAAGACTATTAAAAAGAATTTTAGGTATAACTTTGATCTCAGGCAATTATACAAAGATCTAGATATTGCAGACTATGTAAGAATTCAGCGGCTCAAATGGACGGGACTCGTGACAAGAATGTCAGAAAACTGAATACCAAGGAAAATTATAGAGGGGAAAATAGGGGGTAACAGAAAAAGAGGTAGACCAACAACACAACGCCAGGATATTGTAAAAACATAAAAAAAGGCAAGAGGCTGCTGGAGATCGAGCTCTCCGGAGTTAAGGCTCTCCGACGAGCTGTAGCAGCACCGAAGAATAATTGTCCATATGATATTCATAAAATGTTCAGTAATTGTCCTGATGATGATAATTAATTATTAAGATATGTCAACCCAACTCCAGTTTACATCGAAACAGTTCACAACTAACCATAAATTTCTGTGCCAAAGAAATATATTTTCATTTGAAAATCCTATCGGACCTTTCAAGAAGGTTAAATTTTTAAAAACTAGCCTAACATGCATTGAGTTTTTTTATCTTGGTATTTCAGACAATAAATTGTTGTAATTCAAAAATGGTATCCTACGACCAACGGGTTCAATAATCCAACCAACTGAACCTTCAAACGCGCGAAGCGCTTTTTCGTTTTAACAAAGAAATGTGTCATATATAAACTGAAGAAAATCGAAATTGGTTTTAATGCGATTAACGTTAAAGAGTGAATATAATGCAACTTATATATATATATATATATATATATATATATATATATATATATATATATATATATATATATATGCAACGAATATAAATACCAACTTTTTGTAATTTGACTTGGAATATATGGACCAGGAGAATATTGAGTTTCAACGAACATAACCGACTAAAAAATTACGAAACAATTGGTGTGTTATACACCACATTTTCTTAACATATATGACAATGAAGAATAAGCATTGACCCCCAGTAATTTAATAGTATAGCACTAGTTTCTTTGGGGTTATGTCAAAAAAGACGGACAAATTACAAAATATTTATATTTTGTCGAATGTCGAAGGTTGTATTGATTTTCGAATTAAATTTAAAAAAAATAGCAATTTATTCGAATCTTTAGAAATTACCTATAGATAAAAATGTCTTAGTAATATTGAGCTGGTGCCATAACAATAATGATTAACACCCACACAATAGTTAACTAAAAAAGATTGAAATTTGTAAACTTATATTTAATATTGTATATGATATAATTATTATTATTATACAAAAATATAATAGTATTCAATATCACAAAATGCATTCGACATTATTCCGGCTGAAATAAATGACTTTCTTTTTCTGAATGTAATTATTAACTGAAGGCAAACTGAAAATATATTCATATTCCTTCAGATCACCCTTATACTGAAAAGAAATACCCAGCCGTCAAATGTTTAGTGTTGTATTGAGATGACGTCGTGGCGCTTATTTAGGTTTTATACGATGGGGAAAAAGTATTTGTCCTAACCGGTTTTTCTCAATTTCCTAAATTTTTAACGCTATACCAATACAAACCGATTGTCAACAAAATTATACCATTATTAAAACGGAATGTAAAGTTCAATAAATATCAGGTGTAATTGTTAATACGAGCGTTGTTATTTATGTATCCGGAATAATAAATATAAACAAATATTTATCGTTGAAAATGGTTTTATTGTTTTTCAAAATATTCTCGGCAATGATCGATATACTTTTGCATACGTTTGAACTAATTTTCGTACCATTTTTTCCATTCCGATTAAGGTATATCCAAAACATGCATTTTGAGCGCATAAACCGCTTCTTCTGGTGTCGAAAATCATTGACCACGTAGTTTATTCTTAGCGGACGTGAACAGAAAGAAATCATTGGGTGCCAAATCGGGACTGTACGGCAGATGACGCATCAACTCGATGTTTTGATAGATCAAATATTGAGTTTTGAGATGTGTGAGGCCTCGCATTGTCATGGTGTTTAATTAAACAGGTTTAATTTTGGAGAAAGGTAATAAATGGTTTACTCAAAGTCTGCACCATTGCTAGCTGCCCATTTTCCTATCTCTCTGGCTATTTGTGGATGCTCTCCCAGAAAAACCGTACATCTTTTAAAGTGGTCCAGTTACCAAGCCATTTTTTCGACATCTCCGTAATTCAATTCTTCTATTGGAACCTTTAGCATCCATGTTAGCATCATCAAGAGATGATTTAATCTATTAGATTAAATCATCTAATGTACCTAATCAGATTAAATCATCTCCTGATGATGTTAACATGGTTAGCAAAACATGCGTCGGGAAGTCTGTAAAGATATTCCAGCTAAATTTTCGGCTAATTGTTGAAATGTGTCATGGATGAAAATAAATGGTAGTCGGAAGTCTGGTGGGTAGTACAGGTGGGACAAGAATTCGGTATATGTGATGGGGCGTTCTCATACTGCAAAATCACTTTTACGTGTCTTGTAGCCCATTAGGCCCGCTTTTCGATCAACGCATGGTTCATATTGATCACTTGTTGAACGTAGCGAACACCCTTGTGATCCTATCAAATGCATAACATTGTCTTATTTCCATAACGATTCGATCTTGCGATCGATGTTGATCGTTGTCCTGGGTCAACCCATGATTTTCTGCATTTTGGTTCTCTAAATTTATTCATTTTTCATCTCTAGTTACAACCCGATAAAAAATCTTTCTTTCACGCCGAAAAAGAAAAAGTTAGCACACCGTTTTTCGCTTTTCCATCTATCGTTCGGCTGATGTGTTACCCATTTTTCTGCCTTCTGGATTTTTCCCATGGCATGCAAAGTTGCAATGGTTCGGTGACCAACATTTGTATCTCTGCCATTTGTTGTTGAATTTGCATATCGTTTTCGTCCAATAATGCTTGTAATGCGGCGTTTTCAAATCTTTTCAGCTGACCCGGGCGTTTTTTGTCTAAACCAACGCACACAAGCATCTTGCATTGGGACATTATCACGATAAGTTTGCACTAATATATGATGGCTTTAACTTCCGTTTTTCTTATCATTGAACAAGAAAAACAGTACGTGTCGCAATGCTCTTTATTTGGCTCGAAACTCGACACGATTACCACACGAAAAAAATATGACACTAACTCGAAATCGTTTAAACATCAATGGCGTTTTGAAAGATACTGTCATAGCAACAAAATGCATTAGAGAGATTAGTCTGTGAACGGAAATTTGTCTCCCGCGCCATCTCTTAAAAAAATTAAGAATTATTAATTGCCACACTTGGTAATAATTCATGAAATAGCAATTTTGACCAATTGACTAATATAATAAAATGGGTAATTTACAACAAAATGTTGTAAATAATTTCTGACTATGAAGCAATATCATTGGATATTTCATAACTGAAATTGCAAATTTTTTGCAATGAATGCTAAGTGAATTTTTAAAAAATTCCCCTCCACATTTTTTATAGCGCTTTTAGTAGCCCTTTATATTATAATTATATACAAATATAATAAAATAATTATATATCATCTCTAAAGTGGATTGGAAAACCAATTGTTCAAATATCTTTTCTCATGAAAAATTGGGATAAAGTCCCAACTTTTCACACAAGTCACGGCTTTATTAACTTTATTAAAAAAAAAACTTTATATTCTGCTTTAAATATAGTACAGTTTTGTTGAAAATATTTTATAATTTGTGTTGTTATAACGTTAAAAAATACTATGCAGTTAAAACAAATAAATTCGAGAAAAATTGTTTTGTTCAAATACTTTTTCCCGCACTGTATCACATATAACGAAAGCTCAGACTATATTTACTTCGGCAGTACATTTTAAGAAACAAGCTGCTAACTTCTTGTCTTTCGAACAACTAAATATAAAGACTTGAACACAAACCAGAAAAAAAATTTTTAACCAAAATAGAAAATTTATTTTACTCTTCATTATATACTTTTTATTTTTTATATGATATATTTCACACTGGCTTAAAAATAAATACATTTATTTATATTAATATAATATATTTACATAATTTTTATTGCTTTATCGTAAATTATTCAAATTATATTCTAATATTCCCTCCTCTTCCTTTAAAATGACACAATATCCGCAAAGGTTAAATATTTGTACCAGATATCATCAATGTAATAATTATTAATCCTGATTATGTCAAAATTGAACCTGTAACAGGACAAATCCTATTTAATTCATGTTAATAAAGTGATATTTGCTCTTCATTATACGAATTAAATATTTTGCATGCTTCGTACTTTTATACATACATAATAAAATATTTTTCATAGATTTTTGCTCATATATATATATATATATATATATATATATATATATATATATATATATATATATATATATATATATATTCATATTATTGATAAAATTTACTAGATATTTTGTGAGTAATATTATTATTAAATTAGGATACATCATAAAAAAACTAATATAAATGTTTATTCATTCACCTTATCAATAAAACTATTTTAAAACTTACTGCGTTTTCATCGTGTAGTCAAACTAATAATGTTTAAACAACAGTAAGTTTCTGTACTCAAAAATAATTGAAGCCGATGTCCTATTGTACACTAAAAACACAATCTAAACATCATAAATTGGTACTGTTTATTGCCATTTTAAGCTATAAATAAAATTTGCAAAAAGTTTGGCGAACAGAAACCGTCTTGCGCCAAAAACGCGTCTTATTTTATCGCAGTTTATTTGGAATTGATAAATAATAATAAGGATCGAAACAAATTGGTATTTTGCAAATTGATTCCTAACGTCGTAAAAAACAAATAAAACTTACTTTACGGCAATTTATCTGGGAAAAGTCAAACAAATATAGACACAACACAAATCTAAACTTACAGATCAGATAAACGGTGGCTCACTAAATCAGATGAAATTTACGATGCAATTAAGGTTTAAAGTTCGATTATGTAACAGCTTGGTTCAATATAATTTTGGAAAAATTTTTATTTCTTAATGAATAGAGCACGTAAGCTGACCACCCTGTATGGCAACTCGCTCGCCTTTCCCGCGGAAAGACGGAACGCATCAACGAGAGAGTTTCCCGAAAACTAGCGAGAAGTTTTCTCTGCGCCTTTCTATCAAACCTTACCCCCACCGCTGGTCCCCACCACTGACCGTACCGTTGTCCCGGTGACGACGCCGACGTCCTTTGTTTCTTTTGCAGGCGTCGCGGGCGTCGGAACTTTGGAAAAGCGCTCTCTCTCTCTCTCCCGCCAACAGATAATTTTGAAAACTGTCAATATGCTTTGCGAAATATTGCTTACACCTAAATTATGTAGGACAATACTCAACAGTGATATAACAATAACCACAAGTGATAATCCAGTAATTATTTTTTTTGAAAATGATGTCGTTCGTTCAAATGTCCACTTCGACTTCGTCTGGCAAAATGCATTCTGGAAACTCAATTCTGGATAAATTATCTTTTTCGGCGAAGTACACTTTTGACTTAATTCGTTTGTGAACAAACCTAACTGCAAGATTTAGAATAACAAATCCTCAAGTGATTCAGGAGTTACCTCAGAATGTCTCTGATATGGTTTTTGGACTGAAGAGTGATAAGACTTTATTTTCTTGTCTAGTCTATGATGGAAATCGTGTTAGTGTTAATAGTGAAGAATATCTTTAACCTGAAGTGATAAATTACTCACTCTTATCGGACAAACATTTACATCTCAAATGTATTTATGAGGAACCCTGCGATATAAATTATTTAAGTAAATCATCATCATCATCATCAGCCCGTGTCGATCCACTGCAGGATGAAGGCCTCTTCACATTGTCTTAGCAGCTTCGGAAAGCATCTGTCTCACTTTCATGGTATAAAACTTGTAGCGGAGGTCCTCCTTTTTTCACTTATACCGACAATCTATGACAATATTAGGATCGACTGCCCTGGAACTTCAAAAATCAGCTCCTGAGCTCGTTGATGATGTCGGGTGTCCTGACAACGTGCTCCTTCGAGTGAATTTTCCTTGTCCGTGTTGCAAAACCTTGGTTGGGCTTCTCTGACTCATTATGCTTCGCGACGACATTATATACAGTGGATTTCAGATACCCGAAGAACCGAATGATTTATGTCGCAGTGCACCCAGCGCGAACACTTTCGGTAATCGCGACTCTTCGGTTATACTCCGCACTTGGTTTCAATTTAGTAACTTTTTCGAGGTTATGACTGTTTAGTATATGCGTCAAACTATTTGGACGCCAGTCGCGACCTCTACAATTGGTATAGAACGGCGGGAAATTGAAATTAAATTTTAACAGGATTTCGGTGCCGCACCCTATATATACTTATTTACTTAAGTAAATATCTACCCATATATTTTAAATCAATTCAAGAAATATTTACCGTCAGATTTTTAATGTATTCCACCTCAAATTTTTGTAGATTGATTAATTAGATTTTGGCGTTACAACTATTTTTAAATATACATCCAGAATCATCATCTTTTGTTCAACAGGACATCGTTCGTCGCAATTTTCTTATTCCATATGGACCTGTCAGCTGTTACGGTCTTCCAATTCGGTAGGCCGACGGTTGACACTGTCCTCCCATTTGAGCTTAGATTTTCTCGGTCTTGTTCGACCATCTGGCTTTGTAGGCAGTATTTTGCTAGGCACTCTATTAGCATACATTCTGATAACATGCTCCGTCCATCCAAACCATCTGAGTTTAATACTGGACACAACATCATCTCGTCCAAAGTGAGCATAGAGGTTGTATACTTCGTGGTTGTAACAGTGTCTTTACACTTCCTTTTTTCACAAACACTACCAAATATTGCTCTTAGCTTTATCTCGAAGAATAAGGAAGAATGAGGAAATTTGCCTCGCCCTTAGGTAGCACACATATTTCTGAGGCAAAATCAATATTTTGTACAGTCGAATTAAGCAGATTAAGGGCCGGAGACCTTTTAGATGCTACAAAAAACGACTTAAATTTTCATGAATTATACCAAACCATTTCTTTAGAAAAACAGCAACAATACATATTTTTAAGAAATATCGAAACGACAACGCAAAAAAAGTTTTTAAACAATTTTAAAAAAAAGTCTATGTGAGCAAAATGATTTGTTTAATAGATTGTAGGACCTCCTTTATTTCTAACTACTTCCAATAGACGTGCATACATCGTCCCCTCTACTTTTTTGGCATTCTCAGAGATAATGTTTTCCCATTCTGTGATAATTCAGGTTCTCAACTTATATATATTTTTCTTTTTTTTTGTTGCCCTAGAAATAACACATCGGTCTATAGTCCCGAGTCTGACATATAGATAGCGTCACTTACGAAAAATCTTTACCAGTGGTCAATTGTGCCAATCTTCAAACATTATGTGTCAAGATATCACGACAATATGTCTACTAGTTTCTCAGTTGTTGTGCCTTGAGTAACGGTACTTCTGTTGTTTTAAAAACAATGAAAAAAAATTCGTGTGTTTATTAAGTATTGCTCTTTGATAGAGAAAAATACCGTTCAAGCAAAACAATAGTTTAATAAACATTACCCGGACTCAGGAAAATCAACCATAATTGATTGATATGCTGAATTCAAACGTGGCTGTACAAGCACTGATGATGCTAAATGCTCTGGACGCTCAAACGAGGTGATTACACCAGACAACATCAGAAACCTTTAGAAAATTATGTCGCAAATCTGTAAAATAAAGCTGCAGGAGATAACTGATACCATAAATATATCGAAAGGAAGTGTTTACATCATTTTGCATGAATATTTGTGAATGCGTAAATTACTATCGAAATGCGTACTGCGTTTGCTTATACCGAACCAAAAACAACAACCAATTGATGATTTTGAGCAATATTGGAAGTTGTGAGAGCAATATTTAAGCGAAATAAAAAGGATTTTTATGTGGTAATAAATGTTATGATACATCGCTACACTCCGGAGTCATATTAGCAGTCAGCTGAGTAAAGAGCAGCCGGTGAAAGCCGTCCAAAGCGACCAAAAACACAACCATCAGCGAGCAAGGTTATGGCTTCTGTATTTTGGGATGCGCATGGGATATTGTTCATCTATTATCTCGTGAAAAGTAAAATCATGCATTTAAAGGACAAGCTCGAAGAAAAAGTTCCAAATGAACAAAAGTACTGTTTCACCAAGACAATACACCGTGTCACAAATCGTTGGCAACGATGGCTAAATTGCATTAATTGCACTTCGAATTGCTTCCTCATCCACCGAATTTTCCAGATCTGGCTCCCAGCGACTATTTCCTGCACCGAAAAAAATTCGCTCCTATGAAGAGATTATTGCCGAAACTGAAGGATATTTTGAAGGCACAGAGAAATCGTTCTATAAAAAAAGGTGTAGAAATGATAGAAAAGCATTGAATGATGGTATTACTCTTCGCGGAGAATATATTGATGAATAAAGGCCAAACTTACAAAAAAATATGTATTTTATTTGTCAGACCGGGGACTAATTGATCGATGTGTTATGCTTGGGATCGTTGTCCTGTTGTCCCTCAATGTTGTATCTTTTCACTTTTTTTAAATTTATTTTTAAAATATCAATGTACATGAATGTATGTACATTAATATTATGCCATTTACTATACTTTACCCACTTAATTCCACCCCACCATGATTCACCGTCGCTCATATTTTTTTTTTAATTTGAAAGCCTCATTTTTTCGCCAATCTTTTTCCTTCCCATCTAAGCCGTAAACATTAAATTTGGGTTCGTCTGAAAAAATAACTATTCCCCACAATGCCTGAGGATTAGAAATAAATTCATTAGCAAAGTCCATATGACACTTACGGTTCACTTAGCTTATTAAGAGTCTTTTACGAGCGACCCGGCCAAATTATTTGCATTCAACTTAACTGACTTCGAAGAGTCTGAGGTGTTATACTTTTACCGCAACCATTGAATAGGTTCTGAACAATATTCACAATTCGTCTCAACTTTTGTTTGCATCAGTCTTCAGTCTTTAACATTATTCACTACTGATGGACATACGGAACCGCGTCTACTAGAAACGAGGCCATATTCATGGTACGTTTTAATTATATTAAATATGGTACAAGGACTTTTGTCAACAGTTTATCCTATCTTTCGATAAGATTTTCCTTGACTTCGTAGTTTAAAGACTAGTTCCCGAATGAACTTGAACTCTTGCATAACAACAAATAATTGTGGATTTTAGGCCAATAGAAAGGCATTCAAGCAAGTAACAGCAAGTAAGTGATTACTCGTTAATCCCATGTTTGATAACACATTTAATATACAAATATTCAGTGACTTCTTTGATATGAAACTCTGGTTTCTATAAAAAACAATTACTGCTTACTGTCATTGCAAGAAAACTTTTACTGAAAATTGAAAATGCAAGTTTTAGACTTTATGGTTTCTTAAAAAAAATTCTCCCGAGAATGTTTTAGTTAGCACTTCCGTTTGTTTAGGCTACGGGTGTTCATGTGTTTTTTTGATGCTGTGAATATTCTCTTTTTATTTTGGAAGAACCAGTCAATATCCATATAAGATTTATAATATATATATATATATATATATATATATATATATATATATATATATATATATATATATATATATATATATGTATATATATATATATATATATATATATATATATATATATGTATATATATATATATATATATATATATATATATATATATATATATATATATATATATATATATATATGTCCGGAAACTCAACGTCAACGGGTGCCGGGCGAAAGGCCAGGTTATACCAGTTCTGATGTACAAGTGAGATGTACCACTCAATATCTACAGAGAAATGTGGTTTCAACAAGATGGTTGCCCAGCGCATTATGCTCGTCCTGCACAGGATTATTTGAACAAACAGTATTTGAAAGGAAAGAAAAATACTGGAAAGAATATATACTTGAAAAGAAAATGAGATTTTTGCGAAACGTCGTGACCCTTCACAGAACGAACGAAACGATTTAGGAACAATATCTAAATAAACCGACAAATTCCATTTACATATGATATAAAAAGAGTCTAATTCAGAGCAGGACTCTTTAACACTGCGTGGCATAGATCAAATTAAATGCTCTAGTCGCTGAAGAGTTCCGGGGAACTCGCCGACTGATCGAATGTTGTAATCGCTCACTGTTGAAGAATTGCACTGTCTGTTTAACTGTATCTGTTTGGCGTCATCTTGCTCAAAGATGTTATTTGGACGAACTTGCAGATATGGCTTAGCGATGGACTGTTGACGTGCTTTTAAAACAATATCCTCACATGCCATAATTCCTGGAGTGACAGCATCATGTCGTTCTAATGCAAAAGTAAAATTTTTATTCTCGCCCAATAATATCTGACCCTTCTGAATCCAGCATGATCACCTAAATAAAATCTAAACTCATCACTAAAGTAAATACAGTTCCATTCCAGGGCTTATTCAGTTCTATTCCGGTACCGACAGTTCCGATAGAAGAATTCTAGTACGCTGTAAGAGGAAAGACCCAATAATGATGATAAACATACAACTCTATCGCATTTAAATGTTAACTGTCATCCTCGCAATAGTACTATCTGAACCAATAAAAAAATATCAGGCACTGGCCTGAGATTTGTTATCCCTCGATAGTTTTGACAATAGCAACTCTTATTTTCAACTTACTGGATTCGCTTTCTTTCAAAGTTCGTATAGTTGGATTACGTAAACTTTTTTCCAATTTGGGTCATCCATTAACCAGCCTCGGATTGATAATGCTCTCCAATGTTTTATTATTTTTTAGGTTTTTGTTAACCTATTTTACTTCTTTTATTGTTCATATATATCATCAGAAAAACTTTCATTGAAGATATTTAAATATGAAACTGAAAGCACAAACGCAATTTTGTTTAATTTCTGGTAACCATATTAGCGTTTAGTATAGCTACCAATTGTAAATACGCAATATGTAATTATTTACAGTATTAATTCATCATTAAATCAAATTAATTTTGCTTAAGTAAATTGGTTATTGTATGGGGCTTAGATTGGAAATGAGATACATATTGATAGATCTGTAATATGTTGAGGGCACTGAACGGGCTGGTTAAGTACATTGAATTACCAAACAGACATATAAACATTGCGACGTCATAAAATAACCAATTGCCGTGTTACACTTGTTTTTTTTATATCTTTCATTTACATAAAATACTTAATATTTTATGATGATCAAAGGATAAGGTGACTTTTGTTTTAAAAACTCACGCGCTATCGATACAACCATTTGTTTTTTAAATTGGTATGATTATCTTCGATATTAAACAGATATTTTAAATAATTCCATTTATCAATTTAGAAACTAAAACGCCTTTTATAATTGTTAACATTTTATTTACAAACTAAAAAACTAAAAAACTTTATAAACTAAATAAAAATTTATTAACAAACATTTTTGTCAGCGATTTTTTAAAATGGGTAAACTTATGGAGTAAAAATGTATATTAATTTTGTTAAACAAACGAAATTTCCTATGCTGATTCATATAAAATGTTAGGAAAGTGTTTACGGCGATGAAGCTATGTCAAAAAAATTTTTGCAAGTAGTATAAGGACTTTAGTGCCTTTAGATCGCCGATTTTTAGACTCACCCATTAGTCGTTGAGAGGAGGATAATAAGGACAATGTATGGAACCAAGATGGAAGAAGGATACCAAATAGGGTAAAGAATCACGAAATCAGACAGTTACTCAATGAAGAAAATATAGTACGTTTCGTAAAGGTATAGAGAATTAGATGGTATGGACACATCAACAGGAAGCAACAACAAAATAGTATACTTGGATGGATAACTGGAGATCAGTGGGAAACAGGATGAGGGGAAGATCGCGAGCAAGACCGAGTGACCAAGTTGAGATGGGTATAAGGCGAATCGAATTGCCAGGGTAGGCTTCGAAAATGGAGGAGAAAGTAATGCAGAAGAATTGTGAAGAAGGCCAGAGCACACGACACACTCTAGAGGCAATGGAGAGTGACCTATCGCAACAAATCGATCAGAAAGACCTCCAATGGTGGCTCCAATTCAGCAGGATTACACAGCGGATGATAATGATGATGTTTAAGTATTACAGATATTGTAAATATTACTTGAATTAAAAACCATTTGGATTAATTAAATCAATTTTGAAGAACAATTTAAGCTTATCTTACAGTTTTTTTTAAACATCGTCGTATTAAAGTTATGCTTTCTTTGGATGAGGCCTAGAATTTCTGAACGATATTCTGAAATGCATAATTACACTGATAAAGATATGACATATGATATTTGATTGTAATTATCCACAAAAAATAATGTTATATTTTTCCAATCACCCTCAGTTTTTTTTTTGTGACAGCTACATATTCAATTTCACCTCGCATACATATTTATGTGTAAATAGCGTTATTTCTGAAATTACATAGCTATCATAGTCAACAAATTTAAATTTATTGATATTCGTTAAGGCTGTAAATATGCCACGAAAGTGTTTAAATCACCAAGTACCAAGTACTTCAAAAGAACCACACTTATTGACACAAGGTGACCTAAATGAGTTTGTACGTGATTTATATATATCTAAAAAAACACGCTGAGCTTTTGCTTGGACTGCAACTTGGTTACACAGTAGAGAAAAAAAAATCACTATATAAAAAAAGAGTGGCCCAAGCTTAAGTCACTTTCTCCAGGACAAAAGAATGTTAAAAGTATACCTCTAGTGAACACAGAAGATGTACTTTTACCACTCTTGCATATAAAACTCAGTTAGGTCAAAATTTTGTAAAAACGACTGACAAAAATGGAAGTGGATTTTTATATTTGAAAGACAAATTCCCCCAAATTAGCGACCCAAAAATTAAAGAGGGGGGATATTTGTAGGTTCTGAAATAAAGGAACAAATGAAGGATAACAGCTTTGAGCAAAAACTGAATGATCTTGAAAAACCCGTCTTTAAATGTTAATGTCGTAAAAAACTTTTTGGGTAAACACAGGGCAGACAATTAAAAAGACTTAATTAATGAACTTTTGATTTCATATAAATCTTTGAGGTGCAATATGTATTTGAAGATACATATCCTAGACTGACATTTGGATTTTTTCCTTAACAAAGTGGGTGCTGTGAGTGACGAACAGGGCGAGAGATTCCATCAGAACATTTCCCTTCATAGAGATGTGATATCAAGGGAAATAGAGTCTTGGGATGTTAGCCGATTAATGCTGGGGATTGAGAAGGGACCTACTGGAAGCTAAGTACTCGTGAAAATCATAAGTGGATAATTGTGTATACACAAAAGTGTAAGTGTATATTCGTACATTTTTTATAAAAATATATATTTAAACCTAACTTATTCATTTAGTTTTATTAATATATTCTTGTTAGGTGGCCATAGTACTATCTAAATTAGACAGACAGTTAGACAAGTTTGAATCTTGTAGACCAGTGTTATTAATGATAAGACATGGATCTATCGCTATGATCCAGAAACTACTCAACAGTTAAGCGAGTATCGATGTAAAACATAAACCAAAACCGACAAAACAAGTCAAAGTCGATCAAAAATCATGATGTTAACTGTTTTATTTGACTGCCATGGGATTATCTACAAAGAAATCCTTTCAAATGGTCAAAGCATTCGTAATCCATTCGAAAAGAAATCTAGGTTTGTGGCAAAACAATGTCTTTTTAAGAGTAGTATATACATTGTACCCTCCCTTACATTGGAGGGCACGTTTCGTCTGTTGGTGGTTAGATTCATCAGGGTACCGACATATGCTCTCTCGTCAAGAATAGGGAGTCCCTCTCCACAATCAAACAACCCATATTTTCGCCGACTTCTCGTCGGATGGCTTATAAATGCAGTTTTTTTACTTCTTTGGGCTGCGTTCCAACGAGACAACAGTAGTCAGGAGTTATACACCCCCGACTGTTGGGTTCCACAATTTCATGTGGAATATAAATATATATATATATATATATATATATATATATATATATATATATATATATATATATATATATATATATATATTTATATATATATATATATATATATATATATATATATATATATATATATATATATATATATATATATATATATGAAAAACAGTAATTTTTCATCCGTACTTCCACGTACTTACTGTTTTTACTTACCACTTACTGTTTTTCAAATATCTCTCTCCAGGGTCCCACCTCGCTATCTTTCGAGCAAACCTTATACCTACATCCAAGGTTGTGGGAAGAATGTGTCGCGTAGTTTTTGACTGCGCGAACATTCACCGTACGATGGCGCGAGTTTCATTGAGATTGCGACCCGCCATCGATATGACCAGTTGACTTGGTCTTGCTCTGTTCATTTCGTTTCAGCTGTCTCACTGCGTTGAGCTCGAGCCCAGCTGATGACGGCTGTGAGGCTAGAAACCGGTGCTGGGAGGTACTTGTCTCGGCATGGTGACGGCGACTGATTTGAGACGAACAGAGGTACGTGGAAGTACAGATGAAAAATTACTGTTTTATAAATATCTCTCTCCACGGTCCCACTACGCTATCTTTTGAGCAAACCTTATACCTACATCCAAGGTTGTGGGAAGAATGTGTCGCGTAGTTTTTGACTGCCGCGAACATTCACCGTAGGATGGCGCGAGTTTCATTGAGATTGCGACCCGCCATCGATATGACCAGTTGACTTGGTCTTGCTCTGTTCGTTTCGTTTCAGCTGTCTCACTGCATTGAGCTCGAGCCCAGCTGATGACGGCTGTGAGGCTAGAAACCGGTCCTGGGAGGTACTTGTGTCGACGACTGATTTGAGACGAGCAGAGGTACGTGGAAGTACGGATGAAAAATTACTGTTTTTCAAATATCTCTCTCCACGGTCCCACTACGCTATCTTTTGAGCACATATATATATATATATATATATATATATATATATATATATATATATATATATATATATATATATACATATATATATATATATATATATATATATATATATATATATATATATATATATATATATATATATATATATATATATATAAGTATATATATAAGCGTAACGGAACCGTGGAGGGAAAATATTACAGAAATCTTTCACCCTTTCTCCACGTGGTGCCACGGTTCTGTTACGCTACCTTGTGGGCATACCTGGTACTATACCCGAGGTTCCAGGCAGAATGTTACGAGCGGTCCTGACTGCTACGAGAATTCGCCGTATGACGGCGTGAGTTGTGTGCGATCACGACCCGTCATTAAAATGGCCAGTTGATCTGGTCTGGCCCCGATTGCCTCTCCGAACTGCTTTCCTTGCGTTCGTCTAGAGCTCGGCTGATGACAGCTGAAAGGCTAGAAACCGGTTCCGAGAGACACGTGACGTCGCATGATTGACAGTTCGGCGAAGGCGATCGGTGGCACCACGTGGAGAAAGGGTGAAAGATTTCTGTAATATTTTCCCTCCACGGTTCCGTTACGCTACCTTGTGGGCATATATATATATATATATATATATATATATATATATATATATATATATATATATATATATATATATATATATAAATAAATATATATATCTATATATATATTTATTACATAATTTTATACATTAATATAAAATTATTAAATATTACATTATATTAAAATTAATATATATATATATATATATATATATATATATATATATATATATATATATATATATATATATATATATTATTACATTAATTTTCAGGCCTACTTTCTGGGCTGGCGTTGCAAGTCTGTTTAGCATATGGACAATATTGTTAAATTGATACGACATAAGGCATATGTCTTCCGCGTATTCAAGGTCCATCAAGCTAGAATTGAAGGTTCACTGGATGCCCGATTGACCTTCGTTGATATTTTAAGAACATAATCACATAATCTAGCAGAACATTGAAGAGAAGAGGAAACCAAACACACCCCTGCCTCACATAGTAAAAATAAGTAAGGAAAATTTTCAAATTCTTCGCCTCTATATCCACCACGAGCTACGCAGCACTGTACATTCGTACATTTCCCGAATAAAACTTTCCATAAGACAGGGTCGACAAGGTCAACTGTCGAATGCCCTTTCAAGATCGATGAATAATGGAGAGTGGCGATGAATCAGCACACGAATGATCAGTACACGAATGACCCGATCTGAAGCCTGCTTGATTTGGACGCATTTCTGCTTCTATACGTGTTACCAATCTTAAGAGGATTTGTGCTGTAACTTTAATGATTTTGTTTAGTAATATTATATCATGCCAATTGACACAAATGCGTAGGTTTCCTGTTTTTGGTAATTTAATTATTAACCCTTTTTTTCAATCATCGGGAACATTGTTTGACTCGCACATCTGATTTATTAAGGGTAGTTAGTAACAATTCAGAACACGACTCAAGGTCTGCCATAGCTAATGGGAAGTTGACTGCTTTCTTCTTGTTGTTCTGCCCCCCATTATTCTCAATTTTGTTCGATTTGTGGTGGTCCACCCAACATCTATTGAAAATGCTCCTTCCATCTACTGAGTTGTTCTGTATGGTCAGACTGTGGCCATGCCGTACACAGGCTTATTCTTTTTGTAAGGGGTTTTAGGGCCTAGTCATTTTAGATCCAGGTCTTTTAAATCCCGTTCATTTTGAAGCATGGTCATTTTAGAGCCCAGTCATCTTGGGACACAGCCATTTTAGAACCAGTCATCTTGAACTATAGTCATCTTAGTCCCTGGGCGTCCTACAGACTTTTTGGACCCGGTCATTGTAGGCTCCAGATTTCTTGGGATACAAGCGTTTAGAACACCGAACTATTAAGTAATCGTCCATCTTGGTAACTGGACAATCCAGAGGCTGGATAGCAAACAGCACCTCAAGAGGATAAGGCCATATTTTGCCTTGTTATTAATTTATTATTATTATTTTCATTAATATTCATCACTGATTACTCAAATCAGAATTTATCTACCTTCGCTTAATAACGCTTTATAATTTCATTTCATTTAATTTAATCTAGGTTGATTTAAAATAATTTATTTCTAGATTTAATTAATTAACTAATTAATTTCTAATTAATTTCTATGCTAGACAAAAGCCCTTATACTATAACAACATTTGTTTGACGTTGAACATTTCTCTTTATATGCATAGTCAAGTAGGGTAGTTTTGAACACTACTGTTAGATTTCTTTATTTTTTGGTTTTATAATTGTTGATTTTTTTAGTTTTTGTATTTTATGTTGGTCTATGAATTTGTGTTTGTGTGTATTAAGTAATTATTACTGTTTCTGAATCTTTTTAGTGAACACAAACCTTTTCCCTGTTTTAAGGTTTGTTTTATCTTTTACGATTCCGAAGAACTGACGTATCTGTGTAATCCATCCGTGACCTATGGTACAAATATGGCCTCCGGCAAATGGCTAGCGTCGCTGTAACTTTAGTAAATTTTAAGATAAAAAGAAGTTTACATTATAATATTTAAAGAGAACAAAGAAGGAGAATAAAGAGGAATTTCCGAATTTTAACGGAACTTGAGGAACCAAAATCGGATCCTCGATTTACAATTCGAATTCAAGTAATAGAAAAAGTATCAAAACAAATCTGTTTAAACCATCTATGGAGGAGAAATTGAAGCTTAAAAAATTGGCAACGTGGCCAATTGTTAGAAAAATTCAGTTTTTTTTTCCTCTTAAGGTATTATTTTATAATAAAATGTAATATTTTTATATACATTTATTCCATACGTTTTAGTTTTAGAAAAAAAAGGACAACTTACAAATTAATGCTGTTTAATATCAAAGTTCAAATTGCTAGCACACATTTTTCACTACATTACACATTTTAAACAATTCACGTCACATTAAAAAACACATGATTAATTTATGTATTAAATTAAATGCTCAAAATGTCCACCATTTGAGTATATGCGAACCTGACCCCCTTCTAACCTATTTTCTCATACACATTGAAAAAATCATGGAATATTTTTAATCCGGTGGCTGCTTCTCTGTAAATAAGAAGCATGTTGTGATATTCAAATACATAATACAATTTTGGTTTCAACTGGAATTTAAATACCCTCACGGAAATAATTTTTGTCTCCAACATGTGGGAATCATCTGAATTGGTAATACATCATTGCTACTTTAATTTTTTGGCTGATGTATTGCGAATTCTAAAAAACTTGTTTTAACAATGTCCATTGGTTTATTTGTAAATTATTCTTTAAATAATGATCAACTATTATTTGCCAAAGATGCTTTTACACATATTTGCCAAAAACCATAATTATTATCATAGCTTTTCGATTGGTAATTTAGTATCTTTGCCATTTTTTTCACGGAAACCCTTAGGTTTTTAATTCTTGTAAGGACCTTTTTTTTCAAATGATGTGAAGAATCATTAGTTAAATTTACAAAAGGTGTTTTCCTTAAACTGTGTATTTATTGGTATATTTCCACATTTAACATGTAATGATTATGCCTACGATAGACTAAAATTTTATTAATTATAAATATTTTAATTTTATTACGGTTCACAACTGCAGAGAACTATTTAAACTGATATTAATTGAAATGGAAAAATCATCGAATATCATTAATGATAACTTTAGCATATTGATCTTGTTTTATACCAATGATAACTTTTAGAAAAAAGACTATCTTGCTCATAACCCTAATATTCTAACAAACACTTTGAGTAAATTATTTATTATCATGACACTGTATACAAATAAAAAGGGAAAGAAAAATGTTTTTAATCTTATACAATATAATTTTAATGTAATAGGAAAAAAACAAACAAGGAAACATTTTTTACTTCAAACAAAGAAAACCAACTAAATCAATGAAAACGTTTCCGATATCAACAATAGCTAACATTATTCATTAACGCGGCACTGATCTATAATTATTAGCAATTCATGTAATCTCGTAATCGTTACATCGACCCTAATAAAGTTTTTCTGTACTTTGGTTCAACTACAACAGTCAATATTGATTTTTTTTTCATCGAAATTTGCCTGACAATGTCTAATCTCCCAAAATAAAATATAATACGAAGCACGCCAAATCGTTATTAAAAAATGTTCGGTTTGTTTTGCTCTTAAAATATCGCATAAGAATATGATTTAATGAGTGTACTCTTGAAACATGCGAGGTGTGTCCTACGGCGAGAATAATTCCAGTTATTTTTGGACACAAGAATATGACCCTTTTTTCTCTCAAAAAGAATATTTTGTTTAGAGTATTTTCTTGTGGTTAATGCTTTTAGCTCAATTTATCAATGCCTTAACGTATTATTAATTAATTTTAATCTCTTTTTCGGAAATGTAATTACGGAAGCAGATGAAATAATGGAAATATGAATATATTACTTTAGAGAACTGATTGAGACGGGAACTAGTATGCCAGAAGAACAAGAAAATCATATGGACGAGATCCAAAATATATATATATATATATATATATATATATATATATATATATATATATATATATATATATATATATATATATATATATATTTGTTGCAAGAAGAAGAGGTATCTGAAGCCATAGACAAATTAAAGATGGAAAAGGTACCGTTAATAATAAAACATATAGGCGATGAAGGGGTAAGAAGGTTGACAGGATTGTTGAACGATATTATAATAAAGGTAAAAGTCCCAAAAGAATGGAACTCTGTAGTCATATTGCCAATACCTACAGGGTGTGACAAGAGAGATTGCAATAATTATAGGGGAATAACATTGACAAGCGTACCAAGAAACGTTATGACCAGAACATTAGGGAAAAGAATAAGGAAGAAAATAGAGATGACAATGGAGGAAATAAAATATTGATTTAGGAAGGGAAAGACCACGGAAAATCTACTGTTCATGTTAAGACAGCCAAGCGAATATAATAAAACAGAGATATCGTCCAGATATATACTAACTATCGATTCTGCAAATCAACACTTTTCAGGAAAACACAAAAGCACCTGTAATGCTCATATCCAATCAGCTACAAAATCAGGATGTTCTCATTTCTACATCAATATGTGTTTTTTTGAATGTTTGAAGATTGATATTCGGCATTTCAACTGTAAGTATCATTTCTGAAGCAACCTCTAGAGTGCAGGATTGAAAAACGCGAATTTTCATATTCGATAGTTAACTTTTGTATCGACAATATATATACATATAGGTTTCATAGACCTAGAAAAAGCTTTTGATCGAACTAAAAACTAAAACATATGGAAACGCTAGAGAAACGAGAAATAGCTAGGACAGTAGAAGTAATAAAGCCTATGAAGAGAGACTACAAGAATATCGACACACGACAAGAACAAATTTAAGACTCCTAACGTAACAAAATAAGGATGTGTGCTAATTCCATTATTATTTTTGGTTGTAGTAGACGGAGCATAAAAGAAGCAAAAAAGGATGAAAACATTGAAATTGGGACACTGAAAATTGAAACTTATGTTTGCAGATGATATGGTCATATCAAAATAAGGTACAGAAAAAGATCTTTCAACACAACTTTTTGAACGAAGAGTTGACAGAAACAAACATGAAAATTAATATATACAAGACCAATAGTATGATTATATCCAAAGAAAACAAGGAATATAGCGTACAATTAAATTGAAATCTAAAGTGAAAAGCTACAAATACCTGCGATCGACAATCGAAAGCAAAGGAAAAATGGAAGGAGAAATAAAAGATAGACTAGGAAAAACCGGAAAATGTTTAACATGATGAAGACCATTTTCCTTGGAAGGAAAGAAAAACCAAATACGATAAAACAGCAGTATTTTAAAAAGTAATCCGACCAACAATAATGTACAGTAGCGAAACATGGATTCTAACAAAAAACAATAAGATACATATAAACGTAATGGAAATGATGTCCCTAAGGAAAATAAGGAACAAGACAAAACGAAACAGAATCAGAAATCAAAAAATTAGAGAAACTCTACAGATTGAACCCATAACTGATAAAATAGCTGAGGGAAAACTAAGGTATTCGGGGACATTCGTGCTGCATGCCGGAAAACAGACTCACAAAGAGAGTGTACAAAGCGCGAGTGCAAGCGAAGAACTGTAAGGGGGGGCCAAGAAGAGCATGGAACGATGGGATTAGAAAGGAGGCTGGAAAAAGAGGCTTAATGTGGGAAGAAGTTAAAGAACTAATACAAGGTAGGAAGAAATGGAAATAGATGTATAAAAGACAACCTCAACTCCACACGCCTGACACCTAACGGTATAAAGCCATAGTATTAAGTAAAGTAAGTATAATCTCTTCTCTTCTTCTTCTTTTTCTCCGTATTCTTCTTTACGGAAGAGTCGTGACCGATAGAAACTCAAATTCAGACTACTTCTCGCCTGTGTTCTCTACTTCTGACTTCTTTGGTTGCATATAGGATAGATGAACCAGTTAGATTTTTAATTTGGTCTGTCCATCTTTTTGGAGGTCCGCCGCGTGATCTAAAACCCTCCATCCATCCCTGCAACACCTAGGTTACAACTCAATTACTGCCAACCCTGTGTTCAATGTGGCGGAAGATTCTTAGTATTCGTCATAAATAATTTGAATTGAAATTTGTCATGAATAACAGATTCATTTATCCGTCTGACAATCCATAGAATACAAACGACCCGCTTCAAACACCAATTAAAAAAATCCATGCGCTGAGTTCTTGTTTTACGATGGTCCTTGTTTCAGCATGATAAGCAATACTGGAAAAACTAAAGATTTTATAATCTATTTATTTGTATTCTGTGTTCCTAACCCTCCAGATCTTCTGCAAATTTCGTATTGAATCCCTTGCCATTTCGCATCTCCTTCTAAATCATTAGTGTTATCGCCTTCGTTCTATATTAAAGCCTCAAGATAGATAAATTAGCTTACTACCTTAAAATGCTCTATTTGACTGATGTTGGGTATGTTGTTGTTTTGACGGCCGATAATTATATTATCGTTTTCTCCTCGTTTATTTCTAGTCCAAAAGACGGCTTTCATCCTTTATTTTTTTTTGGTAATTAAGGTAATTTCCTCGGCCAATCTAGAAATAAATGGAGTGTCATCGACATATCCAAAGTGGCACCACATACTGGCCCCCGTGGCCAGGTTAATGTTAAATCTAACGTTGGTTGTTCTTTCATACATGGCCAGTCCACACATTGGCTATATACTTTCCACATCATCCGTTCACAAGAAACTGAGCCAACGTCAACATCATTGAGAAAACAAAGTAAAAATTGTCTCCGCGCGTTGAAAAGATAACACACGGTGTAACCAATGTTTGGATGGGGACTTGGCGTACGTACCAGCATGCGCCAGTTCCTATTATGTGGGCCAATTTCCGCCAGTGCCGTCACAAGCACCACCTTTACCATCCACACATTGGCCAATTGACGCTTGTCACATCATACGGCCAATATGTGGCTCCGGCTTAAGTTAAATATTTTAATGACCCCACCCGTCCAATCATACTTGAGAGCTTTACGTATATTGTAGAGGTCTACGTAAAATTCACAAAATTATCTCGCAAAACCATAAAGCAAAGCTGCACGAGATAGCTGATATCATGAAGAGATAACAAGGAAGTAAGATAAAAAAAGTGCTGTTTCGCCAAAATAATGTACTGTGTCACAAATTTTTGGCCACTATGGATAATTGCATGAATTACACTTCTAATTGCTTCCTGGTCCACAGTATTCTCCAGATCTAGTCCCCAGCGACTATTTCCTGTTCTCAGACTTCAAAAAATGTGCGCTGAAAAAAAAATCACTCCAATAAAAAACTAAATAAGTGTTAGAAAAACGCTGGAATGATTACATTGCTCTTCAAGGAAAATACATTGATGAATAAAGTCAAAATTTGCATTGTCAATTTTTAATAAAACTCGATTGTAAACTTGTGTACTGAATAGTTTTTGTTCTAGTATATAGATACATTTTTCATGCAGAAGTAGATTTTACTGTTTTATTCTCCTGATATTTTCGTATATCTCGTACCTGTGTGATCAGAAAATAAATTGTTTTCAAAACAGCCGATATCAGAAACTTTTCTCTGGGCTTGTTTTCATAAACAGTATTTGCCAGTTGGTATGTTTTTTATTTTGATTTCTGACATTTAGCGGAAAGCGAAAACCATTCTTTCGAGGCTGAGGGTGATTCGGCTAAATGATTCTGAACAATAATCAAAATTACAAAAAAATGCAATAATACAATATTTGGTATACGCAAATTGATCGTTTTGATAAATGATACTAATATTAAATTAATTAAACAACATTATAAAAAAAAAGTTTGCTAATTGTCTTCCTAAAAATTTTACGAATTAATTCAATTAATTCAATTTTATTATTTGCTGATAATTGTTCTACCCATTGACATCGAGGTTTTTACATCTTGTTCTCCAAACAATTAATGAAGATGTTAATCACAGTTTGAAAACTCATTATTGACACCTGCTTTTCATTAGTCACCTTGAGTGTATTTGAATATGATACATCTAAAGACCTGCCAACTAGAGTGTCAGAACTTTAAAGTAATAATAATAATAATACCGCTTTATTAGCCCAACAAGATATCGCAATTACAGAGCTAATTACTAGTATCTAATGTTATCAATTACAACATATAATAATAACTACACTAATATCTACAATATTAAACAAAATAACATGCTATAATAAAAATAAAATGAAATTCAAAGAGAAAAGGAAGTAAACCAATACATTAATTACGTTGAAACTAATTGTCTACTTAAAATAAAGTTACCAATAAACGGTATTACTTTTAAAAGAAATCATAAAAACAAACTCAATCCCTGACTAATAAAATAATCGCTCACACGCGTCAATATGTGGCACAATAAACTATTATTCATATCACAATCCGCTGAAATACTAAATAATAAAAAATAATAAATAAGCAAAGAGTAATATCTAAAAATGTCCACTATATTTATAATTGTATGTGTAAGAATTGCTTCGACAAACAGTGCCTTTTTCAAATACAAACTATGCTAAACTACCAGTGAGAAAAGTAATTACAACCTAAAGTGTTCATCGATCTAATAATACCATAAAACATGATAGTGGGAAAATCCATTTTTGTCAACGTGTAGGAGGGTAATATAAGTTTAATAGCGGTGAACCATTCCAGTCTAGTTGGTTATTTTTCTTTTATTAATTTTTGGGCTCTCTAAAAGATTTAATTTTTTAGATTTTTTGTGATTATGGTTAACATAATGAGAATTATTTTGTTGTTTAATGTAACTTCTATTATGTTCGTTGGGCCTAGTCTCTACTAAGTCCCCATCTTTAAAGATTTTCCTGTTTGTCCAACATATAGTTTTGGACACGACCCGCACTCAAATGGATATTGGATCAAATGGTTTTGGATAAATATCTCGACAATAATTTGGTAACTTTTCCGGTATATGTAATTGTTTTGAACGCTGCATTTTTGATATTATGGACCGGATATATTAAATTTATGGCTTCATTATAACTTTTTTATTAATTATTTTATTTATAATGTTTGGGTCGTATCCGTATTTACTGCGATCTGTTTGATGACACTGAATTCTTTATTATAATTATCTATTGACATAGGGATATTTAATAATTTATGTATAAAATATTAGTTAAATGATGCCGTCTTTTGTAAATAAGGGTGACAAGATTTATTGTGTATAACTAAATCTGTATATGATGCTTTATGAAAAACTGCAAAATCATGTTTATTGTCTTTTTTAGTAATAGTTAAGTCAACAACAACAACTGCAACTGTGAATTTAATGTTTTTATGTTAAGAATTTATGTGAGTTACGAACTGATTTATTTATCTATCAGAACCTGTGAAACAAATTATAATGTCATCAACGTATCTTTACCAGTAAAGTGATGATTTAAACAACTGATGTTGATTTATCTTATTTTCTAAGTAAAAATTTTCGTCGGACTTAAAGGGTTCCATTATCAAACCTTCATTAGAAACATAAAATGAATTATCAAATTCAAAGTCATTTTGATCCAACGTAATTGACATTAGCTCTAAAATTTCTTGTTTTATTATTGAATTAGTTTTATTTTTGAGAAGTAAGTTCTCAACTAATTCCATTACTTCGTTTGGTGGTATACTGGGGAATAAATTTTGTACATCGAAAGAAATTAGTTTGGATTTTTTGGGTAAATTAATATCTTTTATTTTATTGATAAGGTCATAAGTATTTAAAATGACATATTTTAATTTAAAATTCGTATATTGTAAAATGATTTTAATGGGTTTATTTGATAATTTGATTGAAGGGGCTGTAACAAATAAAACTACTGGCCTAATTGGGTAATTATCTTTGTATAGTTTTATAAGCGAGTCTAATTTTGTTGCCTGAGGATTTATTATTATTAATGATAAATCATTATTAATTTATTATAATTTATTATATTAATGATGAATACTAAAGCCATTAATTTAATATATCCGGTCAATAATATCAAAAATGCAGCGTTCAAAACAATTACATATACCGAAAAAGTTACCAAATTAGTCTCGAGGTATTTATCCAAAACAAACAATATAAACATTGCTTTTAAAACAAACAATAGTTTAGGACGCCTCATCAAAAACAATAAAAATCAAACAAATAAACTGTATAAATCAGGAGTTTATTTAATTGACTGCGAATCTTGTCCAAAAGTCCACAAACGGGAATATCTTTCTCTACTAGGCTTAACGAACATAAAGAAAGTTACACTAGACAATAAAATAATTCTCATTATGCTAACCACTTAATCTTAGAAAAGCATACTTTCAATGATAATTTTAAAATGGTACATAACGAGAATAAATTCAAAAAATTAAATCTTTTAGAGAGCCTAGAAATTAATAAAATAAAAAATTTGGATATTTTGTTAAATGACCAGCTAGACTTGAATGGTTCACCGTTATTAAACTTATATTGCCCTCCTAAACGTTGATAAAAAAATGGATTTTCCCACTATCATGTGTTATGCTATTTTTAGGTCGATGGATACTTTAGGATGTAATTATTTTTCTCACTCTTAATTTAGTATCGTTTGTATTTCAAAAAGGCACTGTGTGTCAAAACAATTGTTATACATACAATTTTAAATATAGTGCAAATTTTTAGATATTAATATTGCTTATTTATTTAAAATTAATTTCCATCGGCTACCTCAGTTAAATTTATTCAAAATAAAGTACATATAGTATAATAGTGATTTAATGGAAACATTGTTCAAAGCCAGATTCCGAAAAACCACTATCCGAAAAGCCACTATTCTAAAGTTCAACTGATCGAGCAAGCACGGACTATCAATTTTCTTATGCAACAATTTATATACAAATTTCACAGAATGATAACATGTTAATAACTCCAATGATTCAAAATTATTCATAATCAGTAACTGATGATGATCAAAGCCTCTTCCCGGGTAAACGCTAAAATATTTAATATAAAGAAACTTTAAAAATGGCCGTTATACATCCTCAAAATGTTTCTTATGGCTTTTTGTAATATGGGCTCCACACCACAGAACCATACTCTAATCTAATATAAACATAGAACAAACTCTTTAGAGCATCACAATTTTCAAACGATCTACAATTATGTATTATAACCCCAAGCGATTTAAAAAAAACAGTATTTACTCCCAAAATAAAGCTTTATATCGAAAATTATTCCTAAATCTTTAAAATAGAATAGTTTATAGGTAGTTATTCCAGAATGCAGGATTTTATGAAATAATTAAGCTTAAAATTACTTAACTTATTATAAAATATTACTACTTTGCACTTAATATTTAATTGAAATACATTCAACTCACATCAATTATTCACTTTCTTTAAATATCTCTGCATTCCTCCACAATCCTTGATGTGGTTTACAATTTTAAAAAGTTTCAAGTCATCAGCAAATATGCCACAATGCCACAATCCAAAAGTCCTGCTCATATTTGCATTATATATGAATGAGTAATAGTTATTATAAGGCACAATGATTAAAATGAGGCACAATGATGACTACAAGTAAGTCCATTAATATTTATTTTATATTGACGAACAAATAATGACATTATGTTCTGAAAATAATATCGTTCAAATATCCCCCTTAGCTTCGCCTGGTTGAATATTTTCTGGGTTCGCAATTTTCGCTCATTCTTTCATATATATCGCGTAGTTTTAACAAACCCCAGAAAAACTATCCCATGCCAAGGGAGGGAGGGAGTGAGTGGTGGCCAGTTGACAATACTACTTCGCGAAATAACGCGTCAAGGAATTTTTCCTTACAATACATCGATTATCTGGCGAGATGTGTGACATGTAGCACCATCTTGTTGTAAGAATATATTATATATATCTACATTTATCAGTTTAGGTCACAGATATTTTGGTATAATACTTCAGCGTTCACCAGTAACAGTAAAATAAATTCCATTATCGCCTTCAAAAAAATAAGGTCCCATCACTCTTTCAGCTCAAAAACCACACTAAATACCGACTCTCAGCCGATAAAGGGGTAACTCCTGAATCAATTGAGGATTTCCATCGACCACAATTGTGCTGTGATGTTTGTTAATAACCCTATAAAGCCGGAAGTCCGCTTTATCGGAATATATTATTTTTCAATAAATTCCTAATATCTACGCGTTATTGAATCGTACATCTTTCCATGGTGAATTGACACAAAGTACCGAACCCCGTAGTCTATGACTGACATTTACATTTCAAAGAGTTTAATTACAAAAAAAAACTGTTTAATAACAATTACTATGCATGATGCTATCGAAATGGTTCTAAAAACATAGCAAAAGGTTTCACAAAAACATTTAAGAATTGCTTTAAATACCCATGGCCCTCTCTATTCGAATGTAATCATGACGAAATTTGCCATTGGCCAAATAGCTTATTAAACACGGTGCTGTTGAAGCGAATGTAGACAGATAATGAACCTCTGAGGGTCTGGTTAACTCAAAACAATTTTAACCTAAAGTTATTCAATTCTGCTACTATAGACAAGTTTGTTGATAGATATACTGATGTTCATAGATATTGATGTTCCTATAACAGAAATGGCTACAGATCAGGAGATTGTTACAGGTCAGAAGATTAATATGCTGGCTGGAGTGAATAAGAAGATGATGCTGATTTAGAACAAGTTTTGACTGACTACCTCTAATTTTAATGGTGCTATTAAAGAAATAAAAATTGAAAAGCGATTTACGTCATGGAATAAAACTTATAAACAATATAGAAGATTTTATTTTAAGTACATAATTATAAATAGAAGAGAACTTACAACATTATCTTTTTGTGAATCGTCATAAACAAATATGTATCAGAGATTGTTTTAGGAAGATATTTTTTCTTCGTCTTAAAATTGAGCGGTTTTTTAATTTAATTCTTCAATAAAACACATACTTCGCGCTGATTTCAAAAAACGTTTTATTAATAATTAAAGCATAGTGTATGGCATTTAAACACGAAAGACAATATAGGCGAAATGTCCACCTCTTGCAGAGGAGAGTCTTGCCTCTACAGGCAGACATCCAGTCCCATCTTTTGTCAATATGTTGGATGGCATTTTGGCACTACCGTGGCTCTATCTCATCAATAATTCGAATAATTTCATACTTTAGTTCAGGAATCGTTTGCGGATTATTCTTATAGACCTAGCTTTTCATGTAACCCCAAAGAAAGTAATCCAACAGTGTCAAATCATATGATCTTGATGATCATCATCATCTTGAACATCAGCGTTTCTTGCAATATCTCGTCTATGACATTTTACTCTCAATAAATCAGTTGTTCCATTATCAGAGTGAGATGTAGCGCCATCTTGTTGGAACCACATATCTTCCAGATCAATATTATTCAATACGGTCCACAAATATCAAGTTATCATATCACGATATCAAACACCATTCACAGTTACTGCGTCACCAGCAGCATTCTGAAAGAAATACGGCCCAATTACACCTCCTAACCATAATACGCACACACAAAACAGTGATTCATTTAGGATGTAAAGGTTTCTCATGAATCAATCGTAGATTTTCCTCACTACAAATGCGGTCATTTTATTTATTAACATAGCCACCAATTTCAAAATGTGCTCCATCTGAAAAGATGAGTTTTTGACAAGAACCATCTGCTTGTTCGTTGGTCCAATTGACAAATGCATGACGTTTTCAATGATCTAGTGCCTTTAGTTCCTTTATTATTTGAACCTTATATACCTTCGGAACTAAATCGTTTTGTAAAATACGCCAGGTTGTGGATTGGATTGACTGAGTCAAAATTGTTGTGAACGTCAAGTAATGGAAATTTCTGGTTCTTCAGCACGTCTTTCACATACCAAATCAATATGCTTTTGTGACCGACCAATACGATTATACATTGCTTTCCTTTTATGTTCCGCCGAAACAGTTTAATGAAAATTTTAAACAACTCGATTAATAGTGTCTTTAAATTTTTCACTGAACGTCCATTTTCATAAAATAATTCAACAATTTTTAACGCGTTTTTGTATTGTGTACGATCCCTTTTTAAATGTCATGCATTACACTTCTGAAATGAGACTAGACTTAAATAAATAGCTTCTATGGTCTAAAAATGGGGCCCCAAAGATGTTTCTTCAATTTAGGGAACAAAAAAGTCACTGCTTCTCTACCATTACTAACGTCATTGTACCACTAGTAAATATGTTTTAACATAGTTTCAGAAACGTAACACTTTTAATGCACCAGTAAATGAAATTTCGTTTTTAATACAAATTTCTTGCTCGATAAATTCAACCATTTTTAAAAATCGCCTACAAAAATGTTTAGCAATTTTAAAGGACGCTATAATTTCTCAATTAACTCAAAAAGCCAAATAAAGACAGTCATACGAAATTAAAAAACAAATGGTTGTATCGATTCCTATAGCGCACGAATTTTTAAAACATGTGTTAAAACGTTAAGTGAGGCATGTTTTTGAAAATCTTGAAATTCGACACCGTAGGCAATATCTTTAGGTTCTGTGATCACAAATTTTCCATTTTTTCAGTGTTATTTTTTATAACATGATTCTAAATAACCATGCTAATAATCGCAGTCAATAACCAAACAACGAACGTTGTTAAGTTAGTAACAAAAAAGTTTTATTGAATCGTTATTAAATATATATATATATATATATATATATATATATATATATATATATATATATATATATATATATATATATATATATATATATATATATCAGCTAACTTTGACACTTCATCTTTACAAAAAAATGTATTACAGTACCCTGGAAAAGTTATTTTTTGAAAGGTGGCCCATTTAGTCAAGATTTCAAAATTGTACAACTGGCACTTTTCTTTCCACAAAAATTATTATTGCTTATTTTTTTTTGCAAAAGGACCACATTTCAAAAACTCATTCCATGATAAAAAATTCTTTTATGTGGTCAAAAATTCACTTCGCCTGTGTAAGTGAGATGGACAGATATGATAGAATGAGATAGATAGTGACGCTGTTCGACAACGCATTAAAGAGAGACAGATTGACATTCAACTTTAAGAATGCCCATTTAGTGAAGATTTTAAAATGATATCTAAAGCATTTTTCAATTGGCATTTTTCTTTCCACAAAAAATTTTATTGCCTTTTTTTGCAAAAGAACTTTATTTCAAAAAAACTCAACCCAAAGGCGATGTGTGTGAGTCAAATTAATAATTGACCCATTATTTTATTAAGATAAAACTTAATCAAAATGAAATGAAAGTAATTGTTGCATTAATGAAATGAAATTGATTGATTGTTCATTAATGAAATGAAAGAAAGTTATTGTAATACGTTTTCTATCACAATATTTTTATTTAAAACTAAATGAAATGCTCAAATTGTTTGCCTTCGGCGCGAATAGATGCTCTATATCGCTTCAGAAATGATATTTTCATTAATCGTGGAAATCTCCTTGCATTTATTTCTTCTGATGTTTCAACAATTATCTGACGCAGTTCGGCTAGATTTTGTATCAGTTTTAAATACATTGTTTCTTTTATGCAGCCTCAGTAAAAGAAATCAAGGGGGTTTAGGTCGGGAGAACGAGGAGGCCACTCAATTGAACCACCGCACCCAATCCACCTTTCGGGATACTCTCTGTTCAAATAATCCTGTACAGGCCGAGTATAATGCGCCAGGCAACTATCTTGTTGAAACCACATTTCTCTGTAGATATTGAGTGGTACTTCTTCTAACAAAGTCTGCAATTCGTTTTGGAGAAAATCCAAGTAGTTGGCGCCATTGAAAGTTTGCGGCAGCTCAAATGGTCCCATTATGTGTCTGTTAAAAATTCCGGTTCACATGTTAACTCTAAATTGATACTGAAACCGGTCTTCACACGTTAAATGTGGGTTTTCCTGTGCCAACTATGTAAGATAAACTTGAAGAGATTTACCACTAAACACCAAAACACTTTTTTGAACTGCTCGACGCACGTTTCGCTAACCATGTTAGCATCATCAGGAGATGATTTAATCTGATGTAAGATATGCAAGTTTAAATAACCGTCTTTTTTAAACGTCGATTCGACAATCCATAAAATTTTGTTTAAAAATTGCGGATTTTCACGTTTTCTCGTCAACATTCTTCTGCAAAAATTGATTGTGTGAGTGTAGTCAGGAGGTAGCAAACATTGTAAACATTCGACATGATACGGGTGATATTCGTATCGTTTTAAAATTTGATGAGCAATACTTTTCGGTATTCCAGTGTTTCTTTCAATCGCACGTACCGAAGTGCTGCGTCATTTTTAATTGCATTTAACCGGGTGACGCTCCGCATTGGAGTACCTCTCGCGATACAATCTGGCTGCAGCAGAAGCATTAAAACGGCATTCACCGTAGATAAGATGCATGCTTGCATATTCTTCCGCTGTGTACAGATTCGGAGTATATGTCGCAAAACGTGTTAGTATTGCTAAATACAAACTAACACAGTATACAAAACAGATATTAAGTTCAGGGAAACAAAGCCAAAGTCGTCAGCACAAATGCAATATCAAGTCCATGGTAGCACAAACTAAAGTCAATAGCACAGCTTGAATATCAAGCCCAGGATAACACAAGCCAAAATCACCAGTATGAAAGTTATACGATTACGAGAGGATGCGCAGTAAACGAAGGAACGTAGCTTACTGAATGATAAAATAACAAAAAGCAACTATTGAGCATCAGCGTCACTATCCGTCTCGCTCACTCTAAAAGTTGAATGTCAATCTCTCTCTCTCCCTCTAATTCCTCACCATTTATCTCACTCTGTCACATCTGTCCAGCTCACATTGGTAAAGTCGATCTTTGAGCACACAGAAGTATTTTTGTTATGAGTTGAGTTTTTTGAAATGTGGTCGTTTTGCACAAAAAAAGCAATAATAGTTTTTGTAGTCGCTTTGCTTTCGACGTGCAAGGTCGTATTTTGTTCGCTTCGAGCATCGATAGTGCGTGAGTGTGGCTATAAACGGACGCCCGCTATAAACGGAAACGCCAGTATCAGCGATAAAATGTGTAAAAAGAAACTGTTTACAGGGAACGTTCATCAATATTAAGGCGATATAATCCGAAAATATTGTTGTTGCCACTGTACCAGCTATGATGAAACCAATTCAACATACGGGGACTATACAAACAGTCTCTCTGTCCGAATTTATTCCAATTACACAAAATTAATTAAACCTCTGGAATGAGCCACCAAAGAATATTACTCAATGCAATAATCTCCATGCTACAATTGGAGAACTACAGAAAAAATTTGATTTGCTACTGAAAGCAAGCGAACAACGAAATGGAGTGGATAGTAAAGAAATAAAGAGGTAGCAAAAAACGTAAAGCGAACTCCTCACCTGAAACCTCTCCACCACAAATAGCGGAAACGTCACAGATATCGGAATCGAAGAAAAAACCACTACCACCTTCAATAAACATAGTTGACATTAAATAATGTGAAGACATTATTGCGATAATGTATAATGCCTCAATAGAAACATATAAACTCAAAATCTTAAACGGGGAACATAAAATAAATGTGCCTACCGGGGAAGAGTATGACAAACTGAAAGATTACCTGAGACAATAGGGAATAGAACATTACACATATGAGGATAAAATATCAGGCCGATCAAATTAATGGCAAAAGGTATTGATCCCCATGTACAGAAAAAATGATTATGATTATCTAACAAGTAAGAACTTATTAATCGAAGATGTGGTAAACATCATAAAGAGAGAAAAAAGGGGAGGAACTGTCACCAAGAGACGCCTCCCTATCTTCATGCTAATTTTCCGTAAAGAAAAGGACATCAAGAGATTATATCAAATTAAAATCATTTTGGGAATGGAAGTAAAGATCGAACCTCTACGAAAACGATCTGCTTTGATCTCACAATGCAAAAGATGCCAAGGTTATGGGCACACCCAAAATAACTGCTTCAAAACACCATGATATGTTAGATTTGCTGGGAAACATAAAACTAGCGAATGGTGTCATACAAAGAGCCGAGCACATAAATGTGCCAGTTGCAAGGAAGCACATCCGGCCAACTATCGAGGATGCATAGTGGCCAAGGAACTTCAGAAGATTAGTGACGCAGTTCGCAAACAGAGGCTAGATATGAGAAGTCTTAATGTGCCAAAACCCACAAAGTAACAAAGTAACAAAGCATGTCACAGAGGATAAGACATTCGCCCAAACTACGAGAGGCAGTAAAACCAAACCAAAGAAAAACGATCAGGAGGAGCCTGATGCAACCAGCCAAATGTAGCAAAAAATCATGGTGCAACTTGACCAACAGGAAAGAACTAACAAAATAATCCTAGATAGACTAGACAAACTAGAAAGCAGCAATAAGGGAGCTGCTTCTAATAGGAAGAAGTAATAGACAATTCAATCAGAATAGTAGGCTGGAATACCAGTGGGTTGATATAAAGATCTCATGAGCTCGAAACATTCTTATGGAATGATAGAATTGATGTAGCTCTCATCTCAAAGACACACATGACCAAAACAAATTAGTCTATCACACTGCTCGCTCGGACCTACTAGGAAAAGGCGGATCAGCATTAATATTCAAAGCAAGCATAAAACACTACATAAATGTTGAATATGATAACCCTGAGAAACAAGCGACAGCTGTGACAGTCCAGGTGAAATCTAAAGGCATTACTGGAATATATTGCCCAGCAGGAAAGTCACTAAAGGAGGAACATTTTAGTTACTTCTTCAGGTTATTAGGAGATCGCTTCATTATCGGAGGCGACTTCAATGTAACTGGGCGCGAGATGAAGAAAAAGCAGAAATATTCGCTGAATATCTAGAGAATACTTTCCAGCCTCATCCACCGACTGAAAGATATCCCGGATATTAGCAATAGAGATGGTATGACCAATCACCACAGCAAAGATTGACACAACCATTGGCAAACATCTCATTCCAAAGAAAGCCCCAGGTTATGACCAAATAACAGTGCAAATGCTCAGGGAGTTACCACGTAAAGCTATTATGAAACTTGCTTATATTTTCAACGCTGTACTACGGATCAGGTACGTGCCAGTGCAATGGAAGATTGCTGAAGTTATAATGATCCTGAAACCTGGCAAAACACCTGAAGACAAAACATCATATCGCCCAATATCCTTGTTTCCGATTATATCCGAGTTGTTTGAAAAGCTGCTCCTACAACGCCTCAAACCCATTATAGAGTAGAAGCATCATATTCTAACGCATCAGTTTAAATTCTGCAATAAACATTCGACACTAAATCAAGTCGAATTATCGAATCACTGATGTAATCGAAAGAGCACTAGAAGAGAACTGTGCAACGATATTCCTCAATGTGGCCCAAGCATTCAACCGAGTGTGGCACGAGGGCCTCGAATACAAGCTGGAAAAATATCTACCACAACAAATGAGCCAAATTCTTCATTCATACATCACTGACCATCACTTTAGAGTCAAGCGTGGTGAAGAATATTCAGATCTTAAAAAGATATGTGCTGGAGTGCCATTAGGCAGCGTTCTCGGACCTGTCCTTTATTTGCGATATCTCGCAGAGCAGTACAGCAGTGACGGCAACATTTGCCGATGATACTGCTTTACTCGCTATTGGAAATAAAATTTATTCAGCTACCAACAAACTCCAAACAGCTGTCAAAAATGTCACCAATTGGACAAATAAATGGCGCATTAAATTAAATGTGCCGAAGTCGACCCATGTCAATTTCACCAACAGCAAATTTAATTATATACCAGTGATAGTCAACCAGAAAAGAATCCCATATGCCAACGAAGCAAAGTATCTGGGCATGACTTTGGATGCCAAACTAAGATGGAAAACGTATGTAAAGAAGAAACGTGAGCAACTGGGTCTCAAATTCAGAAAAATATATTGGCTACTAGGGCGCCAGGCTATGTTGCCAATGCATAATAAACTGCTTCTTTATAAGCAAATTCTGAAGCCTATATGGACTTATGGTATCCAGGCTATGTTGTCAATGCATAATAAACTGCTTCTTTATAAGCAAATTCTGAAGCCTATATGGACTTATGGTATCCAGGTTTGGGGATGTACCAAGAAATCTAATCAAAATCTAAAGTCATTCAGATGTTCCAAAATAAAGTACTTCGCAGTATTGTCAATGCCCCGTGGTACATCCGAAACGAAGACATCCATCGAGACCTGAAAGTGCCTATGGTCGAAGATGAGATCAAGAGGTTTATAAGCAAACATCAGAAGAGGCTGGAAAGCCATGAAAATGTCGAAGTGATCTCGTTACTCGACAACAACGGACTTATTCGGCGGCTGAAGAGACTGAAATTTCTTCAAGTAGTCATCTCTTAGTACCAGGTATGCCCACAAGGTAACGTAATAAAACCGTGGAGGGAAATATTACAGAACTCTTTCACCCTTTCTCCACGCGGTGCCACCGATCGCCTTCGCCCAACTGTCTCCACGCGCCGTCATGTATGTACTATACCCGAGCTTCCAAGCAAAATGTTACGAGCAGTATATATATATATATATATATATATATATATATATATATATATATATATATATATATATATATATATATATATTGTAAAAACAAAATCTTTGGTTTTTATTTTTATTACAACATTCATGTTTCATAAAAATAAATTCAAAAAACAAAAAAAAATTGTTAAAAATTTTCTTGTTTCTTTTCAACTTATTTTTGATATAACGTCCCGATTTTTTTCTTTTTCTTTATTATAGAGTCTTAAAAAAGTCGCTAAAAAAGATCTCTATTTGAGCCCTTTATACTATACAAAAAAATACATATATTAAGATTCTTATTTCATCCTAACATGGAAGTTCCTCACATTTCACCGATCATTTTTCAAAATGAAAAACAGGTCGACAAAATTCGCAGTCGTGAATCCTCATATAAAAATGATTTTTTTACATGTCCCGAGAACGTTTTCTTTAACGAATGCGGAAAAACCCTTTGCAGCGTTCCCGTGAAACTGCCTCTCCGAATAGAGAGGGAAACGACGGCGCTAGGAAAACCTCCATAAATGTTGGAAAAAACCCGCCGTTTGCTGGAAAGCGATTTGTGTGCACGGGGAAACTTGTCTCAAAGCAGTCGAGGGGATCGATGTTGCCAAGATATGAATAGTGGTTGGAATTTTAAAGATATTCAGCTATAAATAGAAATGTGTATTAATATTAATATTTTCGACCATAACTTCTACTAAGAAATATAAAATAAAATTAACTGCTAAATACTGAATATCTAAAAATATTTTTAAAACGAAACCATTTACATATACGCATAAACAGCTAAACAATTTATATTTGTTTAAATATCTTTCCAGCTAGATATTTCTTCATGTTTGTTAGAAGATATAAGAGGTTAATATTTATAGTGTGTTCGAACTTCAAGTTATCCCGTATTCAGAATACGGGGTGTGGCTATTAAATAACCAGACAGACGCTGCTAAGAGGAAGTACCCAACAGCTATTTAGCGCTCGTTCGGATTAGAGTGGCTTTTGTTCTTCGCCGGAAAATGGTAAATAGATGCAATAGAGCAACGAAATGTTGTGAAATTTCACTTAAAATTTTAAAAACCGCTAATGAAGATTATTGTTTATTAAAAGAATTGTATGGCAATGAATGTTTATCGCATGTACGTGTTTTTGAGTAGTTTAAGAGTTTTCTTCCATGTCAAAAACGAAAAACGAAAACGTCAAAATGAAAATATCGAAAAAATCGGTTATCTGGTTCCATCTGACCGTCGATTAAGTATTCGCGTGTTTGCTTAAACTACACGAATTGTCGAAGAATGCGTACGGCAAATTTTACATAATAAATTTAACCTTCAAAAAGTGTGTGCCAAAATGGTCCTTAAAATTCCACAAGAACAACAAGAAGCTCGCAAAAATGTTTATACTGACACTTTGAATGCCATTGAAAATGATCCAAACTTGTTAGAAAGAACAATAACATGTAACGAATCGTGGTTTTTTACTTATGATCCTGAAACGAAGCGCCAATCCATGCACTGAAAGAGCCCAAACTCACCGAGAGCCAAAAAAGTTCGAGTGAGCAAATCATAATTCAAAGCATTGATGATTGTTTTTTTTTTTCGATATTCATGGGATTGTGTACCTTCACTAGGTTCCTGAAGATCAAACTATTAATCAACATTACTACCTTCACGTTTTTGCTGAACTTCGTGAAAGAATAAGCCAAAAACAACCCGAATTGTGGAAGGACAAGTCATGGGTTCTCCAAAAAGACAATGCGTCGGCTCATTCCACATTGTCTGTCAAGAGGTTTCTAGCCAAGTACATATTCGTCGGATCCGCCATATTCATTGGATCTTGCACCGTGCGACTTCTGTCTGTTTCTTAAGGTAAAATCTGCACAAAAAGGAACACGATTGATGTCCGTTGAAGCTGTGAAAGAGAAAGCGGCACGCGTTCTGAAGAAGCTGATCGAAGAAGACTTCCAGCACTTTCAAACAATGGAAGATTCGTATGCAGCGTTGAAGGGATAGAGAAGGGGTGTATATTAAAGGTGATAATAAGTAAATATGTCTGAAATTGTATGAAATCAAAATAAAATGTTTTACAGTGTCAGTCTCGTTACTGAATAGTCATAGCTCGTAGTCTCATCTCTCTCATAGTCACATCTCGTAGTCATCATGGAATCTTTCACATCAGAGCATCACTTTCACATTATCGATATTTATTATCAAAATCAGTGTTCGGTGTGCCAAACTCATAGAGAACTTCGGGAATTGCATGATGGACATAATCGCCACACGACCAAACGATGTTCTCGCCGAGTTATCGACAAATTCCGAACATACTGCTCGATATTAAAACAAAAACTGTGCATTCGAAGAAAATATCGTCGCTGTTGCTGGCAGTATTGATGAAGATCCAAATTTATCAATTCGTCGTCATTCGCAGAAATTTGGGCTATATTATTATTGTATTACTCGACTACGTGGAAAATTTTGCAATGAAATCCCTAAAGATATTGGTTTGGTGTTTTACAAGATCCAGCTTGTCCAAAACTCAAGTTTGCGTCGTATGTTCGGTGAATCGGCTAAAAATCATTTGCAACTTGACCCAAAATTTTTTTCAGCGACCAAGCTCATTTTTGGCTAAATCGTTACGTTAATTGTAATTGTAATCGTTACGTAAACAAAATCGTCACATTTGGAATAAAAATAATCCTAAAATGATGCAAAAATTACCGTTGTATCCAGAAAATGCACCGTATGGTGCGGATTTTATGCCGGTAACATCAATTGGCCATATTTCTTTAAAAATTAAACTGGAAAACAGGTTACCGTTAATGTGGGTCTTTACAGAGCGATGATCAATGATTATTTAATTCCGAATGTGAATGGTATCGATCTGGAGGAGATGTGGTTCAAACAAAATGGCTCCATATATCATACAATCAACTTAACCATCGATTTATTGAGGGAACATTTCGCTGAGATCATTATTTCGATCAACGAACCTATTAATAGGCCACTCAGGTCAGATAATTTAACGCCTTTAGACTATTTCCTTTGGGATATGTTAAATCTTTGTTCTATGACGATAAACCAGCAATTATTGACACCTTGGAAGCTGATTCGAAATTCGAACAACTGCAGACATAAAACCCGAATTGCATGAAAAAGTGGTCGGAAATTAGATTGACAGAATGCGTTTTATCGGCAGTGGCTCCGGCGGACATTTGTCTGAAATTGTTTTCATGACATAAAATATTTATACATGTTTTTAATTTGTTATCTATCACTTTTATTTTTAAACAAAATGTGTGTGACTATTGTTTCGTAAAACGACTTTATATTCTCAAACACTACTATAAAACTAAGATTTTACAGCAGTTTATATATTCTATTTACCTAATTTTATACTTTTATTGGGGTTAATTTTTTCTAATATTTTAAATAGTGGGGAATTTCGGAGATTCGTCTGTTTAATAGATGTCCGATCGTTTAATAGATGTCTGACGGAATTTTATTATATTTATAAATTTCAATAGCTTCTAAAATGTTTAATTTTTTGCTTTTGGGCGCTGTAGGTATAATTTTCAAATTTGTAATCGTTTGTTTTACGAAACTATAGTCACACAAATTTTCTTTAAAAATAAAAGTGATAGATAACAAAGTAAAAAATTGTTTTATTCCTTTTTTGAAAAATTAACTATCACAATGTAACGGACAAATCAATCAATAATATGAAATAAATAGGTTCAAATTATCTAATTCGATTGTTTTTCATTTGAATTAAAAAATTCGGACGCACTAAAAAATTTTTCATTTTCTGGTATGTAGTGATGAATCCAAGTTTCATAAGGTAAACGTGAATCACCGCAGAAACTCTCTCGGATTGCGCTTATACATCTTTAAACACAGCTATAATGTGGTACATCAATTCAATTTTTGGTCAACAATGGCCAAACGCGACACCCATAATTTTCTCATACCCAAATATTCGTATAGGATGTTCTATATGAATTCATCCGAGATGTTAATAATATCACCTCACAATTAGATAATACTTAAAATTTTCTTCGGCTTTCGCAATGGTTTTTCATGCAAAAAATAATTGTTTTTTTATATATTTTTCACTATATCCTCGTATATATGATCTGTATTAAAAACTGAGATCTGTCTTGTAAAAGCATGCAATTATCGGGCAGATGAGCACTATTACAATCGATTTTTTTTTTAAATATTAGAATAAATTGTGGTAAGCTTATCTACATCTGACCTGGAATTAACGCATTATTCTCCTTATTGATATGGACTATTCCTTAGTATCTAAAATTTTGGCTTCATTGTAATTAAAATTGTCTGATTTGATAACTACAGATAGTCAATTATTTTTTGGCACATGATTATTCGCATACACATACCAATGCTATGCATATGATCATATCGATGGTCAAGAAACATAATTATATATATTATTATTATTAGTTGCGTATAGACCCGGTTGGATCACGCAAAACATTCTGACTCATTTTCGAGTGTTCTTTCTGATCCTCCACACCAATCTCATCCTTTCTCCGTGGATTCTCTTTCTTTCCTCCGTCAACTTTGTTCCCGATCTTCTTCGAAACTTCGTTTCTGTACGTTCTTCCATCCTCAATCTCTGTAGGAACCATTTGTGCCTTTCCCAGATCAGCTCTGACTTGTGATCCATGGTACTGTTGACTTGACACCTTGTATGTATGTAAGAATTCTGTTGGTGAGTCTCGTCGATGGGAGTCTACTGATATGTCCATAGAATTTCAACTTTCTCTTTCTTATGTCCGCGGCTACGTTGAACATTTTCTCTGTGGTCTTTCGAGAATGTAGTATGTCCTTCCTCTGTCAGTTTTGAGTTAAGAATTTTCCTCATATAATAATACCTATATCTAATAAATTAACTAAAATGTATTACTGTTCTAAATAAAATATATTTTATCAACCTCTAAAAACAAGAACAAGCTTATTTACTAACCCAATATATTTAAGTAAATTTTTACATAACAATAAGGAAAGTTTTGCTCATTATTTCATGAGAATACTTGTAACTAATTATAGCATAATTATGCAGAGTTGACCAACAGCGGAGCATAGAAATGCCACAAACCCTTCTAAAATCCTAATCGGTGAACAACAACGTGTTCAATCGCTATTTTATCCCTCTTAACAAGTATGGCACGTGCCTTCAAAACTAGCATAACGAGTTGGATAACGCCCCATTTTACACCATAATTGGTTCGGCTATTCTTTGTGTTATTTTTTACTTTTCCTTTGACGTATAACCAGAAATGTATTCAAATTTTTAGTTCGACTATAGTCGTACAAAAAAAACATGCTGTGTTCTTCTTTTGTAATTTTGAAAACTAAAATAAATTATATCAGAATTAACAATGGAATGGATTTATATATTTTCATTGTTAAAACCATCGTAGTACTCGATTTATTAATATTTGAAAGTTTACGAAATGTTATTACGCCTGTGGCCCTTTTTATGTGCGTTTATCTTAAGAACGAGCATAGAACGAAATAAAGTAATCCAGAAACAAATCTGACAACTATAAAATGCAATTTTATCTTTTCTGTGTAAATCGTAATAACAAGGAGGGTAGAATTTTAAAACAAACATCGATTGTCGAGCAATAAAATCGAATTATGCTTTTAAAAAGTCTTCTCAAACTTAAAACAATATATTGCGTTAAAATTTAGTTGAGAATGAGGAAATATATGATCTTAAGAATTAAAAAAAATCCATCATAATTATAGATTGAAAAAAACGTACAATTTTTTAGTTGGGGATCTGTTTTCAGACAACTTTTGTAGTGCGTCGACAAGGTGATTCTTTCATACACCTAGATGTCAAATTTCAGATAGCTTCGTTCATTAACTCTGTTTTGACAAATGTTTAGTCTAGAGCAGCTTAATAATAATTCTGAATAATAATTCTTAATAATAAATTTTGTAACCTATTTTTTAAGCATTTACCGCCACCTACCTCACTAACTTCGATATAAATGTAAGTTAAACATTTATTTGGATAAAAATATAATTTGCTGAAATGGATTGACAGTATTCAAGCATTAGTTAAAAAGAAAGCACCCGAAGTTATCTGGACATACAGTCATAAAATACATATTAAGCTGGGTCACAATACAAATTTCATACAATACAAACATCAATACAAATTTGCGTTGTGTGGGCTGTATATGTTGTAGGGATGTGCCTGCGCGGCAATGTAGATGCTCTGACACACAAATATTGTCGCCGCACACCACGCTCACGAACTATCTGTTGTTCACCAGATAATTTAAACAAATTGTTCCAGTAAATTCAACACACACTCAAAATGTTATTCTTGGGACAGGTGGTGAGCAGGACTTTTTTTTCTCGAGACTTTTTCGAGAATTTTCGAGAAATTTCTAAAACTTGTAAAAAATCACAAATTTGTTAATTAACTTATTAACAATCATCAACATTTATTATTTATGCAGACTTGTTTAAATTACAAACTAAATAATAATAACTTAAATAAACTTAATACAAACTAAATTAAACTATGCGTATCTTCCTATAAAAATTTAATTTGGCTTTTTATTAAAAACTAGATACTTTGAATATGTATCTTAGCTTCCTTTTTAAGGTTAGTTCACAGTCTTTTAATAAAACAAATAGTCGGTACCTCAAGTATCTTCATAAAAACAATATTTAAATTAAAGTTACATACATCTTTCTTCCTATAAATAAGTAAAACTTTTATTCACAGTCTTTTAATTAGGTACATAAAAAAAACAAAAGAATCTTGAAAATAGTCTAGCTTATTAGCATTAAAAACATAGGATAAAATAAATATCTTCGGAAAAGATAAGACCTTCGGCATTACGAGAAGTAGTTGCTCTCTCGATAGCCCGTTTCAGTTGAAATTCAAAAGTTGTGGTTCTGGTCTCCGTGTATCTTGTGTTTGTATTTGGACGTCATCTTCGGCTGAATTTGAGCTGCTGGGAAATAATCTATTAAACAGCTCTTCCGCAAATTTGATCAAACCCGTTTTAGTACCTGATTAAAGAAATCGGGGTTAACATTTCGCCTATCATTGATATTCTTCTTAAGATGTTCCAAAAATTTTGTGGCTAAATCGTTTTCCATCGATTCTAGTTTATTGATCAACACGTCTATTAAACTTGAAGAGATTTATTACTAAACACCAAATCACTTTTTTGAACTGCTGGACGCACGTTTCGCTAACCATGTTAGCATCATCAGGAGGTGATTTAATCTCATTAGCCAAGTATCATATTTTAGTTTTAGAATTAGAATATCAATCATCATTCTCATTTGTCAATCAATCATCTTCAGTTGATGCTAACATGGTTAGCGAAACGTGCGTCGAGCAGTTCAAAAAAGTGATTTGGTATTTAGTGGTAAATCTCTTCAAGTTTAGTATTTCACACGAAAGGTTCCAATAGAAGAATTGAACACGTCTATTATTGCCTCTGACGTCAGGATCGTAGCATGTTTTCTCGATAAAACCTCAACAGACAACTTTAATGGATGTAAGACGCCTAACAATGATTCCAGAACGCCGGTTTATCATTATTCCACATTAAGGACATATTCAAATCAATCAATGACTTTTTGATCGCATTTTTGAGTTTTAGGAATCGTTCAACTATTTGCATTATCGAGTTCCATCTTGTACGCATATCTAACAACAAATTCAACTCATGGTCAAAAATTTGCCAAAACAGATAAATGTATAGCTTGATTTAGGCATAGGACCATCTCAGTTAGGCTTTCACGTCCGAATTTAACCATGGCATTGGGATCATCAATAGTCACAGCTAGTATCACTAGCAGTCTTGTTCAAAACACAAACCAAATCCTTCCAAACAATTTTCTACGATCTCCCTCGTCCTTGTATCTCTGCATTGACCCGGGATATAAACAAGTGACAAATTAAAAACTGCGGCATCTGTGTGATGGATACAAATGTTGAAATACCTCCGATTTCTTAAACTTGTCCATTCATCGATGTTTAGGCTGAATAGATCCGATTTGGTTTGTCGTAATTGACCTAAAAAAGTTATCGTTTCCTTCTTGTTTTCTTCATAAAATTGAAATATTAGCTTCATTACATTGGACTCATTCTTCGGTAAATTTAAGGGGGGAAATCCCTTTAGACGCCTCAAAATGAATCATTTTTCAATTATTTTTTATAAAATAGCGGCTCAGTATTATTTTTTTCTATTTTTATCTTTTTCTATTCATCTGAAATACAAAAAAAAAATCTTTCTGTTTCTGTATTAATCCAAAAATTAAGTAAGCTTTAAAACAAAAAAAATTCAAAGTTTGTACTATTTTTTCGACATTTTTATCGCAAAAAGTACTTTATTTACACGAAATCCTGAAAAAAAAACTTCCTTCTGATGATGATAGAAAAAAGCCTCCGAAAATTTCAATCAAATCGCTCAATAACTTTTTGAGTTACAGAGCGAGCAATTTTTAAAAACACAGTTTCGCGATAATGGCATTTAAAGTTTCAGTTCGATTAAACGATTAGTTTTAGTGACTTACCGATGAATAATACGTATAATAGACCTTTAGTCTCTTTAAAAAGCTGTTTTTTTTTTTACCTGCAGCTGTTTTCGGGCTGTACGAGCTGTTTTTGTCTCGTTACTCGCGCATCATCGGTGGTTTCGGCGAAAACTTTGGCATAGGTGCCAATAATTATTCTTGCACTATACACATGAATACACTTAAACTATCACTTGAACTTGACCCGAAATTTTCTCCTTGTCTATCAGTAAATTGATTACCTTGATAATCTTTAATTATCTCTTTGTAGAATTTTTTCGAGCCGTATTATACAAGAACGAAAAAAAGATATCTTAAATAATATAAAAAGCACTGAAATGTCTACATGTTGTATTAAAAACAATCATTTTATAGATATAAAAACAATGTTAAATTAGTATATTCAGAAAAGAAAAGTAAAAAATTATACTTACTAGAAATATTTAAAATAAAAATATCCTTAAGAAATGGTCATATAATAACCACGAACGACCAGATAAATTTCCAAAACACCCCGGTAATAGATAAAATCATATTATAATTGAATAGCCCGGTTTTTACCTGCTGATATTTACAACTCAGCATCTACGGTTTCGAGGTGCTGAAGCCTAATGGCCTAACGCATCAGAGCTCATTCGAAGCAGTGCATTCGTTGCGCTAACATGGGTTAAGTACTGTACATTAGCAGAACCCTCCGTTCTCTGTCTCTGCTAGACAGTGATCCACTAACTCTTTCGTTTGGGCATCTCAGAGGCCAAGATGATGATTAAACTCGCGACCCAGACGAGATATGCGGGCTTCGGCGCGCTCGACTCTATGTGCGATAACTCCGTAATTATTTCATATTTTGATTTTTCCTCTTGCCAGTGTACTATCAATATATTATATTTCCGAAATATGAAAAAAATCGATTTTTTGAAAATTCTAAAAGGATTTCCCCCCTTAAATCATCTTAGCTGAAAATATTCAAGTAATTTGACGAATTGTGAGATCATCTTTTGCAGCTAAAATCGATAAAATTTCGCCGAGGGACTGTTTATGTTTTGGTTCAAATGTAAAAGTCTTTTGAAGATTTCGATTTCATTAGTTGCAACGGGTGCTCATCTTTGATACGAGTTCCACAGCCGACTGAAGTGGATTCCACTGTTTAACTTTGTATTTATATCGAAATCTTATGGATATATTTTTTTAACCCTCTTGTATTTGAGCCTTTTATGGAAACCTTTTTAGGACATTTAAGGCATTGCGCGGACGTTTCGCCTTTGATCTTAGAAAAATGTTTCCACACTTTCGACCTCTCTAAGAACAGTTTTAACACGCATTTATTTATAACCATATATTTTATTTATAATAAAGTTTCTTTCAATATGTCGCTGTCGACTAAAATTGTTGAAACGAACGAAGGTGCAGTAGGGCGCGCGGAAGATTACAGCTCGACACTTTCTTCTCGTCTCGAGGTAGGCCAGATTTCCCGAGAATTTTCACTTCGAGAAGTCTCGACCAGAGACCCTAGTGTGTATAGACATACATAACAGCGAGGGACTTATCACTATAAGTGATGAACTTAACATTTTCACAAAACGTAGGAAAGTTTTAAACTACATAAAAACGGTTCTTTAAAAGTTAGGTTGATTGCAAAGCTGTCTGAAGATATGGAAGGTAATTATACTTCATTTTTATACTAATTATACTCAGATTTTCTTAATCCCCAATTCACTGATTGAAATATGATGAACGGTTGTGTGAGTCAAATTCAACTTTTTCCCGATCATTCTGATCATCTACCAACGATCAGACGATACAAGATCCGGATTCTTTGGACATGTTTATCACTTCACGGAATCTATCACGAAAAAAATTCCTACTGACCACCAAGTGACTCTAGGGAGTTCAAACTCGATCTAAAGCTACATCGCATTGATTTGCCGCTCCTCCAAAAGAAAAGCCACCAGCGTTGCCAGATCGAACTATTACAAAAATTATCAAATTTTCTTCGATGATACTATTCCCCCGATTTAACGCCTATTTTCACACCTCAAATATACCTAAGCCAAAAGTTTTCATGAGATAACGATGCTAATTCTGTTGTGAATGCTTCTTTTGAAGAAAAGAAGGTTCTAAATTGCTTTAAGACAGAGAAACTTTACAATTTCTGGGGTTCAAAACTTTTCGCAATGGCAGACGATCATGTTTAAAAAGAAATATAGTTTCAAACCGAAAAGTATTTTATTTAAAGATCTAATATATAAAGATCGTAATTTTTGTTTGGTTTTCATTAAACTACCGAAATATATTGTTCTTTAAATATAACTATATGGTTTTTAAATGAAGCTTTGTCATATAATATTAATTAATACAATTTTTTTTAAATATGAATATATGAAAATAAATGGAAATTAATAACAATTTAAAATAAATTTGTTTGTTTGCTTTTTATATTTTTATAATAAATAAAAATAAAAAAACGAAAGAATTGAATGGAATGGAATGGTATTTTCCAGTGAAGTTATGGAAGTTCTTTTATGTAACTCGATTGAATACGTGCAAGGCAACATCCGATATACAAGAGTTTGGTAAAGAAAAAGTAATTTCTTCTCTAGAGGTATAAAACCAAACTACATTGTTTTAAACACACTAATAACAGGCTCAAATAATTCGAAGCATTAAACAACCAGCTTAGAGAAAAGCACTTACGTCACCGGACTTGTGGCCCGGGCACCGGAAAATGGGCTCCAAATAGGGTACTGAGAATGTTTTGCTTCGACGAACAAGAACTGAAAACACTGCTGTTTTCAGATATTTTTCAATCGTAATTTTTATGCTTTTGAAAGAGTTTGACACGTGGCTTTGAAACCAGTTTAATGAATTGGATAAAGTCCTAGATTACAATATAACTGGTTTGGATTTACTTTAGCATTTTCTTTTCTTTTCATCGCTCACCAACAACTAGAAATATATTCGAGGTTTTAAGAAATATTTTCATAAATAAGATTTGTGTCCTGTGTGTTTTAAGAAAAAAAAACAATTTTAAAATTATCAGTTGCCTGAATTACTAAGAGCATTCTAATATTAATTTTATAATAATTCGATTGTGTACCAGATATCGTTAGGGTAATAATAATTTTTCTATAAATTTATCTGGAGAATGGTAATAAAAAGAAATATACTAATCCATCTACAAATCTGGTAAATATAAAACATAAATTTTATCTTCTCTGTGCAAAACGTAGTATCGAGAGTAGAATGCTAAAATATATATCGATTTTAAAGTAACAAAAAAACAATCATTTTAACTTTTTGATACATCTTTTTAAACTTTAAAGAATGTTTTGTGCTTATATCTATCTGAAAATAATGAAAATCTCTGAAGAAGTAGAATATAAAATTCATTAAATGATTAAAAAATTATTCGAGTCTTCAGATGCACTAAGCTAATAAGGTTTACGTTTTATTAATTAATACAAATTTTTATTCTTCAATATATTTTTACTGTTTCTAAATGGGGGTTAATCAATAGTAATAAATAGATAGGATATATGAAAATCTGTTCATTTAATTTAATTTTTAATACTAAACTCGAAAAGATTTACAACTAAACACCACATCACTTTTTTAAACTCTCGAAAAGAATTGATCTACTTTTTTAATACAACAAATGATATCATATGATACATTTATTAATTTTTTCATTCATTTAACAACAGAAACTTTAGAAGCTAATCGTAGCTTCTGTAAACATTCTAATTCTCCGACGCGTCATTAAGAGGCAATTTATCATACTATTTGCAAATGCAATTTGAACAACAGTCGGACTCAGGACAACAGAACAGGATATATGCTTACACATCAGTCCAAGAGCACCGCGAAACGTTGAAAATATTGGAGCGCTCTCGTGTGGAGCAAACCGTGAAGAAATCTCCAGAAATATCGATTTGACGACGTGGTACACAACTGGGAATTTCTCCACGCATTTTACGCTGAATTCTAAAAAGTGACTTGCACATGTTTCCTTATAAAATTCAAATTGTTCAAGATCTGTTGCCTACAGATAATAATAAGTGATTAGAATACTGTAATACCATAATAAATACTTTCATCAAATTGACAGTTTACATAGAGCATTGATTTTAAGGCTCTCGTTCTAAATCTAAATGTCCTGGAAGAGAGAAAGATATAGCGAGAATCTATGGTAGAAGGAGAGATACAAGAATCATTATATTAAATGTGATATACCATTATATCCATTATATCAAGTCGGTATCTTACAGATAGTGATCTATCCTGAATGACAACAGTCAGACAGGTAGAAAGTTAAATTGAGGAGAAAGAATGGAACTGAGGAATGAATGTACATGTTGTAAATAGTGATTGTTTTTCCAAGATATGTGGAGATAACAGTGACTTCCTAGTTGACCGTAACGTTAATTTCGGGAAAATCAACAGAAACATGTATGAGAATAGCGACACCATCAGAGGATCTGAGAGCATATTCTCGATCTTTTCTAACAAAGCAATAATGTTTGAGTGTAGGGAGCTTGTGTTAAAATTAGTTTCTTGAATTAGAAAAACGAAAGGTTTTCATATTGATATCAGAAATTTGTTGATCTTATTAATAAAGCCATTGCAATTACTCTAAAAGTGACACAGGTATTGGGAAGGGGGAATATAACCAACCTTACTGAGTAAATAAGTGAGTTAGGGATTTAAAAGTAATGGGGAGGTTGAAAGTTAAAACTAGCTTAGAAAATGTTAATTTTCATGTCTTCGCAGAAGATTAAACTGAGGATTTTGAGTTGCTTTTGACGCCTTTTGGTTTGGCTCTACGAGGGGGTTTAGGTGTCCTACTACTGGAGAGAGAAAAATGAGGAGATGAGGGAGAATTGAAAGCTCTTTGAGAATGAATGAGGAATTTGATTCTGTTTTTTGTATCGAAATATGAAAGATTCTGGACGGTACTGATGCCTTGTCTTTCTATTATTCTTTTTAATATTGGGCATCTTCTATAATGAGGACAATTTTCTGTAATGAGGGGAATGATCATTGCTTCAGTGAGGAAGATTAGAAGAAGAGTTGCCATGGGAGGGTTTACCATACCAGAATCGGATTTAGAAGACACATGGCCAAAGAGTTGGCAATGGTAGTATCTAAGTGGTTGAGGTTGACGCACTTTGAGGGTCGGAAAATCGGTTAATATATTCAGGAAGGCAGTGCAGTTTAAAAGAGAGGACGTGACTAGATGATGGAGTAAAGACACCGTTCTTTTATATATGTAAACGTTTTACTTCGATTATACTCTTCTCTTTAAATTTTTCTAAAATTTTATCTTAGCTGCACAGTTGTAGTTCCATGCAAGAAACCACTCCCCTACAGAGAATACGATGTAAAGCTGTATTGCATTTGTTGAAGGTTCTTTCAGTGTCAGCTGTGACAAGAAGTGAGTTTAATTACTTAACGTTTTTGAGCGTGCCAACAGAATTAATGAGTAATTGTGGATTATAAAGAAGTTGTGTTAAGGAGACATCATCACCATTACGAATGATATTAAAGAATCTTCCAAATGATATTGATGAGCTAGTTGGCAGAGTAGTGATTATGTCTCGCTTAGACCCTAAGTTATAAAGGTCTCAAGAGTAGGGATGAAAGCAAGAACACGCGGGCAGTGCACCTTATCCCCGCTACCATAAATTGACTAAAATAACGGAAGATATTTTACGACACCTGGTATCCTCAGCTGCTATTCAGCCCTTGCCACGGTACGGCTAACAGTTTACTTTAAGAATAGACTCGGGGCCTAATCCATGGCCATGATTCGAAGTATACGTTAAGCTGTAGGCCCTGTCGTAAAATTGCCCAGTAACTGATGAGCCATAAATCATTTTACCATTAAACATTCAAAATTAATATAAATTCAAATTTTATATAATTTTTAAATGCCTTTTATTGACATCTGACACAGTTTCAGGTCTTACAGCAGACTTACAATTCATATATTCTAGGAAAATCAAACGAGTTTGTGTAAAACAAAAACTAATTTTAGTATTTGTGTTTCAGTATATATATATATATATATATATATATATATATATATATATATATATATATATATATATATATATATATATAATTATTATCTTCTTCTTATTGTGCTATCTTCAAACGAAGGTTGGCGACCATCATGACTACCTTCACCCTGTCCATAGCTGCTTTAAACATTTTCCCAACTTTTGCAGCCATGACATTCTTGGTCTTTCCACGCTTCTTCTCAGGTCTATCTTTCTCTGCATAATGAATTTCACTAGTTCGTAACATTGTTCACTCAATACATGCCCGAAATTTTTTGGGGTAAAATTTCGGTGGGTATTCTAAGTAGGATCTTTTCTATTTTTCTCCAGCGGAAGAAACAGTTCATCTTATAGTATGTGTTGCGAGCTGTTTCTATCATAGTTTTTATTTCTTCGGTGTAATCATTCCTTATATTAACCCAAGCTCCTAACTAAAGGATCTTTCTAATTGGGCGGTTTTTTTTAATTCTTAAATATAACACAGAATTTAGGTTTATTTAAAAAAACTTTTTATTGATAATTGAACCATAGTGTGTGGCATTTAAATACGAAAAAAAATGTCTGCCAAATTACCACCTTTTGCAGCTCCAAAAACGTCCACTCTTTTGTCAAAATTTTGGATGATATTTTGGCATAACCGTGGCTCTATCTCACCAATGACTCAAATAATTTCATGCTTTAGTTCAAGAATCGATTGTGGATTGTACTTATAGACCTGGCTTTTCATGTAACCTCAAAGAAAATAGTCCAATGGTGTCCAATAACATGATTTTGGTGGCCAATTCACATCACCGTTCCTTGCAATAATTCGTCCAGAAAATTTCTATCTACAAATCAATTGTTAAATTAGCAGAATGAGATGTAGCGCCATTCTGTTAGAACCACATATCCTCCAAATAAATATTATCCAATTCAGCTTACAAAAATCCAGTTATTATCACACGATATCGAACACCATTCACAGTTACAGCCAGTTCACCAGTAGTATTCCGAAAAAAATACAGTCTAATTATTTCTCCTGGCCATAATGCACACCAAACAATGACTTCTTTAGGATGTAAACTCCCATAAATCAATCTTGGATTTTCCTCACCCCAAATGCGGCAATTTTGTTTATTAACAGAGCCATCAATTTCAAAATGTACTTCATCTGAAAAGATAATTTTTTGAGAAAAATCATACAACTGCGGCTATATATTACCAGACCACTGCGGCTATATATTACTCTTCTTTTATCTTCCACCGAATCAGTTTCTTGAAATTTTTGAACAATAGGATTAATAATGCTTTCAGATGGACTGTTGTTCAAACCGAAAAATTCGCATAATTTTAAAAAAACATTCAACAATTTTAACGCGTTGTAGTATTGCGTGCGACTCCATTTATATAAATGTCATACATTACACTTCTAAAATGAGACTAGACCTAGGCAAATTCACAAACCAAAAAAATCAAAAAAACCGCTGATTTTAAAAGACCTGTTACTTGTATCTATTTACTCCCTCAATATTATTCTTGAGCTGAGTATTGGCCATTGGATAATTTAGTAAAACTCATGTGTTTTGTTTTCTTTAGATTCATATTCAATCCGTATATTTTGCAAATTACTTATATTTATTAATATAATTACTTATTACTTAATTATTTATTGGAATACCTTATATTATTAACACTTATATTATTAGCACATTAGCGATCATATTCAAACACGGGTGATCGCCGTATATCCCACAGATACACAATGATATATTTTAGAAAACATGCCATTTGTGTCGTGAGAATTCTCTAAAAATAAAATATAATGACAAAACTTTTGTACGTTTTATATTTTTAATATCCATTATCTGTTTGATTCTCAACATTTAAGTTTCTTTGCATGTATCCTTCTAGACAGACGAAAGCGGAATGTTGCAAACAGAGATAAGAACCATATGTTTTACAATTGTTTCTGTTAGGTGCTTTTTTTTTCATTTCTTAACGTTTACAACGCTTTGGAGAATTGTTCTGTTGACTACTTCCTTCACCGCTATCATCGTTTTCCATATCTGGCGTATTTGTTTTTGACAGTAACTTTTTTAGACGCAAAGACATTGTCATAGGCAAAAAAGGTTTCGTTGATCTTCGTATAAGATGTTCTTGAAAAAGAGTTGAATGAAGAATGAGTTGATTGAAGTCTTGAAAGAGTCTATAAGAAGTTCTCTCCCAAGAATTTTCAAAAATATTCTACGAGGTGGTGGATCATTTCCGTTACACAAATTTATTATCTGGGCATTTATACTGGCAACATTTAACTTTAAAAAAATCACCATCAGCCATCGCCGGGTGTTTCTAAGTACATTGTAAGCAGAACACATTTTATCAACAATGTCGACTCCTGCTTTGGTTTTATTATAATAAGTGATTATTTCCGACTTTTTCTTTATTCCAGTTTCTTCATCTATAACACCATCATGATGCATGCTAGAAATCGCTAACACATTTTTTTTATTGCTCTTATTCTGAGTGACGTATGATACAAGCATTCCTTCCTTCCTATATGCAAACACACTGGAAAATATTTCTCGGTTTTTTATATCTTTTAGTGGCATAGGAATTTACCACTTGTTCTTCTTTAAAGTTCCAACGAATGACAAACGATGATCTGTTAGTGTCTCTAGAAGCGAAATGTCACTAAACCAATTTCGGCGGTAATGTTCATACGCTCAACCACGTCTAAACTTTTGTTGCTTAACTTATAAGGACCCTTGGGCTGCGTTCCGGCATAAATATCCATGTCACAGATATATAACTCGACAAGAGCAAACATTTTTGTTCCATATTTTGGGGGTTTTGATAGAATATATTGGATAAAGGAACATCTCCCTCTAAAAGCTTCAAGTTTTTCATCTAGTGTGACATATGAAGATTGACAATTTACAACAAACTGTTCAAAAATTTCACGTATGGGTACTAAGCGGTCATATTTTCTTATTTCTGCCTTTGTTTCTCTGTTATCAAATCTGATTGAATGGAACAAAAATCTGAATCTTTTCAGACTCATTGTCTTACGAAATATATCTACTATCTTTGTAGTGCCCGGCTATGTATAAAAGTCCCAAGAAAGCTTTAATTTCGAATTGTCGGTAAGTGATGTATCCCTGATATGACTGAATTTTTCCTTTACACTGTCAATATATTGATTGGTAAATTTCACAACTAAGTCTAACATATTTTCTCTAATGAGATACTGCCAGCATTCCATAATACTTGTAGCATTTTTTGCATCGCCGATAACATCTGGAAGTTTCTTGATAAAATTTTGCTTAGCAGTTCTTTTTCTGGAAGGAAACGGGACTTTCTTCCAAGAAAACCGCCCTACAATTTTTTTGTTACTTTTTCTTGTAGCTATATAACAATTTTCTTCGTCTTCTATAGCACTAGTAGAATCGACATCACTTTGTTCACATTCTGAATTTTACTGCCTTTCTTCTAGTCTCTCAGATCCATCTGTGTCATATTCCTCTTTAACATCATAATCGATGGGTTCGGGATTTTGATTTTGATGTTCATTCACTTCGTTGTCACTCCATTCGTCAAATAAAAGTTTAGGTATTTCTTCAATGCTTTTTTCACTTTCCTGATTGTAAAACTTCTTGTTTGTAGCCATTTTGCCTGAAGAAAAAAGAATACCGCTGACAACTAAATACAAAATATACAAAAGGTACTCGCGTTGTATCCATCAAAAACACAAGTCAAATCAAAAATATAAATTGTTTAATACTTACCAGAGTACTCGCAAAGAATCCGTCAGATACGTCAGAACTCCATTTACTACCACGCTGAATGTTTTTGAAATGAAATTCGATATTGACATCAAGGCACCATTGAACTACTACATTAAAATTAAATTATATTTAAATTAATTTTCTATTTAATAATTAAAATATGTAAATTAATTTTCTGATTTTAACTCGAGAATGAAAATGACATACTTCAAACTGTAAACTTACAAACAAAAATCTGATAACTATAACATACAAATTTGGTCTCCTTGGTGCAAAACGTAATGTAGTATCAACGTGTGTGGAATTCTAAAAGTAATATCGATTTTAGAACGATAAAATCGCATTCACTTTTATAAAAATATTATATATTCAACATAAAAGAATATTAAAATCTGAATCTGAAAATATAGGAATATATTTCCCTATTCTCTTTAAAATATATATTTTTCTTAAAATAAAGAAGTGATAAAATACATGTATAGTTTTGCTGTTCAAAGTAAACAAGTTCAAGAAAAATTCATGGCAACTTTTGATGTCTGGATTTTTAAATTACGACGAATCAATATTATTTTTGTTGTGAAGTTATAGTTTTATTTTTTTAAATTCCATTGATAACTTTTAAAATACGACTTTATTTATTGGCAGAGGCGAATCTGAATTACTAGCCAACTTTTAAATATAAAAAAACTTTTCTTATCAATTACATACTTATAAACTGGTGAGATTGACTCTGGATGTACATTGGTACGTACAAAAAAGGAAGTTAGTGAAGTTCAAAGTGTTTTTCTTCTCAGATAAACCAAGTAAGCCAGATGACATAAGCCAAAAAACCTTCTGTGTCACTGGCAAACAAAATAATATCTATCGTCTCTGGTACTTGTCCCCCAGAGAGGAGTAGTTCGAAGCGGTTGGCCCACTCCGTCCGGCAGCCAAGCTGCGGAAACACCAAGGAAGAGAAGATAATGGTTTTGTAAGTAGCACTGCTACGGAAATCTTTTCCTATCTACTTGCAATGAAGTTTCGGAATTATTTTAGAAAATAATCTCGGGTGTATGGAGGGCGTGAACGCGAACGAACCCTTGGGCTACCAGATGAATATAAAATGATAAAACGCAGAATTTGAATTATATAAATTATAATTGCCTTTTCCATTCATTGCATTATTAAAAAGAAAGCATAAATCCTTATGCAAAATATACTTTACATTACTCTTATTAATACCCAAATCAGACGTGTGCCGCCTAACAGAGCTAGTGACACTTCTCAGAATCGCCTCCGCTTACGCTATCCTTATTCCGCGGTGTATGGGCCGATCGTGAAGGATTAGATGGTTTTGTTTAAAAAAAATCTTCGTTGGAAATACATGTGTCCATCTAAGAATGGAGTTGCGGTTGGGGCTAACTGGGGCTGGAGTTGGGAAAGAAACATGCAATGCTTACACGTCTACAGTGATGTGATATATACTGAACAGCATCGAAGATAGATTTGAAGTACCTGCCTTAGACCGCCTCCTTCTAACAGAGAACTACCTCATTTTAAAAAAGTGCAGCGTTTCCAGTAGATCACTTTGCGATTTTTTTGTTACCACAACTTTTACTAGATAGAATTATTCTTACAAACGTTATTCTGCTTTTATATATATATATATATATATATATATATATATATATATATATATATATATATATATATATATATATATATATATGTATATATATATATATATATATATATATATATATATATATATATATATATATATATATATGTATATATATATATATATATATATATATATATATATATATATATATATATATATATGTATATATATATATATATATATATATATATATATATATATATATATATATATATATATATATCCAATGTTAAAATGCCACAAAGTTACAGTTCGAACAAATAAACACAAAAAAAAGAATTACCTTCAGTAAGTTCCTTGAAAGTTTGAAAATAAAAATAAACCAATCATTGTTAAAATTGTAAATGCACTTGTAAGTGTTTGGCATAAATAAATATGTATGCTCCTGATTGCATATTGGCACATGCAAACGTACATTGTAATTGCTATATATGTTTAAAACAATCGAATAGTTTCTCTACCAAAGTTCCGAAATATCTGCATTCGACTCTATAATTCTGCTTTAATTTCAAATAAACTTTGATAGATATGTAAAGCTAAGCAAAAAATATATCTGCATGTAATTTTTGAGCAAATAAATTCTCTTAAAAAGTTCAATAAATTTAAAGACAAAATGCTAATAAATGGAATATTTAATAATTCGAAATCGTATTTGACTACTATAAAACACAATTTTATCTCTCGAAAGCAAAACGTAGCATTAAACGAGACTTGAATTTTAAACGAGATATCGAATCCGGATTAACAATTACACTTTTACATAGCTCTGTTTAAACTTTGGATATATACAGAGTGTTCGGTAATGTTATGTTCAAATTTTGGAAACATAAAATAGATTCAATTCAAAGATCGAAAAACAGAATAGCGGTACGTTCATTTTGATCCCTTCCGAAGTTACAAACCTATGAAAGTATAAACAGTAGATAATCAGATATAAATGCCTAAACCAACTGAAGCTTATGTTACTTCATGAATCTATAATTAATGATATTTATAAAAATATCCTTTTTGTTGAATCCACGCTTGTTCTCGTATGCTGATAGATGAAGTGATAGTAGTTATTTCACCTTTATTTTCTCGTAATTGTTGAACAGCCCTCTAGTATTTGAAACTTATGCATACACTAAATATCTCATGTGTCTCCAGAAATAAAAATCTGCAGGATTATGGTCAGGAGATCTAAGTGTCCATGCAACAGGGCCACCGCGACCAATCCATCGTGGATAATTATTGTTCGTGTAATTCCAGACGGTAATTCATTCTCATAGGAAGAACTAAAGAACAAAGTAGCAAATTGTCGACGAAGCTAGCCCAATTTATATACATATAACTTCGAGATTTTTTAATTTACACTTATACAAGTTTATTAAATTCATAATACACGTCTCGCAAAGGAAGCTTTATTTGCCCAAAGGCAGATTCATCTTACTTACTTACTTAATCCTTCCTCTTAATACCCGAAGGTGTCAGGGTGAAATGACATTTCATGTGTTAACGAAGTTTCTCCATATTGTGCTTCCTGCCATGTTTTGCCTCTTTTTTTAATTGTTTCTATGATGTTATTCCATATCTTACAGGGCCTTCCCCTTTTGTCAGTGGCAGTTCGTGATGGAGGGCATTGGGGCGCTGCTTCTCCAGCATTTATCACAGCAACTCATTTTTGTGGTCCACCTGCTATATAAGGTTTCAATAGCACTAAAAGTAAAAAGGAGGAAGGGGAAAGCAAAAAGTCTTCAGCAGCAGAATTTTCTTCTACTCCCTCCCACTTTAAAAACTCATGAAACGCCACTGTTTTTTTGTTATTTTCCATCGCTCTAGCTTCCCAAACTGTCTTGGTTTATCTGTCTTGGTCCATTCTGTTTAGATGGCCTGATATCTTCTTAACATATAAAAAATTAGCCGTGACTGTAATAGGATCCAGACAGAATAAACTATATGACGATGGTGGTCTGTTTGAAGCAAACTTTGCACTTTCAGATAACGATATAGATAAGCCCACACGTTCCGAAAATCGACAAACAGCCATTTGTGTTTCTTCAGTTTGCCTACTCGACGTAATGGTACTTGGATTCGCAGTAACAGCATCTAAAATTCGTTCATCTAAATCTGCTGGCAATTTCACTTCTCTTTCAAAAAGATAATCACGTTATCGGGATTTTCGAAACTGCCTGTGTACTTCCAGATATGTTCTCTAATGAGGTATTAAGGTATCTGCTTAATTTGCACTCCCATTGCAATCACATATTTTAAATGACAAAATTCTCGAAATTTATTTTACATTTGCTACAAGAAATCACTATCGCAGACCCATAAAACTATAATGATCTGCGTCATATTGCTGAAAAATGAGACTTAGCTCAGCTTGCAGACACGGCTCAGACGAGATGAAATATTTCGGTTACATAATGGGATGCATTTTAGTTTCATTTGATGGTTACAGCAGATAGTTGGTCATACCATAAGTCCTGAAGTGATAGCTGTATGCCATTCTAATACGAAAGCAAAAATTTCGCGTTTGATCTCGAAAACGTTTGACCTTTCTACATATCCATTACAATCAGCTAAATAAAATCTCAACTCATCACTGAAGCAAATTAAGTTCAATTCCAGCACCTGTTCAATTCTAGGATGCTTGTAAGAAAAAGCACTCAATAAGAACGTTCAGCACTAATCCAGATCATAAGTAAATGTCGATTAACTATCATCCTAGTAAAATTTGGTGTTCGTACATCAAAAGCTTTAGCATACCATCATGTTGTCGAATACTTCTAAGACGTTTGGAATCTGATACTCTTTTATACGATAGTTCGTCCCTTTTCTTTTCAAGGTATTTTAGCAGTTGTAATACATAAAAAAAATCTATATACTAGTATATAAAAAATATCTTATATGAATATGAACATGAATAAAAACACTTTTTGCAGTTATGTAGAGAAACATGAAAGGAAATAAGCTAAAAGTGTATTAGCTTTGATTTTCAAAATATGCTATACAGTGAATATAATTTCGTTTGGTTCAAATATGTATATTGGGAGTAGCACTATTTTTATTCCCCATGACATACATTCAAAAAAATTAAAATATTCGAAGTAATAAAAATTTCTAAATTGTCAAAGAAGTAACACACTATGAAAATTAATTCAAACATAAACAAAAGTGTATCGATCATCGCGGAGAATATTTTGAAAAACAATAAAACCATTTTTAATGATAAATATTTGTTTTTATTTATTATTCCGGATACACAAATAGCAACCCTCGTAAGGTTTTACGAGGGTTTTATTTCAAGGGCTTCTCTGATTGTTTGGACCTTGTAGTTTTCAATATTCCCTATTTCTTTGGCTCCTTCAAAATTGATTTTATGTCCTGTTTGTAGATAGTTCTGGAACAGAGCGGAAGTGGTTTGTTTATTTTTAAAGTTGATTTTATGTTCCTGTATTCTGGCCGAGATCTGTCTGTTTGTTTGTCCTATGTATGTTCTGTTGCAGTGGGAACAAGATATGCTATATACCCCATGATTTTCCAGCCTAACTTTGTTCTTGGGGTTGTTGGGATGTTTGCGACAATTTTGTGCGGCTTGTAGACTATGCTGATCTTATGTTTTATTAGTAGTCTACCTATCCTAGCCTTTAGTTTACCTAGCCTTTAGTGCATTTAGTTCTTGATCCTCTATTGTTCTTCGTATTTGGGTTTCCAGACGGTGAATGGCTTTCCTGATGTAATTTTCTGAATGTCCATTTTGTTTGAGGGCTATGGAAATTTTTGGTAGTTCCTCGCTTCGTGTATTTGGTAGTGTCAGTCCGAAGGATCTGGTAATCAAGGTGTTCGCTACTGTTTGGATTTGAGAAGGGTCATGATGGGATTTGGCGTTGAGGTATCGATCGGTGTGAGTTGGCTTTCGATACACTGTGTATTTGAGGGTTCCAAGAAGTTGTCTTGTGATAAGGAGATCCAAAAACGATAGTTTCCTATCCTGTTCGACTTCCAGGGTGAACTGTATTCTCTAGTAGATTTCGTTTAATTGGGTTAGGAAGTTATTCAGAAGTTCGTTGCCGTGAGGCCATATTATAAAGATATCATCTGTGTAGCATTTCCAAAGTTTAGGTTTTGGAGTTAGGCGAGCGTTGGCAAAGTTAGGAGGATTGGCTAATGCTTTTGTTTCGAAGTCTGTCATGAACAGGTTAGCTATAACAGGTGATAGAGATGATCCCATTGGAACACCGTCAGTCTGTTTGTAGATCTGCTGGTTGAAGGAAAAATATGTGTTCTTCAGGCAGTGTTCCGAGAGTTCCCACATGTATGGTGAAAAGTCTTCGTTCGTCGAAATTAGGCCCAGAGCTCCTTGGATATAGTGAGACAAGGTCCAGGCTTGCTAGTATATTTGTGTCTTCTAGTTGGAAATCCGCAATTATTCTTGTCAAATGTTCTGAGTTTTGAACATAGGACTCGGCAAGGTTAACGCTTGATTGCATGGTACTTGCTAGATATGTTTCCAAATTTTGTGTTGGAGAGCCGAAGGCGCTTACTATGGGCCGTAATGGAATTACGGGAACATAAAAACAACTTAAAAAACAAACAAACCACTTTTGCTCTGTTCCAGCACCATCTAGAAACAGGATATAAAATTAATTTTGAAGGAGCCAAATCAATAGTGAACATTGAAAATTACAAGGTCTGAACAATCAGAGAAACCCTTAAAATAGAAGAGAGGAGTGAGCTAAATACGCGAAATGACGCTCAAAACATTCCAAAAGAATGGAAATTGTTTCTAAAAAAAAGAAGAAACCCGGCATCGTGGTGACGAGGAAAAATCAATAAAAGAACGCCCGGCAACGGAACCAAGCACTGCGAACAGTCCCGCACTACCCTCACAAAATCTGCGCAGTCGCCGACCACTTATAAGAGCGAGCGCAACAACCCGTGCGCGTCAGTTGGAGTCTTCACTCGAAGCGGACAACACTTGAAAATGCCAAATGAAATTTTGGCGAGTCGTCGTGACACACGACACTCTTCACAGAGCGAACAGATCGTCACCCGGAATGATTTAGAAACATTCAATTCTTTTGAGCAGACACTTTTTATCAGTCCCGACTTCATCATATTAATTTCTTATTCATTTATACCTCTCATGGCCGAACTCGAACACACGAACGCAATTCGATCAACGGTTCAAACGGTTTCAAAGCAATATCTAGAGATATACTGTGATTGTAAACCATGACGATGTAACCACCGCGAAAAATGTATTGGAGGCAAACTTCCGAAAGAAGGGCCTACTATACTATTTTGTGTAAACATGAATAGGGAGAACCGCAAAACCAAGGGCTTTGAAACACGTCAATCTGAACGATTTATCTATTACTTGGAGATGCAATAGAAAGGCATGGATGATTGGGGAACTAATGATAGAATGGTCGGTGAAATTTGATGGAATATTGAAAAAATTATTATTTCTAGACAACGCGTGTACGCACCTAAGAGACATAAAATTAAAAAATATTGAATTGATTTTTACTTCCTAATTATACATTTGTGTGCCAACCTCAAGCTCAGGGCATTATCAAAAGTTTCAAAGCTTTTATAAAACATTTGTTGTTAAAAAACTTTTATTGGACATTATTGAATTATCTCAAGAACTCTCAAAGAAAATAAACGTTTTGTGTGCAATTTATCTCATTAAAAATGCATGGGATCGTATATCAGATAATACAATTCAAAATTGTTTTTCCAAATCTAGAATTACATAGTGTATTAATAAATATATATATATATATATATATATATATATATATATATATATATATATATATATATATATATATATATATAGCAGACCCAAGTAAACCAAGAAGTAGAAGAAATAGGAAAAATAAAAATGTTTAATAAAAAATTTCCATAAGCGCTCATTTTAAAGGGCTAAGATCTAAAATTCCCCACATAGCAGATTCTTGTGGAGACTCAAACAATTAAGTGAAATGAAACAAGTACCGTAATAACCCTAATTTTCATTTGACTGGTTAGCTATCTTAATTAATATAGAGGAAAATAGAGAGAAGTTTCAAAGGATTCTTGTTATTATATTACAAGGAAACTGTACCAGAGCCACTAGTCCCTTTATTTATATTATAATATCAAGGCTATTATTAGCCAGTAACAAAATGATTCCAAAGTAATTTCAGGATAAAAGGAAACCTAATAAAATTATTTAAATTGCTTAACTTAATAACACAATGGTTTTTAAAAATTGGCATGTTTGAATTTACATTAACCTTTATTAAATAATACATTTCTTGAACATTTCCTCGACTATGAAAATGGCATTCAAATTTATATTAATTTAATTAAAATAAATATTTCCTATATTTTTCTTCTGCAAATAAAATTCTTTATTCATGTACTCATATACTTGCTTCCTTGTCTCCACCTTTCCATTTCTTATTTTCTTTTTGAATTATAACATGAAGAGCTTCCTTTGTTATTAGTAGATATACTTAATATACGAGGGTGAATCAAAGATAAACTGGAATTGTTTTATACATATTTAATATTTATAAAATAAATCAAAAAATCTATTGTTTATTCCACGTTCTACATATTTTTCCCAGCGGTTTGGAAGCTTCAGAATTCCTTGCTCATAGAAACTTTGAGTTTGGGTCATCCGCTAACTGCGCACGAAGTCTTCGACATCTCATTGTCGAATCGTACTCTACCAAGTGCATCTTTCAAGGGCGCAAAACAAAAAATAATCACCGGGTGGCAAATATGGGCTTTATGGAGAGTTTCAAGGATTTCCGAATGCTTATTCTCCAGTTTTTCCTTCGTCAAAACCGAACCCATCGGGCACAGATTTTATTGAAGCCAAGATAATTTCTAAGGATTGATTGAGCACTTCCAACTCTAACACCCACCTTTAAAGCGAACTGCGCCAATGTTATCAGCAGTGACACTTGATCTGGGATGTCGATTATGACTTACATTTACCACACTTTCTCGTTCACTCTTAAACTTCTTGGCCCAACCAAACACTTGGGTCTTGGGACGACAGGGTATCCTCCCCATACTGAACCTTCAACAGAGTTAGTATTTCGGATATTTTAACGCCTTCCTTTGGTTAAAAACGTAATTATAACCCGTTGTGCAATAAACTCACTCCTGGCTGTACTGACAAAAGAACCGCGTGAAACAACTCACCGAACATTTCCCCCACTCCTAATACATTGCACTGTAACCACCTACACTGGCAGCCCGCTCGTGACTGGCTCAGAAAAGCAATTCTAATATTTCGGTTTATATTTGATTCACCCTCGTCATTTGGAATTATTTGACGAAAATAAACCCTCTCAATATTTTTTTTTAAAAGAATGATGGTTGGAGTGCCGATGCAAATCGTTATCCTTTTTTGTTTACAATCGTCGTCTACGTAAGTTCCTTCCGGCTCTATTATCTATGACTTTCATGACTGTAATCTTTTCGGCAGGATGGGGTAGTTGGTCCCATACCCAACCAAACCCTAATACTTTAGCGTTTATATCTAATAATTATTTTAACATCATAATTCAACCAAGCTTGGACCATTTGCTCTAACTGTTGGTAGAATCCTTCCTTTTCTGTGCCTGGTTTATCTTCGGTAGGTGTATGTACGTTTATCATGCTGTAGTTAAAAAATTGCCATTTAATCATCATCTTGCACAATAGAGGTGGGGTAGAAATTCTATTATCTCTATTTTCTCTATATTCTCGCATGTTTCTACTCGCCAAGAAACCTGTACCAAGCTCAAGGATTTTGAATTGGCAGCTGTAGTATAGAGTGTGATTCATCTTTTCCAGTATATTATTAACAGTCCACCTAATTTCTTGGAGGGCGACTATATCAGTCTTATATTTAACCACATGTTCCAGCAGGCATTGAAATTCATTTGGACTGTATAAAAACCAAACATTCTAAGAGTATAATTTCAAATCGTTATCCTTTTTCGTTTGCAATCGTCGTCTACGTAAGTTCCTTCCGACTCTATTATCTATGACTTTCATGACTGTAATCTTTTCTACAGGATGGGGTAGTTGGTCCCATACCCAACCCCAAACCTAGAGATCAGGGACACTTTTGCAGGAGTTACCATTCCTTAGCCAAGTAGTTCCAATTTTGAGGCATCGAAAAGCTTTACGACTTTATCATATCAAAACCACCAAGTTTCTTCCAATCTATGATTCAACAGTTGAGCTTCACAGCTGGAGAGACAGCTTGAAAGACAGCTTGAGAGACAGCTTGAGAGATGGCAAGAGTGTATAAAAATTGGCAAGAGTTGAAAAAAGTTATACTCCAGCTTATTATTTCCCAAATATATTAAAAATTGTATTGCTGCAATTATTTTAATCCTTTATCTTCTTGTTTCTTCTCCTATTTCATTTATCCTCCGTTCCACAAGTAAAGTTTTTATATTCTATATACCAATTTGTATGTTCTTCACCATTTTTGTTCTCCCACCATTCTTTAATATTTTGTTCTTTTTTACTTTTCATAATATACTATATTTTCTTCGCTAATAACGTTCACCATGTCTTATAATCTTTTCAAGTCTACTGTAATCTTAATTGTTAAACAATGTGGTTTCATATATGAAGAAGGCACTGTATACTGAAACAATTGTCATACTTTTTTTTTAATATAGTGAACATTTAGACATAAGACTTAGTTATTTTATTTAACAAATGTAATGATGATATCATATATTACTTACATCAAACTTAAATACATAAACTAAAGATCTTAACAGAATGAATTTTTCCACCAAAAAGTATTTTCAAACTTCCATTGACTTAAATAGAAAAAATACGTCTCGAATTTATCCGAGACTCGATAATATAATGGTAAAAAAGTCCTTCACATAGGAAAGCTTTCCGGAAACTTAGGCGCATCAAACTATTTATCAAAATGACGAGCGGCAACAAAATCCAAACTGGAAAACGTCTGGAAACAATTTATTTTGTTCGGTGGCTTGTCGCGCGACAGCCTTTTGTCCTGGAAAACTGACCTCTTGGCCAGCTATGATAAATGGACATGACGTTGAGCTTTGTCGTAACGGAATATCTTGTTTATGGTGACGGTATGGGCGAAATTGTGGCCACTATTTCTACTAATGTTAGAATAAGGTGTTTAGATTCATTGGTTTAGATAGAAATTGTTTCTGAAATCTTGTAAATGTTCGATTTCAAATTTATACTTTTCTACGTGTTGTTTTTTAAATGCAGTATACAATCACATATTGCTCTTTATTTAATAACACAGGGCTACATTATTTTTTTAATGTTTTCTTCAGTTCATTAATCAAATTTTATTAGTTTTGGGTTAAGAAAAACGAATATGATAAAAAAAATTGTATTACCTATAGTTTCTGTTATATACAGTAAGTGGAAGTATTTTATTTTAACGGATTAAAAGAAAACGATACATTTTAACTACATGTGTCAACAAAATTGAAAGTCCATTTGATTTTTTTTATGACAGTTACATTCTTCTTCTTCTTCTTCTTTTCGGTTTATGGCTCTGCTGTTAAGCAATTTGCCAGCTCATTTGAGGGAACCACCAGATGATCGAGCTGTGCTCCTGGCGATTCGGAATATTTATAATGGTAAGGTTAAGTATAACCTTGAATGAAACTTTATGCAGTTAGTATACAATACGAACAGAGGTATAGACATGTACTGGATCGACGGTTTTTTTTTTTTTTTTTTTTTTAGGGGGGGACTTGTGTGGCACACTTATCGAGGTACTGATTTGCTTTAACCTTATTGCTTATTTAACCGTTTATTTTTTGGTACTATTTATATTGGTTGCTTATTATTGTTACATTCTAAGGGTTCAAAATTGATGAAAGAATACCTGGCAGGTTTTTGGGTCACAAGAGAATCATGTGATGACTTCATGAGATCGTTTTCTTTTGGCTTGCCTCTTGTAAGTGAGTTCCGGAGCATCCCTACACACAGACCAGCAGTAATCCGCAAGCTTTATTCCATCGCAGAAATATCCTGATGGAATCTTTCTCAGTATGTCATCACTGACAGCTCCACAACTAAGAAGGAAAATGTCTAGGTGGGAGTGGAGAAATGGATTTTAAAGAACATGTATCCTAGTTGATGGTACTTTTGCAAAAATATTGTCACCAACTAAGTGTAGCTACCATCTCTTCTGTTACCTAAAAATCCACGAATAACTCTCTTTAAGGCTTTCAAAGTTTCTTTTTCGGTCGGTCAAAGGCAGGATTTTTTACAAGTTGTCGAATTTGTTGAACAACAAAAATACCTTTCTTTTTGCTACACTTAACATATAAAATTGTCTCCTAAATACTTAAAGGCCTGTCCGCCTTAGTTCATACCTTTGACAAAAATGTTCATCAAACCCAGCTTTATATGAAAGGCTAGAAGAAGAACATCTTTTGGGTCTATGAAAGGCTTGACAACGACATTTGTCTCGCTTGAGTTAAGAGTTCATGCAAGTCAGACTGCTTAAATATAATGTGATTTTCTATCCCTACTGTCACAAATACATAAAAAGAAGCAGTATTTTGGGGCACCCCAGTTGCATTCCTAAGAGTACCACGATGACTTTTAGATCAGCACAGATTTTCCTCTTATATTCAGCATATTTGATTTACTCGAGGAAGGCTATCATGTTTGTGCAAGTCTCCTTCGTGTCAACACCGTGCATGACCGACAGGCATAGAAGGAAGGCGGTTGCCGTTGTGAAATAATACAGCTTTCAAACAAAGCTTGAAGAAGTCTATGAATAGCCTTCATTCAGTTGGACCATGGTTCAAATTCAGACATTTCACCAAACCATTAACATCGCAGCAAACAACAAGATTGTTTTTCTTTTCAAAAAAAAAAAAGGAAACAGATTCCTCTGAGGTTGTCTGTAATGTGAGACCTTGACATTACATTGGAGAAGATTCCATTGCTGCAGTCTACACACCAGAAGTTCTGCCTTTTCTTTTGACAAGTCAAGTCTTGAATCTGATAACTCCATTCGGTTTGACTCAGTCTGTACAGTTTATCATCTTTGTCATAAAAATCGGGGTGATTGGAATCTGTAAGGCTTTTTGTGTTCTTCTTCTCCCACACGGTCCATAGTGTCCACACTGTCCACAGTCCACACTGTTTATTTTCTACTTCAGCCTCGTCATTTTGGGGTAGAATAGACACCCGTAAACTATTTGAATGTGGAATAGGTCGAATAGCCGATGGAAGATTCGAGTATTGAACTGTTCCTCTTTCCTTCAATAACAATCCGGCCTTTATAGGTGAAGTCAGAAAGAAATAGTCTCCATCGTATGGTTTATAGGCTCCCGCCAAACAGGATTCATTATTGTTTGCAACCTTTTACCGACATAGCTGTGGCTGTGAATATTATGTTTTCAATGAAATAAAAAAAAAAATTCAATATTAATTCACTATCAGTAGTACTGTTATTATTATTATTATTCGCGTATGGGCCCTGGTGGACCATGCGAATTACAATTAGAGACATTTGTTGTTGCTAGCCTTCCTTTGCGCCCATACTAATTTCATTCTTTCGCTATGAGCTTTTTTCCTTTCATCAGACCAAGTTATTCCAGTTTTCTGACATTTTTCTCTCTGGTCAACCTTCCAAACGTTAACCTTGTATCTTAAACAGCCTCTATCCTGAATTTCACTTTGTGTAATATTTGCTGATCTTAGGTCCTATTTAATTGCAGCAATCCATTTAATTATTTCTACTTTAGCTCTACTCCTATTTTCACAAAATTCGACTATCAGTCTAGTTAGCCTACTCGGATTCATCCGTTTTATGTGTCCGTAAAACTTCAGTCTTCTTTTTCTCATATCGCTATGTATATGTGTGTATTGTTTGATTTCTTGGTTTTCTCGAAGTTGGTATGTTGTGCTATTTATTTGTTTGGGTCCTGAGATTTTTCTTATGATTTTTCTTTCCTTCTTTTCAATATCCTTGATGCCTCTCTTTCTATTCAAAATGAGCGTTTCTGCCACATATAGATATTCTGGCTTAATAACTGTGTTGTAATGTCTCAGGTTTGTATTTTTAGATATGTATCTTTTGTTGTAAATATTTTGTGTAAGTCTCAATGCCGTTTCCATTTTTTGACATCTACCCTTTTAGCCGCTTTTTCCAACCCATTTTCGATGATTATTTCACCTAAATACTTGAATTGAGAGACTCGTCTGATGCTACCATATTTTGTTTTTAGAAATGGTGTTCTTAGTCTGTTGCTAGTCATGTATTGTATCTTTTCAAAGGAAATTTGGAGTCCTACCTTTTCTGCTGTTTCTTTTAGGATTTCAATCTGTTTTTGTGCCGTTAATATATCTTGAGCCAAAATTGATAGATCATCAGCAAACGCCAGACAATCAATTTTGATGTTGGTTCTCCCCATTTTAATGGGCTGGTCAATATTCAGGGCCGACTGTTTTTCACGCCACTCCTGTATTACTTTTTCTAGAATACAGTTAAATAAAAGTGGCGAGAGTCCATCCCCTTGTCTCACTCCAGTTTTAATTTCGAAGGGCTCAGAGATGTCACCCATGAATTTAACTTTCGACCTTGTGTTAGTTAATGTTGCTTTAATAATTGCCAGAGTTTTCAGATCTAGTCCTTGTTCTTTCAAGATTTGGAATAAAGATTCGCGGTGGATAGAATCATATGCTTTTTTGAAATCTACAAATGTGCAGACGAGATTTTTATTCTACAGTTTTTGATGGTGTCTTAGGATCAACTTTAGATTCAGGATCTGTTCAGGGCAGGATCTGCCCTGTCGAAAACCTGCTTGATATTCACCAATTTTATGTTCTAACTGTCCCTGTGCTCCGTCTAATAGACATTGAAATAGAATCTTGTAACAAACTGGGAGAAGAGATATCCCTCTGTAGTTGTTTACATCATTTCTATCTCCTTTCTTGTGTAGTGGATGGATTAGAGCATTTTTCCATTCTTCAGGAATCCGTTCGGTTCGCCAAACTTCTTGTAGAATTTTGGTTATTTCTTTGATTGTACCTGGACAAGCGGATTTCAAAAGTTCAAGACCAGAAGCTTTGTTATTTTTAAGTCGCTTTATTTGCCTAATTATTTCATTTTCATTCGATGGTAATGAATCTGGGTTTGTTTGTTTAGGGTTTAGTGTTGGTAATTTGTTTAAGGACTCAGGACAGTTTAGTAGTTGTTAAAAATATTTCGCAAGTTCTTTGTAATTGTATTGGTTATTTAGAGCTAATTGTCCGTTTTCCTTTTGGAAGCAAACACTTTGGGATTGATAGCCTGTTCATTTATTTTTAAATATTTTGTAAAAGTTTCGGGCGTTATTTTTTTGGAAATCTTTTTCTATGTCATTAAGTTGATTGTTTTCATATTTTCTTTTAGTTTATCTAATTAACTTCGATGTTTCTTTTCTTACTTCCAAAAAGATGTTATAATTTATTTCTGTTTTTTGACTATTCCAATCTTTGAATGCTTTACTTCGGCTTAATACTGCTTGCTTGCAAACTTCATCCCAAAACGGATGTATTCTACGTTTTTGTAAAGGGACCAACTTTAAGGCTGTTTTAATAATCTTTTTTTTTTCAATTCTTGCCAGTTCTGTGCTGGTTGTTTATCTAGCTCTTCTGTTAGTATTGGTTTTATTTTCGTAGGGTCGAACTTTGGTATTAGCAGTCTCTTTTGAATAAGTTTTTGAGGTTTTAAGCTAAGTTTGATTCTAGTCAAATAGTGATCCGTGTCTATGTTAGCTCCTTTCCTGACTTGAACATTCAAAATCACTTTATAATTGGGATACGAAATGTCAACATGGTCAATTTGAAATTCACCCATGTACGTGTTTGGGCACTTCCAGGTCTTTTGTTATGTTATTTTCTTCTTAAAATGGGTTGACATTATTTTTAGATTAAACTGCGAACATAGTTCAACCATTCTTCTACCATTATGGTTAGTCCATTTATGAACGGGAAAACTGCCGACTGTTTTCCTGTACTTTCTTTCTTTTCCTAGTTTGGCATTGAAATCACCCAATAGAATTTTTACATGGTTAGAGGGAATTTTAGAGATAGTCTTTTCCAGAATTTCCCAGGACTTTCTGTTTCAGGATTAGATTAATTGTCTTCGTTAACTGGGAGATGTGCATTGATTAATGTATAGTTTTTGTTAGCACACTTGAGGGATAGTGTCATAAGTCGATTATTTACTGGCTGAACATTAGTTATAGAACCAAGAATGTTTCTTGAGATAGCGGAAGCAACACCGAGATGTAGTGTATTTTTGAGTATTCTTTTGTCCGTTTTACTTTTAAAAAGTCTGTAGTTGCCAAATTCCAAGGTGTTATCATCTGTCAATCTGGTTTCTTGCAAAGCTAAAATTAGGATTTTTTGCGGATTCAATGTTCGCCCCAATTCGTGTAGTTTTCTTGAGCGCAGGAGAGAATTGATATTTACCGTTCCAAAGAAAGTTTTTATTTTCGGTTTCAGACGTTGGCCAGAAGTCTCCGACTCCCTCTGAAAGATTTTGCGTTTAAGACCGGACGCCCCAAAATCCAAGATTCCGGTTATACCAGCAAAGCTGGCAGATGATTGTCTACCTCCTGAGATAATTTTGTAACAGTTATAATTGTTATATGATTAAAGTAAAATGTTAATACAAGCATTTTAATCAAAATATATAATGTTATCAGTAAAAAAAGGATCAAAAAAACGTTGTGGTTTAAGGTAATTGTGTAAGATGTTGTAATAAGGTAATTTTAATCAATTTAATTGTTAATGTAATAGAACATGGTATAATCTCAAATGATGAATATTTTTGTAGAGGTAGGTAGCATGGACCACTTTAGCTGACAAAATGAACAAACTCATGGCGTAAGTTAATTATTTTAAAAAATTGCCCCTATGGTAGAGGTGAAAATGAAAATTTGCTCCAAACTTAATATAAAAATAAACGTAATGTATTAAATACAAAGTTATAAAATGATATAAATATAATGTTGTAAATATAATAAATATAAAACGAATATGAATATAATTGTCAACCTAACCTTTCAACAAGTTCTGCTTTGTTTCCATGTTGGGGACGGCAATCGCATTTTCACCATCGTTGTAATCGAATACAGTTATGTGCTGCTATTTTAGGATCCACTAATAATCAATTAATTTTTCTTTTAGTTGCACTGATAATAAGGGTAATGATCCTTGTTATCCAGCCATATTTATAAAAAGTACCCGAAACTTTTATATTAAAGCCTTGTTAACAACTAATCCTGAAGAGGTCTATTGGAAAACTACCAAAGAAATGTTACGAATGCTGAACATAAGTATATCAAAAGGGCTGAAGCAAAAACAGAGGACGTTGTCCTAATAAAAGAAGAAAAAGAATTTACGCGTGATTGTATACCATTACAACAGTCATTATTCCATCCTTTAAATATTTAGAACGATTAGGGAAAAAAGTAAAATGAAATATAACTAAACAGTGTCATTTGTACGTGTAAATGTTGAAACTTAACATTCTGTCCGGGAATTGTTCATTGAAACAATATATATATATATATATATATATATATATATATATATATATATATATATATATATATATATATATATATATATTTATATATATATATATATATATATATATATATATATATATATATATATATATATATATATATATATTGGTTTATTTATCCAAAATTATTTCGTTATTAAAATTGCCGTCACAGTGGTTGAACTATTTCTTATTGGTAGTTTTCAGTATAGCTTTCAGCTTATTTTGCAAAATCTAATTTATAACTTCAATAGACTTAAAACAACTTCTACGAAGTGGAAATTTAAGTTTGGGAAGAAAAAAGTTACACGATTTATAGAGTTACAGATTATATCCTGCTAGTAATGTGTTCGTAGCTACATTTTTTTCTTGAGTTTTGCTCAAAATTAGGATACAAAGATCGATATCTAGGACCAGAGATTGTTTTATAAATCTTACATTTTCAGTCGAACATTCTCCTTCAAATGCCTAATAACGTCCAAATAATATTGCGTATTGATTATTTGTCCAACCGCAAGGAAGTCCGAGTGAACAGTATAATAATAGTCAAAGAAAACAGTGAACACTTTCTTTTGATCTTTGATTTTCGAACAACTTTAAGGTAGATTTTTTGGTTTCGGCTCGTTATCGAAGCGCCATTCCGAAACTTATAAATATAAATTCATGTCTAGTTTTACGTTAATACATATAGGCATACAGTATGTTAAGATCCTGATTCCTTCACTTTATCGATGTTTTCATCAGTTCAAGCCGTTAAAATTCAGGCAGTATGAGGCAAGTCTTCAACCAATTCTGGGTATTATTTGAATACTTTGTGCCACTCATATGCGTATATTTTCGATAAAGCTGACTCACCGTAGGCTTTCTACAATTTCTTCAATTATTTATTAAAAGAAATTTCATTGACAACAAAAATATTCAAGTAAACTCTTTGTTTGAAATTCTTATTCATTTTAAAAAAAGCAGAACGCACTTGAAATCAAATATCCTAACCAACAGCTGTAAAAGACTGGTTCACAAAGAGCACCAAAATTTTTCGTAATAATTAGGGACTTTGGCACCAGTTTACAGCAAAAAAAAATCATACCTTTTAGGGAGGATTTTTAAATTCAAGGAATTAATTTCACAGAATGTAAAAATGAGCCATATTTATGAATATTTAACTGAGTATCAATTCTTCTATTGGAACCCTCCGTGATAAACACTAAACATAAAGATATTTACCACTAAATATAAATTAGTTTACTTCACTTGTCGACACGCGACAACTATGTTAGTATCATCAGAAGCTGATTTAATCTAATTCTAAAACTAAACTGAATTTTATTTATATAACAGCCGTACATAATAAAGCGTGTAAAAAACCATGAACCTTGAAGCTAACCATATGTTACATTAATAAAATTGGTTGAATAGAATAGGTCCTTTATAACAATTCATAATGTTTTTACATTTTGCTATTTGAATGCTTTCATAGACATCTAAAGGTCCATTATTATTCATACTTTTAACATGGTTTAGGTTACTAATATTTATATTATTGCAATATGTTCTTTACTTCTGGTTGATATGGATCTTTTAGTTTGCCTTCGATCATAATTTTGACAACTAATATCGCAAATCGCCGATTTTTCATTTCCGTCTATTTTATCCTTTGTATTACCCAGGACTTATTTTAATTTATTACATGGTACAATAATTTCATAAACTTATGTTTGCCAATTACACTATCTACAATGTTGTAACCTTTCTTTGTTGGTTACCGCAACGACAACCGTTCGTGAGGTAGTTAGATCGTGGGTCGAGGATGGATCCAAATGGCACTACTAAAACGCCCCAGCCAGTTCTCTGGGTAAAAACAACTCAGTTTAATAATATATCAATTTAATAATTAAATAAACATAAATTCTGAGACAACCAAAAAAATATAACACCAAAAAAGGTTAAGCATACTGCTTATAATTAGGTTACATAACTAACCATACAACTAAATAATTATTTCAACGAACATACAACATGTAAACATTGAACACTACACAAATACAGCTATCAGATGAATAGTAATGGTTCTTATCTAGCTTTCTAAGACAGAAATTAAAAATGGATGATAAAATCTATGATGGCAAATAATAGTGTTAGAGTTAAAAAGAGACTTTTCTACTTTATACCAAAAGAGGCTTACAAAACCTCTAAATACCAAACTGAACAGTGAAAATCTCATTAGAATGATCAACGGATGGGCAGGCAAACCAACTCTAGCCTATTCTTTTGGCATTGTTAAATGGTCAGAAGCAGACCTTGACATCGCAGTGCCACACTCTCATAACATTAGGAAAACCGAGATGGAGAAAACCACTAGGTATGAAAACCTGGCATACGATTGGAAAAACCAGGGGAAATTGCATAAGGTAGATGTAATACATTTCATTATATCCGCTGAAGGCTTGATAAGTAATGAACTTGGAGAGCCTTGGTATCTCAAAATCGATTGCCAAAGTAGAACAACGTGCAGTACTCTTGCAAACATGTCACATTGTTCGTAAAATCTTATGCTAAGTGAGAGGAGCTGAAATGCTTTTTCATTTTGGCATCCTAATATCGACAAGCTTTGGCTGAGAAGCTGAATTGGAATTTGAAAAAAAAAATTGTCATAAAGATCATATATAAGTTTTATAACAAAATTATTTTTATATCAAATTGAAAATACATTTTTGAAGCTATTGTGACGTAATAATGTTTATTTCCCCTCAACATTACAGACAGCTGATACGAGTGTTTTTGTTTTTAATCAACTTATTCTTGTTATTATCATCATTGTATTAATACATTTATTGAAAATGTCAAATCTAATTAGTTATTGTGCCAGTTTCGTACCATTTGTACGAATACTACAAAAGCAACTCCCGAAAAAATGTTTTTAAATATGCCAGAAGATGTTAAATATGGTTTCAAGCAGCACGATGTATTAATCCCAAAACAACATGAAATGTTTATAACCATCTGTCATCAAATATATATAAAAGATTATTATTTATAACATTATATCAATTTTTGATGTTTGAGTATTTATTAACTGCTGAAGCTACACGATCGTGACAGTATCTTCAACTTTTTTAGTTTTTCATTAATAATTAAGGTAACTGGATAAGCTTTACTCAGAACTTAATGCGCTCGACATACATGTCCTTTCACGGTGTAAATACAATTTTTGCGGTTCACTTGAACATAACTTATAGCCTTGTCACCGTAACTTTCGCGTGACACCCTACAAATAATTTAATTATATTTAATAGAAATATTTTGTTTCTTATTTACATTTACATCATTATATTTTAAAAAACTCAAAATGATGCTTTAGCACACAAAATATCCACGCCAGGTATATTATTAGAATTGGTCTTTATGAACCCTTTGTTATATATTTTTATTTTATATTATATAAATTTTAATTATTGTATAATGGAAAGTGCTCTGAACTATTGCTTGAAATGTTATTGCTATTGCCATAAAAATATTTGAATTTTAACATATTCCATAATCTAAAATCCCAAAAAACAAACACAATATATAATCCATTAGCAGTACGAAAGTCAATTCAAAATAGTATATAACAGATATGAATTGAACGAGTCGATTAACTTCAAACATTGCTTTGAAAATACTATATTAAAAAGCGACCAAACATATGGATTACTCTAATAATATTAAATGCTGTTTGTGAATAATCGATTCCACTTCGGTTCGGTTTTATTTTAAAAATTTTAAAATAAAATAAAAGAAAAGTATAATTTCCTGCTTTTATGGCAAATCCAATTTAAAAACAGACAAATAAAATTGAGCTATACAATGTGACATTAAAAACGAATCACCCGGTAAAAAATATAAATTTTTAAAACAAATTTTATACTTACACGTAAAGTATCATGAACACCAAGTGATAAAATCGTTTACGACTCCATGTAAAGGAATAGATTTTACACTCCAATGAATGTTTGAAATTATATGATCTATCTAATTTCAAGAAAACTAATTCCAAGTAATTTATAAAACATCACGCAGTTTAAAAATATGACTATTGACCTTTTAGAAATCACAATGTGACTTCTGTGCTATTAGTGACACTGATACTATTTTGTTTGAGCGTGGACCTAGCTATCCCACCCTGGAAAATAATTGCTGCTACGAAACATGATGCAAGGTGTGTAAATAGAACAATAAAACTAATTTTTTATACATTGTCTCGTTCAAAGTAAATGCCTTGGGAAGCCACGTAGCGCTGAAGACGGTTTGTCCACTCCCCATAGCTGTGTTGGAACTCAGATACTGGAACTGTTTTCAACTAGTTAGTTAAGGCCTGTTCCCTGTTCTCCAATGTCCGAAATGGAGTTATTTGAGGTCAATTTTCATTATTGGACAAAAGAAGAAGTCTGGCGAATAAGGGGCTACGGAGCCACATTGATGTTTTTCCAAATGTTCGTTAACTGAAATCGTCAAGGCGTCAAGGCGCATTGCCGTGATACAGCACCTAGATGTTCTTGATGTTCGATCTCACATAATGACCGTTTATCCAAATATTTCAAGAACGTGTGGTTAAATCCCTTATGAGTTAATTCCTTATTGATTATCAAAAAGGAAAATCAGCATTCTTTTGAGCTCTGATTTACTCATTCTGGCATTTTTTGGCCGTGTTCAGGTTGAGGTATTTCTAGTTCTGGCTCTACGTTTCCAGGTCGTATTCAAAAGTCCAGTACTTCTCACTAGAGATTTCACGTTCTAGAAAATAAGGGTCGTCTTCAGTCCGCCCCAAAAAGTCAATACATGATTCCCTCCTGTAGTCCTTTTGATTCTGAAAAAGGTCTTTTTGGAACCATTTTCGCCTAGATTTTCTTCATATCCAATTCATTAGTCAAAAGCAAATGAACGACTGTTAGAGCCAAATTGAAATTTTGGCGATCAACCAATGCTCAGAATACCGAATATACCGGATTCTGTGGACATTTTCATCACTTCTTACAGTTGAATGCTTTCCGAGGCGAGATTACCTTAACTCGAGTCTCGACCTTCTGAGAATGCCTTAAACGAAAACCTAGGCCCTTGATAAAACACGGTTTTCATAGGCATTTTGAAGTATTTTAAAGTTTTTGCCAAACTGTCTCCAAGTCTGAAATAAAACTTGGTAGTGCACCGTTGCTCGAAATTGTTGAATTTCGAAGCAACTCATTTTCAGAACGTACTAAAAAAATCCGGTTTACAAAAAGAATTGCTATGGCCCACCAAGTGCCTCTAGAGATTTCAAACTCGTATTAAACACGCATCAGCTGTTAGCCTGTCACCCCTCTAAGAGGAAATCGAACGCTACGCCACCAGTCTCACAGCGTCATTTACATATTTCATAGACAACCTCTGATTCAATTTATTTAATACATTGACCCGGTTGAAGGCGAAGGTTGAAGAATTTCAAGATTCACTAACGAGCTATAGCATCACAGGAAGAAGAAGAAGAAGGAGACCGATTTAATGGAAGATGGCATTAGTCAGTCTTTCAGAATTTAGTTAATGTACATAGATAGTAGCGAATCAGTATTTCCCGGCATATAGTAATTTTAAAGCACCATCTTTCAGCTTCAAACGAGATATAATATATGAACCGAGTGTGATTATAACCTGAAAAATCAGCTGTAGATGCAATTTCGGTCAAAAGAAACACTTGAGACACTAACTTATTTTCGTTTTTCAATTGAAAAAAATTGTGCTGCACAAAGTTATAATAGGATTTGTGCGGCATCGAGAGATATAGCAGCAAGATGTGGTTCCAGCAATTTTGACTTAAGAGATGCAGAACGTCTGGGACAACACAATAAGTAGAAGATGAATAATTGGAAGCTATAAGGAAGAAGGTCCTTTCCATACTGTGTTAGAGCTCGAACCGGAACTCGGAGTAATACCACAAGCCATTTTAATAAATGTTTAGACAAACTTGGGAAAATTCAAAATGAGAGTCGTTTAAACCCCTGAACTTACAACTGAGACTACGAGTAGACGCTTTGATGCTGTTGTATCGTTGCTTCCCAGATTGAAGAAAAAAACTTCCTACATAATATTGTGACCTGTGGCGAAAAGTAGTTCATCTACGTTATTCCAAAATGGTGAAAATCGTGGGTTATTCCTAGTAAGCCATTAACCAGTACCGCAAAAATTAAATATTCATGCCAAAAAGGTGTTGTTGGTCAAACCGTTACTTATGACCGTTTTCATCAAAAAGTAATTAGTGTTAGTAGCGCTGTGGAGAAAAAGAGGCATTATACCGACAAGGGAAGAAGGGAAGCCATTTTGCTTCATGACAATGCAGGACCACGTACAGCAGAACGGACTTTGGAAACAATCACCATTTGGACCCGCAGGTTCCATTGCCCCAGTCTTATTCTACAGATGTGGTCATTGGTTTTTCATCTCTTTTGATCATTACAACATCATCTGTTTGATAGCCGCTTTTCATCCCTTAAGGAAATCGAAAAGAGCATCGATGACTTTATCACAAAACCACCATCAAGTTTTTTTGATCTGAGATTCAACAGTTGCCTAAAATGTGGCTAAAGTTATAGAAAGGTAAGGAGATTACTTTCAAGATTAAATTTTTATTATTTTTTAATAAATAAATGTTAAAGGTGGTCAAAAAATATCATAAATGAAGTTGAGTACCTAACATTATCGTTTGAATGACCACAATCGAAAACTATCTAAATCTACTAGCATATTTCACATTTTTAATTTAATGGCACTATGCAGATTCTTAACAGGCTTTACTAATTTTAGACTTCAGTAATGGATCGATAGAATATGTTGTTATTGGCTAACCCATTTGTACTGTGAAAACACTCACCGATCTTGAGGTACTATGCCGATCTTTAGGGCGGAGCAATTTTAATATACTCTCATCTCGATATGAAATTCATTCTTCTAGGTTACCCACAACATATTTCTGGTAAACATTCTCGAGAGCATTTTCTTTAAAAACAACTAATTGTAGCAATATTTTTGTATCCTTCTAGCAATTTCAAGAAATGCAATTTCCCCCTTATATAAGTCAACATACAACCTGTTTTCATTGTAATTATCTTTTAAATATTGAGATTTTTTTTTGTTAGTAATCGCCAAGGACAAAGATGTATCAGCTAGTACATTAACCTACCAGTCTACCTTTCTTTGTTTCACAAAGGAACATATGACACTTAAAAACATAGAAAATTTTAATAAATAATAGATTGATTCGTCCATCATTTTGTGACTATACATTTTAACTATGTGAAAGATAGCACTTCACCTTTGTTTTAGACCTCCATATATAATAGAAAAATATTTGGTGTGAAGGAAGTCATTTCGTATTAACAACTACATCATCGAGATGCTTGAAAATGAATATAATTTAAAATTAGGCTTAATTAAATATGAGTGACTATCATAATATATATATATATATATATATATATATATATATATATATATATATATATATATATATATATATATATATATATATATATATATATATATATATATATATATATATTTTCCCTTCCTATACAATTTTTTAATAACTTTAACAACGTTATATCTATTTGTGTATTGTGGTTTACCTTTTAGTCATTATTATGTTTATATATTTATATACTTTTTAATATGTCTAATTTTTTGCTTATCTGTTCTATATGTATTATTTTTCAATTATTTATTTCTGGGAAATGGTGGTTTGTTTCTAAAATATGGTTGACGAAAATTGATGTATTATTTTTAATATTAAAAACATTACAGCCTTAGATTCTTTGAACTTAGTTTCAAAATTTCTGCTTGCCTGTCCTATGTAACAACTATTGGATATACTGAATTCAATACATTCTGAAATTAAATTCACTCTTGAAATATAAAACAGCAGTTTAATAAACTTCCTAGACTTACAAATAATGAGATCAGGTTATACAACATTACTATTCCATATATATAAAAAAACTCCGATTCACCTATATCACAATTTCTAGACTCATAAAATGTCAGCATATAGGTTAATGAAACATAGAGCCTTCTCGATTTCTTTCTCCAATAATAGTCTTAAAAAGTACTAGACATTATCATGGAAATATGCTTCCAATAATAAATATACAGAGTGAAATAAATCCAATAATATATAAAAAATAGAAAAGTATTATTTCAAATCTAGGGAACAACACATATTTCAGGAAAATCTCCGAACAGATTGCAAATATTCTAATCACAGATGATAAGACAATAGCATTTAAATCGTGAAATCAATTATCAAATCAAATTTTTAAAGCCTAGGAAAAGCAGAACAAATATAAATAATCGGGAGTTTATAAGTATCCGCATGTATCCGCAATTAATAAATATAAACAAATATTTATCAGTGAAAATAGTTTTATTGTTTTTTAAAATATTCTCCGTAATGATCGATACACTTTTGCATACGTTTGAACGAATTTTAATAACACTTTTTCGATTCCGATTGGGGTATATCCAAAACATTCATTTGGAACGCCTCAATCGTTTCTTCTAGCGTCGAAAATCGTTGACCACGTAGTATATTCTTCACAGATGGAAACGAAAATAAATCATTGGGGGACAAATCAGGACTATACGACTGATGACTCATCAATTCGATGTTTTGACCGGCAAAATAATGAGTTGGTCCGATGTGTCCAACGGTCCAATGTGTGAGAGCTCGCGTTGTCAAGGTGAAGAATGATCCTGCATTACTAGTTGTTTTTCTTATTTCTTGGAAGATTTTGGCAAACAAATAATTGAGTATCATTCAGAATTAACTGTTCTACAATTCTCTAATATCACTGTAGCCACATGTCCATTTATCTCAAAAAGCAGGGGACAATTTGCTTCGAAGTGCTTCTTGCGCGAACAACTTTTGCTGGATTTGGCTCATTTTGAAAAACCCATACAACATACGACTGCTGTTTACTTTCGGGCTCATACGCATAGAACCACGATTCGTCACCTGTGTAGATGTTATAGCTTTAACGCACCAAGATTGTATTTTTTGAGCATTTCTTTCACCAATCGACAGAAGCCTTTTTTGAGCGATTGTCAAATTAAGCGGAATCCAATGCGCAAAAATCTCTTTCACGGCTAAATGTTCATGAAAGGTCTTGCGTATGTTTTCTAGCATAACAACCGATAACACAATAACTGATATACAGTGGTTTTAGATGGTCCTTCATCGCCAAAAGTTGAAATGAGTTGATCGATGTACTGTTGTTGAGATAATCCACGTGGAGATTCGTAGTAAATCATTGCACGAAAATTTTTACGAGTTAATTCCATTTTTTGACTGAGATGAAAGATTCAAGTCACTAAACAATAAAAATAGCGTCCGTATGACAAAACGTTCTGAGTACGTATACAGTCAACAATGTCAAACTTTACGATGTATGTTATATGGCGCCTAGCAACACTATTGTTGCCAATTTCGTATATATAAACAGGAACCCCCGCCATAGGACAGATGGACAAAAATGTTGAAACTAGGATCAAAGAACATAAATATATCAAATTTCGCCAACCATTTTTTAGTAACTAAACACCATTTCCGAAATATAAATAATTTAGAAATACTACATATAAAATAGAGAGGTCAAAAATTAAACATAATAAACACCAAAATGTAAAACTTCTCAACACACAAAGAGATATAAGAAAATTCACATAGTTAAAACTATTATAAAAATTTTAAAAATGGAAAAACCCAACTAATACTTAGATACTTGTTCCATGTCATCACCATGCTTTAAAAAAATACCCCTTTAATATAAATTTTATGATACTGACCCATATTTAACTGAACTGTATTTTAGTTTGTATTCATTTTAAAGCGTCTCGATGATATAGTTGTTACTACGAAACGACCATCACGCCAAATATTATTCTATTAGACTTACTGATCTAAAACAAAGTTGAAGGGTTTTCTTTCACACACTAGTTAATTTTTATTGAAACATTAAACTCCAACTTACAAGCCTATCCTAATTCTTTTTACCTTCCAATTGTATGTATCCGAGGTGCTTAAGGTGCCACTACGGCAGTACGACCGCTGCGATGAGTTTTGCTCACCGTATGCATTATTCTCATATATTTGTGTGTATTCGCTATGCAAGAATGTAAATCCGACAAGGAATCACCTTTCAGTCATGCCAGCAACCAGGGTGTATAAAACGGAAACCTTCTGAGAGTCTCCAGTTGATACCTTCTGAAAGTATTCTACGTAGATCACTAGCCAGGTAATAGACTTTTGAAAAACCTAATGGTTAAGAATAAGAGTTGCACACCTAGGTTTGTATGATTAAAAAATGTACCCGTTGATACTGTTCTTATATGTCGAATAATAAATTGCAGTTAAATATCCGTTAACTCTTCTTAAAATTTCTGAAAGCACTTTTTTTATGGCTTTCGCCAGACGTATAACAAATATTAATCGAAAACAAAATCGTAATAATGAAAATATAAAAGTTTTCTTTCGATACACCAAGGCTGACTTCTGAATGACATCCTGTCTAGTGGTAGCAAATCTTCAAATTGAACGTTGTTTACAATCGCCGTGGGGTTAAAACAGTAATAAAACTCTTCGCTATAATAACCCCGAAGGAAAACATAAGGGACAATATGACATTTAGACATTATTCTGGGAGATATATTAAATTTATTGTTCAATTTACTTAAATTTGCCAAACTATAATTTTTTTCCCACTTTAACTACTATTAAAACTATCACACAGTTTAAAACACATCTATATAGGACCATGAATTGTTATTCATTGTTACACAACGAATTCGAACACATTCGAAAAAGATCATGGTTGATGGCAGGGCAATGCTTGTTCTCAGTCCCTATTTCTGAGATTGAATCTACGGATACTCTGCATGGTTAGCGAAACGCGCGACGAGGAATTCAAACAAGTTACTTGATGTTTTGTGGCAATCATTTTTGATTTTAGTCTGTCACACCAAAGATTCCAATATGAGCATTGATATGTGAGATGTATGAAAGAAATTATGATCTTCTTGAAAATTAAATTTGCAATACGAGCGAACAAGAACAGGCTACTATGTTGGGGAGCATGGAGTAATGAGAGCGTTGACGGTTGGACGGAACCTATTCTTTTTAACGCGCGCTTGGGCAGTCGGGCGTGTTCGTCAACCATCGGGAGTTGAGTGATACACAATATTAACCAATCATTCAACAGCAAGCCACTGTAAGCTCAGCCACGATTCTATACACATTATATGTAATACCACAGAAACAATTAATTCAGAAGTCAGCTACTGTCAGACCTATCCTGATTTGGTCTATCCTGAATAGTCTGTAATTCAGCAAATCTACCACAACTTCGTCCTCAACCAACACTGTGAAACCGATATTGATAACGATCAAACATTTTTTAACTTTGCTATTATTGTGTCCACTGTAAGCCCAATGCTACAACCCCACATCTCTAATAATAACAAGATTTTGAAAAACAAACAGCATTCTGAAATCTTAACAAGCACACCTATGAAAACTGTATTCGAAGAAAAAAAAGAAGAAACGTATTGAAAAAGACAGCAAAACAAAAGTAAATCATAAAAACAAAGGAAACTGTAATAAAGAAAATTGTGCCAAAGGAAAATGTACCAAAGGGAAGTACAAAAGATAAAAGTGTTAAACGAAGATACACTACAACCAAAAAACAAAGAGTTAAAAGAGCAAAGAAAAAATTATTCAAGACTGACGATGACGAATCGTAACTCTATGGGCGATTTGTTTAGACACGGGCAAAAGCGGAGAGATGTGGTACCGTTGCAGAAGTTGCGGAAAATGTTCTGGCAGTGATCCAGCTTCTTATAATTGTGCTTTTTGTTTAGATCCTTAAAATGTGTATTTCTTTGTTTTGTTTAATTATTTGATTTCTTAATTTATGTTACAAATAGTTCTCTATATTAACAACTAAGATTTGATTGATTTGATTATATTAAGCTTCATATTTGAGACTGATTAAAAACTGAGGCTCCCACTTCCCATATGAGCGTCAAATAGGCTATCATATTTTTTCTCCTTTATTTGGCTTTTTTGCCACTGTCTAAAACAAAAAATATCAAAAATACCTGTTCTTATTTAAAGAAAGAATCACTGGGTAAAAACAAAAAACCAAACGGAGACAAATTTCTCAGTGATAATTGTAATAAATTTGCCTAACGAACAAAATTTTAAAGATATGTTATATGTTATAACATATCTTTAATAAATGTTATAAAAAATTTACAAACTTTTAACGTTAACGTTTCGGAGGGTAATCTCCCCCCGTTTTCAAAACTGAACTAAAAAATAAATTATATTAATTTGTAATATATAAAGTAACGAATGAAAGTAAATATATATTTTTTTGTATGTCAACGATACTTACATTGACAACTTTGATTGACAACATGATTCTTTCTTTAAATAAGAACAGGTATTTTTGATATTTTTTGAGTTTTAGACAGTGGCGAAAACCCCAAATAAAGGAGAAAAAATATATGAACACGCCACAATCATTCAGACATTACTTAAATGGGCTCTCATTCCCCGAAGTATGGGATAATGAGAGTGAATGACTTTCTTTGGAAAATATCTTATTTTACCGAAATGTACAACTACAGTTGATATCAACTGTGATTATCTGAAATTCAAATAAACAAGGTTTATATTCCTAATTAAAAGATCACAACTGAAACAAATATGACTTTTATTAACAATTTTCCTTAATAGACTCCAATTCCCTCATGCTCCCCTAAATTAAAATTATCTAAAAAATTCTCAAAAAATTGCATATCACTTCTGCGTTTTTCCATAAGTTGGGTTCTTCTTGTTCTTCGAGGCATTTTGAGTATAATTTTGCTAATGTTTTATGTAAAGTCCGACAACCAGCTTTAAACATCTCAACAGTTATACTATTCTTTCCTGGAACCTTGCCATTTTTCACCTAGTCTATAGGGTTTGCCACTTCCTCCACCAGGATAGCCAGTACTTGTTCTTCAGTGGACATTGCTGTTCTTGACTGGTTTTGATCCACATATAACTTTGGATAAAATGTTCGGACAACCTCTAACATTTCCGTGCGCTCCCTGCATACTGTACCATCCTCATGCATGAAGGAAAAAATGTGTATCATTTTCTTTCTCAGCTTCTGTGCAGCTTTATAAGCCCTGTTTTCTTCCAGAGTTTTATATATATAGCCCTGTTTTCTTCCAGAGTTTTTGCACTAGCTGCATGTTGAATCAGTGCGTTTCCTCTTGAATATGTTCCTTATAGTTTTGTAAAGCTCAACGTACTAAACCCTGTCAAAAGGACTGCCTTCATTCCTCACAGTACTTCGTTTTTTCATTAAATTAATGGTCTCATTGGAGATTTTTGACTCTGAAACATTTATCTTCTGGTACTATTGGGGCAGCCGTTTCACGCACATTGTTTGCGATTTCTTCATATTGATCTGTAATTTCCATCTCCTCATGGTCTTCAACAACAGCAAAGCGGTTCGATAAAGCAATTATATATATATATATATATATATATATATATATATATATATATATATATATATATATATATATATATATATATATGTATATATATATATATATATATATATATATATATATATATATATATATATATATATATATGTATATATATATATATATATATATATATATATATATATATATATGTTTGTGCGTACTGTTTCACGGATGAAAAAACATGTATTGCGAACCTCGCGACAGTAAGCAACGAAGATGCCAGATGAGATTTTTGGCGAAAAGTCTGCAAGCTCACGAGAGGGACCAACTCGAAACCGGATGCACTCCCGGAAAAAACCCAATACATATATATATATATATATATATATATATATATATATATATATATATATATATATATATATATATAGTGCATTCGGTATAAGCATTGACAGCACTGCCACATTTATTCTCTCTCTCTACCTGTTCTGACATCTTGCTGACATATGATATTTGGAGGAGTTTGCACATTTCATTTAAAAGGGGCTCCTTTGAACTTGCTCTGATAGTTAATTGAGATAACTAATAGGTGACTAGATGATTACTTCTCAAGCATATAACCCCACATACAATTTCTGCAGTGTCAGCTGTATATTATTTTAATGGGAAAGTTAAGTTTCGGCTGCCACCTCAAAACTATCTGATATTTCTACGTCCATCATGGCCACCTAAACAAAGTCTAGGCTCATCACTAAAGCAAATATAGTTCCATTCCAAGCAATGCATCTTGTGGTGTTCTATAAGAGGAAACACCCAATAAGAAAAAGACACACAAAGAAAGCCCCCAAAGAAAGAAACACCCAATAAGAAAGAGACACTTCCTTTAGCTACAACAAACGCATCACGTACGTTCCGGGTATATTTATGTCGATTTCGTACTACAAAAAATCAAAATGATGAAAGATGAATCTAAAAGAAAAGTAAAAAAATGACATTCAAGTCTTACATAGTAGCAGAACGGCTATAACCTCTTTTCGTGCAGACCAAAATCCTCAAATAATCTTATCCGTGTTCTCATGACAATAGAAACAGAAATGTCCATTCACTGATATTTCACAAAAATCTAAACATGCTTCGTTCGTACTAATAACTCGTCCATTTTCAAATTCGGGTGATTGCCTATCGATTAACAGTAATCGTAAAAACATTTCTTCCTACAGCTGCAACGAAAGTATCACACACTTTGCCGATATCTTCATGCCGATGTCGTACAACCAGATATATAAAATGGAATTTGTTTCCTCATTGGATACGACCAGACCAGGTCGATCTAGATACGACCAGATTTAGGACGACTAGAACCACAAAAGAGAAGACTGATCTTCAAACCATCTTATCCGTGTCCTCATATCAGAAGAAGTAGAAATTTTCAGTCATCGTAGTATTTAACAAAAATTTGAATATGCTTCTTTTATACCAATAGATAATCCCTTTTCAAATTGGGGTGATTGCCAAATGTCCCTTGCATTAGCATTTCGAAAAATGCACAGGTATAGTATTTAGCTTAGTAATACAGGAAAATCATCTTTAAACATGATAAAAATAAAAAACTGTCATAATTTTGCAATCACATGTTGAAACATAATGGTAACCAGTCAACAACATACATAAGCGAGATCGATTTTTACGCAAATACAGTTTTCTCCTCAGATTCAAATTTTTATAAATGTATCGATCTCCCGGGACAACGACAACAACAAAACGACAGAAAAATATGCTAATTTTCTCATTTTCTTCACTGATAACTGAGCTCCATCCAGTTAAAATCCCTGAGGCCTATTTTGCGAAAACGTTGATATATTTTTTTCTTTACTTTGTGTCTTTTTTGTTGTTATACGAGGGCACTTGCAAGTCTCATTATATAACTCAGGCTGTGCTGTCGGCCTTCTGGAAAGTAAATAATTCATTTATAGCGTAAAATACAGCCCCCATATACAAGAGTAATAAATTTATCGTTCCTTTCTCACCTTTTCGACGTAATTTATCTTCGCTCTCGAAGATGGGAGAAGGCAGCTTGAATTAAACCGGCCGAAATATCAACTGTTTTGTGATTAAATAGCTGGAAAAGGGGTTTTCTAAGCAAATTATATTACCATAAAACTTTCTATTTACAAATGGACTAGTTAAATATGAATCAGTAGTGAGTGACCAATCTTATTTTTAATTTGCATTACTTAAAAGGTATACAACTTTACTCCCGCCGTTTTCCTGTAGATGGCGTTAACGGTAAATACACGTCGAAATAAATACATCATAAGCAGCATGCAATACCTTTAGGCATCTTGTAAACATAACCCCATATCACCAGTAGTCGATTGGTGTTGATATCATAAAGTTATTCGCGATTAAAAATGCCAGTTTATGAGTCAGATTGTCTTCTGGCGAGGGCGCTATAAGTGAAAGAACATGTCGTGAGTGGTTTCAATGACTCAAGAGCGGTAATTTTCACGTCGAAGACCGGCATAGCTGTTGAACAGCGAACATTTTTGAAGATGAAGAATTAGAGACATAATGAAGACTCGTGTCAAAGTCAAGAAGAATTGGCAAGATCATTGGGAGTGACTCAACAAGCAATTTCAAAATGCCTCAAAGACCTGGGAATTAGCCAAAAGCAACGATATTGGGTACCATACGAGTTGAAACCGAGAGATGTTGAACACCGTTTGTTTGCTTGTGAACAGTTGCTAGAAAGGCAAAAACGGAAGGGATTTCTGCATCGCATTGTGACTGGAGACCAAAAATGGGTTTATTACGATAACCCCAAGCATCGAAAATCATAGGGAAATCCCGGCCATGCTTCCGCGCCGACGGCCAAACCGAATATTCACGGCTCCAAGCTCAGACTCTGTATTTGGTGGGACCAGCTCGGTGTAGTGTAGTATGAGCTATTAAAATCATCTGAAACAATCATAGGAGATTGTTATCGATCGCAATTAATGCGTTTAAGCTGACATTGAATGACAAACGGCCTCATCGGCTTCCTCTGACTATCACCTGTTTCGATCGATGGCACATGGCCTGGCTGACCAGCTCTTCCGGTTTTATGAAGAAGTCAAAAATTGGATCGATTCATAGATCGCTTCAAAAGATGGCCAGTTTTTTCAACGCGGGATTCGAATGCTACCTGAAAGATGGGAGAAAGTAGTACCCAACGATGGAAAATATTTTGAATCATAAATGTATAACCAGTTTTTTACAATAAACCCTTGCATTTTGAAAAAAAACGGTGGTAGCAAAATTGTATACCTTTTTAGAATAACAGAACTGAGACTTAAAGAGCGTGTAAAAACTTTAGGAACTTTTTCTTGAAGTTGTTTCCTCTAAAAATAATAATTCAATAAATATTTCAATACTGGGTACAGCCCGCGTTTTTGCTAAGAGCTTCAAATATTCGAATTTTTAGTAAAAAAAAACTAATCTTTGGAAGAGGTAAGGATCTGCTTGATACCATTCTTCTTTAATTCTGGCGGCCTTAAACTCAGCAACCGAACAAAATACTCTCAGTGTAAATCCTTCTTGCGAAGTCACTCCATAGGTTTTCTATCGGGTTTAAATCAAAACCTTTTTCTGGGCAATCTAAAATGCTCACTTTATTACAATCCAACCTACATTTTATAAGGTGAATAAGGTGTGCACTCATCCGTGAACTAGATGGAATATACAGTGTTAACTATCCAATTCAGCTCCAATCGGCAATAGGTGCTCTGTCGGAAGTTTTCTGTATCCATCAGCATTAATTTTGCCTGAAATAAATACTAAAGGGGAAGAAAAACACCCCCAAACCATAATGGAACAGTCCCATAACTGGCGTTTAGAGAAGATTTTTTAAATTTTTTTCGCAAATCATGCCAGTAAAATTCCCAGTAGTCTGTTTATTTTCAATGGTGGCCTGTAAGTTTTAGATCAAGAATTGTCCGATGTTTATTGCTGTAAACCAAAGATTTAGCATAATCCCACAACAAATAACCCAAAGGCTTGAGATCAAATGATCTTGGTGGCTAATTGACATTACTATTTCGCAAAATAATTTTAAAAAATCCTTGTTTTTAAATATTTTAATGGTAAATTTAATGAAAGATAAAAACGACAATATTTTAATAATTTACAAAATAAATATTACAAAGCATTAAAAATATTTGGGTGCAATCACAAACAATAAAAATAAAATAGATTATAAAGACCATAGAATAAAAGCAATAAACTCAATAAAAACAGTACTCATCAGTAAGAAAGAAAAAAAAAAAATTGCAATTGTGTCTTCGTCGCAAATTTGCAAGGGAATCCTGGGTATTAAGGAATAAATTTAAATAAAAAATTGTTGTAAAAAATTGAAAATCGTAATTTTAAAGAGAATAGCACGAATTATCAGAATATATAAAATGAAACGATTTAAAATAGTTTTGGATTTATTACAAGAATTGCAAAAATCGGTCAAAAACAATTGAGTTAATTGAGTAATCTAATTAGAATGAAGGAGAGAGCCCAGTAGAGGAAATATAGGATTCAGGATAGGATAAAAAAGGGAGACCGAGAAATACCTAGAATCTGGTAATTGGAAATACTTAATGTAATAATTTACAACGTCAAGAGACAACCTTTGGAACAAAGCTGTAAGAATGACAAGGATACAAAAAATAGAGAGAATATGTGTAAAATCTTAGTTTAGTTAGTTTTGTAAACACCTTTGTACCTAACTATACAACAAGATCATACATCTAAAAAATAAGTAAATTAATCACTACTTTTATCATCACTTTATTATAATAAGAGTGTTATATCATTGCAAACATGTAATTTAATATCACATAATGAGTGTGCGGTTTGGAAAACCTGCAACGTTAACCCCAAAAACCTGTTTATATTTAATGGAATTAGTAATTGGAGAACTAGCTAGGAAATGTGTAATGGACATTCGTACTAAACTACGATAAACAATTTAGCCAAAAAATGCAATTACCCATAAAAAATTACCTAACAATTTTCTATAGAAGCTAAATGTAATGTTTAATTATTTTTAAGTTGCTACCACAAGATATTTTTTAAGTAAAGTCAAATAATGTTCATTTAAGGAAAATAAATTTGTACAATTAACAATATTCAAATCAGTAATTTCGCTTAGAAGATTACATAGCCCTGCCAAAAGTTCTGTCCATTGTAGATAAGTATGTATTTTGTAGAAAAGTAAACAAGAACGAATTTCGTTTACGTTATTTTATTTCTTACTTAGGACAGAATTAAAAAAATATAAAACTTAATCAAAATGCCCATTTTTTACTTTTACTAGTTCTTCAAAGTTTCTGACTACTCGTCTACCACTGTTAGCACCACTTCTAACGGTTTTCCAAAGGAAGCGGCTACTATCAGTAAATCAGATCTTGCATCGTTGATATTGTCGTGAGGTCTAGAGTAAGTCTTCTCATGTAAAACGTCCCATAGCCGAAAATCCAACAGATTGATATCTTGAGAGCCAACTTTTAGTAGGAATTAACTCCCAGGTGTGGATTTAGCGATCACAGATTTCGCGATCATCCAATGTTTTCCTCCAAGCAAGATGTTAATAAGCAGCTTTACTATGTTCTCCAAAATATCAGTTTGGTAATTTGTTGCATGCGTTTTAATCTCTTGCTCGCAGAAATACTATTGAGTGACACGGTCGTGCGAAACTCACCACCAAACCTTCACTAAAGCCGGATGATAACCTCTTTCCACTTTCTCAATTTTTTCAGCAGATTCCAGAGAGCTATGAGCGGAAAACTCTGTCATTTTGCTGGTTGAATATCTCTTCAACAATGAAAATCTTTTCAGCTGTAAAAAAAATTCCTCTAACCTCCGTTTGCATGCCCCTCAAATTGCACCTTCGTTCTCATGGCTCTCATATTATGTAAAGCTGTCGCCAGTCGCTCTCCGCTAGATCTTAGGTAATATCCAAGCCATAGGCCATATTGATGCGCAACATGGTCATCGGTGGTATCCAACTACCGGCCTATAATTTTCTCGGAGCGGATTTCTCGAAATTTATTTCAGCGATCGCTTTAACTCTTTTGCTTTCATTTCTTGCTCTATTGTCGATAAAGGAGATCTCGTTGTATCATTTTCCAGCGCCATAAACAAACGTTTTCGATATGTTTTACAGTTTGAGCAAGTTGAAAATCTCCGTTGCAAATGCTTTGCACTTGTATAGGGCTATAACAGCGATACGGTTATCTTTGTTCCCCATTCCCCACCCCACGCTCACTTCGTGTTGGTGCTTGATGTGTTGAGTCGAATTGATTTGTTTACATAAGCTAAAAAATCAAGTTAATCTTATTAAAAAATAAACGGGCGAGTGGCACTTCAAAATATTCTAGCCCACCTTCAGAGTTAAATTGATTGTAAATTTGCCTGTCTATTAAAACTGACTAGTCTAAGAATTATACTGTTGTTTTGTTCTATCTTCCTCGGTTATTCATGCACTTTATATTTTGTATCATGCCATTCCGTACTATTAATATTAAAAAATCAATAGTTAACTCTAGAACAGATTCAACGTACTTGCCACTTCATCAAAGGATATTTTATACTTTATATTATATTGTTATGTTAAATGGCCTATAAAAAAAATATAAAAATATATTCAATATAAATCATTAGAAATCCCTAATTTCAAACGATAAGATAGACATCTTAAACTTGTGCATTAAAATTGTATAAATATTTTTCATTGAGTCAATATTACAACCCATTAGCAAAACTCTTTGACCTTGTTTCCTGTATACAGCAAATGTAACTCCTTATCAAGTAATTACCAAAGAATCAAAATCAGTACTACTACTGATTTTGATTACTATTAATGTACTAGTCTACCATCTTGTACAAAAAGTACATCGAACAATAATGAGTGTTTCTTACTATATGGCAGTTATATATGCGCACATCATGATTTTCCTAGTTCTAGTTTTTGCTTTCTGAACGGAAGAAATAGCAGAATATATGCAAAAGTACTAATTCAAAGTACTAATCAACATTTTTATTGATTCTATTGATGCATTCACGAATAATCTACAAAAAAGTTTTAATGAAAACATATCATTAATATCAGTCATCATATTCAAAGCCTATGTTGATAAATATATGTATAAGAAATAGATATAAAATTTGTCTTTTACACATTAATCTAAAGGTGCAATATATAACTACAGGTTGATTGATTCCGATCTATGACAATCATCGAACCACTTATTTGATTTAAAGCTTTCAATAATCCGACAACCACATCGACATTTTTAGTTCGACAGGCGTCAATTCTTCGGTCTTCAAGAATTTAATCCAGTTTCAAATATGCTTTGTCCTTTTCGTCCGGAATATATGATCCTTGCTCCAATTTGTCCACTGTCATCAGTTTTTATAGGACCTTTAACCTGCGTTGGTGACAGCGACCGTCCTATCAATTTTGTTTCTTTGTGTTTAAAGAAAGATGTTTTAAATTAAAAAAAAAATTAAACTTTATAAACAGTGATATGTTCTCGAAATACACAGGTCGGAAAAATAAGCGAACTTTTTAAAAAACATTTAGTTATGTTGTCAACAATATTTTTTTTAATTTAAAATGCATCCCTACCGAATCAATACACTGTTGGAGATGGATGTTCAACCAATGCTAACATAGATTTTCTATGTCGTTTTTCAGAATCGCCTCAATTACCCTCGTCACGGCTTCTTGGACTCGTGTAACACTGTCTTGTAACCTTTCTTTCATCACCAGTTTTAGTTTCAAGAACAGAAAATAGTCACACGAAGATAAATTAGGTGAATACAGAGAATGTTCAAGACCTATTTTTTCTGTGAGATGGTACATTATCGTGCAAGAAAAACCAAATTCCCAGCCATCGATATTCAGTCTTCAACATAATTATTATCTTCCCCAAATGCTCCACAATATCCAGGTAATATTCATAAGTGATATTTTGCCCCTGTGGAATGAATTTCCGAAGTATAATAGCTTTAAAATCGTAAAAAAATCAATATTTTCGTCTCACGTAACTTCTGGAAAAGCATTCTTTTTCGATTTCAGAGAACCTGGGAACTTCTACGAAGCACTTTATTTTGTTTGTTTTGTTTGAGCGCTCTATTTAAAGCTCCAAGTTTTATCACCAGTTACAATGGATTCCAGGAATGTAGAGTTCCGTTTGGCTGTTTTAATAAGATCCTTCCAATGTTCAACGCGAGCAATTCCTTGGTTTTTATTTAAGGTGTGAGGAACAAATCGAGCACAGACTTTCCGTTTGTTTAAATAGTTTGTCAAAATTTCGCGAATCATGTGTTTGGTCATATTTAATTGCTCCGCTATCCATTTCATAGTCGAATTGACATCGTAAGCGATCATTTCACGCACTTTTTCCAGCAACTAATTGAGATTTTTGTTTTTTGGCTGGCTTGGCTTTGGCTCATCTTCCAAAGCATCACGACCGTCCTGCAATCGTTTATACCACGCGAACACACGTGTACCAGATAAGCAATCCAACACCATAAACTTTTTCATGGTTCAATATTTCACCATGCACGATTTCACAAATATTTCTCTAAAAGTTATATCAAGTTTGAAACAAATTTTAATATTTGCTCTTTGTTGCATCGTGTTTTTGTGACGAGGTGACAAAAGGTACCGTCACTCTAAGCGGTGTATTCTGATGATGGTGGTCTCGTTTTATGGAGGAAATATACAGCTTTCAGATTATATATTGTTTAAATAAATTGCGCTAATAGGTTTTCTTCAACTTAAAGTTATTTTTCCTATATAATGTGTATATATATCACACATTTTTATAATGTTAGTTTTTAGCTTCCCTTGGCGTAGACAAATTTTAGAAATATATTTATTTTTCTTTAAAAACACAAAAACTAAACTGAAATTAATTTGACGCAACAGGACTTATTTTCGACACTTTTATATTTACGTTAGTTTGAACAAAAAAATTACATGACATAACATACAATTAAATAGCAACAGTAGACAATGTAGCATTAATAGAAACTACACGGTATGATTTGAGGTATGATTTGACATGAAAGACTTAGTATGAAAATTAAGAAAAAATCAAAATATATAAAAATATATAAAAGTATTTCCCCTTTGGGGATTAGATCTTGACATGGTAAAGGGGCTTGAATAAGGCTCATGCCGGACAAGTCAAAGCAAAAACCTCAGACTAATATGATCCAAAATCGGCCAACCTGTATTGCACCAGTATGGCAGACTATGACCCATTCCTTCAACATTACTTTACAATTTCAAACACGGCATTTATTCCCTGACAACCAACAAGTAACTACTTAAAACAGCGGAAAAATTTATCCCAAGATTAAGAATGCTAAAAATTACGGGGTTAGATCAGGCTGCCAGTGGACTTTGGACATTACAACGCTTAATATTCGGACAATGAAAATGGATGCTCTGCAAGAACTGTTGATCGAACTTGATAACATATATTGGAATATCATAGGACTATATGAAATACCAAGAAAAGGCGAAGAGTTTTTTTTTACACTCGAGGTATGAAGAATGGACGATGTGGTGGAATTAAATTCCTCATCAATCGAAAGCTGAAGGACAGGGAAATTTGAAAGTATATCTGACTAACTAACCCAATGCGTGATTTAGCTGAATAAAAAGTGTAAGTTTAAAGTCATAAGCTATGGGAATGAGGAAATTGATACATTTTATAATCAAGTGGCACAGCTTCTAGACAGCGAGGAGTGCAGATACAAAATCCGAAAAATTTCCGAAAATTTTCGAAAGAAAATCCGAAGAAGAAAGAATAGGTGACTTTAATGCTAGAATTGGAATAGCAAGGACTAGTGAAAATGCTATACGGAAGTGGTGGGAAACGGGACAATAGAGGAGACAGATTGGTTGGTCTTGCTGAAGGACAAGAACTTTATATTATAAATTCGTTTTACATGAAAAAATCAGCAGAAACTGCATATGGAAAAGTCCATCTGGATTCACATGTGAAATTAAGTACATCATGTCGAGATAAAACAATATTTTATAATTGTACCGTTCTTAACCATTTTTGATGTTAAAAGTGAACTAAGTAAGTTCAAAGATGAACAATGTGAATTCTGGGAAGCTGTCGAGGGAAGTGATTTTAAGATTTCTTTATCGAGCCGCTTCGTTATGTTGGACCTAGAGGACCCAGAGGAGATGGAAATAATAGAGCGGTATAATGAAGAAATAATCAACAATGTACTTGAAACAGCTGCTTCAATGGCACCAGCGGAAAAATGTACCAAACTAGAAAAAAACTAAACCAAATAAAAATTTCAACCAGTCACAAATCTGCAATAAGGCAGACATACAAGTACGTTGAGCTTTAGAAAAGTATAAGAAAACGTATTCAAAGTACTGGAAGAAAACAGGGGAAGAAGCAATGCTAAACACAAACTGAGAAACAAAAGAACACAAATTTATGCCGTAGTACGTGAGGATAATACAGTGTTCAGGGCGCTTACGAAAATGTTAGAGATTATCAAAAGATTTCATTCGCAGTTAAATGAAGATCAGAACCAGATAAAGGCAGCAATGGCTACGGAAAGAGCAAATACACGATATCCTGGTGGATAAAGTGACAAATGTTATAGAATCGATGAAGAATGGTAGGGTTACAAAAAAGACCAGTGTAACAGTTGAGATGCTAAAAGCTGGTTGTCAAACTTTACACAAAATACTGGTAAAATTGTACTTAAAATACCTCAAGGAACACAAAATATTCAACTTATGGAAAAACGCTGATGTGATTTTTCTTCATAAGAAAGTAGCACATGAAGATCTACAAAAACACTGTCCAATAAGTCTGCTATCAGTAAGGTACGAAGTATTCACCAAAATAATAACTAAAAGAATGTTAAGAAAACTGAACGACGCAACAACCAAGAGAGCAAGCAGTATTCAATACAAGGGATCATTTCGAGTTGGTCCAACAGGCCATAGAAAGGCACAATGAATATACTATGTCATTGTGTTTGGCTTTAATTGACTATGAAAAGACATTTGATTCGATATCAAAGCAAGCCATAATGGATGCATTGCTTAACCAGGGGATAGACAGAGTCTATGTGAACCTACGGGGATGCATGTATAATGAAGTTAACGCGACAGTTCACATGGATGATCTTGAATTTAAAATCAGTGTAGAACGAGATGTATGGTAAAACTCAATATATCGCCTATACTTTTCTCAGTCTGCCTTGAAGATGTATTCCGTAATCTAGATTGGAAACCGGAGGAAAACATTCAAATTATATTCGCAGATGATATCGTTACCCTTTTACCAAGACCAAAGACCCAGACGAGTTACAAAAACACATACAAAAGCTACTAAGGGTGGGAGAACCATTTGGCTTGAAAATAAACCTGAAAATTTCATCAGAATCAGGTCATATTCAATAAATTTGCCAATCATAGAAGAATTTCTGTTTTAGGAAAGGATTCGGAGATTATGGAAAGTATTTGGTACGCTCAACAAAGTGTTTAAGAACAAACTTCCACTTTATCTGAAAAGTCTTTGGTTAGTGCGCCCTTCCTGCTATAACATACGGAAGTGAAATAAGGACACTCACATAACAATCAGTTCAATAAGTTCACATAGTAACTAGGGGACTGGAAGGTGTATGCTTGGCATATTATATGTGAATGATATGTTCTTTATCCTTAAAATAATACTAATAACAGAATTATATACATCTAGAATCAATATGATTTGTAAGAGTTTGACTTATTGAATTCGCACTTTTGAATAAAATCGGAAGTCTCTTAATATTTGAAAGTCATGGAGTCATAACCAATCAAAGACTATTACTATTAACGCATATCAAAGAGTACTGATCAATAATCAACAAATCAAACAAATCAATAATGTTAATCGTATTATTTTCCACTATAATATCCGCCTCGTATTCAAGGAACATTCTCTCACTAAAACTATATTCTTTTTAGGCCAGTACATCTAGAAGCATATTGCTTTAATAACTTCTTGGTAAGTATATAAAAGTGTTTAATACGTATATATGAAATAAAAAAGAGGTTACAAAGGCGTTACTCGAAAGGATCATTTCATTGGTTAAATGAAGGAAATTTAATACTTCTAAATACGCAACAATATCAGGAGGTTAATCTTGTGGTTACGATTTAAGGATTGCGTACTAATTGTCTTGAATAGTCTAGTTTTATCAATACAGAAAAAAAATGAGCCAGACTTTAACAAATCTATATAAATATTATGTATATTAAAGCCGTGGAATAACACAGGTCGACATGATTTTTGTATCATTGATGAGAATGCTCTTTTTTGCGTTTTATTTGAGTAGTTATTAAAACACCTTTTCAGAGAAATGGCCTAGCACGTCCAATTTTCAAGTGTCTGCTCCTCCTTAATATCCTGGGGCCATTAAAATTATTCGTACCTGACTTTCGACTGGACAATGTAAGAATAACCACAAGACCGTAGAGGGGGTATTTCCACAGTATTCTACGAACATTTAAGGGCAGTTTTTTTGTTTTCTATAGCTTAATTTGTTTCTGCCTCGATTACAGTACAGTAAACTGTTTAAATCGATTTTATATAAAATGGTAAGTACTAGTCGTCGATTTTGCAAAAATCCAGCAGATAATTTTGTTATATATGCGGACAAATTATTTTAAACTCACAAGCTAGATCTATATCCGAGGAAGTCAAAAAGCATATCTTTTATATTTTAAGTACCAAATTGGAGATTGAGATAATAGAGATAAGAATATCAGTAGTATATATATGTGTGGGGATTTAAAATTGATAGGTATATTGCTAGGACTTCAAGGGAATTTACAAAGTATTGCTGTTTTTTGTGTTTATGGGATAGTAGGACAACAAAAGAATATTGGAGTAAGAAAGATTGACCTCAGAGAACTTCTTTTGAACATGATACTTCAAACATAAAATATGTCCCCCTTGTTAACCCAAAAAAGGTGATTCTTTCAACTCTCCCTATTAAGCTTAAACTAATGAAAAACTTTGTCAGAACCATTGACAAAGAAGGTAACGGTTTCAAGTATATAAAAGAAATATTTCCTCAATCAAGTGATGCAAAACCAAAAGAAGGCATTTTTATTGGACCTCAAATAAGGAAGCTTCTAGATGATTTTCAAGAAAAATTAAATGAGAAGGTATTGGCAGCTTGGAAGTGCTTTGTAAGTGTATGTTTCTGTGTTTCTTTATTGACACAATGCTCACTAGATGTTCGATCTTCAATTTTTACCACTGCTTCCTTTTTTTTGTATAGATGCCAAATAAAGCTAATCAGGTGATCCCATTTCCCGCAGAATTTGCAATAATTTCTTCCGTTTTAGCTTGTGAAAAAAAACAGAGGTATACAAGATGGTTGACTTATTTGGCTTTTTCGATTATTAATCGAATGTTCGCTATGTATTCACGTATATATTTTCCTGGAACAAGTAGAGGTTTAAGCGTTCATTGATAATGAAAAAATATTTTACTTGCTTGTGGAATTAGTGCGTTAAGGCGGTAATTTTCACATTTCTCATTAGACCCTTTTTTTGTAAATGTATAAAACTTGAGATAAATCCAATATCTCATACTTTCTGGCAGATATTATGAAACATGTCTACTGCTTCTTCACTCATTGCTTTAATTATCTCTGCGGTAATTCCATCCCAACCTGGCGCCTTTTCATTTTTTAGATTGAGAATATCATTTTTGATTTCTGTTTTTAAAATAGTGTATTTTCCAAATATTATTATCCATGTATGTGTTGTAAATGTCCTTGTTGTTTTCTTCATAACTTTATATTCAGTACTAATTGTACCCGAGCATGCGTTGCTGAGGCTTAGTCTGGTTAAATAATTTAATCAAAATCAAAATCAAAACAAATCGAAAACTATGAAAATGTAATTTAACAATGTAATCGGAAACATTGAAAATGCTAAGTGACAGCAGCTGTTAAGCACGCTGTCCGACTTGAGCAATGTTTAGCATTACGTGTGTTGCTGTTGCGTTCAACAGATGGTGCTCCCATTGTCGTATAATATTTAGTATAGCGTGTGCTGCTTTTACGTCCAACAGATAGCGCTGTTTTTCAAGAAAAGCATGTTTTTACCTGTCACTGTTGTGACATCTACATAAATAGTATGCAAACACGCGCGTATTCAAATGCACGTTGTATCAAAATTTCAAAGCAATCGGTGAAGAACTTTCGGAGAATTAAGACTTTGAACAAACGAACATTTACATTTTTAGTTACATAGATCATTGAGATAAATATTAATAATGTCTATGATCTTAAATTCTTTTAAAGCCAATCTCAGTTCTAAACTGATTATATCTATTATACATATGTTCTATACCTATTATGTATTTGATGAAAAAAAAATACATTTCCAGAAATCACTTTTATGGGCTCCAGTTTGCATCAATATCTAACTTATATTTAACGCAGCAATATTATAGGTAATATATGAAATCTGGTAATAATGTGAAGACATTTGTGATTTTAACTTAAACCGTAACCCAAAAGACAACCTCAACCTCAGATAAACAGTAATAACTAGACGACAAACTACCAAAAACCTGCATGATTTTCAGAGGTGTTGTTTACTACTTTAACTATTTTATGAACCTACACAATGGTCGAATTATTTTCTAATAGAATCGAATAAAAATATAGTGGTTCAACGGTGCGTTGATATTATTAAAGAAATTCATGGGAGCATTATAGATTATGAAAAGGCCTTCGATCAAGTGATGCATGAGGAACAGATAGAGCTACTAAATGAAAAACAAATAAATAAGCTAAAGTTGAGGATACTAGGACCCTTATACAATAATCAGCTAGAGTCACTGTTGCGGGAGAATATACAAACTACGTGCACATAAAATGAGGAGTAAGGCAGGGGTGCATCCTCTCACAGACACTTTTCAATATGTACTCAGAGATCATCATTTAGGAATCATTTCAAGGAGAAATCCGGTGTAGCAGTAAATGGATTTTTTATTAATAATATAAGATATGCCGATGACATAGTCGTATTGGCGGATTTTTTTTTGTGTAAATCTATAAAACCTGAAATCAAAAAATCATCAAGCGACAATCCAGTGTCTCATACTTTTTGGCAGATGTTGTGAAACATGTCTACCGCTTCTTCACTCATTGCTTCAACTATCCCTGCGGTTACTTCATCCCACCCTGGAGCCTTAGCATTTTTTAGCTTCAGAATTATTAAGAAGAATTATTCAGAATTATTGTATTTTTCCAAATAATATTATCCATGTGCGTGGTATAAATTTTCTTGTTATTTTCTTCGTAGCTTTATATTCACTATTATTGGGACAAATATTATTAATGTCTATTATCTTAAATGATTCTAAAGTCAATCTGATTTACCAACCGATAATATCATATATACATCATATATATATATAATATCTGTTATACAGGGTGTCCGGAAATATTTTGGGAGGTGACTCTAGGGATTAAAACATAAAAAAGTTCATATAAAGATCTCCCAAAAATTCCTTCTTAAAGGGGCTATAGCCACTTAAAGCGGGAACTCTGAAGATGGTTTTTCGCAATTCTGTATATTTCAGTAAGTTGGAATGGAAAAACGTTTTTTGTATTAATAATTGAACATTTTACTCAGGGGCGTCACATACAGGGGCGTCTCCTTGGTAAATGTTGCCATAACTTTTTTGTTTATAATATTTTTTTGATTTTTTACGTTTAATTATAGAATCGCAATAATTTGTAAGTAAAAAAGGTCCTCTTATATAATCTGGTTAGAATAGACCGTTTTCCAGAAAACTGGCTTTTTCTAAATCGATGCGCGATTACATGGATATCGAAATGCGTCTTAATAATTAAGCAGGCACCCTCGAGTCAGCCCCCAAAATATTTCGACGTTATTTCCGGACACCCTGTATATCTGTTCTATATCTATGCTATATTTATTATGTACATATTTCATGAAAAAAATACATTCCCAAACACCTCTTTGATGGGTTCATATTTAACGCAGAAATATTATTGGTATTATATGAAATTTGGTAATAAGCTGATTTTGGTAATAAACATTCGTAATTTCAACTTAAACAGTAACCCAACAGACAACCTCAACAGACAAATAAACAGTAATTACTAGACGACAAACTGTAGCAAAAACCTGCATGATTTTCAGTTTACTACTTTAACTATCCTGTGCAATGGTAATTTTTTTTCCAAATAAAACCAATAAAAACAGTGGTTTAACGCTGCCTTGATGTCAATAAAGAAATGTATACGAGCTTTATAGATTTTGAAAAGACCTTCGATAAAATAAGGAATGAAAAACTGATAGAGCTACTAAGGGAAAATCAAATAAATAAGCTAATGTTTCACGAAATCACCCAATAACAATTCACTGCTAAGAAAAAACAACAGTAATATTGAGCGAGCGGATAGATATAAGTACTGAGGAACTTGGGTTAATTCAAAGAATGATAACACCGAAGAAATAAAAATAAAGATAAAAGCAGCTCGCAACGCATTCTAAAAGATGAAATATTTCTTTTGCAGTAAAAATAGAAAATGAATTGAAAATCCAAATTATTCGCTGCTACTTATACTCGATTCTCTTTTAGTGCATAGAAGCTTCCACATTTTATAAATTCATGATCAAAAGACTCGAAGCTTTTTAAATATGGCTATTCAGAAGAATACCACGAATATATTGGGTAGAGAAAGTCACAAATAATGAGGTCCTACGTAAAATATCCACCGAAAGAGGTCGTATATAATGTAAGGTTGCTTAAGTCGTACCACGGTCTAAGTCGTAACACGGTCAAGCTCGTACCATTTGAATATAAAACTAATAGCAAGGAGCCTTGCCTACCTTTATACACATATAAATGGAGACGGGCACATCTATATTATAACACCGCAGATGAATCATTGTTTTGGAATTTTTTTGGTTGGTGTCAACAACTTAGAAGTTTAATAGTAGATTTGAGCAATTTTAGTGTGTTTTAATCATTAAGGATTAAAACGAATAAATGATTAAAGTGTAGAATAAATGTACTGGAATACTCGTTTTGTGTGTTCTAATGTAAATACATATTAAAGCTTATGATATTGACAATAAAAGCAATAATATCGGAAGTAAGGTAACACACAAAATATGGTTAGTTGTGCGTCTTGTGGTTGTTCCCTGATACGAAGAAATCAAAATCAAAATCAAATCTGAAATCAAAAAGAAATCTGAATCAAAATTCAGGTGCAACATTACGTAGGTAAGTGCATTTAATTCTAAATTTATCAAGTATTTAGATGTAAAAATGTATTTTGTTTGAATGAAATTTTAAGGATATGAAGCCAACATATCGCCTGGTATGCATAGGTGTAGTCAAACTGATTTAGGTAAAATAATATAATTATAATGGTATTCAAGATAGTGATTATCTTTTTTTAGAACTTATTTTTTTAATGTATGTTCTAAAATGTTTAGTTTTCTATGATACTGGGCCTTAAAAATTCAGATTATTTTTTAGTTTTCGTTTGATACATATAAAACATGTTACTTTACTCATATAAAGAAACTATAAAATATAACTAATAATACCTTACATATTTAGAGTGTTACCTTTTTTACAATCCTTTTTTTTTCAGAAGTCACTTTACAAATAAATGTAAATGCTACTTCCATTTTGAAAGATTTCCCAAAAAATCCAAATAGAAGAACACACTGGATTAATTTTATTAAAAAGCCAGAATTTATTCCAAACCGCATTAGGTTCTTATATTGCCATCATTTTGCTGAGGATTGTTTTAATGGAACATCTAAGGTAAAAATAAGACTACTATCAAGTACTGTTCCAACAATTGAAGTGGACTATTTAAAATATGTAATTTTTTTATATTATCATTTTGATAAACATCTTTCGTAGTATTTACTCTTGAAAGTTAGCTTTTTTTTTGGTTGTTGTGAAAAATGAGTTTATTCTCCAGTTTATATTTAACACTTTAATTTATTTATTGAGTATTTACACTATAAGAATTAATTATATTTGTAAAAACGCTGTAGTAGCTGACAAAATTCGGAGTACGTATGCAAAGTTAATTTTGTATTAATATGTAATAATTAATATATATATATATATATATATATATATATATATATATATATATATATATATATATATATATATATATATATATATGTCCTGCTATATATATGTAAGTCCTGCGCATGGATCAGGGAACAAACAAAAATCTGTGACATCATTGGAAGAGTAAAACAGTTGAAATGGAGATGGGCAGGCCATATAGCGAGGCGATGGGACGACAGATGGACCAAGGCAATCCTGGAGTGGATACCGCTTGATCGCAAACGTCCGCGAAGAAGACCGAAAGCACGATGGACTGATGACATCGTTAAGTATATTGGACCCGAGTGGCAGAGGAAAGCCCAGGACCGTGAAGGTTGGAAGCATGCTGAAGAGGCCTTCATCCTGCAGTGGATCGATACGGGCTGATGATGATGATGATATATATATATATATATATATATATATATATATATATATATATATATATATATATATATATATATATATATATATATATATATATATATATATATATATATATATATTCACGTATGGGCTCTGGTGGACCGCGCGAAGTACTGTTAGAGCGGATTGTTGTTGTTAGCCTTCCTATGCGCCCAAACTGATTTCATTCTTTCACTATGAGCTTTTTTCCTTTCGTCAAACCATATTGTTCCGGTCATCCTACATTTTTCTCTCTGGCCAACCCCCCAAACGTTAACCTTGTGTCTGCAACAATTTCTATCCTAAATTTCACCTTGTGTAATATTTGCTGATCTTAGGTCCTCTTTAATCATCGCAATCTATTTAATTATTTCTACTTTAGCTCTACTCCTATTTTCATAAAATTCAACTATTTGTCTAGTTAGCCTACTCGGATTCATCCGTTTTATGTGCCCGTAAAACTTAAGTCTTCTTTTTCTCATATCGCTATGTATATCTGTGTATTGTTTGATTTCTTGGTTTTCTCGACGTCGGTATGTTGTGTTATTTGTTTGGGGCCTAAAATTTTTCTTATGATCTTTCTTTCTTTCTTTTCAATCTCCTCGATGTCTTTCTTTCTATTCAAAATGAGCGTTTCTGTGCCATTAGACATTCTGTGCCATTAGACATTCTGGCTTAATAAATGTGTAATGTCTCAATTTTGTGTTTTTAGATATGCATTTTTTGTTGTAAATATTTTGTATAAATATCAATGCTGTTTCCATTTTTTTGACATCTACCCTTATTGGTCGCTTTTTTCAACCCGTTTTCCATGATTATTTCGCACAAATATTTGAACTGAGAGACTCGTCTGATGTAACCATATTTTGTTTTTTGAAATACTGTTCTTAGTCTGCTGCAATCATGCATTGTGTATTTTCAAAGGAAATTTGGAGTCCTACCTTTTCTGTTTTCTTTTAGGATTTCAATCGGTTTTCGTGCCATTAAAATATCATCAGCAAACGCCAGACAATCTATTTTGATGTTGGTTCTCCCCAGTTTAACGGACTGGTCAATATTCAGAGCCGATTTTTTTACACGGCACTCCTGTATTACTTTTTCTAGAACACAGTTAAGTAAGAGTGGCGAGAGTCCATTCCTTTGTCTTACTCCAGTTTTAATTTCGAACGGCTCTGAGATATTACCCATGAAATTAACTTTTGACCTTGTGTTAGTAAATGTTGCTTTAATAATTGCCAGCGTTTTCAGATCTAGTCATTGTTCTTTCAAGATTTGGAATAAAGATTCGCGGTCGATAGAATCATATGCTTTTTTGAAATCCACAAATATACAGACGAGATTTTTATTGTACAGTTTTTGATGTCTTAAGATCAACTTTAAATTCAGGATTTGTTCCGGGCAGGATCTGCCCGGTCGAAAACTTACTTAATATTCACCAATTTTAGGTTCTAACTGCCCCTGTATTCTGTCTAGTAGACAATGAGATAGAATTTTGTAACAACCTGAGAGAAGGGATATCACATCCCTCTGTAGTTGTTTACATCCGTTATATCTCCTTTCTTATGTAGCGGATGGATTAGAGCATCTTTCCAATATTCAGGAATCCGTTCGGTTCGCCAAACTTCTTGTAGAATTTTGGTTATTTCCTTGACCAGCGGATTTCAAAAGTTCAACAGTAATTCCATCGTCATCAATAGCTTTGTTATATTTAAGTCGCTTGATTTACCTAATTATTTCATCTTCATTTGGTAGTAATGAATCTGTGTTTGTTTGTTTAGGGTTTAGTGTTGGTAATCTGTTTAAGGGCTCAGGACAGTTCAGTAGTTGTTCAAAATATTTCGCAAGTTCTTTGCAATTGTCTTGGTTATTTAGAGCTAATTGTCCGTTTTCCTTTTTGGAAGCAAAAACAGGGTTGATAGCCTATTAATTTAGTTTTAAATGGTTTGTAAAATGCTCGGGTGTTATTTTTTTAGAAATCTTTTTCTGTTTCATTAAGTTGATTGTTATCATATTTTCTTTTAGTTTATCTAATTAGCTTCAATGTTTCTTTTCTTACTTCCAAAAAGATGTTATATTTTGTTTCTGTTTTTTGACTGTTTGACTCTTTGAATAATTTAATTCCGTTTAATACTGCTTCCTCGCAAACTTCATCCTACCACGGATGTTTTTGAGGTTTTTGTAAAGAAACCAATTTTAGTGCAGTTTTAATATTTTTTTGTTTCAGTTCTTGCCAGTTCTGTGCTGGTTGTTTATCAAGCTCTTCTGTTAGGATTGGTTTTATTTTCGTCGAGTCGAACTTTGGGATTAGCAATCTCTTTTGAATAATATTTCGAGGTTTTAAGCTAAGTTGTGATTCTAGTCAACTAGTGATCCGTGTCTATGTTAACTTCTTTCCTGACTTGAAAATTCAAAATCTTTTTATAATCGGGATACGAAATGGCAACATGATCAATTTAAATTCACCCATGTACGTGTTTGGGCACCTCCATGTCTTTTGTTTTGTTATTTTCTTCTTAAAATGGGTTGACATTATTTTTAGATTAAACTGCGAACATAGTTCAACCAATTTTCTGCCATTATGGTTAGTCCATTTATAAGCAGGAAAACTGCCGACTGTTTTTCTGTACTTTATTTATTTCCCTAGTTGGGCGTTGAAATCACTCAATAGGATTTTTACATGGTTAGAGGAAATTTTAAAAATAGTCTTTTTCAGAATTTCCAAGGACTTATTTACTTTTTCAGGATTAGATTTATTTTCTTCGTTAACTGGGAGGTGTGCATTAATTAATGTATAGTTTTTGTTAGCACACTTGAGGGATAGTGTCATAAGTCGATTATTCACTGGCTGGACATTAGTTATAAAACCAAGAATGGTTTTTGAGATAGCGAAAGCAACACCGAGATGTGGTGTATTTTTAAGTATTCTTTTGTCCGTTTTACTTTTAAAAAGTCTGTAGTTGCCGAAGTCCAATCTGTCAACCTGGTTTCATGCAAAGCTAAAACTTGGATTTTTTTGCTGATTTAATATTCGCCCCAATTCGTGTAGTTTTCCTGGGCGCAGGAGAGAGTTGATATTTATCGTTCTAAAGAAAGTTTTTGTTTTCGGTTTCAGACGTTGGTCAGAGGTCTCCGACTCCCTCTGAAAGATTTTGCGTTTAAGCCCGGACGCCCCAGAATCCGAAAGGATTATTTACCTCCTGGGGTAATTTTGTAATTACTAGAACGCGTCATCTTGTACTTTGAATTAAAGGTTTGAACCATAACCGTTCAGAGGTTAAGACTGGAAGGGTTAGTTCCAGAATTTAAATCTAAGCCGCACCACTGGTGAACAGACGCTGACCACTCAACCGCTTGATACAAGTCAGACGCTAAGTGGATTTAGTTTTTGCCTTGGTTCGGGACTGCTTATTTTGAAATATTCGCAACTGTCTATTAATATCTAATGGAACTTTCACTATCCACCACCCGTGACCCGTCCAGTACCCTAGGCGAGGTACACTGAAATATATATATATATATATATATATATATATATATATATATATATATATATATATATATATATATATATGCAACACTACCACGCATCATTCAACTTGGACCTTCAACAATATCACAAGATAATGCAAACGGTAATAATACAGCAGCAGTTGATAAAATCACTAACATTAATCAAATAATACAATCTTACTTGAACACTATCTCTTATATTATCATATTCTCATTAAAAAAATTAAAAAAGGTACTAAACCAACAAGGAATTAACGTCAAGTCCCTACAAAAACGAAGTAAAAACCAAGAAAAATATAAATAAGAAGAAGAAGCCCGTAATTGATTTAAAAAAAGTTAAAATAGAGAAAGAAATAAAGAAAACTATAAAAAGAGAGAATACAGATGAAACATGTAAGAAGAGTAAAAAATAACAAAGACAAAGAATCATGGCTATACCAACTATGTAAGATAAGAATACATGATCCAATGTATGAAATATAAAGCTTGGGTACATGACCTATATGCTGATGCGAAAAGTATGTGTAATTTTGTTTCTTAATAAATTATAATTTTGGTTTCCTAAGCGTAAATGACTTGGTACATTGACAAAAAAGTGATTTGGTGTTTAGGATGGATCGCGGCCGTATGTTGCAAACTATTTATCCCACAGCTTTGGGGAAAAAAAAATTGTACTAAAAATGATCATGAGAAATTCACCAAAAATATTTTTAAGCTTCTAAAACAACCGCAAGAGGGCGTGACGAGCTAAACATTTTTGAAAAATAATTTTTTTTGTGTATTTTCAAATTTTCAAGTGTTAACCCACTAAGAAAACTTCTCAGTTATAATTAGCAAACTGTCTCCTACAACTTTGTTTTATGACATTTTGTCGTAACTTCGCGAATAAAGAAGTGGGGGGGGGGGGGGGTAATTGATTTAAAAAAAGTTAAAATAGAGAAAGAAATAAAGAAAACTATAAAAAGAGAGAATACAGATGAAACATGTAAGAAGAGTAAAAAATAACAAAGACAAAGAATCATGGCTATACCAACTATGTAAGATAAGAATACATGATCCAATGTATGAAATATAAAGCTTGGGTACATGACCTATATGCTGATGCGAAAAGTATGTGTAATTTTGTTTCTTAATAAATTATAATTTTGGTTTCCTAAGCGTAAATGACTTGGTACATTGACAAAAAAGTGATTTGGTGTTTAGTGGTAAATCTCTTCGAGTATAACTTGATCTTAGACTGGGTAATTTGTAGTTTTTATTTTTATTATCTCTTCTTATTAAATATTTTTCTATATAGATTATGATGTCTTCACTGAAATCTTACTCTAAGGATAACTTAGGCTATAGGCGGTACGAATTGGGCTACCAGGCGCCTTAATCTCATCGAAAGTACTTTTTTGGAAAACGTTAAAACATCTGTTTTGATAAAAAAAAATTGGGTTTCTATGAATGTCCATTAAAAAGTAAATAAATAAAGATTCACTAGATGCAGATTTTGTTTCATTTAATTTGTACATTACATGTAATGTAAACATTACAGTACTATTTCCTTAGGGGATACGACTTAATAACGCTGTCGGGTGTACGTTTATTGATTTTTCTTCTTCGCCGTCAGGTTGCCGCGTTTCTTCTTTTTTCAGGAGAGATTTCCATACTTTTGCGAGCGTCGTTTCGCGTATTTAGCTCACCCCTAGTAGTTTTCAATATTCGCTATTTATTTAGCTCCTTCAAAATTGATTTTATATCCTGTTTGTAGATGGTGCTGGAACAGAGAGGAAGTGGTTTGTTTGTTTTTACGTTGTTTTTATGTTCTTGTATTCTGGCCGAGATTCGTCTGTTTGTTTATCCTATGTATGTTCTGTTGCAGTCGGAACAAGATATGCTGTATACCCCATGATTTTCTAGTCTAGCTTTGTCCTTGGGGTTTTTTAGGATGTTTGCGATAGTTTTATGCGGCTTATAGGCTGTTCTGATCCTATGTTTTCTTAGTAGTTCCTAGTAGTTTCCTTAGTAGTCCCAGTATCGACATCATAATAACGACATCATGTCCCAGTATCGACATCATATCATAACGGATCGACACCCGGAATGATTTAGAAACATTATCTTCCATCCGTGAAAATATTAGATGTAGCGTATATATATATATATATATATATATATATATATATATATATATATATATATATATATATATATATATATATATATACATAGAGTGTGTCGCATTTAAGATGAAGACACCCCCATATCTCCGCTATTTGAAGGAATATAGATTTGAATTTTTGCACATTCTGTCGAAACCACATCTCCTCCAGATCAATAGCATTCAAAGCATTCAAATTCGGAATTAAATAATCCAGTTAGTGGAATAACAAAGCCCAACTTCCTGCAAACGGCGACGAATTGATACATTTGGATCTTCATCAACACAATGAGAAACAGTGGCCATATTTTCTTCGGAACCCACAGTTTTTATCTTATTTTTGTTTTAATATGCAGCAGCGTGAAATGCGTTCCGAATTTGTCGATAATTCGGCCAATACATCTGGAAGTTCAAATTCACACATTGGCGTGTTCACACACATTTGGCGCATGGAAGACTGATTTTTAAAAACATTTCGAACAATTTGCAAGCGTTGCTCTAATGTTAAACTTTTTCTGATGATTTACCAGACTATTGAGATACAGATTTATAAACTTGTGCTCAAACTAAGAGTTTGGTTGTCAGTGATTCCTACTGGAAGTTCGGGCATACCAAAGATTATATATATATATATATATATATATATATATATATATATATATATATATATATATATATATATATATATATATATATATATATATATATACCAAGTGTCCCATTAAGGATGGATCGCGGCCGTATCTTGCAAACTATTTATCCCACAGCTTTGGGGAAAAAAAAAATTGTACTAAAAATGATCATGAGAAATTCACCAAAAATATTTTTAAGCTTCTAAAACAACCGCAAGAGGGCGTGACGAGCTAAACATTTTTTAAAAATAATTTTTTTTGTGTATTTTCAAGTGTTAACCGACTAAGAAAAATTCTGAGTTATAATTAGCAAACTGTCTCCTACAACTTTGTTTTATGACATTTTGTCGTAACTTCGCGAATAAAGAAGTGGGGGGGGAGTTTTACCTATTTAGATAAAAAGTCGTCTAATGTCCGTTTGCCTAAACCGATTTTCCTCAATTTGGATTCATTTAAAAGGCAATTGCTGGGACAAGCAGATAATCTGGGAGATAAATTATTTAGTTTATAAATGAAACCGCGAGGTGGCATTACATTCAACAATAGTTTTTTTGAAGTTTTGTTCAGTTTTTTCAAATGGAATGGTACAGCTTTTACTACATGGCAAGAAAGGTAATTTAAAGAGGAATCGTCCAGTGAAAACCCGAAATCGATATCTCTGACATGTCAAGAGATATTTCGATTTTTCTGAAAAAAATCAGTTAGTTTTAATTTTTACCGTAATATTAAGTTAAAAATTGGTCTTAATATTTAGGTCGCAATCGCAACCGCAACAATTTTATTTAAAAAATAAAATTATCTATTCAGTATCAATCATCATAAATGTTCTAATCCTGAACTTGATAATATTTTCTAATTTAATTACATAAGCGGAGAAAATGCCTTTCCCCAATTGTTACATTTTCTCTTTTGTGATGCTTAAATACTACTTGACAGAATATTGAAATCAGTCATTAATAAATATACCTACTCTTTCTTTTAAACTAAATGAATGGATGAATGAAATTATGCGTTTCCGGGTTTCCAAACAAACGCATGCAATCCTTAGGTACATTACATAAAGAGTGTAAGAAGGGAACCATGGAAACAAACAAAAACAGTCAAATTAACTTGTCAATTTTGAAATGTATTATATTTTCAACATTGCATTTATTGATTATTCATAATTATTATAATAATATCTAACAATGCCTTTTAAAAATAACGAGGGCTATGACATGTTGGCGGTGTATTTCCAATGTTTTGAAAATGCATGTATTGCAGAGCGGCAATATGCAATAAATATCCCGAAAGAAGGCATTATTCGAAGAAGGTGTTTACACGTCTAGCAAGACGCTTACGAGAAACAGGAATTGTGCATCCAGATCCAGTTCGCACCAGGTTACGTTCGATTCGTAATGGAGATAATGTCGTAAATGTTCTGGCTTATGTTGAAACCAACCCCCATTTAAGTATCAGACAAATATCTGAAGAATTAGGTGTTAGCAAGACATTTGTTCATCGATTTTTAAGAGATAACAAGCTTTCGTGGCCGGCGCGCTCACCGGATTTGACTGTCCTCGATTTTTACTTGTGGGAAAGACTAAAAGACCTTGTTTTTCAAACTCGTCCTACCACACGAGAAAACGTGATTGAAAGAATTCAAAATTCAATAACCAGCATTTAAAGAGCGGAAATTGAAGCTGCCGTTTTTAGTACTCGTCGAAAAATAAATATTTGCATTTCTAAGGATGGAAGGCATTTTGAACATTTAGAAAGGCGTTAAAGTTCAGATTCTGTTAATTATTAGACTGTGTGTTATTAAACTTCAAAAAAACTATTGTTGAATGTAATGCCACCTCGCGGTTTCATTTATAAACTAAATAATTTATCTCCCAGATTATCTGCTTGTCCCAGCAATTGCCTTTTAAATGAATCCAAATTGAGGAAAATCGGTTTAGGCAAACGGACATTAGACGACTTTTTATCTAAATAGGTAAAACTCCCCCCCACTTCTTTATTCGCGAAGTTACGACAAAATGTCATAAAACAAAGTTGTAGGAGACAGTTTGCTAATTATAACTGACAATTTTTCTTAGTCGGTTAACACTTGAAAATATACAAAAAAAATATTTTTAAAAAATTTTTAGCTCATCACGCCCTCTTGCGGTTGTTTTAGAAGCTTAAAAATATTTTTGGTGAATTTCTCATGATCATTTTTAGTACAATTTTTTTTTCCCCAAAGCTGGGGGATAAATAGTTTTCAAGATACGGCCGCGATCCATCCTTAATGGGACACCTGGTATATATATATATATATATATATATATATATATATATATATATATATATATATATATATATATATATATATATATATCTTTGGTATGCCCGAACTTCCAGTAGGAATCATTGACAAACAAACTGTTAGTTTAAGCACAAGTTTATAAATCTGTATCTCAATAGTCTGGTAAATCATCAGAAAAAGTTTAACATTAGAGCAACGCTTGCAAATTGTCGAAATGTTTTTAAAAATCAGTCTTACATGCGCCAAATGTGTGTGAACACGCCAATGTGTGAATTTGAACTTCCAGATGTATTGGCCGAATTATAGACAAATTCGGAACGCATTTCACGCTGCTTCATATTAAAACAAAAACAAGATAAAAACTGTGGGTTCCGAAGAAAATATGGCCACTGTTTCTCATTGTGTTGATGAAGATCCAAATGTATCAATTCGTCGCCGTTTGCAGGAAGTTGGGCTTTGTTATTCCACTAAGTGGATTATTTAATTCCGAATTTGAATGCTTTGAATGCTATTGATCTGGAGGAGATGTGGTTTCGACAGAATGGCTCCATATTTATTGAGGGAACAATTCGATAATAAAATTATTTCGAGTAACGCACCTGTTAATTGGCCATCAAGGTCATGTGATTTAATGCCTTTAAATTATTTTGTTTGGGGTTATATTAAATATTTGTTTTATGCCGATAAACCAGTAACTCTTGATGCCTTGGAAGTCAACATAACTCGAACGAGGACATAAGACCCCATTTGCTTGAAAAAAAAGTCGGAAATTGGATTGATAGAATAAACTTGATCAGAAGTAGCCAGCTTAAAATTGTTTTTAAATATTAATGTCATTGAATGCTATATCACATAAAATAAATAATTTCAAGGCATCTAATTTGGTTGTTGTTTTATTTCTATTTAAACTCCGGGCGCACTGGAACAAACACCCTATATATTATTGTTAATGAATGTATGAACAAGTTCAGCATTCTTTCTAGCTTTTTCTATCCCTACCAAACAAAAAGAAAACATAATAAAAGAATCGATGGCTCTAACGCAAGTTGAACGTCCTATAAAAGCCGAGAGTGGTGGTATATCCAACTATGAGACAAAGTATTCGAGAGAAATGAAATGGACAAAGGACACTTGAATAAATTCTTTGAGATAACCAAATTCTCGGTTGTCCATCTGTTAAATTGTCGATATGGTCTAATCTATTTGTTGAAAATTTTAATAAAAAAATGTTGACAGTGACAAACCTGTCTAAAAAAAACTAATCTAAATCAAGCATTGTACCTTGAATTTTATAATTAAAATGTTAATATTACATTTATTTATAATCTACTAGCTAAAGAATTAAATATAACAGATGATAGGGGATTGTATATATTTATTATTAATTGCCTTTAATTCATCCGTATTGAGTTCGCCGCTTATTCATTCAAGTAACTAAAGCAATAATAATCTACGATCAGTTATCCCGTTAGTTTCTTTAGTTTACGTTCAATGGCCTCAGCAGAAGCATATGTCACACTTAGTAGAAACAGTGTATTATTATTATTATCCTCGTACTGAACTCAGCATCTCAGCCTAAGCAGGTTTATATTACAATGCCAAAATGAGAAAGCAATTCAACTCCTCTCACTTAGCATACAATTTTACGCACAATGTGGCACGTCTGCAAGAGCACTGCACGTTGTCCCACTATGGCAATCGATTTTGAGATACCAAGGTTCTTCAAATTTTTTGAAAAGTTCTTACTTATTAGGCCTTCGGCGGATATAACGAAAGGCACTATCTCTACCTTATGTAGTTTCCACTGGTTTTTCAAATCGTACGCAAGGTTTTCATACTTAGTGGTTTTCTCCAACTCGGTTTTCCTGATATTATGAGAGAGTGGCACTGCGATGTCAATTATAAAAGCTCTTTTCTCCTTTTTACTAATTAGAACAATGTCTGGTCTATTATAATCGACCGTTCGATCTGTTGTGATTGGTCTGTCCCAGTATAGGATTGAATCAGATGATTCCAATACGGGAGACGGTGAGTACTTATAATATGGAGTAGGTGCGTTATCTAATAGCGAATACTTTAATGCAATTTGCTGTTGTATAATTTTCGCCAGCTGATTATGTCTTCCTAAATAAGCATTAGGGGCTAGAACTGCACACCCACCGATAAGGTGTTCAATCGTTTCCCCCACTATACCGCACTTCCTACATTGGTCGACAACATCCATGTGTAATATATGCTTTTCATAGTTCCGTGTTCTTACTACCTTATCTTGAATAGATGTCGCAAAACCTTCTGTTTCTGGGTACAACAGCCCATCGGTCAGCCATTTCAGAGACAATGGTCCATCAATGGTATCATCCTCGAGTGACTTTGGATACCGTCCATGCAGTGTCTGTTGTTTCCATTCACGGACACAATCCGTAAGTGTTGTTCTACCATCAACACGATTCAATTTATCTAGGTTCAGCGGGGTGAAACCCCGGTCCTCCTTAGCAACCAACTTCATTAGCGTGCTGCTTGAATTCTCTTATCTCATCTCTCATCTTACTCTCCTGGTTCAGACAAAGGTTCTTAATGTTCACGAGGCCTCTGCCTCCCAACTTTCTTGAAATGTACAGTGAATTTGGATGCAGACATCGGAATTTTGTCAATGTTCGACGTGTTAATCTATCTAGTCCATCAAGGTCTGTTACTGACCATTTAACAATACTAAAGGAATAGGTCAGAGTTGGCACTGCCCATCCATTGATCGCTCTAATCAGGTTTCCACTGTTCAGTTTGGTATTTAAAAGTTTTGTAAGCCTCTTTTCGTACATAGTAGAAAAGTCTTTCTTTAACTGGCTATGGTTAAATTTCTCGTTTTGAGGTATACCTAAATATTTATAGGATTCTTCTGGTGCCAGTTATTGTATGTTATAGTGTGTTAAATGTTGATTGTTGACTATTCCTTTTTGAATGCTAATGGTAGAGCATTTATCAAGTTCGAATGACATCTTGATATCCCTACTAAATTCTTCGACCATTTTTATTAAGGAGTTTAGTTTTTCTCTAGTTTCTCCATAGAGTTTAAGGTCATCCATATATAGTAGGTGCGAGAGCTTTTGTGTATTCCTCATGTTTAGTTTATATCCTATATTACTGTTGTTCAGTAATGTAGACATAGGGTTTAGGGCTAGAGAAAACCAAACTGGAGAAAGGGAATCTCCCTGAAAAATTCCTCTCTCGATATTCGCAGTTGTAATGCATTGTTGATCGATAAAGAGATTTGTTTTCCATTTCCCCATCAGGTACCTTAAGGAGTTAATGATGGGAGGGCTTATTTTATAAATCTTCAGGACTTCTAGTAACCAATCGTGTGGAACACTATCGAAGGCTTTCCTGTAGTCTATATAGCAGATGTTTAGGTTGCGTTTTCTTTTCCGCGCTTGTTCGAGAACTACAGCATCGATCGTTAGCTGTTCCTTGCATCCCATACTTGCTCTTATACATCCTTTCTGCTCTTCTTCAAAAATATTGTTTTCATCACAATGTTTGTAAATTTTTTCATTGATTAGGGCTGTCAACAATTTATAAAATACTGACAGACACGTGATGGGTCTGTAGTTATTGGGTTGCTTAGCATCACCAATTTTTGTACAGAAGATATGTATTGCCTTCCATTAAAAAATTCGGGAAAGTATCAGGATTTATCATTACCTCTTTAAATGCACTAGCAAGTGGGCGGTTGGCCGCCGTAAAGTTTTTAATCCAGAAGTTATGTAGTCCATCTGGTCCAGGAGCCTTCCAGTTATGAGTTTTCTTGACGGCGGTGCAAATGTCAGTCGCCGTGAAATCGTTAAACTCCATTTCTGGGAGAGCAGTTGTGTGCTGTTCAATTGTTTTAATCCAAGGTGCCGCTTTTTCATAGTCATCTGATCTTTTCCAAACCGATTGCCAATATTCTGCAAAGGAGGACATGTCCACATTCTCAAGTTCTGACCTGCTACTGCCTTGTTCGAGCTCTCTATAAAATTTCTTTTGACTATTTATGAATTCTGAATTTTGGTGCTTTCGTTTTTTTAGCTCGTTATATCTTGCTAGCCTAGCCCCTTTAGATTTAGCTTTCTGTCTAAACCGATCTTTAAGATCCAATAATTTTTCGGAGAAGTTTGGATCGTCGAAGCCAATGCCAGATTTATTGGCAATTGTTTTTATTTTTTCATTACTTTACTTGATCGATTACCAGAAAGGTATTCTGAGATGACGTCGACTTTCCTTCAGAAATCATCGATATTATTTTCAAGGCGAGTTTTCCAGGCAGGCATATTTTTCTGGAAATTATGCCTGCTCGCACTGGGGGTGTATGTTTTTTGGCCTGAAATTTCGATCGCAGTCCCTGCTGCACCGTACAACGCAAGATGTATATCACACAGATCTAGTATCCCAGCCAGATGTGATTCCAGAACTTTATTGATCTGCATTAGAGTAATACGAGCTTTTGTAATATTTCGCAGTACTGGAATTTTTGGTCTATTTAGTGGATTTGACCCAATAAAATGGGCCAAATTACTGTAAAACTTCTCTCGTACATTAGACAAGTTCTGTTGTAAAGTCACTTCCTCATTGCTAGACGGTGAGGCCTCCGGTGGAAAATTAGGAGTTTGTTCTATAGGCTGGGCCTCTGTGGTTAAGGTGAGGACGCCTATATTATCTTCTTCATGTTGCTGATATGGAACGTTCTGGTGTAATTCATTACCAACTTCTCTCTTGACATTCATTAGTTCTGTTTCGGTGAGATACTTTTTATTTAAAATTATATTTTTACGGTCGGCTAAGTTTTGCTCAGACAGCCGAGTTCCAGCGAACCTCTTCTTATATTCTTGATAGAGTGCATTTCTCCATCCAGGAAGCGGCTTATCTCCGCACTGGTTCACGTAATAATAGGTACGCATTACCTCAATATTCATTTCGCGTGTCCATCTGATACGTGGAGTGCATTCAGTTCTAGTGGCAGCCCTCCTTATGGGGGGCGAGCCAGCAAGAACCGGGACATTTCCGTCTTCCATTTTATTATTAATCTGCATTCTGCACTGATCTTGTGATGAAATGCTCGGTGGTGCGAGTCTTTGATTTTCAAATTGTTGTTCGGGTACCTTTTTCGTTGCCATTCTTGTGGTGCCATAGAGTTGAGAACTGCCACTCGCTCCAGATTCACCAACCCCGGACAAATACTGCCGACGGTTCCGAAGGGTTCTTGTCCGCAAAACCCTACCGCCTTGTATAATACCATTATCTGTTTCAGTCTCCATAAAACATTTTTTTGGGTTCAAGGGAAAAACGGTCACCCAAGGCAGAGCCCCGATTTACCTTAGGAAAGCTATTTACTACCGGAGGGCGCTAGGTATCCGGAGACATCGTTCGAGACACTTTAACCCTGTGCCATTCAGCTCCTCGGCACGATGGATTTCCACCTTGAGCTTGGGGATTTTTTTTCCAGAGGTTTACTCCTCTCAGCTCGGGAAGGTGGTGGCGCCACTCACCAAGCGGATTATCTGCCCCTGCCTACCTTATTATTGTTATTATTATTATTATTGATTATTATATTATTATTATATTAGATTACAGGTATTGACCTGAGATATGTTTTTTATTTAGATATTTAGAAAGTAAATATATTAAACTACAACATTCTGAAAACAGCTTAACATTTCTTTACAAATGTAAAGATTGTGACATAATACCAAAAGGTTTACGTTTACATATACATTATAACACAAACAGAAGCATTTATACTTTACATAGGGCTAGTTTAGCACTTTTAAGAGATTGCATACAACATCACATATACACTAAACAACAATTAAAGGCTGACATTGATAATACATTGCAACAAATATACGAAAAAATAACTGAAGTAGATTTTAATCACATTTATAAAAGCGTCTATTCCAGTTACATATATCACTTCAATATCCAAAAAAATACTAATATTAAGAAATTTAAAAATTTAATTATTGAAAAACATGGAACACATACAAAACAAATTAATACACATACAGACAAAAATTTCATTAAAAAACTGTAGTTGTAGTTAACCTTTCAAATAAAATATTATCTGATTCTGAAAAGTATGTACTTTCTAAAGGACTAAATTTTAGTGTAACATCGAAAGATGTTCCTAAACTAGACCTTATTTCGGCAATAGAGTCTGTTGCTCAAAAATTACCTTTGGAAAGTGCAAATGAATACAGAATTAGGTTAAAACTTATCTTAGAAAAACAATTTTAAATCAAATCAAATTTATACCATGAGAAAAGTTTAGCTATAGATAAATTATTATTAAAATATTGCCATCAGACAAAGGTAACGCCACAGTTATTCTGGACACTACAGAATATAATAACAAAATTAAAACTTTAATTGATGAGGGAAATTACACTAAAATACCTACAGATCCAACATTAAAAATAGAGAGTCAAATTTACAATACATTATATAAACACAAACGTGAATTTACAGATTTAGAAACATCACAACTTACACCACATTATAGTAAATCACCTCATTTTTATGGTCTACCAAAAATACACAAAACTAATATACCACTTCGCCCTATAGTTAGTAGTATAGATTCCCCATGTTATAAACTAGCAAAATTTTTATTAAACATTTTAAATCCACTTTCGGGTAGAACAAATTCTTATATTAAAAATACTTCAGATTTTTCACATAAAATTTCGAACATGTGGTGAGTTTATTTACTAATGTAACAGTTAATAAATCACTCTTAAGAGTTAGAAAGAGATTAGAACATGACCAACATTAAAAGACCGCACTAAACTAAACCTAAATACAATTTTGCAATTATTAACTTTGTGCTTAAAAACCACATATTTTCAATTAGAAAATGATTATTATCAACAAAATTTCGGAATGGCAATGGGTTCTTCTCTTTCTCCTTTGATGAGTAATATCTTTATGGAGGAACTCGAGAATGACATATTAAATAAATCTCTTAAAAAGCCATTAATATGGCTTAGATATGTTGATGATATTTTTGCTATATGGCAACATAGCATTGACGATCTAAATATTTTTTTACAAGATATAAATTCTCGAGAGCCTACAATTAAGTTTACTTTAGAGATGGAGAAGGAGAATAAATTGCCATTCCTCGACACTTTAATATTAAAACAAAACAACACATTAAAAACTACAGTTTACAGAAAACCGACAAACACAGATAGGTAATAGGAGTAATAAAAAGTTTATATGACAGAGGAAAACTTGTTTGTACCGACAGTGATACACTACAAAAAGAAACAAATCACATAAAAGACATTTTAATAAAAAACAATTACCCAAAAAATGTTATAGATAAATCGTTTCAAAATTTTGATACTAGACAAAACAGACAAGTTATTAATAACAATAATAATTGTTAGACAATTATTATTGTTATTAATAAGACAGGTTATTAATAACTCTCAAACAATTAACCTCACAATTCCTTATATTCGCGGTATTTCTGACACAATTAAAAGAGTAGGAAATAAATACAACATAAGAACGACATTTAAAACAAAAAATACTCTTAGATCTCTATTAACAAAGACTAAACCAAACAATATACAACAAAATACCAAAAATGTGGTTTATAAAATTCCCTGCGAATGTGGCAAATTCTATATAGGTGAGACATCTAGACCGTTAGATGTTAGAGTAAAAGAGCATAAAAACCTTCTTAGAAAGGGCGATTTTAATAAATCTAGAATTTGTCAACACGCATAGGAATCGGGTTATAAAATCAATTGGAATAATTCCAAAACGGTATTAAAAGAATCGGTAACAAAATACAGAAGATTAAAAGAAACTGCTATAATTAATTTAAATAAAAATAACTGTATTGCTATGCCTTCGGTAGATTTAAATTCAATATGGTTCCCGATTTATTACAAAAAAGAATCACTGAGAAATTTGTCTCCGTTTGGTTTTTTGTTTTTACCCAGTGATTCTTTCTTTACATAAGAACAGGTATTTTTGATATTTTTTGAGTTTTAGATAGTGGCGAAAAACCCAAATAAAAACAGTGAGAATATAAGTGAGAATATAATGACTGTTAGATAATTTTTGTTTAATTAGGTTACCCCATTAGGTTTATCCCTTACATTGAATTTTATTTAAAAATCAATGATAAGATTTTTAATTTGGAAAAAAAAATTATAAAATTTTATAAAAAAACGTTGATTATGACCAAACTAACTACATTTTTATATATGGCTATCATTTAATATTTCAAATGTCGAGATGAAAATCAAATAGATATCAGAAAAAGATCCTGAAGAAAATATTATAGTTCAAAATAAGCAAAAACTAAAGACATAATAAAACAAACAGTATTTTACAGTAAACTAAATTAAGGATGTATAGGAGGTATAATCGAAGGCAAGAGTACACCTATAATCTAGAATTAAATTAATAAAAATAATTTCAACAAATTTTAATCAGCTTTTGGTAGTGATTATGCCTTGATTTTAACTTTTCGACGAAAACATTTTTGATTTAAATATTTAGAACTACGGACATGGAATTTTTAATAATACTTAAATATTGGTTAAAACCTCTAAATTTTATTTATTTTTCATAATTATTAATGATAAATATTTTAAACTTTAAGGATGTATCGGAGGTATGTCAAAATGTTACAAAACGCTCAATTCTTAAGCCACTGTGAAAATTTCAAATTGATTGACTAAGACGTTTAAAAGTTATTGCAATTTAAAATTCTCGTAATTTTATACGTGATCTTATAAGGATTAACTAACATAATAAGGTAAACACGTTACAAATATACAAATAAAAGCTATCAAGGGTTCTAAACTTTTAGATTATGTAACTTAAACTGTTTTTAACCAATTTTTACACAGCTTTATTAATATTAATTTACAGTACATTTGCCTCCGATTTTACCTCCGATACATTCTTAATATTATTCAGTTACAATTACAGCTCTACATATCATATAATTATTATTTACAATTTCAAATAATCTTTTGCAATTTTAATAAAATATATTTGTTTTTATTAAAATGAGACTTAAATATTAACCCTATAAATATGTGCAACACAACATTGAGAGAGCGCATATCAATGTTTGCAAATATATGTACAATTTAAGCATTCTCCTCAATTTCAAACATCCGCCACCAAACACAAAGGAAACGGAATTAATAAAGCGACCGTTGGCTCTATCGCAGGTTGAAAATCTTATAAAAACCGAGGACGGAGGACCGATGCAAACACGATACTTGCCGTTTTCAGGATGAATATAGAGGACAAAGCATATTTGAACATGAGGTTAAATTATTCGAGAAGAATGAATTGCCGTATATCATTGTGGTTAATTATAGGAAACTTCAATGTAATTTAAATAGTTTAACAATTCATAAAAAAAGAACCAAGAAGTTCACAATGAAACATTTCAAAATTCTGAATATAAAATATGAATTATCTGTTTAATTACAATGTGAATGTAAATCGAATTGTATTAGTTATGTGATATCTGCGAATTAATACAAGGGAAAATTTCAATCATCATCAATTATTTTATTGGTACGAACCCCACCCATCCCTTCAATTGGAGGGCATATGTTTCGTCTCTTAATGTTCAGACTGTTCAAGGCACCGACATATGCTCTCTTATCAAGAATAGGGCGACCCTATCCACAGTCAACAATCTATACTTTCGCCGACTTCCCGGTGGATGGCGTATATATACAGTGCTAGATTTCTTTGGACTGCATCCAATGAGAAAACAGTAGCTAAGTTTTTCAGAACGTCTAATATGTCAATAAAAAATATTGTAGGTCGTAACTTCATAATTTACAATGTGACTAGTGGAAAAGTGATATTTGAATCTCCACATAACCAACACTACTAACTTTAAATAAATACACGTCTTCACTATCGGAAATTTCTAAGACTTCCAATAAGAGTGTTAAAACTGTGAAACATAATGGCGGCAACAGTATTTGAAATATAAATATTACTCATAGGCTGCTGTGTTCAATAGATTGTGCCAATTCATCACACGATTCAATAACACGTAGGAATTAAAAACCCCAAAGGTGACCAACACTTTGGAAAAAGTGTTGTCTCGGACGAAGCGTAAGAGAGAGGGGAGCGCCTATGAACAGAGGTACCTTGGAACAGCTGCCAACTAATATCTATCAACAGCTGTTCCATTTTGCAAGATAAATATAACCTAAAATACATTGTTGAATTTCCGTTTTCGTTTTAAAGTATTTATTTTTCAAATGTAAGTATCTCAGAACTAAAATAAAAAACTATTAGCCAAGCTTTATACCTTTCACTATATAATTAAGAGAAATAATTCCATTGTTATGCATATTTAATTAATTATAATTAATTGTTATTATTAATTATTTATCTAAAGTATACTAGTGGGGTAGTTTTGAATAAAATACAGGGGCACATTGGAACCCTTCATTCAAATACAAATTTAAAAAATAACAATTAATCTTTTAGCAACAATCGTTATCCCTGCTGCTAATGCTGCATTTATGCCAAGTAACATCACTTCAGGGTTCTCCAAACAGGTATCCATCCATTTTCGAGGAATTCATTCACAGACGACGACTTTCAATGCTCAGAAGTGACAAATTCTCCTTTAACACCTCACCTTCTACTTAATTAGCGTGTCATATGGGGCAAGAATCATCACATTCAAACAGGAATACTGATAACCCATCACAACAGATGATAGATGTCCAAGAAAGACCTTAAAACCAGTTAGAAACATCGGGCAATATTGAAAACGTTGCTAATAATATTCAAGTCTTATATCCTGCTTTAGCACAGCCTCTCCCAAAAGCAGCACCACGAGCAGAAGAAAAAAGTCAAAGGAAAAAGTTAATTTGACTGTGACTTAATTTTATATTTTAGTAATTTTATATATAGTAATTTAATAGTATATTATATAGTAGTATATAGTAATTTTACATTGTAGTATTTTATATTTTTATATTATATTATTATTCATAGTTTCGTTCATTCTAATTTTTAAAGCCAAATATTTATTATACTTTTTTCCAAAGAACCTCTCAGAGATAACGCAAGGGTTGCTATTTATGTATCTTGAATTAGTAACAATTGTGTTGCTAGGTATAATCTGACATATACATCGTACAGTTTGACATTGTTGAACGTATATTTACTCAGACCGTTTTGTCATACCGGCGCTCTTTGTGTTGTTTAGTGACTTGAACATTTCATCTCGGTCAAAAAATGGAATTAATTCATAAGAATTTTCGTGCGATGATTTACTACGACTTTCGACGTGGATTATCTCAACAAAAATGCGACGATCAACTCACTTTGACTTTTGGCTATGAAGCACCATCTAAAACTACTGTATATCACTGATTTAGTGAATTCAATCGTGGCCGTCGTTCGCTCGCTCACGGACGAATTTAAAGAAGGTCGTCCAAAATCAGTTATTGCGTCAGAAAAGATTAATATCTTGCGCGAACTGATAAAGCAAGATCGTCATGTGGCATACCGTAAGATTGAGGCATCCCTGGGTATTAGTATGACAAGCATACATCAGATTTTATATGAACATTTAGCCGTAAAAAATATTTGTGCGCATTGGATTCTGCATAATTTGACAATCGCTCAAAAAAGCTCTTGTCGATTGGTACAAAGAATTGCTCAAAAAATACAATCGTGGTGCCTCACGAATCTTGGATATATGCGTATAAGCCCGAAAATAAACAGCAGTTGACTGTATAGATCTTTCAAAATGAGCCAAACCCAACAAAAGTTGTTCGCGCAAGAAACACTTTAAAGCAAATGGTCGCCTGTGTTTTTGGGATAAATGGGCATCTGACTACAATATTACTAGAGAATCGTAGAACGGTTAATTCCGAATGGTACGCAACCATTTGTTTGCCAGAAGTTTCGAAGAAATTAGAAAAAGCAACCAGCACCGCAGGATCATTCTTCTCCATGACAACACGAGCTCTCATACATCGGACCGAACAACTCAATATTTGACCGGTCAAAACATCGAATTGATCGGTCATCCCCCATACAGTCCTGATTTGGTACCCTATAATTATTTTTTGTTCCCGTCCGTGAAGAATAAATTGCTAATTGTGATAAACTACTAATAAACTACTAATGTGTGAATATAATGTAGCTACAATATTACTAGAGAATCGTATAGATTACATATATAGCATTTAACATTAGCCTTTAATATTAAAGGGTAGTCGAAAATTGGTTTTCCGAAATGCACTCCACCGGACAAAACCGACGGGAACATTTGAACGACATTATCTTCAAAACATAATGCCTTTATTTGTTCTACAAGATAAAATAAAAAATACGGGATTATCGCTTGTAGCCTCATTTTTGATATTTTTATTGGACCACCATTTACAACATGGAAGTACTTTTTGAGTGTTAATGGAAAACACAAAGTAAAGTATCGGTTTAAAGTAGGGTAAAAGTGCTTCAGAAACGTCTGAAATGATTCAAACTGTTTATGGTTGTGCAACAAGACTTATAAAACGTTGCTGCAATTATCCTACAAAACCCAGGTCAAAAAATTAACCTTTGTTGAGGTAACATTGATAAAAATAGGTGTATAAGAAGCATTTTGTAGCCCTAAATTCGAAAATGATCGAGCTAATTACTGTAACACGTACAGTTTTTATGTTTCAGGGGTTCGGTTGTAGGGGACAAATAGGAGGCGATATATTTTAAAAATCTACTATTTATTTAATATAAACATGTAAAACTTGTTATATGCAAAGACATTACTGAGAATTATGTGAATAAAAAATATATTACATGAGATGTCATAAAGCGATAAAAACTTTCACATTTTCCTCTTGTGTTCTGTAGCATCATCCCTTTTTAAAAACCAGCGGTAGTCGCCCAACATAGATGGGTTCGAGCACCCCTAGTATCTTGATTCCATCGTCCTGATGTCCTTGTGAAAACTCTCTCTTTGTTCGTCGTTTACTGCACCCAAATTTTTCGGAAAGAAAATCCAAATGCGAGTGTTAAAAATTAATTTTTCAGGATATGCGACTCCCTAGAATTTCATAGGCTTTCAAGAGTTCATCTATAAGGTTTTCATATTTTTCAGCTTTCTTGTTGCCCAGAAATCTTTTCACTGCACTTAACACTTCCAAGCTGCCAATTCCTTTTCATTTATTTTTTTTTTCTTGAAAACGGAAATCACCTAAAAGATTCCTTATTTGAAGTTCACTAAATATGCCTTCTTTTTTGGGTTAACAAGGGGGGCAAATTTATTGTTTGAGGTGCCAGGTTCAAAAGAAGTTCTATGAGTAAATATTTCTTACTGTAATGTCCTTTTTTTCCCTGCTACCCATAGACACAAAAAATAGCAATACTTTGTAAAGCTTCCTTGAAGTTCTAACAATATTCCTATCACTTTTAAATCCCCATAAGTATCCATCTGATACTTTTTACAATTTGGCACTTAAAATATAAAAGATAGACTTTTTAACTTCCTCGGATATACATCTAGCTTGTGAAAATAAATCGCCCGCAAATATAACAAAACGTATCCGATGGATTTTTGCAAAATGGACGGCTAGAACTTACCATTTTATTTAAAATCGTCTTAAACACTTGCCTGTACTGTAAACGAGACAGAAATAAACTAAACTATAGAAGACAATAAAACTGCCCTTAAAGGTTCGTAGAATTCTATGGAAATACCCCTCTACGGTCTTGTGGTAATTCCTACATTGTCCAATCCAAAGTCAGGTACAAATAATTTCGATTGCCCCAATATATAAAGGAAAAGCAAGTATTGAAATGAAATGAAAATGAAATGAAATGAAATGAAATGAAAATGAAAATGAAATGAAATGAAATGAAATGAAAATGAAATGAAATGAAAATGAAATGAAATGAAAATGGGACGTGCCATACCATTTCTGGGAAAAGGTATTTTAATAGCTACCTAAATAAAACGCAAAAAGAGCATATGCATCAATGTTACAAAAATTATGTCGATCTGTGTAATCGTTATATGTTTATCAAAATCATTGAAGTGCTCACTGGGATTTCTAAATCCACTGTAGAAAATATTTTAATAAATGTTTTTTTCTGGGGTGTAAAAAGTATTAAAGTGATCGTTTATATTCCATATTCACCTGATAGCTTCTGAAATGACTAAAACGTTACACCACTTCAAAAAAAATCAATTGTGGATAAAAAATATTGAACATTGTAAATAAAAAACATGTTAAATTTCATTTCGCATCAGTCACCTTTTTACATGGAGAGACTGTATGCGTCAAATTAAATATTTCATTCCTTCGTAGCACTTCCTTTTACACTACGGTACAATAGAGTAGTTTTCGTTTTTCGTAAAAATGTAGTTTGCGATTTTCTTTTCAAATTATTTTCTTAATCCAAGATAAGGTGGGAGTACGGTTTTCTGTAAGATTGGATAATATTTCTTCAATGAGATTGGAGAATTTTTTAATTAATTTCTGCAATTCTAACCGCACTTGAACGTTCAGTTTTTTTTCCAGTTTTAACAATTTTTCCTTCAATATAACGATTAAGCGTCTGGTAGACCAGCACGTTATTAATAACAAACATTTCCTATTCATTGGACATTTCAGAAGACTTGTAATAAATTCCGAATCTGCTATGAATTCCATTATTTTACAGTAGAGCACATTAGTGGCGGTTCGTGGGTTTTTAAAGTGGGAGGGCGTAGAAGAAAATAGTGCTGCTGAAGATTTGTTTTGCTTTCCCCTCCCTCTTTTTTACTTTTCGTGCTATTGAAACCCTATACAGCAGGTGAACCAGGATTTTTATATATATTAAAAAATATTTGTATTTAAAAAGGACCACTCAGAGTGTTCACACGTAGCAAATCCCAAATCAAAACAGGTATTCACGAGGCGTACGAAATACGCGATGCGAGACATATCAAACGCTCTGTACCCTTCAAATCAGTATTTAAGACTTATTACCTATACGCTCGGTCGCAGGAAATCTACGTCCAAATCGCATGTTTTAAAAAGCTGTTGAACCCCCGAATTCTGGCAACCAACAAAACATGTAACGCCAACGACGAGCTAAGATAACATAAAATTTCATTATTAATCACAAAAACGGAAAAATCGCACACAGTTGGCGAGGAATTAATCTTGCCGGCGGTCAAGAAGTTAATGAAAACTGTTTTTCATCATGAGACACCGTCAGATAAGAGAGTTGCTATTTATGTATCCGGAATAATAAATATAAACAAATATTTATCATTGAAACGGGTTTTGTTGTTTTTCAAAATATTCTCCGGAATGATCGATGATACCAATCTTCATAGTACTTATTCCATTCCAATAGAGGTATCTCCAAAACATGCATTTTAAACGCATCAACGCATTTTGAACCGATCTTCTGGCATCGAAAATCGTTGACCACGTAGTTTATCCTTTACGGAAAGCAGGACCGTACAGCGGCTGAGCCATCAATTCGATGTTTTGACTGGTCAAATATTGAAATGTTCGGTCCGATGTGTGAGAGCTTGGGTTGTCATGGTGAAGAATGATCCTGGGTCGTTAGTTGTTTTTTCCTATTTTTTCAAAGATCTCTGACAAACAAGTAGTTGTGACCCCTTCAGAATTGACCATTCAATGATTATCTAGTGGTAATGTAATCACATGCCCATTTATCCCAAAAAACAGACGACCATTTTCTTCGAAGTGCTTCTTGCGCGAACAACTTTTGTTGGGTTTGGCTCATTTTGAAAGACCCATACAGTCGACTTTACTTTCGGGCTCATACGCGTAGATTCAAGATTCGTCACCTGTGTAGATGTTATACACGGCTTTTGACGCACCACGATTGTATTTTTTGAGCATTTCTTCGCACCAATGGACAAGATGAAGATTAAATCATCTCCTGATGATGCTAACATGGTTAGCGAAACGTGCGTCGAGCAGTGAAAAAAAAGCGTTTTGGTGTGGTAAAGTGGTAAAACTCTTCAAGTTTAGTGTTTCACACCAAAGGTTCCAATAGAAGAATTGACGAGTCTTTTATTGTTATTTTTAGGTTTTGTTATTGTCTTTTTTAGATAATTTTATTGTTTTTCAAAATATTCTCCGTGATGATCGATATACTTTTGCATAGGTTTGACCCAATATGGGTAGCGCTTTTTCCATTCCGATTGAGGTATCCCAGAACATGCTTTCTGACTAGCAAATGGTTGTGACCCATTCGGAATTGACCGTTCTATGATTATCTAGTGGTAATTTAATCATATTTATCCCAAAAAAAAAACAGGCAACTATTTGCTTCGAAGTGCTTCTTGCGCGAACAACTTTGATTGGGTTTAGCTCATTTTGAAAGACCCCTACAGTCGATAGCTGTTCACTTTTGGTCTCACAACGCATACGTTGAATATGCATGAATACGCACAAATTCAAGATTATTAGAAGTATTTTTTGTGCATTTCTTTGCACTGATCGACAAGTGTATTTTATTAAGCGATTGTTAAATTATGCTGAATCCAACGCGCACAAATCTGTTTTACAACTAAATGATCATATAAAATCTTATGTATACTAATTTTGTCATACTAATGCTCATCGATGACTCAATCCACGGTATACCACATGATGATGTTCCTTTATCAGTTCGCACCCAATATCAATGTTTTCTGGCACAACAACCGATTTAGGACAACTTTTTTGACACAAACACGACATGATGTGTAAAAAGATTCTAATCGACAAAAGGAACCTGAATTATGAAGAAGAACTAATTCTGCAACCCAATAATGTAAAACCCGAAATAGCAGAAATTATATGAATTACCATTAAAAAGTTTGAATGGGAGGTTTTCTTGCACCTACCTTATTCTCCCAACTTAGCTCCAACCGATTTTCACCTTTTTCGTTTTCTCACCAATGAAATTCAGAGTCCTGCATTCACCGATGAAGGGAACCTTCAAATAAAAAAAAATATGTTGTAAAAAGATATTGTATATTAAGACTTTTTAAAAGTTAAAACCAATTTGTCCAACAAAAATCAATAATAAAAACAGTCAAAACTTATTCTCCACCTTAATTAGCAAAATTATACAGGATCTCTTTAACATAGCCATCAAATCTCAGCTGTCAACTTACATAACTAATTTAGTTAAAGCAAAGGCTATTGAGGATACGTCCGCCTCTCTCAAATCACTGTTCTGGTCAATTGAACATTTTAGATGTTTCTGTCAGCCACCGGTGTTACGAAAAGGAAAAAAATTACATTTTTTACGTAAATAAAGTCTGAAAAATGCTCGGGTATCTTTCAAATATTCTCATACTTATAGGTTTTTCCGTTAAATTTGAACAAAGTAGGGTCGAAAGGCCAAAGAATGTTGTAATAAAATAAACTACGGAGAGGATATCACTTTATATACCCATAAAATTCAATATATCAGACCCTTTTCCCTATCTCTATATACACATTATTTCTACTGAAATAGTTAGCGGCGAAGAATCAAAATTCGATTCCCGAGAACTTCGAATTACCTTGGGGGCGCCAAGATTCGGGTTACAGCAATTATTTTTCCAGTTAGGCGAAAGAAAAATACAATTTCCATCAGTAACGAAGAACAGAAAATTTGATTGTGTTAAGCAATTATAATGACGAATAATATAATGTCAGGAAAAGTTTTGAAAATCAAATATGAAAAAAAAAGGAGAAGATTTAAAGGTAAAATTTTCATTACAATACTAGGATGATATTATATAAATCAAAATATTTAGTTCCATGCATATTAGGTTTAGGTTTATTTAAATTAAAAACGCATCAACACACTACACGTTATTTAGCAACTGGACCTGCAACTTAACGAGGGCTTCTAACCATAACTATCAACTCTTAGTTTTTGCTTAACCATACGAGGTGTTCAAATAAAGTAATGAGACTGGTGGTGTAGAGTTCGATTTGACAACACTGTTGGATTCTGTGGAACTCCAATGAGTAGAGGTGAGTCAGGTCCACATCTGAGCATCTTCAGTACTTTTGAACTCATTCGAGCAACAATGCGCTAACAAGTTTTGTTTCAGATTTGGGCACTCTATGACAGAATCTTTTGAAAAACTTTCAGAAGTCCCAGACTCGATTGAAGATGAACATCGCAGCGGAAAGATTTCAACTGCAAGAAGTGATGAACTGGGAATGAAGAAACTGTGCAAGAAAATACATTCGAAAAACCTTTCACAGGATCAAAGTATAACAAGAAGGAAACATGTTTTGACTTTTTGGGGTGCATTAAAAATCTTGAAATGAGTTGAAAGCGCACCGTTGCTCGAAATTATTGTTACTCATTTCAGAATGCTGAAGAACAATCCGGTTCACGTAAAGAATTGATACGTACCATCAAGTAACTTTAGTGAGTTCAAACTTATGCTGAAGATGTTAGCCGTTTTCCAAAGGGAAAACTGACAGTGTTTCCAGATGGAACACTATAAATGTGCAGAATAGAGGTTAAACATTTTTGCTTTTGTCATAGAGTAAGGTTTTTTTTATATGCCGCTGAAGTAAGCAATATTCTTGTATCACTTAATTTCAGGTGATTATCCGAATTTGAAAAAGGTCGAGTTGTTTATATGAACGAAGTAGGTTTAAGTTTTCGTGATATACCGAGACAACTAGATATTGCCGTTATGAAGGCGAAAGTATTTCAGAATTAGAGCTGTAATCGAATTGAAAGTACTGGTCGTAATTCTAATAAGTATTCCAGAACTCTAAGAAGAAAATGGCATCTTAGATTTCTTGCGGTAGGGAATTGACATGAAAATACCCGGAGAAGTGCATGAAACTTTTATTGCAGCCACATATTGCTGCACTTCAGGCAATTATTCGAATTCGAAAAAGTCTAGTTGTTTATATGAACGAAGCAGGTTTAAGTTTTCGTGATATACCGTGATATACCGTTTTCGTGATAACTAAACATTGCAGCTTATACCGTTATGAGGGCGAAGGTATTTGAGAATCAGAGCTATAATCGAATTGGAAGTACTAATCGTATTAGAAGTATTCCAGAACTCTAAGCAGAAAATTACATCTTAGATTTCTTGCGGTAGGGAATTGATATGAAAATACCCCGAGAAGTGCATGAAACTTTTATTGCAGCCACATTTTGCTGCATTTCAGGCAATTATTCCAATTCGAAAAAGTCTAGTTGTTTATATGAACGAAGAAGGTTTAAGTTTTCATGATATACCGAGACAACTAAACATTGCAGCTTATACCATTATGAAGGCGGAGGTATTTCAGGATCAGAGCTATGATCGAATAGGAAGTACTGGTTGTATTCGAAGTATTCCAGAACTCTAAAAAGAAAATGACTTCTTAGATTTCTTGTTGTACAGAGAAGTGCAAGAAACTTTTATTGCAGCTACATATTGCTGCAGTGTCAAGGATGACTGTTAATAATCATTTATTTGCGATGGGGATACTTATTATGATCCTCATAAAGTGCTTCCTCTTACAGAGAACCACAAGACGCCTCTCTTAGAATGGTGTCAATATAGATCTGAATGGGATCTAGATTTTGTTTGGGTGTTTATGAATTTAACTTTCTCATTACAATGGCTTCATATAGTTATCATTCCCAGGAATTATAATACAATTCCACCATGATTTGATGTAATAAATACTAGAGCTATCCTGCTTAGGCAGCACCGTAGTATTCAATAGAGGAAATATAAATACAGCCCTTTATGTAACCGAAATATTGCAGCGCGTCGTTAGACCGTATCGGCAAACTGTCCAAATGTAATCTTTTACCAAAATAATGTTAGATCGCTTATAGCTTGTCAAACTGTCTAGTGTTTAGAAGAATCAGCGATAGTGATATACGACTACCAAACCAGATACCTATATTTATCGCCAATTGAACATATCACTCTGTGGTCGAACTCTTAAGCGATTACCTCGACAGCAAGCACTACAAACCGATTGCAAACGAACCTGAAGTATGTGTATACTAGAGATGGCTCGTTATTTAACGATCAGTTATTTTATAACTGTTATTTCATATTAAAGTTTAACAACTGTTATTAACGTAAAGAAATAACAGGTACACTGTTAATATTATATGGAGTTTCGTAGTCGCTATTGCCGTGTTCCCACTTCTAAACGAAATAACAAATAACTCCTCATCAGACAAATAACAGATATAAAATAACAGTCGTGGTCGTTATTTTGTCGTCGTTCGCTGTTGCCGCGTTTAGCAATCTTAGAAAATAGCAGGAGTGCGGTGTCAGCGGTCGACATTGGGCAGCATTATTAATAAAGTTGAGTGAGTCGCTGTTTCGAGAAGAACATTAGAAATAGGTGTAGGTTTACATTGTTAATAAACACTTTGTTTTAATAAAAGGTTTGGACATTTACATATATTCTTTAAATAAAATATCCAAGTTATTTACTTATTTGATTACTGGCAAATGGCATGTAAAATTTTAAACTAGACAACTAATTATTATAATAATATTTTGACTCTGCCTGCAGAGTCCTGTATAATAAGGGAAACCACCTCATAGTCCATATCCAGCCTTTAAACTATAAAATGACTAGATAACAGCAGATACGAGCAACTATCCAAATATCTGCACATTTCGCAGGTATACGTTAATATCATTTTAATGGTCGACTTAAAAATTATTTGTACTAGAACAATCTTCAAAATAAAAATTATCTTATTATAATACCTACTAGTTATAATCTTATTATAATATCTAAAGTAAGTCGAAATAAAAGTAAATATATAGGAAATAGGTATATTAAAAAATCGAAATAAAATTACATTTTTGTAATGTGTTGACTGTCCTGAATATCAGAATCTTGCACTTAAAACACAATGATTACTAAAATCAAATGGTTATATCTATTATCTAATTATTTCTATAGTGTGGCTTTGTACCCACTCCTTTTTCAGATAATAAATCTGTTCTGTGCGCATAGTGTACGATTGTATTATTTATTATACATTTAGTTTAATAATTTATAGAAACGACTTTAAGCTGTTACTTTAGTAAGTATTGTTATATAGTATATATCGCGTAAATATAGTTGTACAATGTCTGGTACAAGAGCAAATGTAAGCTAAAGGTGACAATATTTTTAAAATAATAAAAATAACAGTAACCTGTTTTTTTAACAGCTAATTGAAAATAACAGTAACAATTCCAACCGTTACTTAAAAATAACCATGTTGCCCATATCTAGTGTGTACAACCCGCCTAGGATACCTTGTCATAAGCAGATTTTTTCGAATTAGAGACACATGGATTAGAGGTGATGGGGTAGAGGTAATTTTGTATAAAAGACATTTTTGGACGTGAGCCTAGCAGTTCCACCTTCCCGGAAAATAATACTGCTACGAAACCTAATGCGACCTGTATAGATAGAGTAATGAGTCTGATTTTTTATATATTTTAAGTACAATTCGACATTGTCTCCATCAGAGTAGTTACTTTAGGAAGCCTCGCAGCGCTGAAGACGGTTTCCTCATAGCAGCGCTGGAACTCAGATGCTGAAATCGCCTTCAGCAAGTCGGTTTGGCATTGAGGCACAAATTCTTTATGGGCGATCCCGTGGCTATCATTCTGACCGTCTTCGTGTCGAAGTATGAAACAAAACTTGAATACGCGCTGTTGATCGAAATGGTTGTCACTCATTTTCAGAATGCACTTAAAAAATCCGGTTTTCGAAAATAATTACTACGGGCCACCAAGTTATTATTATATTATACCACCATGGTATATAAACAAATCGAATAAAATATGATTTTCTTATCAATTAATTCTTTTAGTCAAATTAAATTTTTCATGTCAAACATTAAAGATCAATCACAATACAGTACATATCGCTACATACCAGTTTGCTGAACTAAGTTTATTACCTAATATATTGCATTATAAACAAAAATAACATTTTCACTAGTCTTAATGTACTTATTTAGCGTATGACTCACATGGATTTGAATCAGGTATATACATTAAAGTATAAAATAAACAATAAAAATAAATAAAATATAAAATAGACTCTAAAAATATATAAAATATAAAAAACAAAAAGATAAAAAATATATAAAATAAAATTCAACATCGGATATTACATTAAAATATAATACAAAAACAGATTAAATTATAAAAAAAACAAAAATAAAAATACGTATACAAAACCGTAGACACATCACAATAAGTTCATCAAATTTTAAAATCGAGGCCATTGATCCATTCCAACACGGAGTGTGTAGCTTCAAAAAATCATTCATTTAATCACCATATGCTGTAAGAGGGCATTCAGCTACAATGTGATGAAGGGTTTAGCGGAGTTCTCCACAGTCACAAGCTGGCGACTATTCTTAATAACTTATTTATATTATCTCAAATACTTTGTGGGACAAAATATTTACAGAAATATATTGAAAATATCTAAATAATAATAAATAACAAATAGTTTCTACGCATTGATTACTGTAAATGGTGCCAATTTCATATATTTTTAGACAAATGAAAAAACTAATACAGACTATTTGTTTAAATAAAAGAGAAGCAGAGATATCTACGCAATATCTAAGCAAGATATATCTACTTGACCGTACTGATTGGGTTTTTGAATAAAAAATAATTCTCGATTTTTTTACTTAATTTTAAAACTTTATCATAAAGAATCTTGATAATCGATCCGAAAAACTTTAAAAAAACTGTTTGCAATTAGTTATAAATGAATTAAAATTATAAAATTTCAAATAAAATCACGTGACTGCGAAAACGCCACGATTGGCTGTCGTGTTTATGATGTCATTATGTTTAAGTGTTTTCGGGAAAGAACTGTTACCGGGTTTACCTCTGTATACACTGTCAAAATTATAGAAGTTTAGTACAAAAAAATGTTATTTACTAATTTAATTCAATAATGTATGACAAGGGTTCATAAAAGCCAATTCTGATAATATATCTGGTGTGGATATTTTTATGGTCACAGATTTTCTCAAAAATTACATTCCGTTCAATTCAGCTGAAGTTCGAGGTGTTAAAGCATCAATTTGAGTTTTTTTTTTAATAATAATATAAATGTAAATAAGAAACAAAATATTTCTATTAAATATAATTAAATTATTTGCAGAGTGTTACGCGAAACACGACGGTGACAAAGCTATAGGTTATGTTCAATTTAACCGCAAAAACTGTATTTGCCCGGCGAAAGGACGTGTACGTCCAGAACATAAAGTTCTGAGTAAAGCTTATACAGTTACCTTAATTATTAATGAAAAACAAAAGGACACTCAATCTTGCGGTACACACCTTCAACAGGTATTCAATACTCAAACTTAAAAAAATATATATAAAGTTATAAATAATAATCTTTCGTATATATTTGATGACAGGTGGTTGTAAAAATTTTATGTTGTTTTAGAATTAATATATCGTGCTGCTTGAAACCATTGACTTTGACGCTTAACATCTTGGGGCACATTTAAAAACATTTTTTCGGGACTCTTTTTGTAGAATTTGTACAAAATGACTATATTTGACATTTTCAATAAATTTATTAATACACTGATGCTAATAACCAGAATAAGTAGATTAAAAACTAAAATACTCGTATCCTCTGTCTGTAATGTTAAGGGGTAAATAATTATTGTGACGTCACATGTACTTGGCTTTTTTTCAGGAACTGTCGGCGCGTCATCTGTACTTGGTTTAAAAATATATTTTCAATTTGGTATAAAGTTTTTAAATATAAGGAAAAAAAGTAAAACAAAAACAGTTTTGTTATAAAACTTATATATGATCTTCGCTAATCATGAGTTAATTAGTCAACTTGATTATTACGTTCTATTTTTATATTCTTAAGCATTGATATCTACAAATAATATTATTTATGTAGATATTATACGTATATTGCAATAGCATTTGCCGAAAAAGATATAAAACCATCTCATGAAACAATATAAAACTTATATGGGAGAACGTTGTTTGTGATCTTTTTAAAAATATGATTTGGAATTAAACTTTTGTTTACTGCCTGCTCCAGCTGAACTATACAACTCGCTATTTCCATAATTTTCATCCGTCGTCTTTCAGAAAAATATGATGGATAGAACGCATATAAGCGGGTCGAAAAATGCTTATTGCAAATAGATATATAACAATTACGGGATAAATAAGCGGCACTCTGTTAGATTTTGGCTTGAACATTATTTATTTCAAAGAATACAACATATTTTTATCTATGTACATATTTTTGCTTAGAAAGAAAAGTTATGACATTGTGTTTAATGGTGGTTCGATACGCAAAATAAGCTTCTTTTAGCCGCATTGGCCTAGAATGAAGCTTAAGCGTCTTTCAGTTCTTTCTGCAATTTACTCGGTTTGAACATTTTATATCAATGATAATCTCGCCACCCTTTTGAGGTTATCATACTACGGTGTAACTGATTTTCCTCTCGATCTCCTAACAGTCCACGGTTTCCATCTTATCACAGTTCCGTTCCACCTATTATCTATTATTCGGGAAATGTGTCCTGCGTAGTCTCAATTAAGCTGTGTTGTCCGATCTGTTATGTGTGTCACTTTAGGTCTGTCACTACCTGATATACTCGTTAGGAAACTGTGTTCAGGAACTGTATGTACTTTTGTGTATTTTACTTTTTATTCCTGATGTACTCGTTTCTTTTCTTGTTTTCAGTTTGTTCACCATTTGCCGTGAAGAAGCCCAAGTTTGTGCGCCATATGTAATTATTGGTAGTATACACTGATCGTAGATGTAAGAATATGTATGCAAAAGATATATCATTATCCAAAGTGTCATAAAAGAAAGTCTTTTTGATATAGCCATATAAATAGAGTAAAGCAAGATACCGTTATTAATTATTGAAACACTCATTTTATAAAATTACTTTTTAAAAATAATGTCATACAAATGAAAGACCTAACGGCACTCATCTAAACGAACAGTAAAATTCCTTAAGACGGCTCGGCGCGTAATCTCTGGAATGGCTGCCATATCGTGTAAAATATTTTCTTTTAACAGCACCAAAAAACACGGTTTATTGACATAAACTTTCAATTTTAGATAGCCCCACAAGAAAAGGTTCATTGGGCTCAAATCAGGATCACATGGAGGCCAATTTATGTTACCTCTCCTAGAGGCCAATTTGTTTGGGAAAATTTCACGAACTTGTTAACACTCTGAATTGACGGTAACTTCACGTCCCCCTCCATCTTCAAAAATGTACGGGCCGATTATTCCTCGCGCTAACATTGCACCATACGGTGACTTTAGGCGAATGTAGGGGTTTGCGATGCTTGTGTTTCAGATTCGTCGCACTCCAGTAAGGACAGTTCTACTTATTTACACGACCAAAAATGAGCGTTGAGATGAAAATTTTGTAAAATTCTCGGTCACACAATGGTCTGCGCCCGGGAAACGACCGACATTCATACCGACTAAATTCCTAAACGCCGGGCTATCGATTGATATGCACCCCGCGCCCCTCGCAGTTGTTGCATTTGCGCAGTGAGTCAATAAAATAGAAACTTTCTTATGGGCCACCTTGTAATTTCGTATACACCCACCATCCAAGCGTAGTTTATCTTTCCATTCCGGTGTATTTAATTCCCTTGCCTAGAGTTATACTTTTTGCAAATATACGAATTATTTCACATTTTAAATATTAATTTATTATTCTTATTATGTTAGGATTTTCTGAATACTCGATTTTGTTTTTATTTAGGAGCATTTTAATCCTATTTCTCAACCCGTTCTATAATATTTTTTTTCAGGCCTGAGACCAGCGGCGGTTCGTGGGGGAAAATGCATTTACAACGATTCATTGTTTGGCCAAGCATATCTATTTGAAACTTCTCTACAGGGCTAGTGTTGTAGTGAAATTGTGTCACCCTACCTAATTCTCATACGCACGGTAAGGAAATCAGTTGTGTCGGACAATCTTACTGCTGCTTTATTTTTTTCATAGATCTTTCTTTCATTAAATTTATTGTCTGTGGTGGACACGGTCTAGTCCTAGTTAATTCAATATAATCCAATGTCCGAGGAATTCAAAGTCATTTAAAGAGTCATATTTCTGTTTTGTTTCTTCGATTACAATTCGAAACCCCTCTTCGAAACGCGGCATGTACGGATTGATAATCTTCGAGTTTGTTATTAATTCTATTTGTAATAATTATAACGAATAATTAATTTTTTTGTGATAATAGGTTAATCGGCCTATAAGTTGATAGAAAAGTTGACACCCCCTTTTTTCAAACAGTCGGATGATAATTGATTCATTCTATTGTTCAGGGATGTCTTTTTTTTCTAGACACATATCGAATAGTACCTTTAGTTTGGGAAATATTATATTCACGGTCTCTTTAATGATATATGTTATTATGCCATCACTTCCACGGACACCACCCCAATTGTTTTAAGAACGTACAGTATTTTTTCTTCAGTAATTTCAGAAATCTCTTTCGTTCGAGCATTCATTAGCTGTCCTGTCTCATTCAGTTCTTAGCGATTTCCTTGTCTTTGAGCTGTATAGATCTATACAGCTCACAGACAAGGAAACCGCTAGAACCTTAGAGATATAGAGCTTAATAGATATATGTTTTTAGTGATCGTCCGCATTTCATCTTTATTTATGGTTTCTTGGTGGTCAGAATCCATAGCTGCTATTGGTGCTCAACTGCTTGGTGGTCAGCTCCATAGCTGTTATTTTCTTCCTTCCGTCATTTTTTCTTAGACATCTTATGTTTTTGTTATTCTCTATAGTGTTTTCTTTCTACTTCCATTATGTAGTATGTTTTTCGATCTCTACGTTGAATATATTCTCACTTCGAGATGATCTTCTATATTTTGTTTGTTTTCTCTGTATAAGATGCTCTACGCGAAATATAGCCCTTAAATGATGATCGTTTTGGCAGACAATCATCCATACCGCGCTTAGCAATAACCCATCAAACAGGAACTTATGGACTGCATAATTGGCTTACACAAAATCCATGAAGAATGCGTGGCCGCATTTTTGTTTATTATCTGCATCGTTTAGCTGAAAATACTCTTCGTTACTCATAAATCAGCAAACTTAAATATATACAAAACATAAATCATAACATTACAAACCATAAATTTCCATACTTTCAGCAAAGGCGATAAGTTATGTATAAATATAAAGTGCACTGCCCCGGCGGTCTTATATTCATCCTGTGTTATAAGACTCTCATGTCTTTTACAAACTCAAACCCTTTTCCCCCATTTCCTTGAAATAAAGATGCGCGCTGTCATTATGATAGACAATTTGAATCATTTTACACGATTTTAGGACACAGTCGGCTTTGTTTTTCATCATGCAGGATCCATTCAGTCAAGAAACGGGTGACGGTCGTGGATTGATCGACATTGAAATTTTCGGCCTACATTCGAGTTGTGAAGCTTTCGTCCTCTTCCACGATGACCAGAAGTGCCTGATTGTTCAAATCCGATTTTTGACCTCTTTCAGTATCACCCGATTTAAATAAGATAAACAATTTCTGGCATTGTCTTTATAATATGACGAACATGAATATAATTTTCGATATGCATTTTTATGAATTAAATATAGAAGAATATTTTTCATGATACAATAGTAAAAAAATGCTAATTTTCATTAGCAAAATGTTCAAAAACAAACCGCAGATAATTATGTCATACATACAAACATACTTATATACGTAAGTACATACGTACATACGTACATGACACAATAGTAAACAAAATGCTAATATTCATCAGCAAAAAATGTTCAAAAACAAACCGCAGATTATTATGTCATACATACAAACAAATGTGCATATGTACGTACATACGTATATACGTACATACGTACATACGTACATACGTACATATGTACATACGTACATAAACAAAATGCTAATTTTCATCAGCAAAAAATGTTTAAAAACAAACCGAAGATAATTATGTCATATATACAAACATACGTACATACCTTCATACGTGCATACGTACATATGTACATACGTGCATACGTACATATATACATACGTGCATACGTGCATACGAACATACTTGCATACTTACATACGTATATACGTACATACTTACATACGTACATACATACGTACATTCATATGTACATACACACACACACATAAATGGTGATTCATCGTGAGGTTCACAAAAATATTTTGAAATATGTAAACCACATAAAATTGAATATGATGGTGAAAAGTTTATTATGAACCGAAAAAACAATCGATACCATTTATTTTCTGAAGGTTATTCCAGTCAAATGTTCGCCGCGGCTTCTCCTTAGGTGGTCCATTCTCAAGTTCCAATTGTCCAAGGACCACTTGTCTGAGCATAATGACAGAAATGTGGCCAATAACACGCATAATGTTTGCTTCAAAGGTCTCAATCGAAGCTGGTTTATCCGCGTAGACTTGAAACTTCACATAACTGTAAACGAAATAATCAAGGAGGGTGATATCACACGACCTAGGCGTCCAATTCACCGGTCCAAAACGTCAAATCAGCTGCTCACCTAAATGATTTCTCAATAAGGCGCGGTACCGAATGCCATGAACGTTTATGTTCTGGCCATTCTCAGCTTTGACACAATATGGCTCGATGATTACATCAGCCCATAAACCGCAGCAAACAGTGCATTTTGCTGGATGCATCGAACATTCTTGAATTTCTTTCGGCTGCTTATCACCCCAAATCCGGCAATTTTGTTTATTAACGTTTCCATCGAACTAGTAATCGCTTCATCACTAAACAAAATTCTGCGAGACAAAAGCGAATCTTCATTCCGCTGTTCCAGAATCAATTCACCGAAAACCCGATGTAAAGGCAGGTCTGGCGGCTTTAGTTCTTGGACAAGTTGGATTTTGTATACTTGTAAACCAAGATCCTTAAGCAAAATACGCCAAGTTGTTGCATGCGACAAACCAAGCTGTCGAGAACGACATCGGACCAATTGTTTACAGCTGCCGCAGCTACATTCTCTTCCAATAATGAAAATCAAATCCCGTCATCTAATAATGAAAATTGGATTTGCAATTTTCTGATGGTGTTAGTAATAGTGCGTTTGGTCGGTCGATTATTCCGACCATAAATAGCTCTAAGTGCACGAAAAACTTGCTTTACCAAGCGCTGATTTTCGTAATACAGCTCTACAATTTGGAGACGCTGTTCCGGTATAAGTATTTCCATGATGCAATGGTATTCAACACTGAGTCAAACTACAGTGACGGCTTGAAGCGATTCACACGTGATCTCTAAACAATATATTGAAAAAAGTACCTCACGATGAGTACCACGAAGTACCTCACCCTTTACATACCTATATCAACTCATCATCATATAATGGGCCCAAACTTCGTATTGCTCTATACAAAGGAATTAATGAGCTTGATCTTAAAAATGTGAAAAATCACTATATTCTCCTGATTTAGCCCAATCAAATGTTTTCATCTTCGGATACGGAAAAAATATACGTCGTTAAACAAGGAAACTGGTACATGAACATGGTGATTTGCAGGCTAAAAACATTTTGTTTAAAGGATCATCTACTATATATATATATATATATATATATATATATATATATATATATATATATATATATATATATATATCATCTACTATATACTACTATGTACTATATCATCATATATATATATATATATATATATATATATATATATATATATATATATATATATGATGATATAGTACATAGTAGTATATAGTAGATGATATATATATATATATATATATATATATATATATATATATATATATATATATATATATATATATATATCATCTACTATATACTACTATGTACTATATCATCATATATATATATATATATATATATCATCTAAGATGATATATATATGATGCGTACTTGCGTTCTATTTTTATTTTTCGAAGGATTGATCACTTCGTTTATTGCTGTAACATACTTGTATACGAAATATTTTATTTATATATCACGTCGTAAAAGCTCATTCTGATATGATATAAAACTTATATGGTAAGATGTTTGTGTTCATTTTAAAAATACGGTATGAAATTAAGCTTTTGTACGCTATCTGCTCCAGTTCAAATATACAATTCTACATTTTCCATTATTTTTGTGTGTCGTTTTCCTGAAAAATATGAAAATATTTATTGGAAATGCAAAATATGAATAGACGGCATAATGGTATCTAGTGGGTGTACAACAGTTATTTTATGTTCTTGCTGGAATTTAAAGAGCGCTAAAAATAGTTCACGTCAAAATTTTCTCCAATCCTGCAACCCTGATGGTTTAAATGTGTCGTTCGATTCACCGTCGAAAAATTTGACGTTTGTTAAAATAAATGGCATTGATAAAAGAAAATCATCTACTATATACTACTATGTACTATATCATCATATATATATATATATATATATATATATATATATATATATATATATATATATATATATATATATATATATATATATATATATATCATCTACTATATACTACTATGTACTATATCATCATATATATATATATATATATATATATATATATATATCATCTAAGATGATATATATATGATGCGTACTTGCGTTCTATTTTTATTTTTCGAAGGATTGATCACTTCGTTTATTGCTGTAACATACTTGTATACGAAATATTTTATTTATATATCACGTCGTAAAAGCTCATTCTGATATGATATAAAACTTATATGGTAAGATGTTTGTGTTCATTTTAAAAATACGGTATGAAATTAAGCTTTTGTACGCTATCTGCTCCAGTTCAAATATACAATTCTACATTTTCCATTATTTTTGTGTGTCGTTTTCCTGAAAAATATGAAAATATTTATTGGAAATGCAAAATATGAATAGACGGCATAATGGTATCTAGTGGGTGTACAACAGTTATTTTATGTTCTTGCTGGAATTTAAAGAGCGCTAAAAATAGTTCACGTCAAAATTTTCTCCAATCCTGCAACCCTGATGGTTTAAATGTGTCGTTCGATTCACCGTCGAAAAATTTGACGTTTGTTAAAATAAATGGCATTGATAAAAGAAAATCCCATTGAATCACTTCGTTGCAAAATCCTTTTACAAGAGATATTTTACAGTCAGTGTTAATGGATTTATCGGTATAGATTGAAAAGTTTAATTACATTTTGGATAGATGACGGTGCCAACGCAAAACTGACTGCATTTCTTTCCGTTTCTTTCTAGTAACGCTAAATAAATTTGAAACTGATATGAAATTTAGTTTTTTTTGACAGCCTTCGAAAGCAGATAAGTTCTATGTTTTTACTGTCATGGAAAAAGAGAATGTCGTGTATTGATTAAACACGACATTTGGCGTGAAAAAAACATCGTGTAAATCGAAAAAAAAAGACAAATTATGCCTCTTAACATTTCATAGATCATAAGCGGTTTACTGAGTTTCTCTAACCATTATGAGGGACACTTCTGGCTAGCGATGCCCCGTTGAAGTCACTCTTGAGGAAAGGGTCAACGAAAATCATGATATCCTGTTAGCCGATCGCAAAGTAAAAGAGGTTGTTGAAATGGTAAGAATATCGGTCGAATGTATACGAAACATTCTACACGAACATTTGCTAATTAGAACACAATGGAGTTCTGCGTTTCCTTATTGCGGACAAAAAACAGAATCGAGTGGTTTGTGATCACTGATGGCACTGTTGATGACTGTTGCTTTGTAACTGGGACTCATTCCTATACATCAGAAACGAAGGAACAGTTAAAACAATGGCAAAGATGAAGGAAGGGGACGGTAGAAGAAGGCACTTCTATCGGCGGAAAATGTCATGGCCACCGTCTTCGCAAGGAATTATCCTCATCGGCTATTATTGGAAAAAGGAAAGGCGGTCTCGGAAGGCTATTATCCTGCATTATTAGTCAAATTTCGCGAAAAGTTGATCAAAAATGTTCTCATTTGGAAAAAGAAAAAATGCTGTATGACAATATACACGTCCATTCGTTCGCCATTGCAATAACGAAATTAATCAATTTAAGCAACTAATTTCTGTCGCAGCCACCCTATTCTCCGAAGTTGACTCCCTCTAACTTATTTTTGCTTCCAAACATGAAGAAATGGTTGGCTGAAAAGAAATGTTCATCAACCGAAGAGATTATCTCCGAAATAGAAGTTTAAGTCTATTTTGGATGGAATAATAAAGTTGGAAAACGGTTGGCAGCAGTGTATCAAGTTAAAAGGAGACTACGTCAAAAAATAAATCGATTTTCGATTAAAAACAATATTTCATTTAAAAAGTATCCGACTTTTCACTCTACCCTTGTATGTTTTTTCAATTTAACAACCCTGATGGTTTGGGCTTGAGTCAGCATCGTTAAAATTTGACGTTTTTTAAGATAAATGGCATTGACAAATCAAGAAAACTTGAACCACTTCATTATAAACTTCTTACACAGTAGATATTTATTCCCGCTGTTATTTAACATAAGTGTTAATGAGATTGTTTTTAATTATTCATAATTATTTATATTTTCCACTTGTTTTTAATTATGGAATAACCTATAGTATGCAAGAGGAAAATTCTATTTTTCCCCCAGTCTGTGTACGCGTCAGAGAAAAATGCAGTACTGCCTTAATCACCTATCTATCTAGTCTAATTAATTTTTTTTTTAATTTTTCAGTTAAATTCCTCATACCTGCATTTTGACACAAGACAAGTCTACACTCACACTATCGGACCAACCTGCTCACTCTGAAACATCGGCAAAATATTTTGGACTGTTATTTGATGACAAATTATATACCTTCACTCGACCAAGGGCTAAATCTAATAAAACTATGGACATATAACAAAGTTGATATATGACCCTAAAACAAGGACGTCCCAATAACAAGTTTAATTAACCTCTATAAAGCACACATCAGGTTAAAGCTGAAGTATGATGGCATAGTCTAATGCCTATGCTATAATATAGGGTATGGAATAGTGTAGTATATCTTATCAACAAAAAAAAGAAGTGGTTTAAAACATCGCTCTAAGGCTGATGCCGGGCTCTTACGCACCCGCATTAGCTGAATCATAAGTATATTGTGGAACATCATAGTGGAATATCATAGTGGAACACCATAGTGGAACACCATAGTGGAACACCATAGTGAAACACCATAGTGGAACACCATAGTGGAACACCATAGTGGAACACCATAGTCGAACACCATAGTGGAACACCATAGTGGAACACCATAGTGGAACACCATAGTGGAACACCGTAGTAGAACACCATATTGGAACAGCATAATGGAATTATATTCTGCGAAATACTATCACATTAATCTGTTGCCGTTGCAGTTGCAGCTTCGCAAAAGTACAGTTTATTACTAAGATGTAACAAGAGTAATTGCTTTTTGTAATTAGTTAATTATTGTTTAAAAAAATTACCTTTATTTATCTTCGATACCTTGATGAGTCTTTGGAAGCGAAAAAGTGGTAATCTGACGGAGCAGGTTCGGTATCTGTATGCTGATTGAGCAAGAAGTCCAATTCGTTAATTTTTCAGATGTGAAGTGAGTGGTTTTGCGTTGTCTTGCTGCAAGATGACCTTGTTTGCAGTTTATAGTTTAGATTATGCTTATTTATAGATCCAAGCTGGATACGTTTGTAGCGGAACAATGTGTACTCTCTCAAGTTGAGCTAAGTTGAGTTCTGCATTTATTGCCTTATCATCAGGAATCCCTATTAACATTATTGCCATTTAGCATTTATTCCCCTATCAATGTGAATTATTATTACCTGATCTTCCCCTATCTTTTTCCTGTATTTTCAAATCATAGAACTTTTTCCTTCATGTTACTGAACTCCCTCTGGGGATGATGTTTTTGTTAAAAACTGTCGACTAAATAGTTCGCAGTACACTTCAATACTGAAGAAAGGATGTTAATTTATTGGAGCAAAAAAATTGAAAAAAGATTAAAGATCTGAGAAGTGAAGTACAATCCTTTATTTATAAACAATGCAAAAAACGAAAATACTTTTTTTACTCTCTAGAATAATAACCAGGGTGAACCTACTAACTATTATTTTTTATATATTAGATAGAAGTGGATTTTCTTGATTATTTTATGATTAAATATCACCATCATAGTGAACATAGTGAACATTACAAAATTAATACAATAAAATTTCTCATTGTGATGCATTGTATTTGTTCTCAGTATGTTTGCTATATAATACCGATTCAAATAAATAACACAACATATATTGGTGATGGTGTGTTCGGTAACATGTACAAGATATGGTCGTTGTTGACAGGTTCACAGATGACAGGCTGACAGATAACAGGTTTACAGATGACAGTTGATTGATGCCAAATAGAGAGAATAATAGATGCCAAATAGATAGAATTTCCGCCGTTGGATGGCAATTGTCTCATAAAAAAAATTAGAGATAGAAATACTATGATACAGGATGCGATCAACAGTATGTGATATACAGGGTGTATTCGTTGATAATTTGTTTTGCAAGGTGGTGAGGTAAGTTTGTAGGGTGAGGGGTGCAGGGAGAAGGGTTGCAGGCAGATATAGTGCAGGCTGAGGAGCATCGAGCTAAAGGGATAGGTGGGTAGTAAGTGTGCTAAGGAGATGGCTTGTATTTACCTATCACACCTCTCCGAAAAAAAAATCCACGCGGTTTTCACGTGACCGTTCATGGTGCTGACAATAATTAGGGGTTGTGGTGGTTCGTAACACGTAATCGTCGATGAAAGAAACTTGAATTATTAATTCCTCGATTATTCCTAAATGAAAATCTAGTTCCTAGCATATCAGAGCATGTAATAATATCATCGAAACTATTTGAACATAACTTCTTGAAAGCATTGAAAAATTTGGAAAAAATATCTAATTCGTCAATTGGTCTGTATTGTGTCTAACTGCAGATTGCCAAATAAGGACGTGGAGATACTTCACGTAATAGTAAACTCAAAGAGATTCATCTTCATCATCATCAAGAAATTATTCAATCTGACTAATCACATTACATTATTTCAAGTAAAGTCAAATAAATATTATTTCAAGTTTTAGTTATTTACAAAAATTGTTATTCACCAAAATATTGGCGTAAACAAATAGATAGATTATTTTAAGTCTTCTTCACCCGAATGGATATATTTATATGTTGAGCCTGCCAAATGCCTGCCAGTTACATTTAACATGCCGTTTCACTTCTCGAATGGTATCATTTTCCACTGAAATTCTCTGACCAAGATACATGTAGTGTTCTACAACATTCACATTTCCTCCCGAAATATAAAATTCTCTTTCCTTAGTAAATTTATTAAATATCACCTAACTCTTTTCAGGTTTGCTTTCAAGCCAAATGGCTTTCCATTTTCTTGCAACTCTTCCGTTATGAGTTATGAAAGGAGTACAATATCATCTGCAAATCTAAGATGGTTTAAGTAAGCGCCATCGTTTTTTATTCCATTTTGTAGTCAATTCAGTTTACGGAACACCCTTTAAAGGCAGGCTCAAAAAGAGCAGGCGATATTACATTATAAAATGACAAATAAATGAATTAATATATTAATTTGCTTAGTGCCAATATTTGAAGGACAATTAAATTTATTTTTATCAATACATGGTCAGAAAAACACGGAGCAAAAATGTATTAATCAAAATCGATATTCGATTCACGTTGAATTGCAATACTTCTATTTTTTGTATGCTAATTTCATTAATTTCCCTGTATTGCTGGGCACGAGAATCCAACTAGTTCCCTAATGTCCCTCCATTGGCGTAGGCCTCGTGTGGGCGGTGTTTTCTATGCGAGTTTGATGTTCGGCGAAGGCCAACCTTAAGCTGAAAGGAAAATGGGTGCTAATGGCCAAATTCTGATGTATTCTTTTAGCGTTGCATTTATCCATAATTTAGCATACTACAAAACAGCTAAACCCAAACTTTCATGGATATCATGAAAAAATAATTACGCCAAAACAAAATGCTATCATTTGTAATATAATGTTTTTTTGTAATGATTTAACCAGATGCATTTTCATTGGACATACTATAAAAATAAGATTATCCCATGGTATAAAGCTGAAGGTAAAAACCAATATGTTTATATTTATTTATAAAATAGGATGTTAAATTAATCTTGTTTGTTCTCTGCTCCAGTTGTAATAAAACAGTCCCTGTATGTTGAAAAGTATAATGTGTGGAACAGAGGAAAATATTTATTGGAAATGGAAATAAGAAAGCCCGACAGAAAAATACGTGGTAGTGGGTGTACCATTGTTATTTCTTTTTTATGCTTGTTCGAATTTGGCGAAAGCTGTAAGGTACATTAACTTACATTATTGAAAGAAAGGATGGGTCCAACAGAAGATACAATAGAAATTTCCTCCTATTTTTTTTTTTGTTAACTTCTAAAAAACTACGCATTATTTAAAAGTCATTTATTTTATCTACCAAATCGAACAATAATTTAAAGAATCATTTTAAACATTTAAGAAGCTATAGTGTGATTTTTTTACTGCGTCCAAACTTGAAATTCAAATAAAACAACCAAATTAAATGTTGAAATTATTTCTTTATGTGAAATTAAATTAATGGCATTAATGTTTGAAAACACACTGTCTAACTCATTTCTCACCGGATTAACCCCTCTATTGTTGCGTTGGCTCTATCATGTGGAGCCGTCCTTGTTGAAACAACATCTCCACCAAATCAATACAATTCAAATTCGGCACTAAATATCAATGATAATCGCAACTATATCAACGATATCAACGACATCAGCGATATCAACGATATCAACGATATCAACGATATCAACGATTTTAACGATATCAACGATATCGATGATATCAACGATATCAACGATAATCTATAAGTTTGATGCACAAAACACCGATTTTGATTATAAATTACAATTTTCAAGCGTTTCTCTGATTTTAAACGCATAATGATAATTTTCCAGACTATAATGAATAATTTTGACATTAGAGGTGCGCAACCTCGCAATTCGTTTCACAGCGACCCCTATCAGGGGAAGTTCGGACATGCTAAAAAATCACCCGTTAGATAGATTATGGATTAAAATCAATTTTCTAAATTTCTCGACGTGTGTTTCGCTAATCTTGTATCTCTTCGAGTTTAGTACTTCGCATAAAAGGATTCGATAGAAAAATTCACCTTGTCATAAATTCCTTGTCAAAATAATCAGTTAAGCATTTTATATTGCATTTCACTCGATGTTAATTTGGCAACAATTGACTCATTGATGAATTAATTTAGCTTGCCTCTAACCATTAGATATTTAAAAGATTTTTCTTCTTTTTTCGATTAATAATCACTGTGTATATTGCGTATTTATTGGTGCAATATACAACTCATAAATTTATCGTAAAAATCATATCACAAATAAATATTACAGTGGTATAATAAAAAGCAATGGAAACCTTGAATATGTTTTTCCAATATTCATATCTATTATTTTTATAAAAATAACTAAATACTAATCATTTTTTTATTAAAATATTATTTTAATAAAAATATTAATAAGGACAAACTAGAAATAATTATTGGAAATGAACAGCAGAAATAGTGGAGATAACGAGTAATCTTACTTTTTATTCTTATACAACACTCGCTTGACGAACCATTTTATCAATGTGATTTTATAAAAACATTTCCAAACATAATTGTTGTATTGTTGTTGTATTCTATACCATATGTAATAATACTAAACAAGAGTCATTTTCAAAGATTTTGACCCGACATACAGATGGCTCAACAATGAATAAATTATTATGATATTCGACAAGTATGTTTCTTTGCATATTTCAAATCCGGGCCCTTCATTCCTTGCTTGTGACGATCGAGCAAAGCAAATTAAATTTCACTTTTTCTGAATGGAACTTCAAGCAATTATAGAAGAGTCATTCTAAAAGATCACGACTTCAAAACGTCTGTATCGTTTTCGGCAGTGGAAAACTGAGCTGCTCAATTTAAACGTAATATGTAAATGAAGCCTCCTAGCGCCCATAAGCTGCTACTACCGATAAAATCATCACAAAAATTCCTATTTTCGTATTAGTTAATCGTTAATCGCCGTGTTTAGACTTATTTAAACTCCATTCTGCTTAATTTATCCCATGCTTTATAATAACAAATGAATAAAGAAGCTACTCCCTTTACGGATTAGACTTTGATGTAGTAAAGGGGTTTGAGTAGTGCAATGAAGAATTGAGCTATGCCGTCTGGAGCGTATACTCCTGGGAGAGTCACACAGTCAAAACAGTATTTTGCTGTGGAACTGTCCTTAACAATTTTTATGTTGATAGTGACCACCGAATGGTACGAGCAAAAATTAGTATAAACTGTCGAAGAGAACGCGATAGAATGGTAAGGTCAAAGAATGGCAAAGTGAAGTCTGGGAAGCTGCTAAAGAGGGGCAGCGATTTTGAGATTGCTTGGGTCGGACCGCTTTGCTGTCTTATTATGTATAAATATAATGATACATATATATTTATTATATATAGACTCAAAGATACAAATATTAAATCAATATAAAGAAATCACCAACAACGTGTTTTAAAAGGTTGCTTTGATTGCACCAGAAGAAAGATGTTTCAAATAGACAAAAATTTCCAGTGAAACCATTGATTTAATGAAAAAACGACGGACAATAACGAATGCAGGGAATCTTTTTGGCAGGGTCGAGTATGCTGAGCTTTGCAAAAATAAGAAATGGTATTAGAGAGGATAAGAAATGGTATTAGAGGAGACATGCTGGTTCAATATGTAGAGAGTGTAAAAAAACTCTGGGAGGAAAGAGTAAAATAACAAGGCTAAACAGAAGCTGAGAAAGAAAAGTACACAAATGTATACCTTTATGCGTGAGAATGGCACAGTGTGCAGGGAGCGTACGTAAATGTTAGGGGTTGTCAGAAAAGTTTATTCGCAGTTATATAAAGATCAGAACCAGTTAAAAACAACGATACTCACGAAAGAACAAATGCCAGATATTCTAGTGAAGAAAGTGACAAAGGCTAAGGAATCGTTGAAAACCGGCAAGGCTCCAGAAAAGGGCATTGCAAATGATGAAATGCTAAAAGTGGGTCGTCAAACTTTACATAAATTACTGGCACAATTATACTCAATATGCCTCAAAAAAAACCTAAAAACCTCAAAAAGTACCTAACTTATGGAAATACAAAAGTAATTATTTTATATAAGCACAGAACGATTTACAGAACTATCATTCAATAAATCTACTAGCAGTATGTACAAAATGTTCACCAAGATAATATCTAAAAGAATATTAAGAAAACTGAATGACGCATAACCAAGAGAGCAAACATGTTGTAGAGCAGATCATAGAAAGGCACAACGAATACACCATGCCTCTGTGACTGGCCCTAATCTACTACAAAAAAGGACTTGATTCAATCTCAAATTAGGCCATAATGCCAGCCAGGGTGTAGACAAAGCCTGTTAGAATCAATATGTGATGAAGCCTCAGTGACAGTTCAGGTGACGCAATATCGCTTATCCTTTTCTCAACCTGCCTTGAAGAAGTATTACATAATCCGCATTGGGAACAGGATGGTGTATATATATATATATATATATATATATATATATATATATATATATATATCGATTCGCAGATAATATCGTTCTTCTTTCACATATATATATATATATATATATATATATATATATATATATATATATATATATATATATATATATATATATATATATATATATATATATCGATTCGCAGATAATATCGTTCTTCTTTCACAAGTCGCAAAGTCGCATATAAGAGCTACAAAGGGCTGGAGATTCATTTGGCTTAAAAATAAACCTAAAAAGAGTCAGGTTATGTTCAATAAATTTGCTGAGGGTAAAATAATTTCAGTTTTAGGAAGGGATTTGAAGGTTGTTGAAGGACCACTTTATATACCTTAGGAGGAAAATTTCAATGAAGGGGTTTAGCCCCCAGGAGGTAAAATGGGTGTTAAATGTGGCTGGCAGACATTTGATCTGCTCAACATAGTGTTTAAGAGTAAATTCCCACGTTGTCTGAAAAGAAAAGTCTTTGGTCAATGCATCCAGCCTGTTATGATATACAGAACTGAAACCTGGACACTCACATCGCAATCAATTTAAAAACTTTGAATAGCTCAGCGGGGAATGTATGCTTGGCATTACAAGACGAGACAGAAAGTCCTGCACATCAATCAGGGGACAAACGAAAATGTGTAATATCATTGGAAGGGCAAAGGAATTGAAATGGAGATGGGCATGTCATATAGGGAGGCGATGGGACGACAGGTGGGTGGACCAAAGCAATACTGAAGTGAATACCTTTGGATCGCAAACGTCCACGAAGAAGATCGAAAGCACAATGGACTGACGACATCGTTAAATATATTGGACCCGAATAGAAGAGAATAGCTCAGGACCTCGAAAGTTGCAAGCAAGCTGAAGAAGCCTTCATCCTGCAGTGGATAGACTCCCGAATCAGGATTCGAACTCGGGATCATCTAACCACCTCGGCCGGTTACTACATTTTATATGATGTTTTGAGAATGAATAAACTTTGCACTCAAACCACGTTTGTTAACAATCGATCAATGGCCGTTCAAATAAACATTTATTCTGCTTAATTGCACTATTGCATGCCAGAGACAAAACTACTTTCCAAACCGTGGGCGGAAGTAGGTGAAAGTACGCCAAAAAAAAGGGAAGGTACGGTTTGATTTGCCGTGTTCGGGGAGCATAATGCTTCACTGCTGGACCAATGTACTTTTCAGGTTAAAAATCCACATAAAACAAAAATCAAACCTGCTCATACGACTCGAGTTATTGATCTAACACTCTATGACTTACGCTTAGATGTGCTTCTGTATGCGCTTTATTCATTGAATTTGGCTCGATTACTTTCACTTCAACATATCGCTTTATACTGAGGGTATTTAAAAGTTGTCAACTCGTTAAAATTTTGTATAAATTCTCAAAGAAACTTGCGCTTTCTTTATAAGGCCGAGAACTTTTGGAATAAGCCTCTTATATCAAGAAATGTAACATCGGCATCATTAACAAACCAAACCAAACCTTACCACTCATATATCATTACACGTTCGATTCAAGTACCTGCATACTAACATCATCGTTGTCATTTCTTGGCGGCCATCGACATCAGTGTTACAAAAAGAGAAAAGTTATACCATGACATTTTGCTCAAATTAATTTAGTAGCGGTTGTAGCATTTATGAACACGTTTAAGCATGAAACATTTAAGCTATATTTCTCCACTTTTCGGTAAAAAATCACAACGTATATTGCAGTACATAGAACATATCGTAAAAATGATATAAAATCATATCATATATTGATATAAAATTGATATAATAAAAAGGAATGAAATATTTGAAATATGCTTTTTCCAATATTTTTCTCTATCAATTTTATGAAAAATAGGATGTAGGAATGTTGAAAAGAACAAACCAAAAATATATATTGGCAATGGAAATGAAAATGAACAGCAGAAATATGGGAGATGACGAGTATAGGTACATTATTTCCTTTTTATTCCTATACAACACTCGTTTAACAAGAATGTTATCAATGTGGCCTCATAAAAACATTTCTAAACATACTGGTTCTTATGTCACTGACTGTATATCAAATGCAATAATATTAAAATATGTTGATTCATTTTTTAAGATGAAATAAAATATCATTTATGAGCTCTCCCCATCTATTACAAAGTTCATTATGTCGTGGTAACACATAAAAAAATAATCGACTAAATAAAATCTTTTTTTTTATATTCCTCGTCGGTGTAGATTTTCCCTTTTCAAGAATTCTGCTACAAAAAATAATAATCCAAAGGTGCCGTACTGATAGTTAACATTCTACTAAATTATATTTCAAATGAATACTTCTCAAGACTGCTTAGACTTCTCTAAACTCCATTCGCTTGCTGATATTGTAAATATATCAATAAACCTTGCCTACTACATTTTACACGATGTTTTGCGAATGAACAGTCGACCTAAGATGCATTCGAATAAACACTCCCCAAGAGTATTTAGATTTACTTAAATTCAATGCAGCTAATTTCTTCGGCGTATTATAACAATGGATTAAACATGTATTCACCTATTCGCCAAAGTTGAAGCATCAATCCGAACAGTGGGCGAGATAAGAGACAAAGAACTAAAGTCAACAGAGAGAAAGGTCAAAGATTATTACGAATGACTAGTATTCCTTACAAGAAAAATATTAAATGTTTTCCTACTTGCAAGTGGTGTTGGCGCAAAACATCAATATACATTTTTCTCTCTTATACTGGGGAAATGCATTAGCGTTACCAACGATTATATATTTTGCTTAATTTAGTTATTAGCAACCAATTTAGAAATATTAATGGATTCTAACAATTTTACATACCATATATACAGCACAATATGGTAAAAGCGATTTCGATAGATTTAATACGTTATTAGTAATGCACTATAGAAAACCAATTTGTAAATACATTTAATCCAATTTCCAGTTCGAATCAATTTTATAATGATAATTGTTGTTTATGAGCTCTTCCCATCTATTACCTATTCCAGGGGTTGCCAACTTATCGATCGCGAGCTAACGGTAGCTCGCGTGGATAATTTCGGTAGCTCACTAAGGCTATAAACAATCCTCAAACGTCGAACTCATAATATTTATAAAAGAAAGTACCGAAATTATAATACGGTTACGAATTACGGCCCGATCAACGTATCATAGGCGCCGAAGATCAGCCGCTGACGTTACCACGCTAGAATCCGCGAAACAGCCGAGAAAATTGTAGCGAGTAGCGACCAATCGATCATTCAGGAAGGATATCGGCTGCTTTTAACGGGGTATATAGATAGGCCTGTGCGACGATGCCACGTGCAATGTTCAGTTACGTTACAATTGCTATTACAAGTATGGTAAGTAGTAGTAACCATACAAGTATGGTAATAGTAGTAGACATACTATTTCCATTCTGAGTGGGAAGAATAATACTTCTTTACAGAAATTAAAAACAAAAGTGTGTGTTTGTTACGTAATGCTTCAGTACCCGTTGCAAAAAAGGGAAATATTAAAAAGCACCATTAAACTGTTCATTCGACTTTTGAAAAATCGTATCATTTACATTTTACCGCTAGAAAGGAAAAGTTGAGAGAATTAAAAAAATCAAATCAAATTCTACAAAATAAGAAGCCTTATGAAGAATGAAAAATAATAAAACTTGAATTTTTAGAAGCTGCTTATTCATTATTCGCCAACTATAAAAATAAACACGAGATAGTGTCTCCCATAAAGACAATGCAACTTTCTGCCAATGCAGTGATGAGACTAGTAATGAGTAGTGTTGTTTTTTACAGTTAACACGTGACTTAGATAACTGTTGTTATTTTTCACTGCAACTTGATGAATCCACAGATGTGGTTGACCGCCCAGATGGCTGTTTTCGTCAGGATGATTTTTAGCGATTTTATGATTAAAGAACAGCTTTTGAAGATTATTCCACTAAAAGGGCATACTACTAGACAGTGCCTGTTTTCTGATTTGAAAAGTAGCTCACACATTGAAAAGATTGGCGACCTCTGGCCTAGTCCATTATGCGGCGTAAAACATTAATCAAAGACAATCCATGTATTTATATATGTTCTTCTCGCCGGTGACGGATTCCCTGTTTAGAATTAATCAATTAATTTAGGGTGAAGCCGCATCAGCATCTAAAACCATTTAGTACCCTCAAAAGAGTAAGTCCAAGAGCATCAGCACTCAAGGTCAACATTCTATTGTTAGAGAACACAATAAATTCGTAAATGTCCTAATAGAACAATCCGTGAAAGTTTAAGTTAGATGTAAACCTTATGGAATAATATTTTATTTCCAAATAATACCCTAAGAGACCAATGCAACAAAAACTGAATTCCGATAGATCAATATAAGCCAAGGCGAAAGTAGACGTTGCCACTGTTAGAAAAATTTCTCCTGTGTTCATACCTGTTTTGCGATGAAATGTCTGCATTTTGGATACATGTTTAAAGGAATTTTTTTTCAAAAAACTGTCAATAATTCCTGGCGAAATTTACAAAAGTATTTTCCCTCTCATCCGGCATATAAAGATAAAATATATAGTGTATTTATATAAAATATACAGTGACGCAATAAAAATGTATAAAAATAAAATATTTAGTGTATTTGTGGCAAAATTTTGATTAAGATCTCCAAATCTCTGTCTAAGGGAAGATACTGCTTTTTCAAAGAAAAAGGTTCCAATTGATAAGCATATGTCGTACTGTTAAGAGGGATCTGCATGTTGAGCAAGTTTATGAAAATGACCCTTCTAATAGGTTGTCATGAGAGAAACAACATTGTCTGATTCTTGGGATTCCAAGTCAGCGTCGGTCCGATGAAGGAGGAGGAGGAGGAGGAGGGCAAAACTCAAAAAACCGTTGTTTAACCGCTAATTTATTCGTGTGGCAACATACATCATAAAACATATAGTACAATGAGTGTATACAAAAAAAGGACAAAAAAGAAATCAAACAGAGCACAGACAACGCGCAGACGATCTAAACATTAATATTTAGGTTTCCAAACCATTCCATCGCTGCAACGGCGGTCCTCATGAAATCGTTCCAGCTGCCCTGATAAGATCGTAGAGGGCACTTCCCACTAATATGTCTGATGGATTGTTTCAGTGCACCACAGTCACAACTGGGAGAATCCGCTATACCCTATTTATAGACTGAGTCAGCACATCGACCACAACCAGTGTGGATTCTATTCACCCACAGTTTTCTGCTTAGCTCGATGCCCACAGTATCACAGTTGTATCTCCCAAATCATTCCAGCTCTTGGTGATTTTCAATGTTTCTGCAATTTTGGTTCCAGAGATCTCTTAGTTTGGTGTTCCATGTGACAAGCTGTTCAGCATACAGTAGTGATGGGTTTATTGATTGAAGTCTATTTTGTAGTAGAATAAGTATATCGTAATGATAATGATAAACGTTTCTCAACGTTTTATTAACTTTATTACATCATATTGGTAAAACATTAGGAAATAAACCGATTAAATTAAATCAGAAGTGTTAACAATTTTCTTTGCACGAGTACTGTCTTAGTAAAAGATGATTCGTTTTCTGTTTGCCAATTGTGGAGTCATTGAAAGCATAAAGCCGAATCGGCAGAAATATAAATATTGTTTCCAGAAATATATGACCTAGAATAAAGTTTTTTTTTTTGGATAACGTCTTTTACTCCATATACAGTAAGTATGACATCTTTGAATTATTTTTGTTTGTCCAGGTCGTAGTAGAATTTTCTAAACAAGGCCTTCCCTCCCCTCTCTTCCTTGAGATGTTTTTGCTCTCCAATGATGCCTTTTCGAGTAATTTGACTATCATGCGGGAACACATGCGGGAACACATGCGGGAACACAGGGCAATGAAGAAGTAGATAGCAGAGCTAAAAACTGCTTTTAAAGAAACCTTCCCAATTGAACTTTTATATAATCCCTGTAATGCTTGCTCTGTATCTATATCATCATCGGGGATCTAGTTCAGTTAGAATAACATGTTTAAACTATATACGCTTATATGTACATATAAACTCTTGGCGAGACTTGTTTATAACAGAATTAGTGACTTTATTTTGGAACAAATTCCAGTTGAGCAAACGGGATTCAGACGTCATTGAAGTGGCTGCCACCAGGTGCTAGCTTTGATACCTTTTATAGAGGCCGGTTTCCAAGAGAAACTTAAAAGATCTGTGGCCTTTGTCGACCTAATGGCAGCATACAATATCGTCTGGAGGGAGGGGATGATATGTAAACTCTTGAAGGTGATTGAGTGCCGAACAACTGCAGCTCTTATTAATAACATGATAAGCAGCAGATACTAAATAATGGTCTGCCACAGGGCTTGCTCCTGGCCCCTCTCCTCTTTAGTCTTTATATATTTGACCTTCCAAATACTAGTTCTATAAAATTCTGGTACGCAGACGATATCGCTGTTGCTTGTAGATCGAAAGAGCTTGGTCAGACAGAGAGGACACTCATAAAGAACTTAGCTTCCCTTAGCTCTTACTTTAAAAATGGCGACTAAAACCCAGTGTCAGTAAGACGGACTGCGTTTCATGTTAATAACAAGCAAGCTAAGACTGAACTGCAGGTAGAAATTAACGGTAACATCCTCCGTCATAACCAGTATCCCAAATATCTTGGAATCACGCTCGATGACACTATATTGTATAAAATACATCTGCCAAGACAAAAACAAAAAATAATATCATCCACCTGGGGGGCTTCAATGGAGACTTTGCGTACATCATCTCTTGCTTTGGTTTTCTCAGCTGCTGGATACTGTGCTCCAGTGTGGCTGAACAGTTATCATACCAACCTAATTCATGACGAGGTTAATAATACCACGCGCAAAATCGCTGGAATAATCAAAAAAACTCCTACCTACTGGCTTCCCCTACTAGGTTATATCTACCCAACTCCGATTCGTAGAACCGATGCCCTGCTCAGAGAATACCGCATTATACAAGAGGACCTGGAACTATCCATTCATTACGATATACCTATTCTACGACAAAATAAGAGATCTCTGGAACCAAAATTGCAGAAACATTAAAAATCACCAAGAGCTGGAATGATTTGGGAGATACAACTGTGATACTGTGGGAGTCGAGCTTCACTCCGAAAACTGTGGGTCAATAGAATTCACACTGGTTGTGGTCGATGTGCTGACTCACTCTATAAATAGGGTATAGCGGATTCTCCGAGTTGTGACTGTGGTGCACTGAAACAATCCATCAGACATATTAGTGGGAAGTGCCCTCTACGATCTTATCAGGGCAGCTGGAACGATTTCATGAGGGCCACCGTTGCAGCGATGGAATGGTTTGGAAACCTAAATATTAATGTTTAGATCGTCTGCGTGTTGTCTGTGTTTTGTTTGCTTTCTTTTTTTGCCCTTTTTTGTATACACTCATTGTACTATATGTTTATATGATGCATACTGCCATACGAATAAATAAATGGTTAAACATCGGTTTTTTGAGTACTGCCCTCCTCCTCCTCCTCCTTCATCGGACCGACGCTGACTTGGAATCCCAAGGATCAGACAATGTTGTTTCTCTCATGACAACCTATTAGGAGGGTCATTTTCTTAAACTTGCTCAACATGCAGATCCCTCTTAACAGTACGACATGTGCTCATCAATTGGAACCTTCTTCTTTGAAAAAGCAGTATCTTCGATTAGACAGAGATTTGGTGATCTTAATCAAAATTTTTCCATAAATACATTAAATATTTTATTTTTATATGCTTTTATTGCGTCACTGTATATTTTATATAAATACACTATATATTTTATCTTTATATGTCGGATGAGCGGGAAAGTACTTTTGTAAATTTAGCCAGGAATTATTGACAGTTTTTTGAAAAACTTTCCTTTAAACATGTATCCAAAATGCAGCCATTTCATCGCAAAACAAGTATGAACACAGGAGACATTTTCCTAACAGTGGCAACGTCTATTTTCGCTTTGGCTTATATTGATCTATCGGAATTCAGTTTTTGTTGCATTAGTCTCTTATGGTATTACTTGGAAATAAAATATTATTCCATAAGATTTACATCTAACTTAAACTTTCACGGATTGTTCTATTAGGACATTTACGAACTTATTGTGTTCTCTAACAATAGAATGTTGACCTTAAGTACTGATGCTCTTGGACTTACTCTTTTGAGGCTACTAAATGGTTTTAGATGCTGATGCGACTTCACCCTACATTCATTGATTAATTCTAAATAGGAAAACTTTCACCGACGAGAAGAACATATATAAATACATGGATTGTCCTTTGATTACTAAACTTTTAATATTTTACGCGGCTTAATGGACTAGGCCAGAGGTCGCCAATCTTTTCAATGTGTGAGCTACTTTAATAATATTCAAATAGAAAGAACTATCTAAACTTGTTTAATGCAATAATGAAAACATATTTTCGACATACAAGATTTATTCTTAATCACATTTATATTGGAGAAGGAAGATTCACAGAAATAGTTCGAACTGAATAACGCTTTCACTTTTAAGGCAACGCTAACTAAAACTGGATATTTGTCTTTACTTACTAAAGGCCAGATACCTTTTATATTTAACTCCAAGGATTTTAAGGTTAAATCATTTTGAAGCGTATTAGCCATTTCTAATGTAGCCCTATCCACGCCAAAATGCTGCATAACACAAGTGGCAAATTGCTCAATTTTAATTTTCATGGAGGGTTATGCAGCATTTTGGCGTGGATAGGGCTACATTAGAAATGGCTAATACGCTTCAAAATGATTTAACCTTAAAATCCTTGGAGTTAAATATAAAAGGTATCTGGCCTTTAGTAAGTAAAGACAAATATCCAGTTTTAGTTAGCGTTGCCTTAAAAGTGAAAGCGTTATTCAGTTCGAACTATTTCTGTGAATCTTCCTTCTCCAATATAAATGTGATTAAGAATAAATCTTGTATGTCGAAAATATGTTTTCATTATTGCATTAAACAAGTTTAGATAGTTCTTTCTATTTGAATATTATTAAAGTAGCTCACACATTGAAAAGATTGGCGACCTCTGGCCTAGTCCATTAAGCCGCGTAAAATATTAAAAGTTTAGTAATCAAAGGACAATCCATGTATTTATATATGTTCTTCTCGTCGGTGAAAGTTTTCCTATTTAGAATTAATCAATGAATGTAGGGTGAAGTCGCATCAGCATCTAAAACCATTTAGTAGCCTCAAAAGAGTAAGTCCAAGAGCATCAGTACTTAAGGTCAACATTCTATTGTTAGAGAACACAATAAGTTCGTAAATGTCCTAATAGAACAATCCGTGAAAGTTTAAGTTAGATGTAAATCTTATGGAATAATATTTTATTTCCAAGTAATACCATAAGAGACTAATGCAACAAAAACTGAATTCCGATAGATCAATATAAGCCAAAGCGAAAATAGACGTTGCCACTGTTAGGAAAATGTCTCCTGTGTTCATACTTGTTTTGCGATGAAATGGCTGCATTTTGGATACATGTTTAAAGGAAAGTTTTTCAAAAAACTGTCAATAATTCCTGGCTAAATTTACAAAAGTACTTTCCCGCTCATCCGACATATAAAGATAAAATATATAGTGTATTTATATAAAATATACAGTGACGCAATAAAAGCATATAAAAATAAAATATTTAATGTATTTATGGAAAAATTTTGATTAAGATCACCAAATCTCTGTCTAATCGAAGATACTGCTTTTTCAAAGAAGAAGGTTCCAATTGATGAGCACATGTCGTACTGTTAAGAGGGATCTGCATGTTGAGCAAGTTTAAGAAAATGACCCTCCTAATAGGTTGTCATGAGAGAAACAACATTGTCTGATCCTTGGGATTCCAAGTCAGCGTCGGTCCGATGAAGGAGGAGGAGGAGGAGGGCAGTACTCAAAAAACCGATGTTTAACCATTTATTTATTCGTATGGCAGTATGCATCATATAAACATATAGTACAATGAGTGTATACAAAAAAGGGCAAAAAAAGAAAGCAAACAAAACACAGACAACACGCAGACGATCTAAACATTAATATTTAGGTTTCCAAACCATTCCATCGCTGCAACGGTGGCCCTCATGAAATCGTTCCAGCTGCCCTGATAAGATCGTAGAGGGCACTTCCCACTAATATGTCTGATGGATTGTTTCAGTGCACCACAGTCACAACTCGGAGAATCCGCTATACCCTATTTATAGAGTGAGTCAGCACATCGACCACAACCAGTGTGAATTCTATTGACCCACAGTTTTCGGAGTGAAGCTCGACTCCCACAGTATCACAGTTGTATCTCCCAAATCATTCCAGCTCTTGGTGATTTTTAATGTTTCTGCAATTTTGGTTCCAGAGATCTCTTATTTTGTCGTAGAATAGGTATATCGTAATGAATGGATAGTTCCAGGTCCTCTTGTATAATGCGGTATTCTCTGAGCAGGGCATCGGTTCTACGAATCGGAGTTGGGTAGATATAACCTAGTAGGGGAAGCCAGTAGGTAGGAGTTTTTTTGATTATTCCAGCGATTTTGCGCGTGGTATTATTAACCTCGTCATGAATTAGGTTGGTATGATAACTGTTCAGCCACACTGGAGCACAGTATCCAGCAGCTGAGAAAACCAAAGCAAGAGATGATGTACGCAAAGTCTCCATTGAAGCCCCCCAGGTGGATGATATTATTTTTTGTTTTTGTCTTGGCAGATGTATTTTATACAATATAGTGTCATCGAGCGTGATTCCAAGATATTTGGGATACTGGTTATGACGGAGGATGTTACCGTTAATTTCTACCTGCAGTTCAGTCTTAGCTTGCTTGTTATTAACATGAAACGCAGTCCGTCTTACTGACACTGGGTTTTAGTCGCCATTTTTAAAGTAAGAGCTAAGGGAAGCTAAGTTCTTTATGAGTGTCCTCTCTGTCTGACCAAGCTCTTTCGATCTACAAGCAACAGCGATATCGTCTGCGTACCAGAATTTTATAGAACTAGTATTTGGAAGGTCAAATATATAAAGACTAAAGAGGAGAGGGGCCAGGAGCAAGCCCTGTGGCAGACCATTATTTAGTATCTGCTGCTTATCATGTTATATCCACGCCAAAATGCTGCATAACACAAGTGGCAAATTGCTCAATTTTAATTTTCATGGAGGGTGAGTCAACAAATTGCACCACTAGTGCGATGACGTTAAAATGGTTAGAACGAGATTTAAAGGCATCCAAGTTCCAATATGATGTAATAGAGTTAATATAATATATATATATATATATATATATATATATATATATATATATATATATATATATATATATATATATATAGATATATATATATATATATATATATATATATATATATATATATATATATATATATATATATATATATATATATATATATATATATTCCTTTCCCCTCTGTGCTACCTGTAGTTTTTGAATTGATTGCGATGGAACTGTTCACGTTTCAGTTTCGTATGTCATAACGGGTAGGACGCACTGATCGACAACTTTTCTTTTCAGGCAAATTGAGAGTCTGTTCTTAAACACTATGTTGAGCTTGCCAAATGCCTGCCAGCCACATTTAACACGCCCTTCCACCTCCGGGCGATATCTCCCTCCATTGAAATTATCTGCCCAAGATATATAGAATGGTTCACATTCTCCAAATCCCTTCTTAAAATTAAAATTATTTTGTCCTCGGCGAATTTATTGAACATAACCTGACTCTTTTTCATGTTTATTTTTAAGCCCTTTGCAACTCTTGTATGCTCCTTTCCAGCTCCTCTAAGTCTTGTAAATGGAGAACGAGATCATCTGCAAATCTAAGAAACTTAAGTTTGCAGCACTGATCTTTACACCACCCTCTTCGCAATCCAGTTTACGGAATACGTCTTCAAGGCAAGCCGAAAAAACAATTGGCGATATTACGTTAACATGCCGTACACCTCACTCTACAACAATTCCCACTTCACGATCAAGCTTCAAGTCGCTGTAGCTCCATCATATATTTATCCTAATAGGTTTACATCTGCTTTATCTACCCCCAAGCACAGTGGCATGTTCTATTTTTTGTGCCTTTCTAGGGCCTGCTGTGCAACTTGAATGTGATCCATTGTACTGAATGCACTTCTGAATCTTGCTTGTTCTCTTGGTTGTGCGCCATTCAATTTTCTTAATATTATCATAGTGAAAACTTTGGATATTTGTGATAGGAGGCTTATTGCACGGTAATTCTTTAAATCTTCCTGTACTCCTTTTTTATGTAAAAGGATCACTTCTGTATTTTTCCATAAGTCAAGTACTTTTTGTTCTTTGAGGCATTTTGAATATAATTTTGCCAGTGTTTTATGTAACGTCTGACCACCAACTTTTAGCATTTCGACAGGTACACTCTCCTTTCCTGGTACCGTGCCGTTTTTCATAGAGAGGAGCGGCGTACCCATCTGAACATATTTCACAGTATTGCGTCAGCCATCGCGCAGAGCTAGCAGAGGGCTACCATACTTTTTAACAGTCAAAAGTAAGTATTTTTATTCAATTTATTTTAATAATTGTTGTTATATGTGTACAGATAGAGTAATGAGTAAACATTAGTAGTTAAATAGCAGATATTACTTTGTACGTAGATTATTTTATATTGCCATGGCGATTATTTTTTGGCGAAGGAGTTCATCGGGTACGGTTGTGACATATTTTCTGAATACTGTTGTGACATATTTTTTTTTGCTTTTAGATGCCCAGAAAACTATTGAGGAAAATCGAAAGAGGGTAGTGTGACCATTAAATATGAAGACGCTTATAAAGAAGTGAAACGCGGGACTTCTTTACGGTGAGCTGTGGAAATGCACGAAGTTAATCCATGTCTTTGTTACTATACATTCCTATACACGATGGAGTCGTCGCTGGCCACAATGAAAACAGCGTTAGCATGGGGTATGTCGGTCAAAAACAGCAGCTGCCAAGATATATAACACGTTGCGCGGAAATATATGTTGGTCTTTCTCCGAAAGAGGTACGGAAGATAGTTTTTGAGTTTACTACTAATACAATCTGAAGCGACCTGCTACTTGACTAAAGAATGAGATGGCTAGTGATGAATAGTTACGTTCATTCATGAATAGAAATCCGTCACGGTCTCTTCGTGTAGCTCAAGCTACTAGTCTTTCAAGAGCAACAAGCTTTAACAAAATAAATGTGGAAGCCTTTTATGATAATTTGCAAATTGTTATGGATAGTCACCCTATGAGCCACAGGATATATACAATGTTAACGAAACAGGCATCACTACCGTCTAAATACCTGATAAAGAAGGAGCTCTTATTTCAGCTGAAAGAGGCACATTAGTCACGTTTGCTTTTGCAGTAAATGCTTTAAGCAATACTAATACTCCTTTATTTATATTTTCACGGGTTCATTATCACAATCATTTTGTTAGGGTCGAGCCAGTAGGATCGATTGAGATTGCAAATTGTTCAGGCTAGATGCAAGATGCTTCGTTCTTTCATAATATTTCTCGAACATTTTAAGAAATTCTCTAATGATTTCCCAACGTATAGAATTTTGCTAGTGCTAGATAACCATTCCTCGCATATCTATCTAATTTGTCTTTTATATATTGTACACTTTAACATACGGTGATAATCATATAGTAAGATGTCATTCCGCATTTATTATAAATAACTGTTGTAAAATAAAAATTTGCTGTCTGCTCAATTTTACACATGCAAATTTCCATTTACATTATTTGTGCCTGTCATTTTCCTAAAAAAAATGTAGGAACGTTGAATGGAGCAGACGAAAAATGTTTATTGGAAGTGAAAACCGAAATGGAAATAAAAGTGAACGGTGGTAGAATAAGAAGTAGTGGGCGTGCGATTCATTTTGTCTCTATTCAGAACGTAGCATAAAGATAAATATATTCCCTATGTTATTATACTTATTTAATCGATATATTATGCAATATACATATTTGAACAAAATTATGTAACAAAATCCTTTATATCTGATCTTTATATCTGCTTTTCTAATAAATGTTCACATATTCACAAACAAATAAGGCCATCAACATAATTGGGTTGTTGAATAAAAAATCAATATCGATTTTTTTATTTTATTTTAAAACTTTATCATTAATAATATTGATAATCGATGCGAAAAACGTATTTTTTTTTACAGTCAATTATGAATGAATTAAAATTTATAAAATAAAAAATAAAATACGTGCCTACGAACGCGCCGCGATTGGCTGTCATGTTTGTGACGTCGTTATGGTAAAGTGTATTCACGTTAGCACGGTCAACGGCTTCTACTTGAATATATACTGTTAAAATTATTGTTGATTAAGTGCAAAATAAAATATTGGTTACTAATTTACTTCAGTAATGTAATGTGTGACAAAGGGTTCATAAAGGCTAATTCTGATAATATACCTGCTATGGATATTTTTATGGTTACAGATTTATAATATTAAATTATATTTTTATTATAATAACTTGATGTTAACTTATATAAAAAACATTAAGTAAATTTGCTTTTTTAAACGTAACTGCTTATTTTTTTTATGAAAATTAATAAATTTATGTTGATATTATAGGTGATTGTAAGATCACTAATGCTACATCAGTGGTAACAATATAGTCTGTATAAGACAACATATTATGATTATTAACTGCGTGAGGTTTGAGAAAATCAAACTCTCATATTCTTCCAAAGACTTACTCTATATGAATATGTAGAGCAGCAATTCGTTTGCCTTCTAAAAACCTTAGATTGTGTTAAATTTATGCCAGAACTAACTGAAGGCAGTTTAATTAAATCTGTATTTTTATGAATATGTTTTTGAATACACTGTTAAATAGACATAATAAAACCTCTCCCAATTAGGATAATACGGATAATATATTACAGTAGATTATAATATGTAAACTACATTAATAATCAATGCAGAATAAAAACAATCACTACCCTACATTACATACATATGTTCTTATAATAGTTTGATTGTTTTCATTGAAGTTTGCAATACTTTTAAAACCACACTGATTCTTCAAACCACCACACTAAACTCTATTAACAATATTTAAAAAAAAAATCTCCCAATTACGTTATTATTTTAATTAATATTTTCAGTATTTTTAAAACGATGGCGATTTTTCGCCTTACATGTTTTACAAACCACCACATTAGACTCTTACTTTAACAATATTTGCAAATATGAATCAATCCAGGTACTAACTATCTATAACGCATGACCAGCCAGAGATTTCCCAAATAAGAGAAAGCACCTAACCCATTTTTTTTTTAGTGAAAAGCTTTTATGGTCACACAAATTTCTGTACTTTTCGACCATCTACAAATTAGATTATCCTGTAAAACTTGTATAAGTATAAGACTTCTCATATACGATTACCTTCCAAACTGGAAGTTGAATTTTGTTCTTGTCTATTCGCGCTTTCGTGAATATTATTATTCATATCCTACAAAATAGACGATCTCATAGGGCTTTCTCATTGTTACTACTCTCGGTTGTGTTGCTACATGTGAAGTCTTTGCGGACACGCAGGAATAGTCCTTCCTACATATTTGGCATGTTAATTTGTTTTTCCTACTTGAGCTAAATAATATAAATACAAATTATAAAAACAAATGCAAAAAACAAAATCAATCCTAATCTAATTTCAATCTTTCACTCTGAATTTACCTTTGAGCCTCCATATCTTTACGTAAATATATATGAGTATAACGTCGAAAACAGCACCCAAAGCCTAAATAATAATTAAAAGCAAATATATTTTCAAATCGCTAGCAAACGAACAAATGCAGTCAAAGATATAGGTTAAACCTATATTGCCCGAGACTTCGATTCTTTCCGAACGCCTTTTCGGAAAGGGCGCGAAAAAAAATGTCGGTGTAACTTAAATTGTTCCGAACCGACCGGATATTGGCGATATTGACATTTGCTTTATTGAATAAATTCCCGAAAAAAACCCGTGATATTGACACGGCTTTTTTTCGGGAACTGTCGGCGCGTCATCGGTACTAAAAATTTATTTTCAATTTGACATAACTTTTGATCTTTCAACATATATGATCTTTCTATTTATGACAAAAAAATTGTTCAAAACCCCAATTCTCGGCTCCTACATTTTATCGACTGCAGAACCTATTCAAACCGGATTTCTTTTCCGTAAAATCATTTTAAAGCTTCAAAACTGCTGTAAATATAAAGATAAAACATCAGTAGATGCGATTCGAAAAGCAACATTTGAGACATTACCTTCTTTTTGCATTTCAACTGAAAAAAATACTGCAGAAGCTGCAAACATGATTTATGCAGCTTTAAGAGGCAATACTATTTCGTATAGAACTTGTGGAAAACGGTTTCAACCATTCCGAACTGAAAGTGTTTACTTACATGATGCAGGACATCCGAAACAGTCAAAAGAAGAATGAAAGAAAAGCAGGATGAAGAACTGGAAGCTGAGCATAAAGTCATTGCTTCCCAAATTTAAGAAAAAAACTTCCTGCATTTATGCAGGAATTCGCTTATGTAGGAACATCTTAGAATCTTAACTGGAACCTCTGGATCCTCTACTATAACGCAGGTCGACATTATTTTGGTAACATTGATGAGAATGCTCTTTTAACGATTCATTTATTATTACTTATTAAAACATCTTTTCACAGAAATGGCCTAGTATGCCTCATTTTCAAGTACCTGCTTCTCTTTTATATAATGGGATCATTGAAATTGGAGATCAAGATAAGAGAGATAAGACTATCAGAGGGATATTTGTGGGGATTTAAAACTGCTAGGTATATTGGTAGGAATTCAAGGGGGGTTTACAAAGTATTGCTATTTTTTGTGTCTATGGGACAGTAGGGCAATAAAAAACCTACAGTAAGAAAGATTGGCCCCCAAAAAAAACCCTTGTTAGCCCAAAAAAAGTGCTTCTTCGGCCTTTCCATATTAAGCTTGGCATATTAAAAAAACTTCATCAAAACCATGACAAAGAAGATAATAGTTTCCTAAAATAATTATTTCCTCAATTAAGTGATGCGAAACTAAAAAAAAGATATATTTATTAAATCTCAAATAAGGAAGCTTCTAGCTGATTTCCGTTTTCAAGAAAAAATAAATGAAAAGGAATTGGCAGCTTGGAAGTATTTTGTAAGTGTAGTGTAAGGATTTCTGGGCAACAAGAAAGATGAAAACTATAAAAACAGCATAGATAAACTCTTGAAAGCCTATGAAATACTAAGGTGTCGCATGTCCTTAACCCTGTACTTTTTATACTCCTATATGGATTTTTTCTGGAATAGTTGGGTGCAGTAAACGACGAATAACGAAAGAGGTTTCACCTGGATATCAGGACGTTGGAAGTAAGATACCAAAGACGCTGGAACCCATCTACGATGGGCGACTATATGTTTATTCACTTAACCCTCAATAATATCTTTGCAGAGATTTACCACATTTTACATGTTTATATTAAATAAATATTAGATTGTAAAAATATGTTTTTACCTTTTTATTCCCAACTCCCGACCCCCTGTTAAAAAGAAAACTATACGTGTTACAGTAATTAGCTTATCATTTTCAGATTTAGGTCACAAAATACTTCATATACACCTTCTTTCAGGAATGTTACCTCAAAAACATTTTAATTTGTTGACCTGTCTAATCCAAAGAGACAAAAAGCGTGGATTAATCCCGATATTAACCCGTACCGCAAAACCAAATATTCACACCAAAGCAGCGTTGCTGTATATACGGTAAAGTTACCTGAGCGTAATACATTATAAGTTGCTCCAATCTGGTCAAACAGTCAGTACTGACCATTATCAACAGCAAGTGATTGGAGTTAGTTTCGCTCTGAAGGAAAAAAGATCTGGCAAGAAAATAAGGGAAGTGATTTTTCGTTAGAATAACACACAGCTATAACGGGTTGTCCAAAAAGTTTTCGAAATTAAATTTTAAAAAACCAGTTGATCAATTTTAATAAATTTATTCGTAAAATTTACAAAAATTCTGGGAAATTCATATTCTCAAGATTGCATTGTCTAAATGTGCTCCATTTTTGTCCCGGCACTCCTGAAGTCGACCTCTAAAATTTACCATAACGCTGCTACAGTTATGGTTCGATTTCTTGCCGAATGTTCCTGTTTAGATCTTCCAGAGTTTGCGGGGCGGTTGCGGTACACTTAACTTTTAAGAAATCTTCATAACACAATCACAGTCATGTCCGGGCTTTGAGGGGGGGGGGGGGGGGGTTGACGATGAATGTCTCCTCTTCGAGAAATCAATTTTCCCGGAAAAATCGCCAAGGGACGACCAAAGAAAGATTGAAAGCGTGGCAGGTGCCTCCGTCCTATTGGAACCAAGTGTCCTGGATGTGTGAAGCAAAAGTGAAAAAAGTTTGAAGCATGTCGACATAACGCTGAGAATTCACCGTTACTGCGCGGCCTTGGTAGTTTTCGAAAAAAAAAACGTGGCGATTATTCCGCATGTCGATATTGTAGCCCAAACTGTGACCGTCATGCTATTCAGAGGCCTTTCATTTAACTTTTTAGATTTTTTCCCACACCAGTAGCGACAATTTTGGTAAATCTACGGCGCGCAATAGTGGTGGAATTGTTGTTGTGGTAATACTCGCGGACACAAAGCAAGCGCTCTTCTCCCGTGTAGCGCTGCATGGTGACTAAATTTCCCTGAGCCGAACTATCATTTAAGACCAACTCCTCCAGCCAAATTTTCTACAGTACAACCAAACATTACCAACTCTTTGTACTACCCTGTATAAAGTAAAAATTACTCTAGAACTGAACATCGGTTTGTGCTAGAAAATGGTATCGCCCCCGACGTGTTCTCGAGATTTAATCCCTATGGATTTTCATGCCTTCCATCCCTTAATATCTTTTGAAGAAGGCGAAGAAGCTTCAATTACTTTGTCATATCAAAACCACCAAGCAATGGCAATGTCAATGATGAAACTCGCTTCTACGTGGTTCCTACTTCCCTTCAATTTTGAGCATTATCAAACCACGCCTGATGGCATCTTATTGCTAGTCTGATTTATATTAATATGGATGAGAAAATGAAAAAACCTCTTCCCAGACCCACAATACGACCTCTAATAGCATTCTAAATTGGTGGAAGAATCCGCATACTCGTACTTTTTTAATATTACTAGAACTAAAAAGTAAATATGTATAAAGCATCAAAATATCGACTAAATACTGTATTTGAATATCTCATTGAATATCTCATAACCATTGTCATGTGAGTCCCTTTAAAAATATCCTCACATTGTTCATCTAGGAGAAATTTTAGGACATTTTCGTTTTAAGCTCTAAACTTAAAATCTGAAAGTTTTTACCTTGCCGAATGCCATCATCAGGTCCACAAAGTAGATTCTAACAGTGTAGCCTTTAGAGTCTACATTTCATAAATAACTAATTATTGTGATACTAACCTATATATTAGCCCTCAACTTAATCTCGATCTTTTTTAACTACATTTAACAGCTATTTGTAAAAAAAGTAATAGAAGCTTAATATTTAAAGCAAGTTCCTTCACTTTCCATATACTTTAGCCACATCTCAGGTTCTCGATTATAGATCGAGAAAAACTTGGTGGTTTTGATGCGATAAAATTGAGGTTTTAAGGGGAATGAGACTTCCTGAAAGGATGTGAAACGGTTATCAATCAGGTGATATTGCACATATCACATTATTTGGCAGGAAATTATTTTCTCGAATCTGGAGAGCAATTCTACAACATCAAAGTGTGCACTCTTATTCCTCAAATGTGAATTCATAGGAGGCCCAACGACTCTCTATTTGAATGTTTGTTAGTTTGTGAGTTTATCTGCGATTCTTCATCCTCTACATTTTTTACTTTCCCAGACGTTCTGCTTCAAATTTTCCAATTCAAAATTGCCGGAACCACTTCTTACAAGTACTGTAACACTACGAAACAGCATTATCCCCCAAAGCTGAGTAAACCATATCATGAGATTCCTTTTCTTTAGTTGGAAGACAAAAGGATAGCATTGTTTGTTACTTTTCGAACGACATCACCAACTGGTAAATATTAACAGCAGGCTCGAATATCATACCTCATTTTGAACTTGAAAGATTGAGCTTTCAAATAGCTATATGGCAGGAAAAAATGCCGATTCATGTAGGTCGATGAAACGCAGGGACCGAGAATTAACTTGAAGACCTAATAACTACAGAAGAAATAAAATATTTTTATAATCATTAGACCTAATAACATTGAGTTTCAGCTACAATATTATTTAGTGTTATGCGCAACTTATTATATTTTTCATTAAAGTATCAAAAATAGTTACTTGGAAAAAATGCCTTTGTTTTTAAACCTATCAATAATAAAATCAGTGTCCACCGAACGAGGTTTTGTCGAGAGGACGTGGAGGTCATCCTCGAAGTTTATTTTTTCTGCTCGACCCCATCCATAGCTCGGCCGCTAAAAACAACCGAATCATTTCCGATCGGCCGCGTCTCAAACGTTGCGTTCCAGACGGCTTCACGCCCAATCCCCTCGATCCGCACGCGTATCCAATCCTTTGACAAGACAACCGTTCTCATCCCGGAGTCTTTGATGTCGGACCGATACCAACATCCTTTTGACCGTTGAAGCGGTTTTGTAGATGCACACGGTGTCGGAGGGTGGGTGAAGCGGTGCAAAATAAAAAAATATAACACGAAACCGTGGACCGATTTTGCCAACTGCTTGCCTTCGAAGCAACGGCAACGGCTTAATCCTATCGGCTTCCGCTCGAGATGGAACGCCGAGCTGCGTGACACCATTTCACGCCCCAGGTCACACCTGGAGGGATGAGGCCGGTTAAATTTAGATGCACCTGTCGTCGTTGAACACGCAGAAGGTGAAAATGCGAGGCGCTTTTGACGAAAAGGGTTGCTTGTTCCGGTTCATCGGAGATTCGGTTCTGCGAGAACGATGCGTATATCCAGGATACTCTAGGTGGAAAATATTGCGATGGGAATACGGCAGTGCTCGGGATACGTAGAGACGATTAATTAAGTGTGCAAGTACAAAGGCTACTTCAGAAATAGGTCTAAATGATTTAATGCATTTGAGAACGGTTTATTCGTAGTGTAGAGAATAAACTTTTTAATAGTAACCGCTACTCAGGTGGAAAATAGAAGCTTGGTAAATAATGGGAATTATACCAGAAATTTTATTCTGGCATAAAACATTGCTTTATTAAAAGTGTACAAAATTACTCGAAAGAACTACGAGGGTAGCGTGTCAGATAGATGGCGGTATTATCATAAAGTTGATTGCATTTTTGAGAAGCTTCCCTTCTAGAAACGTTCCAAAAATGTCAAACCGTTATGATATTTTTGTTTTATTTTTTAAAAAGCAAATAAGTTAGATATTTTTGATTCGTTGAAAAAAGCGAATTTCAAGTGTTGATTAACTACTACTTTTTACGTGGAAAAGCCATTGCGCAAACCGAAGACATATTGGAAAAGTATTATGGGGTTCAGCTGCTTTCCATTTAATGGTTTATAAGTGGTTTACCAAGTTTCGTTGTAGGAGAACCAGCACGAGTTCACTACTGAGAAAATGGTCAAAAAAATCATAATATCATGTTGCTTGATAACAGAATAAATGTTAGAGAGATTGTTGAGATAAAATGCGATAAAATGCAACGTATTTGTACAGGACAGCGAAAATGGTCAAAAAAATCGTAATATCGTGTTGGTTGATAACAGAATAAATGTTAGAGAGATTGTTGAGATAATTAACATCTCGAACGAATGTCCACGGAATATCCAAATGAACATTCAGAACATTTAGATGGGTACCATGTGTGCTTGTTGCGGACCAAAACGCAAAATCGATTGGCCACTCCACAGCGATATTTTGACATACAGGGTTTAAGGGAAACAACTTTTGTACATGTAAAATTGCAATGTTAATAAATTGTCAATCGCCAAATACAATGATAAGAATTAATATTTTACGCAAATATGAGTAAAAGCATATTTGGCAAAATAGATAGATGGTTATTATTTAACAAATAAACGGCAAATAAAGCAATGAACACAGTTAAAACATTTTTTTATTCAGAATCAGCAATACATCAGCCAAAAAAGTGGCAACGTAATATTGACTAATTTAGAATATCTCTAGGTGTGGCTAACAAATTTTTTTTTGTGTATATTCAAATTCAATTTAAAACCAAAATTGTATTCTGTACGCGAATATCACGATATGGTTGTTATTTACAGAACTGTTACGAGCCAGATTAGAAAAGTACCAGAACTTTTTCAACATGTTCGGGAAAACACATTTTTGAACTTTTAATTTAATAAAACAATTAATCATGTGCTCTTTAATGTTACGGTAATCCTTAAAACGTTGTGTTGTGGTGTTATGGTATGAAAAATTAATATTACGAATTTCAACTTTGATATTAAAGGACATTACGTATAAGTTTTCCTTTTTTTTGCATAAAACAAGCCATAACTATAAAATACATAACTATAAAGCATTACATTTTATTTACAATTGGCGATGTCGCCAATTGTAAAGAAAATAAAATAATTTTCCGCATTTTGGATACATGTTATAAGGAAACTTTTTGTTTAAAATGAATGAGAATCGTTGATTATATTTACGAAAGTCATTTATCTTTTACGCCCTGTAAAAAAGCGGTTTGCCATTTCGATAAATCGGAAAAAAAGTCCTCTTTCACCACGTCAGCACCACACTCTAGGTGTCATTAACAATCAAGAGAAAATTGTTAATTCTTAGCTAAAATGTTCAGTTCGTCCTCCATATTCACCAAACGTTCACTACGACAGTATTAATAGATGCCAAGATAAGAAAACATCAACTACGCATAGTGAAATTAATAAGAGTAAATTAATATTTAATTAAATGTAGGTAAATAAATTTTAGTTTATTATGCTCAGTAAAATATTCTTTTAAAATTCAAAATAAATTTTTATCAATTATTTCATTATACTTCATTACATACGGGGGAACAAGAGCAACACCCAGTTTACATATTTGAACGAGAATTGAAAATATACTCACTGTATCTTGGATACAAAAAGTGATACATATTTTGCTTGTTTCCTTTTGTGCTTCTGTATGCGATTAAAAAACATATTTTTATCACGTTATGATTTATTTTTCGTATGCTACTAAGCTAAGCGATATTCTTGTGATTCTATTAAAAGCGCAAAAATGCTACGTATATGTGCAGGACAGCGTTTCATTATCCAAATTGGACGATTGACAAGTGATTAGTATAATCCACGTGCCACACTGCTACGCATAATTATATAATGTAATAACTGTATTGAAACTACGCTTCATTTCTTTTTTAAAAATTAAATATAAGTAAAATTCCTTGCAATATAACTGCAATTTTTATTATTACATAATACCAATAAACTTTAAACCCTCCCCACCCCCCTTGAATACAAAAGGTAAGAACTTCACAAATTGTCATCTGCTGAAAGGGGAGCATTAGTAACTATTGTAACTTGTATGTCAGCTTCTGGTCAGTTTATTCCTCCATTAATTGTGTTTACAAGAAAAGACATGAAAGCTGAACTGCTTGATGGAGCACCTCGAGACACCATTGGAGGATGTCATCCTTCTAGTTGGATGCAGCCTGAGCTGTTCACAAAATGGCTAAGACATTTCGTGTCTATAGTAAAACCATCTAAACAAGGCCCTGTTTTGCTAGTGTTAGATGGTCATTGCAGCCATTGCGCGTAACAATGGTGTGTCTGTGATCTGCCTCCCGTGTCTGTGATCTGCCTCCCCCTTAATACAACTGATCATATGCAGCCTTTGTATGTCTCATTTATGTTTCCTTTAAAAATAATTTCAGCCCAAGAAATTGAGAATTGGTTGATAAATCATCCAGGATGGGTTGTTACTCAGTACCAAGTTGCAGAAATATTAGGAAAAGCTTATTCAAAAGCCTGCAAAATCAATACGGCTATAAATGGCTTTCGGAAAACAGGATTATTTCCACTCAACGAAAACATTTTCGTCGGCTCACCATATGCTCCTTCTTCCACCGATGCAAGCAGTACAACACATTGATTTAATGATGTTTCGTTACCTTCGGACTCAATATATAGGATAATTGGCTTACTATTATCTACTGCATCAATTAATTCATTCAATGAATTTTCTTCATTAGTTTTTGTTTTTTATCTTCCAAATTTTGGAAGATAAAAATGCTTTATGGAATTTATTAATGCTGCCTGTATCATTGAATCTTTTCACCGTTTTTGAAACTGTTGACTTAGAGATGTTTTTATTCGGATGTACTTCTTTAAATACTCGACAAACTTCAGCATAAGTGCATTTTCTGTCACCCTATCCAACAAAAAAACATACAATATTCACCTCGTTGAATTCAGAGAAAAATATCAAATTCAAGTACTGGTGTCATTAAAAAAAAATCAAGCTAGCCTTGGATTTTAAATATTCGACAAAATATGTGATTTCAAAAATTGCGATAAAATGAAGATATGCCCAAAAAGTGTGTATATATATATATATATATATATATATATATATATATATATATATATATATATATATATATATATATATATATATATTCCTATTAAGACTTTCTGTATGAAACTCTAAAAGCCAAGAAATTAACCGTTAAACACGAAATCAGTTTTTAAACTTCTCGACACCCATTTCGCTAACCATATTAGCATCATCAGGAGATTATTCAGTCTAATTCTAAAGCTAAACTACATTCTATTTATAGGACAACTGTACCTGATGAAACGTGTAAAAAATCATAAACCATTTAGCTTAACTAAGCTTTTCATTAATAACTGAAAAAGCCGAATATAACTGAACCGAATAGGTCATTTATATCGCTTCATGGTTTTCTTACATTTTTTTTTGTTTAAATGCTTTCATATTAGTGGCAGCTCGTGGGTTTTTAAATTGGGAAGGTATAGAAGAAAATAGTGCTGCTGAAGATTTTTTTTGCTTTCGCCTTCCTCCTTTTTACTTTTTGTACTATTGAAACCCTATACAGGAGGTGAACCTGTGATAATTTACTCTGAAAATTTGTTTACTGTGCTAAAAGCAATGCCCTCCCTTACGAGCCGCCACTGTTTCATACGCAAATAAAGCTTTATTATTATTTACATTTTTAACAACTCGTATGCTCGAGTGCATGTTAGGCAACACAAGATTTTTCATTTATATATACGTTCACAATCTTGACAACTAATTTCATAAATCCCAGATTTTTCAAGGTAATATTCTTTATCCTTTGGATTATTAAGGACTTCTATTAATTTATTACATGGTTTGAAGACTACCTTAATGTAGACTTTTTTTCAAAATCTTGTCTAACCCTCGTATTAATCAGGCATCAAATGGTATTACTATGAATTTATGTCTGTTCGGTTCCTTGTAAAAAATCGAAAATTCCTTCAGTAATTGTCTAAACTTATGCTTTCTAATTGATATATCTACAGTATTTTTATGACAACCATTACCTTCCTAACATACATTCCTAACGTTTCGAATCATAGCCCCCATAACAAAATGGCTAATTCAAAAACTTTATGGTAGAGAGATTAATGATTTTTTTGTAAACAAAAATTTTTGCAACATTGATGAAAATGCTCTTTTTCAGTTTCATTTAGGTAGTTATTAAAACACCTTTTCACAGAAATGACCTAGCACGTGGTATTTTCAAGTACCTGCTTCCCCTTTATATCATGGGTCATTAAAATTATTTGTACCTGACTTTGAAATGGATAATGTAGGAATTACCACAAGACCGTAGAGGGGGTATTTCCCTAGTTTTCTACGAACTTTTAGGGTAGTTTTGTTTTCTATAGTTTAGTTAAGTTATAGTTAGTTTAAGTCGATTTTAGCTCGTTTTTCTGTTATATACAATATGTGGAAGTATTCTATTTTCAGAGATTAAGATAAAATGATACATTTTAACTACATATGCCAACAACACTCAAAGTCCATTTGAATTTTTTTTAATGACAATTACATTTAATGAGTTGAAAATTTATGGGAGGCCATTAAGGCACATAAAGGCCTATTCTTCCTGGTTCATACCTTTAATACATTTTTTCATTAAACCCAGCTTTACAGGAAGGGGTGGAAAAAGAACATCTCTTGAATCTACGAGTGGCTCGGCAATGACATTTGTCTCGCTCGATTTCCTATCCCTACTGTGCCACATACACATAAAGCAGCAGAATTAAGTGTTACAGCGATTACTTTTAGACCGCCACAGATTTTTCAGTTGTGTTATTTCACCACAACTGTAACAAAAATTATTTATTAAATTTTCATATTTTTTGGCATTTTGTTTTAACAAATTTTACATTTCAAAACCAGAAATTCTGCACTAATTACAACAGAAGCAATATGAAATTCACAGTCGGAGCAACAGTAATTATGTTTATAAACTACAGCTGGAAAACGTTTTGTTTTGTCAGTTGACAGGTGGAACAACTCCGGAAAACGAAATTTCCCCCAAATTGAAAATGCAGATTATAAAAAATGACGTCACTGCATCTCCAAAGCAAAAGCCAATTTTTATGGTGATTTTTTAATTCAGCAGATGGAAATGCATAAGAATCAGCTATTTTTGAGTCCAAAATCTTTACATTGTTGGTCAGTGTTACTGAAAGAATATTCCACTTTTCAAAAAAAACAAAACAAAAACTTTCATGGTAATACCATTTGATACTCAATTCACACGAAGGCTAGACAAGAAAGTAGTGAAAGAAATGGACATTGAGGCAGCATAAATACAAGTATAGATATTTTCCGATCTACCATGGTAAGATATTTTAAATAGAACTAATTTTCTCACTATTTGTAATCAAAACAAGTTCAGAAAGGATAGGTCTTACCACATAATCTAACCCGACGTCGCATTGTTTTCGTGTTATTTGTTATTAAAATGCCCTATGTAGACCTGAACCCGACCTTCTAATTCTACACGACGTCAACTTTTCCTTTCATCGCTGTTCCACTAACCCCGCCATCGCCCCGCTGTCTTCTCCGCGAAAAACCGGGGCCGAAAAGTTTAATTGTGATAATAAACCTCGTGTTGGCCCAGCAGTCGCGTTTAAAATTCAACCAAAGCTTGAAGAGCCAAATTGGTTTCGAATTTCCGCCACGCCTTTCTCCCCACAAACATGAAGCCGAAAATCCGGCGAATATAATTAGAATTTTAAAGGGGTTTGGTCCATTTTCATCATTTCCTTTTCTGAACTTATGGTTTTTATTCAAATCATAGAAAACTCAGCTAAACATTGTAGAGGATATTTCATTAAAACGTTTTTTACCGCTAAAGCTTTTCTAGTACATATTATTCGTCATTTTGATAAATATCAAAATGTTTCGTAAATACGAAACTGTAAAGATATTATTTATAATAATTACCTTAACTATATATATATATATATATATATATATATATATATATATATATATATATATATATATATATATATATATATATATATATATATATATATATAAATAAATAAAAGTTCCTATAAACATACCCCAAAAATTGCATATTAAAGGGGCTAGAGCCCCTTAAAGGGGGAACTTTTTGAAATTTAAAAATTAAAAATCTAGACTTTCTTGCATAAATGGTCCAGTTTTACGAAACATTAAAGACAAAGATTAACAGTGACATCCGTCTAATTAATTATTAAGATGCATTTCAATATCCATGTAATCGTGCATCGATTTAGAAAAAGTCACTTTACTGGGAAACGGTCTATTCTAACGAAATGAAATAAGAGGACTTTTTTACCTAGAAATTTTTATGATTCAATAATTTGGTTTAAGAAATAAAAAAATATGACAAACAAAAAAGTTATGGCAGCTGTTACCAAGGAGAGGCCCTTGTATGTGACACCCTGGGTAAAATATTCAATTATTAACACAAAAAACGTTTTTCCATTCCAACTTATTGGAGTATACCCAGTTTTACGACTTTAGCATGAACCGTTTTGAAAATATTGCCAAAAAACCATCTTCAGAATTCCTCCTTTAAGGAACTCTAGCTCCTTTAAGAAGCAACTTTTGGGGTATGTTTATAGAAACTTTTTTTACGTTATAATCCCCAGAGTCACCTCCCAAATGGTGTTCGCTACTGTTTTGTATTTGAGAACAACTTGATTTCCAGATCCTTCCGACTGACACTACCAGATACACGAAGTGAAGAACTACCAAAAATTTCCACAGCCCTTAGACAAAATGGATATTCAAAAAATTGTATCAGGAAGGCCATTCATGGTCAGAAAGCCCAAACACGAAGAACAATAGAGGATCATGAACCAAATACACTAAAGGTCCTGTTACCATAGGTAAAAGGAATCACAGATAGGATAGGCAGACTACTAAGGAAACATCGGATCAGAACAGTCTAAAAGCCGCACAAAACTGTCGCAAAAAAGTTAGACTGGAAAATCATGGGGTGTATAGTATATCTTGTTCTGACTGCAACAGAACAGACATAGGATAAACAAACAGACAAATATCGCCCAGAATAGAAGAATATAAAAACAACTTAAAAAACAAACAAATCACTTCCGCTCTGATCCGAACAATCCGAACGATCAGATAAGCCTTTGAAATAGAACAAAGGGGTGTATAGGGGTTATATGTAGGGGTATATATATATATATATATATATATATATATATATATATATATATATATATATATATATATATATATATATATATATATATATCATCATCATCATCATCATCATCATCATCATCATCATCATCATCATCATCATCATGAGCCCTTGTCGATCCACGGGGCCCTTGGGATCCTTTGAGGCATTTTGAGAATAATTTTGCCGGTGTTTTATGTAACGTCCGACCACCGCCTTTTAGCATTTCGACAGTTACACTATCCTTTCCTGGAGATTGTCGTTCTTCATCGATTCTGTAGCACTTGCCACCGGCTCCACTAGAATATATCTATATTTGTTCTTCCTTGGGTATTATTGTCCTTGGATATATATATATATATATATATATATATATATATATATATATATATATATATATATATATATATCCCTTTTTGTGGATTAGACATTGACGTGGTTTGATTAGGGCGATGAAGATTTGAGCTATGCAGTCTGGAGTCTATGCTCCTGGTAGGGTCACCACTGGCGTACAGGTCAAGGCAGAGACTTACATGATCCAATATCTGCCAACTCGCATTGGACCAGCGTGGCAGCTTACGGTCTATACCTTCAACATGGTATTTCAATATGACAGTACAACCTCAAACACGGCCCTCATTCCCCGGAGGCCAAGGAACAACTAACTAAGGCAGCGGGAAGACCTGCCCCAAGGCAGAGGGTGCTAATAATCGCCGGGTTAGATCAGGCTGCCATTGACAGACTTTTGACATTGCAACACTAAATATACGGACTATGAAAACAGAGGTCCGATTGCAAGAACAGTTAATTGAACTTGACAACATACATTGGGCTCTGTGAAATACGAAGAAAGTGCTAAGAGTTAATTAAACTGGAACCAACTGGACTTGTACTCTACACCCCAGGTAAGATACATGGACGATGTGGGGGAATTGGATTCATCATCAATCGACAGCTGAAGGACAGAGCAGCAAAATTTGAAAGTACATCTGACCGACTCACCCAATGCGACATTCAGCTGAATAAAAAGTTTAGGCTTCAAATCGTCCAAGCTTATGCATCAACTATAAGCCATAGAGATGAGGAAATTGAGGAATTTTATAATGATGTGGCCCAGCTTTTATACAAGGAGAAATGTAGGTAGAAAATCCTGATGAATGATTTTAATGCCAGACTTGGTCATCTAATTCATAGGAATTAGTCAATATACAACTGGTGAGCGAGACAATAGGGGTGACAGATTGGTTGATTTTGCTGAAGGAGAAGAACTTTATTTTATGAATTCGTTCTATAAGAAAAATATCAGCAGAAAATGGACATGGAAAAGTCCATCTGGACTGACAAGTAAAATTGATTATATCATGACCAAGGATAAAACAATATTTTGTAATGGTACTTATTATATATATACATAACATTTTTAATGTTGCAAGTGACCACCGAGCAAAAGTTAGGATTAATTGTCGAAAAGAGCGCGAAAGAATGGTAAGGTCAAAGAAGGCCAAAGTGGATAATTGGATTGGATGGGAAATTGCTGGAGAAGGGCAGCAATTTTGAGATTGCTTTGTCGAACTGCTTTGCTGTGTTACAAGATTCGGAGGAGATGGAAATATCAGTTCAATTTAAACAAATCATCAAAAATGTGTTTCAAACGGCTGCTTCAATAGCACCAAAAGAAAAATATCTCAAACAGACAAAGAAACCATTGATTTAATGAAGAAACGACGGACAATGAGAAATACCGACAGTCGTTTTGGCAGGGTCGAGTACGCTGAGCTCTACAAAACTATAAGAAAACGTGTCAGAGAGGACACGCACCGATTCAATATGCAGCTAGTGCAGAAAACCCAGGAAGAAAATAAAGAAATTAACAAGGTTAAGCAGAAGCTGAAAGGGAAAAGAACGCAAATTTATGCCTTAATGCGTGAGGATGGCACAGTGTGCAGGGCGCATACGCAAATGTTAGAGGTTGTCAGAAAATGTTATTCCCAGTTATATGAAGATCAGAACCGATCAAAGACAACAATACCCTCGGAAGAACAAATGCCAAATATCCTAGTGGAGGAAGTAACAAATGCTATAGAATAGATGAAAAACGGCAAGGCTCCAGAAAAGGACAGTGTAACTGTCGAAATGCTAAAAGCTGGTGGTCGGGCTAAAAGCTGGTGGTCGGACGTAACACAAAACACCGGCAAAATTATATTCAAAATGTCTCAAAGAACAAAAAGTACCTGACTTATGGAAAAATACAGCAGTGATCCTTTTACATAAAAAAGGAGCACAGGAAGATTTAAAGAACTACCGTCCAATAAGCCTCCTATCAGTAATGAACAACGTTTTCACTAAGATAATATCTAAAAGAATATTTGAAAACTGAATCACGCACAACCAAGAGAACAAGCAGAGAACAAGCAGGATTCAGAAGTGGGTTCGGTACAATAGATCACATCCAGGTTATACAGCAGGCCATATAGAGGCACAACGAGTACACCATGCCACAGTGTTTGGCTTTTATCGACTACGAAAAAGCATTTAACTCCATCTCAAAGCATGCCATAATGAATGCACTGCTTAGCCAGGGTCTAGGCAGAGCATATGTCAACCTATTAGAATCCTTATATGATTGAGCTACAGCGACATTTCACCTTGGGGGAATTAATGCATAACGAGGTGTACGGTAGGGTGACGTAATATCGCCTATTTTTTTCTCGGCTTGTCTTGAAGAAATGTTCCGTAAACTGGATTGGGAACAGGATGGTCTAAAGATCAATGTGCAAACCACCTTAGATTTGCAGATGATATCGTTCTCCTTTCACAAGACCCAGAGGAGCTGCAAGGACGCATACAAGAGCTAAGAGAAAAGTAAACCTGAAAAAAGAGTCAAGTAATATTCAATAAATTCGCTGAAGACAGAATTTCAGTTTTAGGAAGGAATTTGGAGATTGTGGACCACTTTATATATCTTGGGCAGAGGATTTCAATGGAGGGAGATACCGCCCGGAGATGGAACGACGTGTTAAATGTGGCTGGCACAGCATAGTGTTTAAGAGCAGACTCCCACTTTGCCTGAAAAGTTTTCGATCAGTGCGTCCTACCCGTTATAACATACGGAAATGAAACCTGGACACTCATATCGCAATCAATTCAAAAACTTAGGTAGCATAGAGGGGAATGGAAAGATGTATGCTTTACACATGACATTACAAGACGAGACCGAAAGCCTTGCGCATGGATCAGGGAACACATGAAAGTGTGTGACATCATTGGAAAGGTACAGCAATTGAAATGGAGATGGGCAAGCCATATGCGAGGCGATGGGACGACAGATGGACCAAGGCAATCCTGGAGTAGATACCGCATCCTCGCAAATGTCCGCGAAGAAGACCGAAAGCACGTTTGATTGATGACATCGTTAAGTATATGGGACCCGAGTGGCAAAGGAAAGCCCAGGACCGCGAAGAAGACCGAAAGCACGTTTGATTGATGACATCGTTAAGTGTATGGGACCCGAGTGGCAAAGGAAAGCCCAGGACCGTGAAAGTTGGAAGCATGCTGAAGAGGCCTTCATCCTGCGATGGATGGACAAGGGCTCATGATGATGGTGATATATATATATATATATATATATATATATATATATATATATATATATATATATATATATATATATATATATAAGGTAAAGTAGCCGAATGTGAGACCCATTAAAAAAAATAGAGAATATAAATTAAAAGTAAATAAAACTTAACTGAATTGTAGGTTACATATTTGTTACAAAATTATTTAAAAATGACAAGAATTTGTTCATTTTTATTTGTATTAATCATAAGGATAATAATAAGGATTTCTAATATGAGACCATAAACCACTATCATGTTCTTATAGTTTTTTTGCACGATTGACAAAATTAACTTTGTCTTCTACTCCACAGTCTTCATGAGCCCAGCGATAACACTTGGTGTACTGGATCCATTGCCCACCAAGCTTGTTATTCGAATAGTAGCTATCACAAAATTCAACAATTACAACAATTACAACAAAATACAAACAATTTCATGGACCCGTCCCTTTTATTTTTACGAGATGCGGTGACCTTTCGTTTTGGGGTTTTAGTTTTTCTTAAGAACTTCAGTGATTTAGCATTCTTTCCTTTGTCAATTTTTGAAAGGCTCGCCTCTAAATCAGCTTTGTAAGGTGATGATGTAATGATATTCGCCTGGTTTTCTACCGCTATTCCTGTCTTGTCATTGGTCATATTGGGAAGAGAACTTAAATCAGTTGGTGTAACAAGGCCCGGCAACTAGTACATTATGCAAATTTTGCGTTGGCGTCTTATCTTCATCTCTGTCTGGTATCGTAGAAATTGGTGGACGTGAGGGAGCGGATAATTGTTCTTCGTTTAGTGATAAAGCATGTTCTCTGAAAATATTTTTGTTGTAAGGGCATAATCCTGTTTTTCGAAATGCATCTATCGGTGCTTTCGTTTTGGCAGCAGCATTACATGCAGTGCAGAAAAGGCTCGCAACGTTATAGGCCGTAATAGATCTATTAGGATGGTTTCGTAATCAATTGTCGATCTCCTGTGCATAAAAAGTATTTAGTGTCCCCATAAATCCAACGCCTAAGAGCTGCATTTTCTGGGTTAATGAGGCGGTAAACAAACAATTATTGGGTCGTTTTCTGGAGATTTATTAATTAGTTCTAAATTCCGCATGTGACTATAATGCCCATCTAAAACCAATAACACAGAATCGTCTTTTTTTGGCTTGGTGTATGCAATGAAATGTTAAAACCATTTAAAAAAAATGGCCATATTGACCCATCCAGAAGAATGACATGCATAAATTGAACTAGTTGGAGCGTCGTCCATTAATTCCTGCTTCATGATCTTACGCGGCCAAATAATCTGAGGTGGAGCATAATAACCAGCTGCATTCATACAAGTGATATCAATAATCAGAGAACCCCTTTCCTCTGACTGTACAGTTACTATTAGTTTTTTTTTTACCATTTGAGGGTATTATCTTGCTGTGTTTATGCTGAACAATAGTTAAAACTGTCTCATCAACATTGTACAGTATATGTGGACGACGCTCAATTTTCTCGAAGTTGGGTTCATAGACTTGAAAAAATTTTGAAACATTTTCCGGGTTAAACCCCCTTACCCTTACAAACGATATGCCCTGTAGAGATCTTACTGATAAATTTGGATGTCTACGTAAAAAGCCCCAAAGCCATTTTTCTCCAGCAGTACCTTTATTAAAGCAATTGGAAGCTCATACGTCGGATGTCGCCTTTTCTTAATCCATAATAATTTGATCCATATCAATACAATAACTAACTAACTGATTTTATACCTCTTCGCCAAGTACAGGTTTGCGCCCAAAACTGATAGATTCAAGATCTTTCGGAGACTGATCTATATGCTTTACATAGGTTTCCTTTCGGAACATTGAACAATTTTGCTGCACTTTTGTACCCCATTTTATCATTTCTGTTAGCTTTAACAGCTAACATCATTGCATTTTTATCCCACTTTTTTCGTTTAGGTAACGGTGTCTTCTAAAACACGAAAAAATGTGTGGAAAAAGTAGCTTAACATGAGAATAATTATATCTTAATATATCATATTAGGGATTTAAAATATATTATAATAGGAACTTAAAAAAAATAGTTTTCGAGGTTAAACGTCTACAAAAATCCATGAAGATTTGTTGTTAAAATATTATCAATAGTTATATAAAATGCTTTCTATAAAATGCATAATAATGTACAATTAGGCTTACCTTTTTTGTGAAACACTTAAATTGCTGGACTAACTGCTGCGATGAGAACTAAACCGGTACAGTACAAAAATCCATGCGAATCATGGACACTGAATGAGAACTTTCAAATCGACAATGTAGTGTTGCCAACATGGCCGCCGCACGTTCCAATTCAAATTTTAGATAAAGGTATTTTATTTCAAACCGTTTTTAAATAAAAATAACAAAATCATTGTTGTCTCCAATCTATATTTAAACAAAAAAACGAATAGCGACCTAGTAATCGACTCCGCAAATAGTCCAGGTTAAGTGATCCCTCCATTAGAGATATGTAGATTAGTTGGCCAAGCCCTGCACCGGGCTTATTTTTTTGATATTTTCGTAAAGGATTTTAGGATTCAGACATTTTAGGATCCGGACGTTTTAGACTCCATTCATTTTAAACCAATTTTTCAACACTTTTAGACATTTTAGACTCCGGATATTTTAGATATTTTAGACATTTTGATATTTTAGGGACATTTTAGTTACCAGACATTTTTGATGCGGGGTATTTATGGTACCAAACGTTTTAGGTCTCGGTACATGCACAACAAGAGATAAAGGTCATACATTATTTTCACTATTATTACCCATTTATTATTCAATCACTATGTGTCTAACATCATTTTGTGTTTCATGAACGCTAGATAAGATATCTCACACTTTAACACTGTTAGTTTAACATATTGAACATTTTTACATCTTTATTATGCCCGTTAACCTTCATGCGGGCTCACTAGATATATTTTCGGTCATAAAATCTTACATCTACTTCACAAGTACTTCCCATCTTTAGTAGCCTCTTGCAGGCTCACAATGGTAACGGGTTGTAACGTACAAATAGCATTTGTTTTAGTCGCAGCGTAAATGTCGAATAGTATATACGCACCCGACGTCGAAATAAAATCGTACGGCGGTCTTCGCGATAATGTTTTTTTGCAATATTGTCTAAAAAAGTTCAAATTTTCTATTTTTTATCATTAAAAATGACTCGAAGGCGAAGACCAATTAGTGAACTTGAACTAAAACGCAAAAATATATTCAACATCAAGAAAAAATATCAAATGGCCTTTGATACTCTTTTTTCGTTTACTAGATATTGCAGGAATAAACTCTATTTTAATCTTGAAGGTACATAAAGTAGTTAGAGAAAAAAGGCGAAGAGTATGTAGAGAGAAGAGCTACGATGATACCCAAGAAAACTTAAAAAACCACATTAGGGACCAGTTAAACATTAGTGACGGAAACTCATGCAACAAACCAGGCACAAGTTCCAGTGCATGCATAGGAAGATGCAAAATATGTCCTGCTAAAAAGTGGAGACAATCCAAGACACAATATGCGGCTTATTCGAGAAATATTTGCCGAGACCACACTACATTTCTTTGCAATGAATGTTACCTTGATGAAGAGACTGATGATGAAGAAAACTAAACCTAAAATAACGATACCGGCAGATAGTAAAAATACAGGAAAAAACAAAACAATAACTGTTTCATTGATTTCATTATTAAAATTGTTAATTTTATAAATTTGATTTTATTTTACGTTTAAATAGAGTTATGCTGTTAAAATGTTACCTAATCCTAAAAGAACGTGTATACGTATAATTAAACCTAAACTGTCTACGTATATTTCAATTAAGAGATAAATATAGGTAAATAATAAAAACTGCTGTGTTTTCTATTACTTGATCTCGCCAAAGTCTAATGTTATAAATTCAATTTTATTTTATATTTAAGCAACATTTTTGTTACCAAATTGTTTCCTAACATCTAAATAAATAAAGTGTGATAAATAAACAAGTTTTTTTTAATTGGTCTTTTGAATCTCAAAAAAGTTACGTGCGATCGCTGACGTAACAAATGACTGCGCGCCCGCTTGAAGATGATATAAGGATCGTGGGTTAAATTTACGAAAGTGCTCCCTACTACACCCTCTATAGATAAAGTAAAATTGACACGGAAATGTAACTGGATCAGCTTGGATTTCTATTCCCAAACACACAGCATGGCCTTTTTCACAAATATTTCTCGTCTTGATACTGCAAGAGCTGGTTGCCGTTACGTCATTAGGATTGTTGAAATAATCACATAGTGCAAGTAACATTTCATTAGATGAATTGAAAATCAATAAGGTTTTTGATGAGAGTATTATACACTTTAACCCGACGCGAGGCTTGCTCCGGCAACATCATCGAGTTGTTGTCGAAAACGTGATTTTTGATGACAATTCGGTCCTCAAGTGTTAATGTGACATTATTTCCATTCATATATTCCATGAAATTCATCTTCACTATTGTAATCGTTCAAAACATTCACTTTGCAAGCACTCGAAAAGTCCAAAAGCGCAATGGCAAAAACACCTGACTATTGAGAATGGGACAGTGCCCAAGATATGATGTTATAAATGCGTTTAATCTGCGGGTTACTAGCAAAGCGATGCATTGCTTTCTTTGTTTTTCGCGCGCAGTAGTAAAGAAAACAGTTGCGGCACAAACTTGTCTGTAGCCAAAGCACGTGTTCTTTAATCGATGCGCTTCGGCAACCCACAACATATTTCGTTACCGCGAATGACATTATGGATGTTAGACTACAGAAGTCGCAAGAATCGTGATCATAAACAGAACAGAGAATTGATTAATATAAAATCTAAAATTCTTTTTTACTTCATTTTTAATTTTTTAGGTATTTTTCTATATATAATTTTTTATATATATTTTTTATATATTTTTCCTTATGGACCAACCGCCACTGCCAAAGCATGAATGCTTATTTGTGTATACAAATAAATAATACTTTTGTTGCGCCTTAGTATAAAACATAAAATATATAGTAAGGGTAGTAAGAGAATCGAATACATGTTTGAATGGCATTATTGAATAGAGTTTTTACGACATTGATTTAGAATATAAAAAAGACTGTATGTTCATTATTCCTAAAGGTCAATTCAATTCAATTACCAGATATCTTATTAGTTAAATGTAATATATTATTTTAACTCCCTATATGATATCCCTTCATTATTATTGCTTATTTATGTTAACATAATATATTTTCTTTTCATTTGTTTATCGACAATATACAAGAGAAAAATAAAAACAGTTTTTTTTCACAATTTTTGATTAGGTAAATTGTTCAGCTTCGTGACTATTTGTGTTGCTTAATTTTCTTTTTATGCATGATATTTGATAATTAATTTGACCTACATTCAAAAAAACTAACTCTTTTTATTACCCCTCATTTTGAACAGTTTTCATTATTTCCTTTATTGAAAAACATGTTTAAATAATTGACAATCAATACAACCAGTATATAATTACTCGATGTGTTCAACCTTATATTTTTAGATATATTTTACGCCAAGTTCTTAGTAGAACGTGGAGTTTTTTTTGATATTCCATTAACGAAAAAATATTTAATTGTTTTATTTTTATTTTTTTGAAAATTAATTAGTAATCATTTATACCTATATATACAAATATTAGATGAACCATGGAATGAATAATAAGAGAGGGCGAATAACTTTAGTGAATCACCATCATCGTCATTATCAGCCAGTGTCGATGCAATGCAGCATGAAGGCCTATTCAGCATGCTTCCAACTCTCACGGTCCTGGGCTTTCCTCTGCCACTCAGGTCCAATATACTTAACGATGTCGTCAGTCCATTGTGCATTCGGTCTTCTTCGCGAACATTTGCGATCAAGCGGTATCCACTCCAGGATTGCTTTATTCCATCTGTCGTCTCATCGCCTCGCTATATGACCTGCTCATCTCCATTTCAATATATTTACTCTTCCAATGATGTCACACCCTTTTGTTTGTTCCCTGTTCCATGTGCAGGGTTTTCTGTCTCGTCTTGTGATGCCAAGCATATATCTTTCCATTCCCTTTCAATCCTTCACCTTTCCAATAATGTCATATACTTTCGTCTGTACTCTGCTCCATATGCAGGTCATTCTGTCGGGCTTTATAATGCCAAGCATACACCTTTCTATTTTCCTCTATGCTATCCGAAGTATTTGCGTTGTGACTGTCCAGGTTTCACTTTCGTATGCCATAACGGACAGGACTAAAGGAAGAAAAGTCTTCGATCAGATTCGAAGACTTTTCTTTTCAGGCAAAGTAGGAGTTTGCTTTTAAAAACTATATTGAGCCTGCCAAATGGTTGCCAGCCACATTTAATACGCCTTTCCACCTCCCGGACGGTATCCCCCTCCCATTGAAATCCTCTGCCCAAGATATATAAAGTGGATCACAATCTCCAACTCCCTCCCTAAAGCTGAAATTCTTCTACCTTCAGCAAATTTATTGAACATAATCTGATCCTTTTTCAGGATTTTTTTTAATCAAATGTTTCTTTGCAGCCCATCAGGGTCTTATTAAAGGAGCACAATATCATCTGCAAATCTAAGATGGTTTAAGTTTGCACCATTGATCCTTATATCATCCTGTTCCCAATCCAGATTACCGAATACTTCTTCAAAGCAAGCCGAAAAAAAGAATAAACAATATTACGTCACCATGCCGTACACCTCGCTCTGCATTAATTCCAACTTCAAGATCATCAAGGTGAAATGTCGCTGTAGCTTCATCATATATCTATCCTAATAGGTTTACATATACATTATCTACTCCTGGCTATGCAATGCATCCATTAGGGCCTGCTTTGAAATTTAATCAAATGCTCTTTCGTAATCGATAAAAGTCAAGCAGAGTGGCATGGTGTATTCGTTGTGCCTTTCGATGGCTTGCTGTACAACCTGGATGTAATCCATTATATTGAATCCCCTTCTGAATCATGCTTGCTCTCTTGGTTGTGCGTCATTCAGTTTTCTTAATATTGTTTAAGCTAATATTTTGGTAAAAACTTACACTGATAGTACATTACTGATAGGAGGCTTATTGGACGGTAGTTCTTTTAAACTTCCCGTGCTCCTTTTTTATGTAAAAGAATCGGGCATTTTTTGTTCTTTTTAGTATAATGTGTTTTGAGTGCATTTTGAGTATAATTTTGCTACCAGCCTTTAACCTTTCAACAGTTCCACTGACCTTTCCTGGAGCATTGCCATTTTTCATCGATTCTATAGCATTTGTCACTTCCCCCACTAAGATATCTGGCATTTCTTCTTCCGTGAGTATTGTTGTTTTTGATTGGTTCTGATTTTTATATAACTGGGAATTAAATTTTATGACAACCTCTAACATTTCCGTGCCGTGCCCTTCATCAAATTAATGGTTTCACTGGAGATTTTTGTCTGCTTGAAACATTTTTCTTCTGGTACTATTGAAGCAGCCATTTCAAACACATTTTGAGTGATTTCTTCATAATAGACTATTATTTTCATCTCCTCTGGGTCTTGTTACATACCATAGCTGTTCGACAAAGCAATCTCAAAATCGCTGCCTCTCACCATCAATTTCCCAGAATCCACTTTGCCCTTCTTTGACATTACCATTATTTCACGCTCTCTTCGGGAGTTCATAGAACGTATAACATCAGAGAAACGCCTGAAAATTGTCGAAATTTATTATCAAAATCAGTGTTCTCTGCGCTAAACTTATAAAGCACTTCAGGAATTTTATAGTGCATGTAATCACCCGACCAAGCGATGTATTCGCCAAATTATCAACAAATTCCAAACGCTCCATATTAAAACAAAGACAAGACAAAAAACTGTGCGTTCCAAAGAAAATATCGCCGCTGTTGCTGGCAGTGTTGATGAAGATCCAAATGTATCAACACAGCTATCGTTAACAGAAAGTTCGATTTTGTCATTCGACTACGTGGATTATTTAATTCCTGAACAAAAGATAAGACGGGAAACTCATTATTTTTCTGACAACGAAGGCATAATATCATCTGCGAATGAATAGCCGGAGAGACAAAAATATTTTTAAATGCAAATGAGACCTTAAGCTCATGTTAAAGATTTTATGGAAAAAAAATTCGGGACACTAATTTGTATACTGTTTTTATATCCCAAAAACTTAAGTAATATGCATTTATAAAACGTTGATTCGTTCAATAATTGATTTTAGTTAACTGTTCGATCTGAATCTGATCTGATCTGATCTTCTGATGATGTGTAACTAAACTAGTGAAATACACGTCCAGAGTATTCAAAATCATTTGATGTGAGTAAAAAACTAATTGTTCAGAATCTTTTTTCATATACAGAGTGTAATGGAAAGTACTGTTATAAATAGAACCTATGATTTTTTATATTTTTTTGAACAAACTTTCCTTAAAGCATCTCCACAAAATGCAATCATTTTCTTAGAAAACAGGTCAAAACTTTTCAGGAAATATCAGAAATTTTCTTAACAATTAATTAATCCAATTATTATTTCGATTATCGTGTTTATTTCGATAGAAAGAATTCAGTTTTTGTTGCATGCATTGAAATATTAAAGTTTTATTTCAAAATGAAATCTAATATTTTTATAACCATTTGTTCCTTATGTTTCAATATAAATTTGGTTTGTTCTGTTACAAAGAAAAAGGAAAACGTACACATTATTGTAGTTTAATGTCAAAGTTGAAATTACTAACACTAATCGAGCCATGATTCTACATAAAACAAAAATACAAAAATTAATTGTTTAACTAAAAAACAATAAATGACAGAGCATTTCTCAAATTACATTTCAGCTCTCAAAAAAGCCACTAACATTAATTATGATAAAAAAAAGGTTGTTTATATTTTACACCATTCAAAATTGTCGATTTTGTGATAAATTACTGGAAATATGGCCAAATTCACATTGATTATCCTTTACAAACGAAAACAATAAAACCCATTTGGCATCGAAACAATTCCTAGCTTGTAAAATAGGAATTACAAATATTCAACCTGAAATATGATGGAAATCCGGCCCTAATTCGTATTTCCAGACTAATCGATCTACCACCGCCCTATTTCTCCAAAATACAAAAAAAGGCCATGTAACGCATATCAGCTTATTAATATACACTTTAGGATCATCAGTACTTGCAACGAGGATTGATAATTACACCCGTAGAAGCCTTTTTAAATCTTGCAATAAAAAACTAGGGAAGTAGAATGATAAGGAAACATTTAAGAGAGATTGATAAACTAACAATAATTATAAGCTTAATGAAAGTTGAATATTTTCTGCTTATAAACCGAACAAGAATTAAATTAAACTGTTGAACAAAAAACATAGTTCCATATACATTTGATACAAAAAAAAATACAAAATAAATTTTGATAACGGTTTTTTCAAATTAAACAGATTTTTAAATTTTTGAATAATACTCAGAGATTTAATATTTAAATGGAGTCGTACGCAATACAACAACGTCATTTTTCAGAAGTGTTTTAAAGGTGATAAAATAATTGTATCATTTTAAAGTTTTAACACCATTTTCTTTGATTTTTTTTGAGTAGAAAATTATTATTATTATTATTACTATTATATTGCTCATCCTTACTGTAGAATCTCAGCTCATGCTGGCCGATATTCCAATGCCAAGATAAAAAAGCAATTCTGCTCCTCTCACCCTAGCATAACATTTTACGAACAATGTGACACGTCTGCAAAAGCACGGCACGCTGTCCCACTATGGCAATCGATCTCGAGATACCGCGGCTCTCGAGGTTCTTTGACAATCTTTTACTTATCAGGCCTTCGGCGGATATAACGAAGGGTACTAAATCCACCTTACTCAGTTTCCACTGGTTCTTCAAGTCGTATGCCAGGTTTTCATACTTTGTGGATTTTTCTATCTCAGTTTTTCTAATGTTGTGAGATAGCGGCACTGCGATGTCAATTATAAAAGCCCTCTTGCCCTTTTTGTTGATTAGAACAATATCCGGCCTGTTATAATCAACCATTCGCTCAGTAGTGATTGGTCTGTCCCAGTAAAGAATGATATCGGATGATTCAAGTACAGGAGAAGGCGAGTACTTATAATATGGAGGAGGTGCGCTTTCTAATAACGAGTATTTTTTTGCAATTTGTTGATGTATAATTTTTGCCAGCTGATTATGCCGTCCTAAATAAGCATTAGGAGCAAGGGCCGGGCAACGACCAATAAGGTGCTCAATTGTTTCCCCCAAAGTACCGCATTTCCTGCATTTATCGACTGCGTCCAAATGCAGTATGTGCTTTTCATAGTTTTTTGTTCTTGTTACCCTATCTTGAATAGATATCGTGAAACCTTCTGTTTCTGGGTACAAGAGTCCATCGGTCAGCCACTGCAGAGACAATTGTCCGTCAATAGGGTCCTCCTCGAGTGACTTAGAAAACCTTCCGTGCAATGTTTGTCCTTTCCCTTCTCGAATGCAATCCGTGAGTGTTGTTCTGCTATCAATACGATTTTGTTTATTTAGGTTCAGTGGGGTGAAACCCTGGTCCTCATTTGCAACCAATTTCATTAACGTACTGTTTGAATCAATGAAGTGTTTTCTCATTCTATTTTCTTGATTGAGACAGAGATTTTTTACGTTTACAAGGCCTCTACCCCCAAACTTTCTTGGGATGTATAATCTTTTCGTAGATGAGTTTGGATGCAGGCATCGGAACTTTGTTAATGTTCGGCGTGTCAACCTATCAAGTTCATCAAGGTCATTTTCTGACCATTTAACAATTCCAAAAGAATATGTCAGAGTTGGCACTGCCCAACCGTTGAGCGCTCTAATGAGGTTTCCACTGTTCAGTTTGGTGTTTAAAAGTTTTGTAAGTCTCTTTTGATATAGAGTGGAAAAGTCCTTCTTTAACTGGTTATGATCAAGTTTATGCTTTTGGGGTATTCCTAAATATTTGCAGGATTCTTCTGGGGCTAGTTGTTGTATATTACAAAGTGTTGAATGTTGACTCTGAACCTTTCCCTTCTATATACTAATGGAAGAACATTTATCCAATCCGAATGTGAGTTTAATTTTTCTCTAGTTTCTTCATATAATTTCAATGTTAAATGCTAGACAGTTCAATGCTAGACAGAACCAAATTGGAGAAAGGGAATCTCCCTGAAAAATTCGCCTCTCGATATTTGTAGCAGCAATGCATTGTTGGCCGACAAAAAGATTCGTTTTCCACTTCCCCATTAGCCACTTTAAAGAATTAATAATCTGGGAGCTAATTTTATAGATATTCAGAACCTCAACCGGCCAATCGTGAGGGACACTATCGAATACTATCTTGTAGTCTATAAGCCAGATATTTAAGTTGCGTTTTCTTTTTTGCGCTTGCTCAAGAACTACAGCATCGATCGTCAATTGTTCCTTGCAGCTCATACTTGCTCTTATACATCCTTTCTGTTCTTTTTCAAAAATGTTGTTTTTATGTTGTTTTTATGTACAATGTTGGTAGATTTTTTCATTGAGTAGGGCTGTGAACAGTTTATATAACAGTGACAGACATGTGATTCATCTATAGTTATTGGGTTGTTTAACGTCCCCTTTTTTGAACAGTAGGTATGTATTGCCCTCCACTAGGAAGTCGGGGAAAGTGTCTGGATTTATTAAAACCTCTTTAAATGCATTTGCAAGTACGGGATAGGCGGCTGTAAAGCTTTTAATCCAGAAATTATGCAATCCATCTGGTCCAGGCGCCTTCCAGTTGTGAGTCTTCCTGACAGCATTGCAAATGTCAATCTCTGTGAAATCGTTAGACTCCATATCTGGGAGAGCATATGTCTGTTCTTGGATGGTTTTAATCCAAGGAGCTAATTTTTCGTAGCCGTCTGATTTTTTCCAAACCGATCTCCAATATTCCGCAAAGGAAGACACATCCATATTCTTAAGTTCTAACTTGCTGTTACCTTCTGCTTCGAGTTCTCTATAAAATTTCTTTTGGCCATTTGCAAATACTGAATTTTGATGTTTTCGCTTTTCTAGTTCATTATATCTTGCTAGCCTGGCTCCTTTCGATTTAGCTTTTTGCCTAAACCGATCTTTTATATATACAATTTTTTGTCAAGTTTGAATCATCGAAGTCAATGCCAGATTGATTGGCAATTATTTTTGCTTTTCGCGCTATTTTATTTGACTGATTACCAGACAGATACTCTGAGATAATGTCAACTTTCCTCGGGAACTCATTGATATTGTTTTCAAGGCGCGTTTTCCAGACAGGTGTGTTTTTCTGGATACTACGGCCAGCCGCATTATGGGTGTGAGTCTTTTGACCTGAAATTTCGATGGCAGTCACTGCTGCACAATATAATGCAATATGTATATCGCTTAGATTTATCATCCCAGATAGATGTGATTTAAAAACTATATTAATCTGCATTAGAGTAATATGTGATTTTGCAATATTACGCAGTACTGGAATTTTTGGCCTATTCAATGGGTTTGAGCCAGCAAAACTGGCCAAATTGCTGTAAAACCTTTCTCGTATGTTAGAAAAGTTACTTCGCGAGATTGGTTCTTCATTTTCAGACGATGAGGCTGATGTTGTGAGACAGTGGTATCGCAATGTCAATTATGGCAGCTCTCCTTTGTTTTTTGATAATTAGAATAAAATCTGGCCTATTATAGTCAACCGTCCGATCTGTTGTAATTGGTCTATCCCAGTATAGAATGGTATCGGCTGATTCAAGTACGGGGGAAGACGTGTACTTGTAATATGGAGGAGATATCTTATCAAATAGCGAGTGCTTTAAAGCGATTTGCTGGTGTATAATTTTCGCCAGCTGATTATGCCTGCCTAGGTAAGCATTAGAGGCAAAGACTGGACACCCTCCAATAAGATGTTCAATTGATACTCCCACACCACCACACTTCCGGCACTTGTCGACAACATCCATGTGTAATATATGTTTTTCATAATGTTTTGTCTTTACTACCTTAACTTGAATAGCTATCGCGATAATTGTTGTTCCAATGTATTATTGGTGAACAAATAAATTAGTATTCCATTTACTCATGAGATACCTTAAAGAGTTTGTAATCTGCGGACAAATTTTGTAGATGTTCAAAACTTCTAATAACCAATCATGTGGGATATTATCGAAAGCCTTCTTGTAATCTATATAGCACATATTCAAGTTGCGCTTTTTTTCGCGATTGTGCAAGAACTACAGCATCAATCGTCAGTTGCTACTTGCATCCCATACTTCAAATATGTTTTTATTGTCACAATGTTGGTAAATATTTTCATTGAGCAGGACTGTGAGTAATTTATACAACACGGATAAACATGTTATTGGTCTATAGTTACTGGGTGGGTTAGCATCACCATTTTTATATAACAAATATATATTTCCCCCCATCAGAAAGTCGGTGAAAGTATCAAGATTCACTATTATTTCTTTAAATGCATCAGCAAATACCTGATGAACAGCTGTGAAGTTTTTAATCCAGACGTTGTGTAGTCCAACTGGCCCAGGCGTCTTCCTGTTTTGAGTTTTCTTGATGGCAGTGCAGATGTCAATCGCTTCAAGACAGTTAAATTCCATTTGTGAAAGTAAATCAGTCTGTTTTCGAATTGTTACAACCAACGGGGCCATTTTTTCATAACCATCAGATCCTTTCCAGACAGATTTCCAGTATTTTTCAAAAGTAGATACATTCACATTTTCAAGTTTTGACTAGTTTCTCTGAGCTTCTAGGTCTCTATAAAACTTCTTCAGGCTATTTTGAAACATTGCATTTTGGTGTTTCCATTTTTCTAACTCATTGTATCTGACTAGTCTCGCTCCTTTCGTTTTAGCTTTCTCCCTAAATCGATCTTTCAGGTCTAACAAGATATTTGATTTTAATATCAAAAGAGAATTTGCGTTTGAATCTCCGGGGAAATGGTATGATATTTAAATATATATGGTATAATATGTCCATATATACAGAAATTATAAGCTTTCAGAAAAATTGAAATATAACACTAGTTATATTATTTATTACAATGACAGTACAGTACACAGTTACTATCACCAAATCCAAGGAAATCTTCACATTTTAAAGCCATCCATGTGTTACTTATGTATATGGACATTGCAAGAAGTTGCAACGGTTCTTATTGAATATGATCATTCATGGGCAGAAAATTTAGAACTATTAGAAAATTGTATGTTAAATATTAGTTACATAAATTATTGGACATGTAGATATATATTAACGAGCATAGAGAATCGCAGAAAAAAAACGCAAATTTACTGACGAGGAAGACCCCAATCCGAATATCAGAATATGCAAGGAATTCTGTGATACCTTAATCATACAGGTTCATGAACATTTTAGTTTCGATATATACCCAACTGTTTCAAATTTATTTGAAACTGAAAAATTTGCTGAATATCGAGCAGTCTTTCCAAATGAAGACATTAAAATTGCATATTATCGAAATTTATTATCAAAATCAGAACTTATAGAGCACATTTTGCATTTTATTTTATCCATAATCGTCCAAATGAGCGATGTATTCGCCGAATTATCGACAAATTCCGAACTCATTTATCTCTGCCCGATGCTGAAACACAAGCATAAACTGTCTATTATATATATGCAATGTTGATGAAGATCCAAATTTATTAATTCGTCGTCATTCACAGGAAGTTAGGCTTTGTTATTCGACTATATGAATTATTTAATTCCGAATTTAAATGCTATTGATCTGGAGGAGATGTGGTTCCAATATGACGGCGACGGACAATCGATTTATTGAGGGAACAATTCGGTAAAAAAATGATTTCGAGGAACTGACCTGCTAATTATCCGCCAATTTCATGTGATTTAACGTCTTTAGATTATTTTTTTGAGGTTGTGATAAATCTTTGATCTATGCCGATAAATGAGCAAATATTGACGCATTGGAAGCCATCATAACTCGGACAATTACAAATATAAGACCCAAGTTGACGTAATCGCCTTGAAACTATTAACTGGTTAACTCCAAGAATTTCTCCGACCTCTTGATCTATTCAATGCCGATCAGTTTCAATTTGTGCCAATATTTCATTGCCATCAACCTCGACAGGTCGTCCAGAACATGATGCATCTCTAAAATTAAAATTATTTTCACGAAATTTGTTGAACCATTTACAGCATGTGGATTCGTCAACGACATCCTCACCGTATACAGTACATATCTTCTTTTGCACCTTCCAAGTATTCATGCCTTTTCGGAAATAACAAAGCATAAAATGTCGAATATTTCCTCTATATATTCTGCCGCTTTATGGCTAGAAAATATCACAGCTAAATCACACAATTACTTTACAATATAGTCGCTAAAATTCGTTCTATCAAACGGCAAAAAAACTTCACGCGTATGCGGTAGATAAGACGTAGGTTTTACGATAGAATGCCATTTAGAGGCAAAAATGAGACGAACTTTTGCATTAACCCAATATATACCTGGCACGTAGAGTTTTTTGCCATATGTTAACTAGCTAGTTTAAGGCTGCTGGTTAGATTAATGTGCAGTGCGATTTATAAAAGACGTAAAACTATCGTACAAAGACTGCTTCAACTTTTGTGTTACCAGAGAATGTTTTTGTGCTAAATGTTGAAAATATATATTGAATCGACTACAGTTATCTAGCGACGAAAACACAAAACACTAATATGACATGTTAAAAAGCATTCAAAGAATCCTGAAAAATGGCTAAAAACTTACCTCGTTTCGGTCGAAGAACGAGTCAATTCGCATCGTTCGCTGAAACCGAAAAAATAGGTCAAAGTCCCTCGAAAGTCAAAGTCAGCTTTCCATTGAATATTTATTTATATATTTTAGTGAAAAGTCACTAAAATGATGAAGCCTGTACGATTAATTCCTCCACTCAAAAAGAAAGATAATATATGATTTAAAAGTGACAAAGAAAAAGCTACCGTATTTGCCAAACATTTGTCAAATATTTTTGAGCCAAACCCAACATCTACTACTTTAAAAGAAGAAAATGAAATTAAAGAATTCTTGAACACTCCTAACCGAATGGATCTTCCTATAATAAAATTCGACGAAAATTAACGACGTCAAAAAATCATAAAATGACGAATCCTAAGAAGGCCGCTAGATTCAGCTTAATTTCAGGAAAAGTCTTACAAAAAACGTCAAATAAATGTTTGAGGAAAACCAACGCTTGCACATGTCAAACCCTACGGACCAATATTACCTAAAGTATTTAAGAAATTATCCCTCAAGAGACACAAACCGATAATAAATGAAAGAAAATTAATACCAAAATAGCAATTTGACTTTTACAATCAGCGCAGGACTATAGAACAACTCCACAGAATTGTCAAACAAATTAACAGAAACTTTCAGGGCAGAAAGGTATTGCTCAGCAGCTTTTTTTAATATTAATCAGGCGTTTGATAAAGCCTATAGGCCTATATAAAATATCACGATCGACTTTTATTTAAACAAAAGAAAAATCTCCCCTACTAGTAATTTATGATAATCAAAGCATATCTAAAATATGTGCACTTTTTAGTAAAACAAAATACACTAAATTATTTACAATAAACGCAGTAGTAGCACAGGCTATATTTTTTCTTTTGGAGTATGGGTTCAGTATGTGTTTTTCGCCACGATCTAAAACTCAAAAAATATCAAAAATATCTGTTCTTATGTAAATAAAGAATTACTAGGTAAAAAACAAAAAACCAAACGAAGACAAATATCTCAGTAATTTTTTTCTGTAATAAATTTGCCTAACGAACAAAATTTTAAAAATATAAACATGTTCTAAAATAAATACAAACTTTTGAACTTTAACGTTTCGGGAGGTCTTCTCCCCCCGTTTTCAAAACGAATCTAAAAAATAAATTATATAAATTTCTATATATAATACAAAAGAAGAGATGGAGAGGAATAATAAATTGCCATTCCTCGACACTTTAATATTAAAACACATCAATATATTAAAAACTACAGTTTAAAGAAAATCGACAGACACAAATAGATATCTTTTCCAATCACTCAAAATCAGTCAAAATAAGAGTAATTAAAAGTTTATATGACAGAGCAAAGCTTGTTTATACCGACAGTGATATACTTACAAAAAAACAAATCGCATCAAAGACATTTTAATAAAAAACAATTACCCAAAAAATGTCATAGATAAATCGTTTAAAATTTTTGACACCCGACAGAACAGACAAGTTATTAATAACAATAATAATAATTCTCAAACAATTAACCTCACAATTCCTTACATCTGCGATATTTTTGACACAATTAAAAGAGTAGGAAATAAATACAACATAAGAACGACATTTAAAACAAACAATTCTCTTAGATCTATATTAACAAAAACCAAACCAAACAACACACAACAGAATACCAAAAATGTGATTTATAAAATTCCCTGCGAATGTAGCAAATTTTATATAGGTAAGACATCTAGACCGTTTTTTAATTTTACCCAAAAATTAATTCGTTGAATTTTTGGTTCATTAGCCAAATATCATATTCACCAGATACAGCGCGATATGCCTTTTTTGTTTCCCATGCTAAAATTACAACTGAAACAATAACAGCTGAAAGACGTTACGAGTCCATAGAAGCAATTAAACAAAATTTGCAGGAGGATATGAAGGCTTTATGCAAAAATAACATAAAAAAATATTAAGCTCTACGCATAATAATAGATTAATAATTTGATGATAAATACAGTTGGATGATTAAACCAATATATTATGTTGTATTACCGTAACTTACAACTTAAAGTTGACTCCATGCCGCTGATAAACCTTGGTCAGTATCGGCTTTCGAACTATCTCACCATAGCCTGTCAAAATCGGTCTCGTAAAAAGCATAGCATCAGCTCGCTTAAAACTATTGTCATTATTTTATTTCCCATTAACTTGTCTCCTAATGTATTGTCTCATTGTATTGCATTATCAACAATTGCTATTCCACATAATATAAGAGAACAAAAAACAACTCTACGATTAAAAGGGAGATAACTTTCATAAATTTGATCAAAAATTCTTCGCATCATTTAAAGGAAAAAGTTCCTTACAATAATTGCAAAGTTGTTAAATTGCGAATCGAGAATCTATGATAAGAATTATCATTTATTGTAATTAAATATGTAAGTGTATATATGTAAAAACAAATATGTGTAAAAGCATATTTGGTAAATAATAATAAAATAATAATTGTAGTATTACTTAACGAATAAACTACAAATAAACAAAAGAACATTGTTGAAACAATTTTTTGAAAATTAAGAATCAACCATACATCAGACAAAACATGGAAGTGGCAACATAGTATTGACTAATTGAGATTCCAATTAAAACCAAAATTGTAATCTATATATGAATATAACGATATGTTTCTTACGAAATGTTACTTTTCTTTCTCTTTACGAAAAAACAGCAACCGGATTAAAAATATGCCAGGACTTTTTCAATGTGTGCCAGGCTTCCATAGACTTAAATGATGGACATTTTGAAGATTTAATTTAACAAAACAATTAATAATGTGATTCTTAATGTGGCGTGAATCGTTTAAAACGTGTTATGTTGTGGTGTGAAAAATTAGTGCTAGTAGTTTCAACTTTGACATTAACGACATTAATATATAAGTCATTAATATATATTTCAAATAATACGTTATGAGAACTAAGAAGCAAAAAAACTATATTTTCCTAACACTTGGCGATATTGCCAGTAGTAATGAAAATAATATAGTGTTTTCCGAGAAAATGGTTGCATTTTGGATACATATTTTAAGAAAACTTTTGTTACAAATAAAAAAGAATTGTTGGTTGAATTTATGAAAGTTGTTTCCCTTACATCATGTATAACTAACACATGAAAGAGTTGTACCAAATACAATTTGAAATATAAAACATCACTCAGCTAAATAAAATAAATGTTATGGATAAATTGGTATTGATTCCCCATGGAAAACGATAAAAAATAATAACCAGGCTATGAGTCATCTAATGGACTCATAGCCTGCGCTAAAATATAATTTACAAATATCTAACCGCAAATTATAATAAAAACGCTATATCCAATCCGTATTTCTAGGCCAATCGATGCACAACCATGCTTTTCTCGAATGAAGGGCAAGGTGTCCAAATTCAATTGAAATATACATCCCTGCAATTGTCGCAGGGAAGACAGATTATTATTGTATGGTGAGCATTTTTATGCTCTAAAAAGGGGAGACTGGTACAAAATGGGCGAAAATTACTGAAACAAAACAGGTAAAAGAGTTTTAATGTTAAGATAAAATTGAATACATTAAACAAATACGTTTACAAATTATTTGAAAAAATATAGGTTTTTTTAATATACTGGTCATAATTTTTTTTCTAAAGGCAAAATATTCTTTCACTAAAGCTATGTTTGATATTCACTATGTAATTAAGGAATAATTGTGAATAATTATTAACTGTCTACCCTGGAACTGATACCACAAATGTTTTATACCATATATTATTGATATAAATCCTCCAAGATTATCCTCTTTCAATTCCACCAGTCCCTATTATTTTGTACCATCCCAGGAAAAAATAAAATCTACCAAATAAAATCTACATCTACACAGATCTACTTAGATCTAAGGGGATGTATTTATTGGCGCAATTACATCTACTTTGATCAGCATTGATCTTCGGACATAAAATGATTATTTTTTTAGATCAAATGAGAGTCTAGATGTACGCAGATCACAAAAGATGTACAGAGATCTCCGCATAATCGGAAACAAATTAAATTTATCGACGGAGAAAAAGTAAATGTACATGATAGCGTCACCAACAACAATATGATTGTTATCTATAAGAACAATCGGCAATCGCTTCCTGAACTAAAGTATGAAATTATTCAAATAATTGGTGAAATATTGGTGAAATTAATCGAATCATTGGTCACGTCCAGACGTCCACTCATTATGAGAGTGGACGTCTGGAATGGACGTGGACGCTCAAATTGGAAGACAAGTTAATTTTCAATTTAATAAATTTGAATATAAATTATTTCGATTTTCAAAGGTTTAAGGGGGTCATTACCGATCTGACAAAGAAAAAATAAGATTATTGTGATTTAAAATTTTTATTTTTTAATATCGTCCACTTTTTAATTCCCTCACTACAGACCAAATACTCTTGAGAAGTGTTCATTCGAATGCGTCTTTAGTCCACTGTTAACAAACGCGACATTCAATCAGCTTTTTCATACCCAACACATCCTTTAGAATATAGTGAACACGATCTCCCAAAATATTTGCAATGGCAGCAAGCTCTTACCTTTAGACGGCGTTTATTTAATATATATTGTAGATTTTTGTGATAATTTCGTCGAATGCAGAAATTAAGTTCATCCCAAGCGTTCATCATTTTCAATATCTTTTTTTTACAATAGGAAATGGAGAAGAATCCTTTAAAGTGGAGTCTAAACCTTCTGGTCGATCTAAGTTATATCCCATAAACAACTACTTTATCACAACTCAAACTTCAATTGTGCCTGTTCGTTCACCAAAAACAAGCGATTAAGGGCACGTCTCTAAAGCTTTGTAATATGCTATCTAATGAATCATACTAGCAAAAAATCTAATTATTTGGCCATACTTGTATCATCTCTGGGTCGAGATGAGAACTTTTCGAGCAACCCTCATAAAAAATATTTAGCTCACAAAATGTATTGTAATTGATTCTATATTGTTCAAATATTGACGAAACTGGTATAACAACAATATACAAAGAATTATTACTACCAAGGACCTCTTTGTTGGAGATGCTTAAGGAAATGGTTTCTACATTCCTTCGTTGTTCATATTTCTTCGCAAAAGACTAAAACCTGTATGATATATAACGCCCCACGATCATCCTAGAGTATGTATCATAAAAGTGGTTTGATTCAAAAGGAACTTTTCACAACCCAGTTTAAAAAATTCAACAATTTTTTTGGCGCGAGCGATACATGATAATTAAGTTTTGCCTTTACTCGATGAGCATACCAGTTATACTACAAATATGGGGATTATTGATTTAAGGCGAGAATGTGGAGTACCCATCATTTCATTTCCCTTAGATATACATATCATCTACAGTCCTGGAACGTGAGATTTATGAAACTCCTTTCGACATACTATACGTAAGCTACAACACTCCGTAAGCTACATAACTCCGGTTAACACTTAGTTTCTAGTTGCAGAGCTAGTTGATGAAGGTTTCTAAAAAGCTGCAACCCACTCAAAAGCTTATAAGGACTTCCAGGTACAGCACAGACGTCATGTATTTTGTTAAAACATCAAAAACGAAAAGAGCTAACGCCAAATAACGAAAGACCATCATGTTAACGTTATCACCTTATCGCAAACAACTAGAAACAATTCAAAAATCTCCAGCCACGAAGTTAAAGAAAAATTTATTGTGGGCGATAAGAAAAACAAACCGAATAAAAGAAAAAAGGATTGGGATGAAAAGAATACTGATATAAAAAGAAGAAGCATGAACAAGATGTCATCTGACGAAGAGGACCACGATGCTGGGTGTTTTATTGTTCACATATTTTTTTAAATCTAACAATTGTTGTCCAATGTGTTTCACACTCGCGCACTTGGTGATCACAAACTTGATTTATTTTTGCACTGGCTTTATTTTTAGATCGCGGTGTAAAATTTGATTTGTCACGAACCAAAGACCATCAGTAATTGTTCTCAGGGTTTTTGACGGGAATCATTGAAGTATTTCTATATTGGATACACTCACACTACTCCATAGTTGTATGTCATAACTCCATACGAGTTTGAGGATCACTTTGTAGGTGGTTAACTGGTTAAACAACGATAGTTTAGATTTTCTACCAATTAACCAGTAGGGTTTTAATAACTTTAAATTTTCCATGATATTTTAAATATTTTTTGCTTTCTCTTCGTAAGAATGTATTGTTTCCAGTTTAGTCTTCAGTCAAGTCTCATTCCAAGATATTTTGCACAATCTGCATGGGGGAGTTGATGTCTATTAAGTGTTACACTCGAGCATGATTCCTTTCTTAAGGTATCTTGCTGAGAAGCTTTTGCCTCATTGATTTTTAAACACCACTTTTTTACCCATTCTTCTATTTTATCAAGAGCTTCTTGAAGCTTCTCAAATACATATCTTGATACCCTGCTCATTACCATAACCGTGGTGTCATCTGCAAAGGTGATTATAGACGTGTTTGATAGGTCAGTAGTTGGTAGGTCAGCAGTGAAAATTTAAAATAGTTTGAAACTATTCAAAGTCTCTACCTTGAGGGACTCCTGATTTTATTGGATATATGTTAGTTACTGTTTGTTAATGTTGATATTTTTTTTATAATTAGGTTAAATTTGGCTTAAGGCGTAGCCAATTTTTCCTTGGTGTATAAGCAAAACGAATCAAAACAAGAATGCAATTTCTTTATAACCTGTAATTCGATAGAAATGTGATTAATAAATATGATATAAGAATAAATATGAAGAAGAAGATATAAGAAAGTAGATTAAAATCTCAAAAGTTTTACAATAAACAATTATTTTTCCTTCAGTTTCGCTAAACATTCTAAAAGCGCGTCTTTGTTTTTGGCAGAGGAATAATGTGTGCTAATTTCGGGTTATCAGGAAATCTGGTGGTCTCAATCTAACAAAATAAGGCAACAAAAATGATCATCATGATTTCGATTTAATCGTCTAAACTGCTTTTTAAATTTTATGTGTAGTAAGCAAACTGAATTTAAAAATGTATGTCATACTTTTTTCTGCTGTTGAAATTTAATAATTCAATATCAGGTTGAATCTTCTATCTAACAGTAAAATAGTCATTGCTTTCATTAACATTTCGATAATGGTGAACATTAGCAAACTAGTTTACCGTATAATGCCTGTTGTGAAAACATTCACAACTGAAAATAAATTTCACCCTGTAGGTATATACAAAATTAATAAAAGTCTAGACCCATACTGAAGGTGAAAAACGATACCATCAGAGAAAAATAAATATCCGCATTTCTCTGGAGAATCATTAAAAAAGGAACTCGTAATAAATATAAAAGATACAAGTACCCTAAAGTAGATATTGATGGTAATGGCACTTGGAACCAGAAAAACAAACATCCTTTCAGAGGAACGTGATAGTGAAAGGTTCTGTAGCGGGTAAAGGGGCGAAGTGAGGCACTCGAATAAAAACCAAGAAATGACAGGAACAGATGGTTTTTATTGCGTTATCACGTGGACAGAGCTACGTGAGAATTCGAGGTAGAAGTCCAAGAGAGAATGAATCGAGAATTTGAGTTGAAAGGTTGGTGAAGAGGGTTCGGGTTAACCCATTACACGTAAATAGTTCGAGAAAAATCACGAGAAAAGAGTGAGAGTTGAAAGCGCACGTTTAAGAGTTGCACGCGAAGATTAAGAGTAAAAAGCACAATTTGAAAATTGCACGTTAGTCAGTTCCTTGTCGATACCGATTCCGAAATCAAGTTATTTTTGTTGCGCCAAGTCTCGCAAAACTTAAGACATTAACTGAAAAATTGCCCATTAAAAGTGAAGTGAAGTAGTTGTGAATTTTAGTAAATAAATGTATATATGTGTATCTTCTGCTTATTAATTCAATAACCAAGATCCATTTCGCGAACCAGCGAATCCTGTGGAAATATTATTATATCTCTCAATGTGCGGACGAGGTTTCTTCTTCCCGCACAACGCCTAAACTTAACCTTTTTATCTCCGACAATAGTAACAAGGGTATAGTTCTTCAATTCTTTGTGATATTGCCAGTTTTTCTGTTATATCATCTATATATTATAATAAAAAATGTTTTCTAGATCATGAATGAGCATACATGAAAATACACAGTAGGCTAGTGGAGAATATTAAAAATATTTATAAAACATGAACATGCCATTGTCTATCTTCTTAAACAACTATGATGCTATATCCGTAATAAACTTTAACCCTATGATAATACATTATTAATACATATTGTCGAGCCTCCTCTATGCGCTCTATCACGATCCCTCCTTATAAGTTAATATTTTGTAATATCAATTGCCTCATTGAAAATACCGTTATTAAGCCGCGTCTCTGAAACTCTTGATATATTAATTTTACCACTAATAAGGTATTCTCTAATAGAGTTGATTATAGGAGCAATTGATCTCTTGTTAATATGAACCACAAGAATATCATTATTAAAGTGAAATTGACTGTCTGCCACCTTGAGATCACACCTGCTTCGCTTAAAACTAGATCTCTATTTTCTAATTGTTATCTTGAATTTTTTAAATATCAATTCTCTTAATATATACTTCATAAACTGAATCAATGCAAGACTGGTCATTTTTGTATCGTGTTTCGTCTTATTTGCTATGTTTAATATAATAAACAAAAACAAGAAGAACACTTTTCGAGCTCCACGTAATTCATTTAATCAGCCGCACCTCAAACGTCAGCAAGCGTCTCCCGAGACCGGTTTCTGGCTTTAACCCGTCATCAATCGGGCTCGAGCTGAACATTCGAAAAGCAGCTGAAGAAATAACTAGGGGTTCGCCGCTGAAGAAATGACCAAGTTTTGCTCAGTATGACTGTTGCGGACGTACACCACAGAATGGGATGACCTGAAGAAGTTGATATATACGGCCGTACCCTTGGACATTTCTTCAGCAGCTTTCCGCTAAGGAAATGAGCAATAATTACATGTGGCACGAAAAAAACAAACATTAGGCATAATGAAATAACTTGGCGTTAATATAATTAATTATGAAAAAAGCATTATTATTTGGAATTAAAAAAACCTCTTTTAAAATATACATTTTATTTCTAAAATGATCGAATATAATATAAGATATCATTTTCGATGATGCTTTGTTCATTAATCTTTATAGAGAAGACCTAAAAATTGATGCCTAATGACTCTAAATATCAGAGTAACCCAACTAACCCATATTTCCAACCCCATCGATACACTCCCATCCTATTTCTACATATAACGGTGGTAGAATGTTACAGTTTAATTGAAATATACATTTTTCTCAATGGTAGCACCGAAAACTGATAGCTGCGGCCGGCTAATACAATTTTGAACGATACACAAGCGCCAGGATTACCAGGTGTGGTTTAATTTAGGGGAAAGATAAACAATGGTTTATTCAAAGTATACGACATCGCTAGCTGCACATTTTTTCCCATCTCTATGGCAATTTGTGGATGCCCTCTCAGAAAACCAGTACATCTTTTGAGGTGATCCAGTCAACAATCCATTTTTCGACATCTACTTAATTGTTGAACTATTTCATATAAAGTGCGTGAGACATCGATAAAAACAAGCGCTAGTCGGAAGGGGCCAAGTATGGTAAATATGGCATGTCGGGTAAGAGATCCCAGCCAAGTGCAAAAATGATGCATCTGATCGCTTTCGCCGTGTGTGATGGGGCGTTGCGTACTGCAAAATCACTTTTCTGTATCTTGTAGTCCATTCTGAACGCTTTTTGATCAATGCTTGGTTCAATTTAATCATTTATTGACAGTAGCGAACGGTATTAACTATTTCACCTGTTTTCAGAAGCTCATGGTAAACGACACCTATTTAATCCCTCCAAATGCAAAGCATTGTCTTCTTTTCAGAACTATTCGGCCTTGCGGTCGATGTTGATGTTTGTCCTGGGTCAGCCCATCTTTTTCTGCGTTTTGGGTTTAATCAAATCAAAATATATCCGTTTTTTGTCTTAATTCACGATCCGGTGCAAAAAAAGTATTTCTTTCATGCCAGAGAGGGAAATTTCGCGCACCGCTTTTCGATTTTCTATCGTGCTACCAATTTTCCTACCTTATGGATCTTTCCCATGTCATGCAGGTGATCACAAATGGTTTGGTAACCAACATTGTATCCTCTATGTCATTTATTGTTGAGTTTGCATATCGTCTTCTTCCAACAATGCTTGCAATTCATCTTCAAATTTTTTCGTTCGGTTGATCAAGGCGTTCTTTGCCTTTCAAGTCGAAATCACCACTTTTCGATCATCTAAACCAACATCCAAAAGTATCTTGCGGTGAGACATTGTCACCGTAAGTTTCCATAACTATACGACTTTCACTTACATTTTTCTTTTGCTTGAAGAAGAAAAGCATTACTTGTCGCAAACGCTCTTTATTTGACTCGAAACTCGATATGTTTTTTCATGTGGTAAACATGAAAAAACAGACCGACTACTCGATACGGGATTGTTCGAAATAACAAAATTAAAAGAAAAACTAAAACATTTATTTCATTTTTTGATCACGCCATTTAAATGAAGATATGAAAGGTCTATAACTACACAGTATAATTAGTTGGTAATTAGTTGGTCTGTATATAACTATACAGAATAACTGAAGGTAGATCAATTATTTTTTAAGTTGTTAAAGGAGAAAGTTTTTTTGAAACTATTTTGTGCTAATATTGAGAACTCAGAATATCAGTTCTCTTTGGTTAGTTAATTATAAATAAATGTCAAAGTCGCATTTTGAATATTAAATCTAAAGTACAATGCATGATTTAGAGTTAATTCTGTTGATTCCGTTTTATTACAATCCCCTTAACAACTATTTCCCATATAAACTTTCAACAACTTGATAACAGCCGATAGATAACAGTTTTAGCTCAACAGCCGTCAGTTCAGTTATCTCGCAGAATTTAATCCATTTTCAAATAAGCTTTGTCATTTTCATTCATGTCGAATATGACGTCCCACATTTGTACGGGTCCTCAATTATCGCTTTTAGACGACCTTCAACTTGTGTTAGAGCCAACGATTACTGTAGTATTTATGTTTTCTTTGTGTTTGGTTTAGATTAGTAGGTAGTTATTATGTTTTAGGTATACTAGATCATTATACCGATATACCATTATACCTTCGAATTTTCTAACAAATTGTACCAGATTTGGTAGGAAATAGGAATACTTGAAATATAAAGAAAATAAACATCATGAATAAGGACATAGTTTGATGATCGCTTATATACATTTTTTTAATTCAAAGTATCATACAGAATTACGAAAAATATTATCATTAAAATAAAACGTTGTTCACAGTTTAAAAAGATATCAATTTCAAGGATACTTATAGAGACAAACCAACCAAGGAGAGGAGAATTTTCAGAATTTTCAGTTACAATGAGGATCTAAAATTTTCAAAAAATCAGTTTTTTTGTAGTCTTTGGAGAATACACTATCAAATTTCTACGATAATATTGACGGTATTTTAGGTTTTAGAGCTTATCTCAGCTACAAAATACTGAGGAATTAGAAGTAAATGTGGACCCCAGTTTTAATTATTGCATTATTCAGTTTTCTACGGTATTTTTCAGTATATTTCAATAATTATTAAAATGTAAAGACTGTAATGGTGCAGTGAAGTTTAGTAAAAATGGACAATGTGGGTTAGGATAAACACTTTCAGTGAAGTGTGAGTGTGAACAAACTTTAATTCTATCTTCTCCGTTTGTTGAAAAAGCCTTTGAAATTAATCGCCGGGTTGTTTTCGCGATAGGAATACTTAGAGTTGGTTTTCAAGGTATAAACAACTTTTGCGGAATGATGGATCTCGGGCATGGTACCTGTAATAGTGCTTATTACAGCATCATCAATAATATAAAAGTTGCTGCAGAGGCCGTCGCCAACGTCAATTTCAAGAAAGCAGTGAGAGAAAAAATTGAAATGAACGAAGAAGGACATCCCGCTAATGAACTGTGGGTGTCTGATGATGGGTCTTGGGCAAAACGTGGCTTTTCATCTCTTTGGTATTGTTTCAATAATTGGAAACCACTTAAATAAAATTTTGGATATTATTTGTCAAAAGCCGTATATACTAAGGTTGTTCAAGTTGGACAGAAAAAATGTGGAATAGACTGCAAGAGCACTGGTGTTCATCATCGGTGTAAAATGGAGTCTGAGGAGTTGTATTATATTGGAGATGGAGATACAAAAACTTTTAAATCTTTGTTAGACGTAAATTCGTACGATGACGATTTTTTTGTCCATAAAAGGGAGTGCGTTTTGCACGTCAATATAAACGTCTATATAAACGTGGAAATGAAGCCAAAAAAAAAATATGCGCAATTACAAAAGGCCAAAAAACAGTTATTGGAGAAAGAAGTCAAATGAATTATTGCAAGAGCTTTCTACATATTTCAGCTTAGCAATTCGTCGACATCCAGATACAGTTGAAGATATGAAGAAAGAAATATGGGCGGGATTTTACCATAAAATCTCGACGGATAAAAATCTGCAACACTTATACTGTCCGGTAGGCCCCGAGTCTTGGTGTAAATAGCTTAAAAATAAAGCTGAAGATACTTTGAATACCTTTGAGCAACCATCTACTATAGATGATGACGCGCAAGAAGTATTAAAGCTGATTTACGAGGAATTGACTGCAGACGATTTATTAGAAAGATGTCTCGGCAGTAACACCAAAAACAGCAACAAAAGTTTTAACTCTTGTGTATGGCAACTTACACCAAAGCATCAGTTTTCCGGCAAAAAAATCGTTGACGCCGCTGCATATTGTGCTGCTTCTACATTCAATGATGGTTTTGCAAATATCTTAAAAAAATAGAAGTAATTGGCATTATTATCGGTCCACAAGCAGAACAACTCGCCTGAGAACGTGACGCCCGGAGAGTATATAAAGTCGACCATCAGAGCATTAGTGACTCTAAAGAGGCCAGAACAACTCGAATCAGCCAACTCGCCAGAACAAATCATCATCAGCCGAGCGATCACGATCCATCATTAAAATGGCCAGTTAATCGTCTCTCCGAACTGCTTTCCTTGCGTTCGCCTAGAGCTCGGCTTATGACGGCTGAAAGGCTAGAAACCGGTCCCAAGAGACACGTGACGTCACATGGTTGACAGTTCGGCGAAGGCGATCGGTGGCACCACGTGGAGAAAGGGTGAAAGATTTCTGTAATATTTCTCTCCACGGTTCCGTTACGTTACCTTGTGGGCATATATATATATATATATATATATATATATATATATATATATATATATATATATATATATATATATATATATATATTGAGCGCCAGGCCCAAGAAAAATGCAAAAATTTGTGCACCAAACGTGGTTTGGCCATACCGAGCCCGCAGTATGAACGAAAAAAGCAAAGGTAATAAAATATTTTGAAATTAAAATAAAATAGAAAATGATATCGGAAGACCCGTGTGGGTCGTCAAGGTATTACAAAAATATCAAGTTGTCGGTGAGTAGACGTGGTATGCCGGTAACAAATAATGATAGTAAGATTACTGAGCGTATATCATATATGCTATGAACGAAATACCTAAGAAATCAGTTGATGACCTTGAAACCACAAAACGAGAAAAAAAATCATAATCTAGTTATTTGGGAATAGGAAAAATAAATCGTGGCCAGAGAAACAGACTGGATATTAAAGGAAAAGAATAATAATAAAAGGAAGGCTATAGAATCGCCTGAACAAAGTATTAGTGTTACTAAAGCTAAAACAGAAAAACAGAAAATTATAAAATCTTCACTTATAATACTAAGTAACGTACAAAACTACGGAGATGTGAAAAAGAAATTAGAAATGGAAAAATTCAATTATAGCAAGAGAATGATGAGCAATAAACAAATTAAAATCAATATAAGCAATGAAGAAGAATACAGAGTGTTAACTAAAACAATAAACAACAACGGTATGGAATGGCACACCTACGAAAATAAAGCCAACGGACCTATAAGAGTTATGGTTAGAGATTTACATCCTTCCTGTGATGCTGCGAATATTATTGAAGAACTAAAAGAAATATGATATAAAATGGTATCCGTAGTTCAGAAACTAAAAAAAATTAGTTGAAAAGACGAACATCCATCTTATTTTCTACTTAAAATCTACAGCATACAATACATCAATAGGACAAAAATAAAAATAGAAGGAATAAAAACAAATAAGCTAATTGCACAATGCAAAAAAATGCCAAAGATATGGCCACACCCAAAAAATTTGTAATCATCCATATACATGTGTAAGATGTGCATGTAACCATCCAATAGCAGAATATACGAGACCTAGGAATGTTCCCGCTAAGTGCGTTAACTGTAATGAAGCACATCCTGCTAATTACAGAGGATACACAATAACCAAGGATCTACAAAAAAGAAGGGATAACATCATTAAAAACAGGAAGCTTGCTAGTCAGCCAAAAACATTTATTTTTAATATGGTGAGAACCGGCGTATCTTATTCACAAACTACCGAAAACCAACAAGAGAATACTGCAGCTGCACAAAACCCGGAAACATTCATTTTGCAGATGATACAAGATATGATGAAAATGGTGGATAGAATAAATAAAAGATAAAAAGAAGATAGCTTAAAAGCCAGAAACACTGGCACTATCTCCAAGAGAAAACAAAATATTAATGAATAAATAAGACTTAAGAATTGCCACCTGGAATGCCAATGGCATTTTAAACAAAAAACCTCAAATTGAGATATTTCTGAAGATGCAACAAATTGATGTGTGTCTCATTTCAGAAACACAAAACACACCATACACCCAGATAACAAAGCTAGAGGGGTAGTGCAGTTATCATCAAAGAATCTATTAATCATTATGAAGAATGTCATATGCAACGTGAAAAAATTCAACTAACCCTGGTTGCTATTAAATCCATAAAGCAAAGCTTAATAGTAGGAGCAGTATATTGTCCACCTCGATATAATCTTAAGATGGAAGACTACGTATCCCTTCTAGAGCATCCTGGCGAGAGGTTCATACTTGGTGGACGCCAAACGTGGACGTCCCCAATCCATGCCAAACACGCGGATTGCGGATCCAGACTGACCACTACCAAAGGCCGTGAATTAAGAAAATGCATAAGCATAAGAGGCTGTAATTGTTATTTCACTGGTAAACCTACATACTGGCCGACCGACTCTAACAAAGTACCTGATGTATTACTTCTTTATTTCAAGAAAAGTATCAGAAAAGTTTATTAAAATCGAAGAAAACTTCGACTTAGATTCTGATCTTTCACTAGTTATAATAAAGGAATTATCAAAAAGGAAGCGCGACCCATATTAGTCAATAAAACTACCGACTGGGAAAGATTTAAAATAGAACTGCAAAAAAACATTACCCTCAATATGGAATTAAAAACAATAGTTCAATTAAAAGAAAAAGCTGAGAAATTCGCAACTATAATATAAACAGCAGTCTATAACAACACAAAAGAAATTACTCATGTAACAAAAGGAGTTAACTATCCTATAGAAATCGGAGAAATTGTCAAAGAAAAAAGAAAAGTCAGAAGAAAATGGCATCAGTCGAAAGATCCAGCTGTCAAAAAATAGAAATATAGAAAAAAATATAGAAATAAAAAAATCAAAGAGGAATCGGTCAGTATATACCTATAAAATATAGCGAATAAGGAAACGGACTACTCGTTATGGAAAGCAACAAATATGATCAAAAGACCTATAACCTCAACCCCACCGATCAGAAAAGAGATAGGACCATGGGCACGTGACAATAAACAAAAAGCGGAAGTATTTGCATAATCAACGAAGATACTAGACAGGAAGAAATAGATAACCTAAGAACTGAAAATATAGCTTCAGTTACTAAAACAGCTGCCCAGAAAAGGCATACTTCTGCTCACATACCTGTTCAATGCAACCTTCCGACTGAGACATGTCCCCGCCAGCTGGAAAGTAGCCGAAATAAACATGATACGAAAGCCAGGCAAACCACCCAACGATATCAAATCCTATAGGCCTATTTCATTGTTGCCAATTATCACACATGGTTAGCGAAACGTGCGTCGAGCAGTTCAAAAAAGCGTTTTGGTGTTTAGTGGTAAATATCTTCAAGTTTAGTATTTCACACCAAAGGTTCCAGCAGAAGAATTGATACCAGATTATCAATTTGGTTTCAGATCTAAACATTCAACCATTGATAAAATTCACGGCGTCACTGAGAAAATACAATGCACACTGGAAGAAAAACAGATATGCTCTGCAGTTTTTTTAGACGTGGCTCAGGCATTTGATAAAGTGTAGAACGAATGCCTAATATACAAGTTAAACAAAATGCTGCCTAAAGAGTATGTAGAGATACTGACGTCATATATATGGGACAGACTTTTCAGAATAAAGTAAGAAGACGAATACTCTGACTTGAAAGAAATAAGAACGCGAGTTCCTCAAAGAAGCGTTCTTGGGCCCGTCCTTTATCTATTATATTCTAGCGATCTACCAGTTCTGAAAGCCACTACAATAGCTACATTTGCTGACGATACTGTTCTACCAACAGTGGGTCACAACATAGAAACCTCAACTAGAAAACTACAATCAGCAAGTGATGAAATTGTAAATTGGACCAAAAAATAGAAAATCAAGCTCAATCAGAACTGAAATCTACACATGTTAACTTTACCAACAAGAAAATAGCAGAGCCGCTTCCTCTAGATATGTATGGTACAACCGTTCCGTGTGTGTTAAATGCAAAATACCTCGGCATGATTCTTGATGGTGGAAAGAGCATGTAAAAAAGAAAAAAGCTGAGCTTGATCTCAAATATAGAAAATACTATTGGCTTATAGGAAAAAATTCTAAGATGACCATAAATAATAAAATACTAATTTAAAATCAAATCCTAAAACCAGTGTGGCTGTATGGCATTCAGTTGTGAAGATGTGCCAGCGATAATAATAAACAATACAAATATTCGAAAACAAGAGGTTGCGAAATATAGTTAATGCACCGTGGTATATCCGTAATTGCGATCTTCATCGAGATCTCGGAATTTTATTGGATTGACTTTAGTCGATAGGTATTTAGGTTAAGATTTGTTAATAATAAAGAAAAATTAATGCTATCTCTAGTCTAGTCTAGTCTAGTCGATTAAAACTAGTCTTATTGACTAGTTTTAATCGACTTAGAAACCACAAAAAAATACTCAAAGGAATATGGAAACGAGCTCTACCCATCCCTTCAACAAGGAGGGCATATGTTTCGTCTCTTGATGTTTAAACTCTTTAGGGCGCCGACACAGTTGAAGGGATGGGTGGGGTTTGTCTCCAGTCTAGCAACCAATAAAAATGCTCATTAAGCGGAGACGCTTAATGTTGTGTATTCCCACTGAGATTGTGGAACCCATACATATATATGCTGACACTCAACTACTGTTATATATATATATATATATATATATATATATATATATATATATATATATATATATATATATATATATATATATATAGCACACAGAACACAGCACAGAACTGGCAAGAATTAAAACAAAAAAAATATTAAAACAGCCTTAAAGTTGGTCCCTTTACAAAAACGTAGAAAACATCCATGGTGGGATGAAGTTTGCGAGCAAGCAGTATTAAGCCGAAGTAAAGCAATCAAAGATTGGAACAGTCAAAAAATAGCAATAAATTATAACATATTTTTGGAAGTAAGATAAGAAACATCGAAGCTAATTAGACAAACTAAAAGAAAATATGAAAATAATCAACTTAATGAAATAGAAAAAGATTTCCAAAAAAATAACACCCGAAACTTTTACAAAACATTTAAAACTAAATTAACAGGGTCCGCATCAACCGCAGAGTCTATGCTTTCAAAAGGAAAAACGGACAATTAGCTCTAAATAACCAAGACAATTGCAAAGAACTTGCGAAATATTTTGAACAAATACTAAACTGTCCTGAGCCCTTAAACAAATTAGCAACACTAAACCCTAAACAAACAAACCCAGATTCATTACCACCGAATGAAGATGAAATAATTAGGCAAATCAAGCGGCTTAAAAATAACAAAGCTTCTGGTGAAGATGGATTCACTGCTGAACTTTTGAAATCCGCTGGTCCAGGTACAATCAAGGAAATAACCAAAATTTTACAAGAAGTTTGGCGAACCGAACGAATTCCGGAAGACTGGAAAGATGCTCTAATCCATCCACTACATAAGAAAGGAGATAGAACGGATGTAAACAACTATAGAGGAATATCTCTTCTCCCAGTTTGTTACAAGATTCTATCTCAATGTCTACTAGACGGAGCACAGGGACAGTTAGAACCTAACATTGGTGAATATCAAGCAGGTTTTCGATCGGGCAGATCCTGCCCTGAACAGATCCTGAATCTAAAGTTGATTCTAAGACATCAAAAACGGTACAATAAAAATCTCGTCTGTACATTTGTGAATTTCAAAAAAGCATATGATTCCATTGACCGCAAATCTTTATTCCGAATTTTGAAAGAACAAGGACTAGATCTGAAAAGGCTGGCAATTATTAAAGCAACGTTAACTAACACAAGGTCAAAAGTACAATTCATGGGTGACATCTCAGAGCCCTTCGAAATTAAAACTGGTGTGAGACAAGGGGATGGACTCTCGCCACTCTTATTTAACTGTGTTCTACAAAAAGTAATACACGAGTGGCGTAAAAAAAAGTCGGCATTCAATATTGACCAGCCCATTAAACTGGGGAGAACCAACATCAAAATTGATTGTCTGGCATTTGCTGATGATCTAGCAATTTTAGCTCAAGATGTATTAACGGCACAGAAACAGATTGAAATCCTAAAAGGAACAGCAGAAAAGGTAGGACTCCAAATTTCCTTTGAAAAAACACAATACATGACCTGCAACAGACTAAGAACACCATTTCTAAAAACAAAATATGGTAACATCAGACCAGTCTCTCAATTCAAATATTTGGGTGAAATAATCATGGAAAATGGGTTGGAAAAAGCGGCCAATAAGGGTAGATGTCAAAAAATGTAAACGGCATTGAGACTTACACAAAATATTTACAACAAAAAAAGCCTATCTAAAAACACAAAACTGAGACATTACAACACAGTTATTAAGCCAGAAAGTCTATATGCTGCAGAAACGCTCATTTTGAATAGAAAGAGGAACATCGAGGACATTGAAAAGAAGGAAAGAAAAATCCTAGGCCCCAAACAAATAAATAACACAACATACCGACTTCGAGAAAACCAAGAAATCAAACAATACACAGATATACATAGCGATATGAGAAAAAGAAGACTTAAGTTTTACGGACACATCAAACGGATGAATCCGAGTAGGCTAACTAGACAAATAGTCGAATTTTATGAAAATAGGAGTAGAGCTAAAGTAATAATAATTTAATGGATTGCTGCAATTAAATAGGACCTAAGATCAGCAAATATTACACAAAGTGAAATTCAGGATAGAGGCTGTTTCAGACACAAGGTTAACGTTTGGAAGGTTGGCCAGAGAGAAAAATGTAGGAAGACTGGAATACATATATATATATATATATATATATATATATATATATATATATATATATATATATATATATATATATATATATATATATATATATATAACAAATAACAAATAACAATTGTAATACTTTCTAGTTTTAAATATAGTGCAAATTTCGATATGAATATTTATTTACTTAGCAATAAGTATATAGGTTAAATATATATTGATTTAATTCTACATCCTGAATTCTCAGCAAGATCCTGCAGAACCTAGACCAGGGGTCCCCAACTTTTTCAATGTGTTGAGCCACTTTAATAATATTCAAATAGAGAGAGCTATCTAAACATGTTTAATGCAAAAATAGAAACACATTTTCGACGTACAAGATACCTAAATTGGTATACTAAGAGCTCGCAATTGACGGCTTGGCGATCCCTGACCTAGACCATCTGGTCCCAAAAGCTTATTTGTTTATTCCGTAAGAGGACGTAAATTTATGTGTACGACTTACTTATGTAAAAATCATGAATTGTTTTACCACTAATCTGGATCAGTGATTACTCAGTGTAAGATCCTTGATTTTGATAATGTTTTTTCATTGATTGATGTAGAATGTCTTGCTTAACGAGATTCATCTTCAACTGTTTCTGTACCATCACTAAAGTCCTTGCATCACTTGTAAACATTTTTTTGACATAGCTTCATCACCGTAACAATTTCTTAACATTTTTAGTACACCAACACGAGAAATTTCATGTTTTAGACAAAACGTAATGCAAATCCATTTTAAAAAAATCGAGGGCAAATATGTTTAATGATTACCAAAGACGCTATAATTTCAATTTTAATAACCGAAATGACATGAAATTTTTACCAGATTTTAAGCACAGCATTGTCAATTAAAAAAAAAACAAATGGTTCTATCGATATGTAAAGAGCACGAATTTGTGAAATAAGAATCCCATTATTTTTTTCTTAGTATATATAGGTTGATTTTTAGTGCGTCTGAACTTTAAAATCAAATAAAACAACAACCAAATCAGATGCCTTGAAACTGCTTATTTGATGTGAAATAACATTCGATAGCCTTGATATTTGAAAACAATTTCGGTCAAATGTCGCGGCTGTTTCTGAGAAAGCGCATTCTCACAATCGAATTTCCGACTACTTTTTTAAGTAATTGGGGTCTCAAATCCCCAATTGTCCGAGTTATGTTGGCTTTCAAGGCATCAATATTTGCTGAATTATCGGCATAGACCAAAGATTTAACATAACCCCAAAGAAAATAATCTAAGGGCGTTAAATCATATGACCTTTGTGGCCGAAACGCAGTTTTTTGTATTATTTTTATTTAAATATCAAGAAGCGTAAAATGCATTTGGATTTTGTAGATAATTCGGCGAATACATCACAAAATTCAAATTTACGAAGTGCTCTACGAAGTTTGACGCATAGAATATTGATTTTAGTAATACATTTCGACAATTTGCAAGCGTTGTTCTGATATTAAACGTTCCATAGTGATTTGCCAGATTATTGATACATAGATATATATACATGCGAGCAAACTCACAGTTCGTTTGACAGCAACCTCTATCGGAAGTTCGAACGCACCAAATAAATCACCCTTTATAATGATATAAAAAACTGTAAGGAATAACTGAACACAATGAAAAAGTTTTTGTGAAAATAATTTTTAACCAATATTGAGAACCTAGAGGAGAATATTAATCAAACTATACCCTGTATATTAATTCTCTTTGATTAGTTGATTATAAATAGATATTAACGGCGCATTATAATAATTAAACCTAAAGTACAATCCTCGATTTAGAGTTTATTGATTCCGGTTTATTACAATCCCCATAACAACTATTTCCCTTTTAAACTTTCAACAACTTGATAACCGCATCGACGTTTTTAGATGAACAGCCGTCAGTTCAGTTATCTCGCAGAATTTAATCCATTTTCAAATAAGCTTTGTCATTTTCATTCATATCGAATACGACGTCTCGCATTCGGATGGGTCCACTATTGTCGCTTTTATAGGACGTTCAACTTGCGTTGGAGCCCACGATTACTGTATTACTTTTCTTTTATTTGTGTTTGGCGAGGATATTTGAAGCTGGAAAGAATCCTGAAATCGATATGGACTTGTTAAAATGTTAGATGAGGTAAAATAGTACTACATAATAATTCTGTGTACATTATTGTAGGTGTCAAAAGACTATTGTAAGTGATGTTTTCGGCTCGACAGAATTGAAAAAGTTCGAGTTCGATTCCCTGTTATAAAGTCAAAAAATCGATTGAAAATGGAAAGTGAGACCTCGTGGAAACATCCTAAAAGCTGCCTGATCGTTCTGATCGTTCCAGGCCTGCAGTAATACGAGGATTGTTGTTAATGTCTCTGGTATTAGCAAACAATGGTATTACTAAGCTCCATTTGACATATGCTTCTTAAAGTTTGATATTATTGACTATATACGTACCCAGAACGTTTTGTCATACGGACGTATTACAATGTTGTTTAGTGACTTGAAAATTTCATCTCACTTTAGACGTGGATTATCTTAACAACAGTGTATCTATTAAATCACTGACATTTGGCGATGAAGTTCGTTCGTTCACAGACGAATTAAAAGAAGGTCGTTCAAAATCGGTTGTTGTGTCAGAAAACATCAATACTGTACGCGAACTGATAAAGCAATCGTCATGTGACATACCGTAAGATTGAGGCATCCCTGGGCATTAGTATGACAAACATACACAAGATTTCACATGAACATTTAGCCGTGAAGAAGATTTGTGTGCGTTGGATTCCGCATAATTTGACAATCGCTGAATAAAGGCTCGTGTCTCGCGTGCGTCAAATGCCGTGTATAACATCTACTCAGATGACGAATCTTGGATCTATACGTATTGAACCGCAAGTAACGCTAACAGCCGTCGACTGTATAGATCTTTCAAAATGAGCCAAATCCAACAAAAGTTTTTTTTTCCTTTATTTGGGTTTTTCGCCACAAACAATTTTGTTTTTTTGGTTTTTTTTTATTTGGTTTTTTGGTGGCGAAAAACCCAAATAAAGGGAAAACAATATATGAACACGCCACAATCATTCAGACATTATTCCAACAAAAGTTGTTCGCGCAAAATGTACTTGGAATCAAATGGTTGGCTACAGTGCCACTAGAAAATCATAGAACGGTCAATTCCGAATGGTACAACCATTTGTTTGCCAGAAGTCTTTAAAGAAATAAAAAAAAAGAACCAACGACGCAGGATCATTCTTCACCATCACAACGCGAGCTCTTACACATCGGGCCGACCAACTCAATATTTGACCGATCAAAATATCGAATTGAGGGTCATCCGCCGTGTAGTCCTGACTGCGCGCAATAATTTCTATTTGTTTCCGTCCATGAAGAATAAACTACATGGTCAACGATTTTCGACGCTAAAAGAAGCGGTTGATGCGTTCAAAATGCAATACATTCATTATTTTTATAATAAAGTTCTATGAAAATTACTTCAAACGTAAGCAAAAGTATATCGATTATCGCTGAGAATATTTTGAAAAACAATAAAACCATTTTCAATGATAAATATTTATTTTTATTAATTATTCCGGATACATAAATAGTAACTCTCGTATATACAACTTGAATATTCGAAACAATTCGCGTTCACGTCTATTGTCGATCAAAGGCTAATATGTTACACACAATTATTTATGAACTAGCACACATATTTATAAAATATTCATGGATTCACTACCAGGAATTCATATCCACAATTATCTCTATTATAAAGGATTATCAAATAAGAGCTATATATTTTTAATTTGGAACAAAAACAACACAGTATAAAATATCAACGTGATTTATTTTTAATTTTAAGTATTGGTTTATGACATTTTTATTTAAAAATAATTTCATGTAATGACTGTTCCTGGATTTAAAAAAAATCTATTCTGGAATCACTTTATACATCTGGAAGGTCATTGAGTATTTGTGGTTTTTTGGTGTAAACCAATGATTTTACATAACCGCAGAGAAAAGAATCTAATACAGTTACATCGCATGAGCGTGGTGTCCACGTAACATCGACATTTTTTGAGATTAAACGGTCATTGAACTTTTCTCTCGATAAATTGATTGTGTCACGAGACATGTATGGCATGTTGCACCATCTTATTGAAACCACATGTCACCTAAATCAAAATCATCCAATTCATGCCAGAAAAAATCAGTAATCATGTTTCTGTAACATTCCCCATTGACAGTAACTGCATTTCCATTTTCGTTTTCAAATAGTAAGGTCCAATTAAACCTCCAGACCATAAAGCACACACCAAATTGTTAATTTTTGTGAATGTAAAATTTTTGTGAATGTAAAAGTAAATGTCTCAAGAACAGCATGTGGGTTTTTTTTCACTACAAATGCGACAATTTTGATTATTTATAAAGCCATTTAACCAAAAATTAACTAATGGATCTAGCTAAAGTTGCTCGAAAGCCCAGTCTGCAAAATTTCTTCGTAACAAATGGTCATTTAGTTTGCGTTTTTAGTTTAATTGAATTTTATACGCCGTGAAACTTTTATGAAGAACATTCTATGTAGAGTCATCAGAAAGCTCAAGTTCTTAAGAACGAGGTGTAATTGATTGTTTTGGATTTTATTTCACGCTTTGGTTCACAGCATCGACAAGCGTTTACAAATTATCGGCCACTACAGGTAAGATTGTTTTCTGATTAAAGTAAAAAATCATGAATTGGGATAAATGACCTATTCCATAGGCTTTTTCAGGAGCTGGTAAGCGCAACCACTATGTTGAGAAAGCGGCAATTCAAAAGTTTCGCACTATTTTGTGTAATAAGAGTGGAAACGCTATATTATCTCCGATATCAAATAGTTCACCAGAAAAAAATATTAATAATTTAATATGTAATGATTCACTGTGTAATAGGTAATGATTCACTGTCTACAGCAAAAAGATTTTTTTAATTAAAACTAATGATTATTTGCAATTATTATTTCTGAATAATTTATACTTAACTTGTTTAACAGATATTATGAATTTTTTTCGTAAGAAATCCATTTGCTTCATTTACTTTTTATATACTTTCCCATTAAACTTGTTCTTACCTTAACTTTAATAATAATAATAAGAAGAAGAAAAAGAATTGAAATTTATCATACTGTTATATAGAATTATCAGAAGGCCTTCGACTCAATTCCACACTCTTGGCTAATTAAGATACTAACACTATACAAAGTCCGCTCAATTTTAATAAACAAACTTCAAGAATTGATAAAAGAGTGGCGTGGATTACCACTATACATTTATCGCAAAATGGGTACCACCAAGACTGAGTAAATCGGGGTGACAATGGCATATTTCAGGGGGACTCGCTGAGCCCTCTGTGATTTAGCCTGGCACAAAATCAAAATTATTATGGATTAATCAAACATTATGGATGTTGTGGATGATTTAATATTGTATGCATCATCGCCACCGAAATTGCCACAACTCATTCAGGTTGTAGAGAAATTTACAACTGATAATAACAAGCACTTTGGATCAGATAAATTCAGAACTATTAACATAAAGAGAGGATCTAACTTAGGGATGACAGGGTTTGTAAATATCTTGGAATACAACAGTACAAGAGAGTTAAGCATAAACTCATTAAGGAAACACTAATTAAAGAATTCACGTCCAGTCTTGAAAACATATGCAGGTCTGACCTAAACGTAGGAATGTAATACAAGCTATCAACACTTTTGCTATACCAGCCTTGACATATTCGTTTAGAATTATATCTTGGTCAAACACAGATATCAAAAGGCTACAACGAATAATTAGAACTACACTAACAAAATATAGGAAACACTATCCGCACAGTAGTAAAAAACAAATATCCAGTTGTAGAACATACGCCTCTGAATCTTAAACAAATAAAACGACAAAATGAGAAAACTCTGACAACTGGAACAATTTTACAAAAGTGTCAATTTTACAAAGTCATGAAGTCGACAAGAGTGCGTCAAACGCCTGGTTGACATGGGGAGACTGAGGGCTTTATATGTGCAATTCAGAATCAAATCGTGCACACTAAGAACTACCAAAAATATATCATTAAAGATGCTCAAGTATGAAATGACAAATGTAGAAAATGCCACGAAAACCTGCTACAATATACGCTCCTGCATTATGCCAACATATTGTAGGAGTATGTGGTAGACTCTCCCACACCAACTATCTTCTTGATCACAATCAGGTAACCAGTATAGTCCATCAAGAGCTTGCAAGTCGTAATAACCTTATAACAGAGTTGCCTATTAAAGACACCCCAGAGGCGGTACTAGATTCAGCCGATTTCAGGTTATATTATAACCGAACAATAATAACCGACAAAACCGTGCACTGTAATAGGCCAGATATCTTGCTGGACAAAAAGAAGAAAACAGCATTCCTAATCAACATAGCTGTTCCAAATACACATACACACACCACTCAAAAGACGGTTGAAGAAAAAGCACAAAAATATGCAGACCCCAAGCTAAAAATAAAGCGGATATAGGAGTTGAACCAGGTTCATATTGCGCCATTGATAATTTCAACAAGTTGCATTATACCAAAGAACTTAAAAAATAACATTACATTTCGGGGACCAGAAGAAAATTTATTTAGAATAATGCAGAGGGCGGTAATCCTTAATGCCACGCATCGTCCAAAAATTTTTGGAGGAATGAAGTGGCTGGAACGAAGTTTTGGCTACGGCCCGCACTTCATTTAAGATTCAGCTTAGACAGGAAAAAAAAATAAAAAGGGAAATAATAATAATAACTACCTTATTCTTTGAATCATCAATTTGTTTTTAAATTCTTGATTGTAGAAGGGATTTGGATGTTGACAAGTTGGACCATTTTCTCCATAAAAATGGAGTGAGCATATAAATATCATTAGTAACATTATCAATCGTTCGAAAACCTCTGTCACTTCGGCCACATTTTTTCACCCACAATTCGCATTTAGTTCAAGTATTTATTAATTATTATTATTATTTAATAATTACTGATTTTTTAAAAATTAAAATTCCCAATTTTTTATTTTTATAATTTATATTCAGGTACTTTATCACGTTTGTTTATGAAAAACAAGGTTAACACTTATGCATGCGCACGATATATTATTTCGATAAAAAGGCCTGTTCAGACAACTTTTTGAATTATTAATGTAATGTTTAGTTAGCTTCATCGTACATGATTTTTATACGCTTCGTTAAGTACGGCTGTCACAGTTGTACGGTTAAATAGTTTAGTTTTACAATTATATTGAATCATCTGCTGATGATGCTAGCATGATTAGCGAAACGCGCGTCGGGAAGTTAAATTAAGTAATTTGGTATTTGGTGGTAAATCTCTTCAAGTTTAATACTTGACATGTTTGAAGAAAACGAGATCTACGGTCCAACCATCTTCATGAGCGTGAATATGATTTCAATTTTTAGTCGGTAAATAAAACTGCCAATGCTGAGCCTCAAAAATCCCCAGTAAATGCTCTGACCACTACACAGTCGAAAAACGACGGTGTCCCGTGATATTGGTATGTGCGGAATTTCGCACGAAAATTTTGTTTTGCTCGCTACATAACCGTATTTAAAGCCTTTTCAAATCAGAATTTCTAAAACGAGAACTGAATAGGAGAGATGTGTGGTTTCAACAAGATGCTCATACGGTCAAAGGTTTCATGAATGAATGTTGTTCGAGCTGTATTCCCTAATCGAGAAAGTTCTCACTTTGGCGATGTCCCCAGACCTTTGTGTCACCAGACCTTTCCATGTCTGATTGTTATCTTTGCATCTCAAACGCATATTCGAGAAAATAGCCATCACTTTAATTATCTTTTTTCTGTACTGAAGCATTGAAAAATCTACGTTACACTGATTATTTATGTTTACTTGAATATTTTTTTACAAAAAAAAAATTAGTTTTGGAGTTATGACATATTATATTTACATATATATTTACATTAATTTCCCATGTAAATATATATCTTAGAATCTGCAGGAATCATTTATACGTATTAATTAATTTATTGCCTACTTTATGTTCTTACTTAAATTGTAAAGATCACAAAAAAACGTATATAAATCCATTTTTATCTTAAACTTCTATAATTTTTTTTGTTACTGATTTATTATAAAGGTAACCTTTTTGGTTAATCAATATACTTTGAATTAATCATTTTAAATAAGTTATAAAATAGGTAAGGTTATTTCTCCAATTACTGTGTTAAATTTGTTTTATGGTAATTATTCAAGACTGTATTTATGACAATCATATTTTATTACTAATGATCATCAAACAAAGAAAATGAAAATAGTTACCATATTAAATATTAGTACATTGTACACATTTCTCTGTTTGTTTAACAATTTCTCAACATATACATGTAACCAAAAAGTTCAATATGAAATATAAGCAAGTATTAATTTATATCGTGAATAGTTTCAAGGGAAGCAGGAGAAATTTTCGACTTTAATAAAAGTTTGAAATAAGGTAATTCCCTCTTCATAACCTTATTCAGTTTAGTGAAAAAAATATAGAAAAAACTAGCGTCAAAAGAGAAGATTTTAAGTTTATTGAAAGAAAATTTCTTTATCAATGTTTGCAGACTATTTGGTCATAATAACAATGACATCACAAGAACTTGAAAAATTAACACAAGAGCTAATTAATGAATCAAAAAAATTTGGCCTAAAAATATCATAGATGAAAATAAACACACGACATTAGGAGGTAACAAATAGATAATAAGCAGCATTATAATTAGACTAGCATAAAAACAGTAAACTTTTGAAATAGTGTAATAATTTATATATTTCGGAATAGAAATTAATAAAAAAAACGACTCAGAAATAGAAAGAAAACTATTAAAAGTATTTATATATTCTGGGATTATAAGATCTTACTCGGAAATAAAAATATCTCACGAAAAGAACCGACAAGAATATTTAGCTCAAATATAAAACCGATAACATGAAGATAGAGTGAACATTCTGATACATTTCCGATAGATGGTGATACTATCGCAAAAATGATCACATATTTGATAAGCAGCTTCTTTTTTAGTAACGCTCCATGAATTTCAAGCCGATATAACATTTAGATTTGCTTTGACAGTCTTCGAAAATTTCTTATATTTTGTATCACAGAAAAAAGCGAATTTCGTGTGTTGATTAAAGACCACTTTTTGCGTAGAAAAACCATGACGTAAACCGAAGAAAAATTGACGAAGTATAATGGGGATTCTGTTCCTTTACGTTCCATGGGTCATAAAAAATGTACTGAGTTTCGAGGATGCCGAACCAGATCGATTAAAGTCTCGAACGCCCTGTTGTGGTCACTATTTAGGAAATAGTCAACAAAATCGATGATTTCGAGTTGATCGATCGTAGAGTACAGGTTAGAAGGATTTTTGAGATGATAAATATCTCACTTTTTAAACATGAGAGTGCTTAGCGATCGATATCAGCGACTCGATTGATCATTTCGCAACGGTGTTTAGACATGTATTTACGCAATCTTAAGGAGTTTTTGCGGCGACTCGTGGAACCTGGATTTATCACTATACACCAGAAATGAAGGAACAATGAAGATGTTTCCGTCAGTCGGAAACATCATGCAAAGTTCAATACTGTATTATAAATCAAATGCCACGAAAAACACACTCATTTGGCGAAGAAATAAGACCTGTTTCACTACGACAATATACCCGGCCGCTGCAACAGCCAAACTGGTTAATTTGCGCTACGAATTGATACCACATACACTCTATTCTCCGAACTTGACCCCCTTCAACTTCTTCGCTTTCCAAATATAAACACTGGGACAAAATTCAGATCAAATAAAGAGATCATCGCCCAAACAGAAGACTATCTGGATAGTTGTACATTTTGAAAACCTTAAAAAGTTGGAATCGCTGGACGAAATGTAACGAGCTAAAAAAAGACTAGATCGGAAAATAAATTAACTTTCGATCAAAAAAAAATTATTTAATTTAAAATTAACTTTTCATTCTAACCTCATACTTTACGCCTGTAAATTATTGCCGTTGAGGCAATAAGACACCCAGAAATTACTAATACTTGAGAGAAGAATTTTAAGGAAAATTTACGATGTAGTAAAGATGGGGAGAACGGAGGAACAGGAAAAACGCAAAACTTAACTCCTACAATATAAAATATACACCTTACAATACAATACAATTTTTTTTTATTAATTCGTGAAAAATAAAAACATATATATTCTGCTTTATGACTTTTTAAACTCCATTCATATGAAGAAATGATGATACTAATTATATGTAGGCGAAAACAATAGAAACCATTTTGTACAGAAACAGTTCACCAGCTTGTACTAAAAGAATAATATTAAATATTCAACCCAAAATAGCAAAGAAAGTCATAATCCATATTTTTAGATTATACGATCCATCAGTACTACTTTACCACATAAGCAAAGAAAATTGATCCGTGTATCAACACTGGTTTCTGGCCTTTAGCCTTCACCGGTTGGGCTCAAGCTGAACGCTTGTAGAGCGGATGAAGAACCGAGCAAGAACGATCAAACTATTACGGACGCTCATCGCAGGCTAGCTTGAGCTGCATGTGATTGCAGCCAGCATTCGACATAGCCGATTATGGTTATGACTTTGGTCATTCCTTCCTCCACTCTCCAAGCGTTCAGCTTGACCTCAATTGATGATCAGGCCAAATCCAATCCTGAAGATGGGGTTTTGAAGGCCGTTTGGTGAGGTTTTGGATGTCAATCAAGAAATGGCAAAGCACCCTCGTAGACCACGGGAGAGTTTTCTTTGTTTTTTAATACTCTTCTCCACCAGCCCTCTATCCAACGTTTTATGTATACCTTGTACTTATCCAAGGCTAGATGGGTCCCAAACGGTGCAGCGGCAGTCTGATTGTCACGGACATAGGATTTAGTGTAGGATGGCTTTATCTGCATGTGATTGCAGCCATGTGTGTGTGTGTGTGTGTGTGTGTGTGTGTGTGTGTGTGTGTGTGTAATGATAGTCTCTCCTTTCTCCTCTTGATCATATAAGTAAGTTAAAACTTTACTGATCGTATCAGTTAGATTGTTCTAAAACTAAGACGGTTTTTTTTTTAATTTTTAACTTCGCAATATTATCTTTAGTTAATCTTAACTTTTAACTTGTAACCATCATAATAAAAAAATCAGAAAGAAGTTCCAGTTTGAATAAAATTCTATAGTTCTGGAGGGCTCGCGGAAGACAGTTTAATATCATCACAGTTGACGAAGTACTTTTCTTGTGAGAAGTTATTCATAATTTCTGGTAGAAATACTAGACGGAGCGCCACAAATTGGGTAGATATGGCAGAGTTCCGCCCCCCAATTCGTTCAACCTCAGCTTAATTTGCACGATATATGACAGCATTATCTTGATGAAGAATTGATCCAAATCTATTGACTATACTGAGCACAAGCTTTTAATTTTTTCATGGTTTAATTCAGATCTGTCGATTTTCTCAGCATATTAATGTTGGCAGACCATAACAATTTTGTCTATATTCAGAAAGGTAAGAATGAATTGAGCCAAATGTAGACCATACTTTCCCAATGATATTCTTTTAGAGCAATTCTGGATTTAAAAAGTTTCGAAAGGCTTGGTCGTGATTCAATTACTGTACAGATTGTCTGTAATTATCGTACAGAGTTATTTTTTCCATTTTTTTCGAAATCCGAAGCAGATCACGTAATGGCATTTTTTGACATTCTATCAACTCATGAATAATCGACTTTTTTAATACCTTTGATTGAAAGTATTGGGGTATATTTCTATTTGTCATTATATAGTATAACACCGAAGGAGGCATGCTAATTTTAATCAGGAGGTATGCTAATAATAATAATTACTTTTTAGGTCTTGACTTGTTGAGTGTAATCATTTTGCCTAGATATGTGTCTTCATCTACTTGCTCTAAAATATTTTATACTAGTTCTATATTTATTTTATCTTCATTGTTTGCCATTATTTTAACTGTCCTATATTTGCCAGTAAACTTAATTTCTTAATGGCATCATTTAGGTCTTTTAGCATAGAATCTAGTTGTTTTTCTTTGTGGAAAATATTATGACGTCAATCAAATTATTATCGATGAATACAAAAATAAATATATATTCAACAATAATTTGACATATAGTATTATACGGTCAGAAACGTGGGCTCTGACATTGAAAAACAAACTATAATTCCTAGTACGAAGAACTATTAACAATGTTTAATAATCCAGGTATAGTGAAAGAAATCTAGAACAAACCACTGAGTTGTTCAACGAAAGGATGAATAGAATGGTTAATATTGCGAAAAAGCAGAGAGCGATCACACCTAAAGGGAAGACCAAGAAAACGAGGAGGGGATGAAAAAAGAATCTGCAAGAGATAGAAATAACAGATTGGAAAAAAAAGCGAGAGACAGAAAGGCGTGGGCAATGATAAGGGAAAAGACAAAAGCGCAATGAAACAAAAAACGCTACTTATCTATAACTAGACTATCGAGGTTATGGATACTGATGGTCCATAAATCTCTTAATCCATAAATCCATAAATTCTTAACATTATTTGATTTTTTTGTAAAATCAATTAAATAATTTTCTGAATGACCTACCTATAAATGAACGCCAGGAGATATGGCAGGAACAGCACGGCGAAACATGCCATAGTACTTTGGAATTCAGATAATATCTGGAAAATATTTTTAATGGAAAAGTAACACACCGATTTTCTTAGATTTTTTGGCCAGCTAGGTTACCGTATTTAAATCCCTTGGATTCTTTTTTCTGGGGTTTCTTAAAACAGAAAGTATACCAACAACGACCGTTTACAAATGTCGGACATTTGGAGTGGATTATCAAATTAAAGATTCAATATTTAACTTTTCATTTGATTAGGAGCGTATTAAAAAATTTTCTATTAGAACGGAAACCTGTATGGAAAAAGAAGCTGGATATGTTGAAGTATTAGTGGAGAGAGTGAATAGCTAATATTATTTTTTTAATCCATGTTATATTCATAACACATATTAGTAAAATAAGTTATTTTGTTATGTGTCAAATATTTAACTGCGTCATCAAAATGCTATAACACAGAAGTTAAGAAACGAAAAAGTTATCGCATTTATAATGTATGAGATTATAATAAAGACAGAAATGTCTATAAGTAAGATGTGCAAAATTAAATGTAATTTTTATTACGTAAAAGTTTTTTATAATATGTAATATCAATTTTTATTTTTCGAATTTTTGCTGCACATCCTAAAACAATAACTAGGAAAATTTCAAGAGAATTTAAAGTATCCCACCCTACCATTAACCGGCATGTGTGATACATAAGAATGGTGACAAAGTTTAAACAGTGAATAACTAAGTACCTCAATAAGTATCTAAATACCTTGATTATCATCGGTCGTTATACCATTTTAAACTTTAGAGATCTTTTCCTTTTTCCTTACCTTTAATTAATTCCTATGTTCTTATCTGCATTATGATTTCTTGGCAAATATTGAATAACACGGAATTGTGTTCTATTTTTATCTGCACTATGATTTCTTGACAAATATTGAATAGCACGGAAACACCACCCCCTTCTTAGAATTCCTTATGAACGAAGATTATTTGTATTATTTGTAAGATATAATAATATATGTGCGACGCATTTCGTTAGTATGTTGAGGGAAAAAAGAAGAGAAAAAATAAAAAGAATTTATGGTAATTTAAAAGGAGTTGCGACTTACAATGACGCTTACTCAACCGATGAGCGGGTGCTAGCTAGAGCACACTGTCAAGCGTGCCTATAAATGATGTCCCCCTTAGGGGTGGGTTATAAGTGCCACTGGCCTTGCCACAGAATACGCTAGAAAATCCCCATGGGATGAAGATTCACCCCATGGGGTGAACTCTTAGATTCACCCCATGGGGTGAATCTAAGACTGACATCTCAGACTTATTCTATTGTTGTTGTAAATACAAGCTTATCGTACTTATTGGTTACGAAGAAAGTTTAATGCACCCAGTTATGTAATCGAAATACCAATGAATAATCAAATTTCATATTTCAGCAAGATCAACAAATCAAACAATGTAGTTTCAAAAGAGTTTGAGATAATAATGCTCAACTGACCAGTAAGATCAGATTTATCGCTGATAGCACATGTATGAGATGCAATGATGGAATTTTTGTATTAATGCCATGAGTATCAGCAACTTTAAAGCAGCTCAAAATATATCTGCAATACGCCTGGAATAGTTTTCCAAAAGAAGATGTAAATCATCTAATTCGATTCATGCATCGCATTGCTCTTCTTCTTCTTTCTGTGGTTCCACCGACCATTGAGCCTTGACCCCCTCCAACCTTCGCCTCCAACCAGATCGATATATTGAATCAATCCAATTTAATGCTGTGTACAAGGCGTGCAAAGCAATAAGACTGATGTCGTAGTGTTCGATATAACAACTCCGATAGCTTTTCCTTTGGATAGATGGCAATGACCAATACCTGATGCGTCTTCGATTTGCAGAATATTTTAATGTTTTCTGAAGACGAGTGGCAACAATTTCAAGCAACGGGGCATTATCAAGTTTTGTTTCGGAGTTCGGCACAGTTCGACTAAAACTTTTACAAAACTCAATAAGCCTATAGAAACTGCGTTTTATCAAGTGCCTAGGTTTTCAGGCGGTTTAAAGCATTCTGAGAAGGCTGAGACTCGATTGAGGTTGAATCACACAGCTCAAGGCCTTCAACTGCAAGAACTGATAAAAATGTCTGCAGAACCCAAGATCTTGTGCATTCTAACCATTAATTGAAGGTTAGAAAGATCGCAGGAGACCTTTCACACATTTGAATTTGATTTTCACAACAATTCATCTGACTTTAACCTATGAATTCGGCGAAAAAATGACCTTAATTTTTTAGAACATGTAATTACCGGTGACTAGTCTTGAATTTTTAATTACGAACAGGAACGGCAGAACAGCCAGAAATGACACACTCCAACCTCACAACAGCCAAAAAAATAGAATGAGCAAATCAAAAATCAAAAGCATGTTGATTTACATTTTTGATCTCAAGGGGATCATCCATAAGGAATTTGTTCCTCACTTCTACACGGTAAAACAGCAGAGGTTTATTGAGAGGGTCTTAAAAGATTTCCAGAGATGGGTCATTCATGTGACACTGAACATCAAGAACACCCGAGAACAGCATCACGACAATGCGTTTTGCCACACAGCGATTCAATTAACGAGTTTTTGATAAGAAAAAATCCCGACTGTGGCTCCTCGAAAACCCACAAAGGCACAATTTTGGTATATTTGAAAACATTGAAAAGGTTCGTAACCGATCAGCTGAATGTGATTCTAGTATCTGAGTCGCTACGAAGAGTGGAAAAACTATCTTGAACGCTATGTGGCCTCCTAAGGTAGAGAAAGATAACTTAAAACGGTTAGCCTGCCTAAAGCGAGTAAGCACTTTTACACAATTGCACCAAACATTAGGGATAAGCCGCGATTGAACGAAAGTTCATTAGTTTCGATCAGTCCGCTCGGACGCCAAGGTCGCATATTTGTTTAGCTACATGCAACAAAAGATTTTCAGTAGTTTTATTAAAAAAAATCAAGGTAAGTTTTCTTATTAGAGACAAATATTTATAAATGTTCTATTGTTAGTATTACCGTATAATTTTAATACTAATTAACTTTGAAATAAGATAAAAAGCCGACATATTTGTTTTACTTTGATTTTGAGATTATTATTACTTAACAAAATAATGTGCTCGAGAACAAAGCAGATACCAGTCCACTTTGCCCAGATACATTTATATTAAAGACTGTGAGATTTTCTCAGATGTTGAATAAGTATAAGCGGAAAACGAAACAGGCGTTGTGGAGTGAGAACACTATGAAACTGGCGAGGAACGAAGGTAAGAAAACCTCGGTTTCCGCTGCAGTGAAGAAGAATGGCATTACGTTGTCCAGTTTGTAAAGATAATGAAAAAAGGGAAGTTTAATGATGTTTAATGATGCCCAGAGGATGTTTAATGATGCCCAAGAAAGCGAATTGCTGAAATATGTCTTCCATGTCGTTTATTTTTTCTATGGTCTGACTTACATAGAATTTTTAGAACTTGCATGCCAATATGCAGAAAAGAATATCATTACACACCCTTTTAAAGGTGGTCGTGCAGGGAATGACTGGTATTTCGGATTTATGAGGAATTGACTATTAGACGGTCAGAACCAACTTTTTAATAAGCTACAAGCAGGCAGATCTTATAATTTATTAGAAAAATATGCTATTGACGCAACCCGAGATTTATAACATCGATGAAACAGGCATTCAGAATACAAGTTAAAAACCTCCAAAAATTTTGATGAGAACCAGGAAAAATAAGTTGGCGTATTTTTGAATGTTGAAAAAGGAAAGCTCACGACCTTTATCCACTGCTGTAATGCGGCTGGATCTTTCATACCTCCAATTCTCATTTTTGGAAGAAAAAGAATGGTTGGTAGATTATTGGATGGAGCTCCTCCTGGCGCCAGTGCCACTTGTACGGACAACGGTTGGATCAACCGACCTAGGTTTTTAGAATGGCTTCGCCACTTTGTTCATATTACCGGTCCAACTTCGGAGGGAAAAGTTATTTTGATAATGGATAATCATGAATCCCATAAATATCTTGGGGCATTAAAATACCCCTCAAATTAACGTGATTTTCATTTCGCTTCCTCCTCATACAACACATTGCGTGCAACCTCTAGAACGGTGTCTATATGGGCCTCTAAAAAAATATTTTGAACAGGCAGTTTTAGTGTTTCAAAGGATCCATATAGGATGAATCATTTCCCAATATGAGGTCCCAAGACTCTTCGGTGAAGCATATATGAGAGCAGCAAGTACACAGAATGTTATTAGCGAATTCATATCTACTGGAATATGGCCTACCAATCGCCATATAGTCGATGAGTCAGACTCTTTGCCATCGACTTTAACAGATCGGCCTGAACCACCCACATCAGAGGACATCGAAACTGTAGAATAACAGAAACTTCCTCTCATATTCGTCTCTCTAATGACTTTGACCGCACCGTTTCTCAATGTTTGTTAGAAATTATAAACTGCAATACTCAAAATAATGGATTCTAATCTGCAACAATTCCTCGAACAGAAAATTCTTCTGACCTCACCTTTTCTCCATTTATGATAGAAAATGACCTGATGCCTGCAGATAGTTAATTAGCACGTAATGATTCTGCGTTAAACACTATAGAAGATGTAGATGTAGCAGCATTTAATCCACTTTAGGCAAAGCAATCTCGACTAAAGTACACAGAATTTCATGTCCTACGGTAGCGGATTTTATTACCCTTAAACCAGTTTCTGTTGCATTGACACCTGTGATACAAGTAAAACCTATAGATATTAGACCGACACCTAAATTGAGCCCAAATAAAACAAATCGCAAACGCAAAATTCAAAGAGCAAAAGTATGAACCAACTCGCCAATAAAAGAATAACAAAGGGGGAAGGAAGAAAAATGAAACCTGTTGAAACCAAATCTGATGAAAAGAAAAGGAATATGAAAGACCGTACTGCAAGCAAGAAGTTGGAGACTGCTGAAAGGAAAATAAGAATTAAACATGTTCCTTCCACAAATGGAAGCAGAACAAAAAAAATAGTAATAAAAAAGCACAAAAAGAAACTAACAAACAGTATGTTTGAATTATTTGTGGTGATTTTTATATAGAATACCCTGAAGAAGACTGAGTCGAATGTGGAGACTGCAGAGGATGGGCTCACGAAGCTTGTACTGGTTATTCTGGTGTAGGTTCATATTTTTGCGATTTGTGCCATGGATAAAGCTTTTTTTTTAATTATCTGATAATCATATATATATATATATATATATATATATATATATATATATATATATATATATATATATATATATATATATATATATATATGATCGATCTCAACAGTAATCAACTATTGTTTGATTAAATAAGTCTGAAGTTAATTACTTAATTTTGTAGGAGTACTGTTAATAACAAAAACTATGTATAACACTAGGACTGCATACTGTGATTCCCGCCCATACTTGATACAAAATATTAATAAATGTTGTTTTATGTGCAAGTTCGACAAATATCCTATCAAATGTTGTAAAACAGAATATTTGATATATGTAGAATATTTGACTAAAATTCTTGTTTTTTGAACCCTCAACTTTAGCTTATCCGCTTTAGGCCACGCTCCCCTAAGAACTTTGAAGGAAATTGCATTGTTACATAGTGTTATAATACCCATGGTCTTATTCCTTATTAATTTTTATATCAAATGTGTGTGCAATTTCTTGATTTCTTTATCATTACATAATACCGTCTTGTTGTATACAAAAACTATAAAATTAATACATTAGAATATATATTTTTAACAACGTTAATTTTTTTATTCTCTGGTATATTAAAAAAATACCGCAGCGCCATTTTCGGAGAAAAGTTATACAAATTCTACACTATTTAATATACGATTAATTATTTACTACAAACTATATAGTTTCTTAAATGTCAAAACCAAAAATGATACAGTTATTACATCCGTACTAAATTAAGCGTCAAAAATATTAGTAGTCAAAAGGTGTTAAAAATGTTATAACATCCTATCAAACAAAATGAAAACAATGGAAATTTAACTAAATTGACATTGATGCTCGTTAACAAACGGAAACAGTGAAAATAATTTGGCATCGAAACAATTTCTACCCTGCGTTAAAACAGGAATTACAAATATCTGACCCCTAATATCGCAGAAACCGACTCCCAACCCATATTTCGAGACTGATCGATGCACCACCACGCTGTTTCTCCATATAACGGCAGGAGAGCGGTCCAACACATGTCGCAATTTAATTGAAATATACGTCCATCTCAATGGCAGTTGCAACAGAGATGGATTGCAATGGCCAGGTGGCCCATTTTACCTGACCTAGAAAGGGGAGTTGTAACAAAACAGAACATTGCTTCTGCATCTGGTCTGGTAATATCATCTATAATTAACAGTAATGTTATTTATTTTAGTGTTATTTTTACAAACGATTTCACCTTTCTAGATAAACTACTTGATTTGTAAATAAGTGCACAGAAGGAAGAAACATTTCAGCGAATTACTAAACACCTAGGTCGGATATGATTACAATGAATTCAAAGAAGATACAGAAGAGGAAATAAAAGATAACACATCCACATCGACATTAGAAAAAAATTACGGAAGTCATAAAGACAATGAAGAATAACAAGGTTCCGGAAGAAGATCAGATTACGAGAAAAACTCTGGCAATACAAAAGGAAATGTATCAACTAATAAGGGATGCGTGGAAATAAGAAAAATACTAAACGACTGAACGTAAAAACTACAGAGGAATATGGCTATAATGTGACTTAAAAGCTCTTCAGCAAATTACTAAAAAAAAATAGAAAGGCGGCTAAATATACAGATTGAAAAAGAAGTTGGGCAATATCAGGGAGGATTCAGATGACGACCATCAACGGTCAATCAAATCTCTGTACTCAGACAAATACTAGAGAATTGCAATGAATAGAATACCGACTTACCCTAACTATTCCATCGTTCCTCAACCTTTTTAGTGTCGCGATCCACTGAACAGTTAAGTAAAGTTAAGTAAAAAACGTTGCGACCCCATCACTACAATATGTTTATTTGACGTTTATCACAGTTTTACATCGGCCGGTTAACACGGCGACGATTGATCTTATCGATCGAATTTTGTTGGTGTCGTGATTTATGACGAATAGTTTTTATTTTTAAATGGTTTATAAACTCGAGCGTGTTCACACGGTTACAAATCGTGAAAAAAACGAATCATCGATTACGATTATACTTATACCAAAATTTCGCACACAGCCACAAATACCGAACTACAAGATTTGTGTAACCCCTTGTTCTTATATTACTTTTACCAGTTCGAACCTGTGCCCGTCACTTGCACTCACTTGTGAAATAACCATACCACGACACCCGCCCATCCATGCAGGACGGATCATTCGTCCCGAGATGGCTTAGGCAGGTTCGTACAAGCTATGAGCTTTGGTAATAAAAACAAAGGAACAAGACGTAGAGTTTCATTGTTAATTACATTTTTTTACCAAAAAAGTACTACGATTTCTTCTCTCACTCAGTGTTAAACAAATTAATAACAGCATGGTAATAAACTAAATTAACAGTATTATACAAAATGAACAAATTTGTGACAAAACGAAATGCACCGTCTACATCTGGTGAAACAGTAAAAAAAAAGACCAGATTGTACTATGAAACATATTTAAAATATGAATTCATTCTCTTGGCCGACAAAATGCAATATTTTGTTCGTTATCAAGTTCTGTCCGCGAAAAACCTGAGGCCTTCAAAATCAAGCCGGCATCTAGAAACAAAACACCCGTCTTTACAAAATAAATCATTATAATTTTTCGATCGTAAACATTCGTAAATCGTTCACTCCTCTTCAAAAATTATCAAATTGCTATCAATTCTTCTATCAAACCTTTGATGTGAAACACTAAACTCGAAGAGATTTACCACTAAACACCAAATCACTGTTAATCTGATGGAGATTAAATCATCTCCTAATGATGCTAACATAGTTAGCGAAACGTGCGTCGAGAAGTTCAGAGAAAGGGATTTGGTATTTAGTAGTGAATTGCTATCAACAAGAGATGCTTGTTGGCTTTTGATAGCGACTGAAGGATGGAAAATTTTATGTGGAGCACATGAAAAATATTGAATAAGATGGTGTTCTTAAAAGCTCCCATGGGGTCTCTGTTGTACAAAAATTTACCAAATTTCTAAAACTTGCTCTATAAATGCTGTGTTACAGCAGATTGTCATTCAATTCTCGAGTTGTGTTTTCTAAGAATGCCGTGTTAAACAGAGTTTTCTTTAATTAATGTCGGTTGCGATTCAATTTAAAGGTTATTTTTTACATAGACCTAAAGAAATTTAAAATATTACAAGACTCTACAACTAAACCGCAATAGAAATAAAGTTACCTGGTTATTGCAACATACTTCCACTGAAACTGTCATTGACATGCACGTATAATTCAATTTAACTGCAACATATGTTGGACCACTTTCCCACCGTCAGAGCGTGATGGTGCATCAATTAGTCTAGAAATACAGGTTGGAAGTAGAATTTTTGCAATATTTTCGGTCATATATTTGTAATTCCTATTGCAATGCGGACTGTACATTTTTTCAATGACTACTAATTTTTATTATTTCAGTTTGCGTACGTGAATTAAAGCAATATTGGCAACATTTTTATGGTTTCTGTTAATTTATCATAAACCATACAATTATATTTTATATATTACATTTGCAACATTGTATTTTCGGTTTTGAAGAAGGCACCGCATGCCGAAACATTGCCATACTATTTTCGTGCATAAATTTTCGAAATTTAGATTTAAGCATTAGTTCTTTATTTATCAATTACATTTTGTTAATATTGAAATTTTAGTTTATATATTTATATATGGATATATATCAAGAGAATCTTGTTGATTTACTCCGAGGCCTCAATCTGCCTAGTCCCCAGAGTTCACAACTAAAAAGGAACGTGATCTCTGCATTAACCCGTTTGGATATGATGTTTGTTGTACTAGAGTTGTGGAGAGATCCGATTTTCAATTAGTAATGTATATATATATATATATATATATATATATATATATATATATATATATATATATATATATATATATATATATGTCCAAAAGTTTACAAATAGCATATATACGCCTATTGTAAAAATTGTGATGGATATTTATTTTAGACCGTTTTTAAATGAAAATAAAAAGGCATTGTTCTGCTGAAAAAATAGGTTTTTCGATTTTTACCCAATTCGTTGATACTGATATTTATACATTATTTCAGTTATTTTTAATTTTCAATCAATCCATTTAAAAATGCTTATAAACATGATATCTCATTTTAACAGATCAAGAGTAATTGCTTTGTTACAACAGGGCTTTAATCAAAGTGATAGCGGAAATTGTAGGTGTTTTCCAAAGTACTGTATTGAATATTCTTAATAAAATCCAAGAGAGAAATGACGTAAAAGATCGCTCCAGAAGTGATAGAGCACGATGTAGAACAGCTGCACAAAACCGGCAGATATCAATGATAGCTCGAAGAAATCGTCTGGAATCTACAAGTGGAATATCAAGGGAGCTTGTTAGGCTTGAAGGGGTAAATGTTTTACGACAAACTATAACACACAGACTGAAAGCGCTAAATTTACATTGCAGAAACCTTTAAATGTTCCCAAACTAACTCTTCAACAAAAAAATGTCAGATTGCAATGGGTTCGAGAAATGGTGGATTATAATCCTAACTGGAATAACGTGATATTATCCGATTAGACGAGAATTGGCTTGGTTTCTGATTCACGAACAGCATTAGTTTGAAGAGCTCCAGGACGACAAGCCCGACTAGAAACAGCTCAACCACGTATCCCATTTGAAGGTGGGAGCGTGATGTTTTGGAGTGGTATTTAAATCCTGGTGTGCGTCTGTTTCGAAGCGCAATAGGCGACTGATTTGTGTTCATGGATGACAACGCACCTCCTCATCGAGCAGCATCAGTACACAAATTTCTTGAATGTGCGGGAATAATCAACTTAGTGTGGCCAGAAAATTCCCCTGACATGAATGTTATTGAACATGCTTGGAACATTCTGAAAACACGTATCAAGAAACGAAACAATCTTTCTCTTACCGTGCGAGAACTAAAATATGCTGGTCGGGAAGAATGGGAGAGAATTCCACAAGCACAAATTGATCATTTAATGGAGAGCATGCCAAATCGCCTACATACATGCATACAGGCCAATGGAGGAACAACTGCTTATTAGTTTTATTGAAAGTTGTTCTTTTTATTTTTAAATTACTTTTGAAGACAATTGGTACATTATAATTTTTTGACTCCAATGTAATAAATCAATTTTATACACATTGGTCATTTGGTGTCGAATTTTATTTGGTACCAGTGAGAGTTGCAATAAAATGATGATTACGTAAACGAGTAAAAGAACAACTTAAGATCAAAAAGAAAGTAAAATATTTGAATATTCCAAACTTTTGGACATATGTGTATTTATTATTTATTTAAATGAAATTTGGAAAATCATGTTTTTCATCGTTCATAAAATCTTGTATTCTAACCAATAACGTTGCCGAGTTAAAAATTTGTTTCCTTAACAATGATATAAATTTCAAAATTAACCTAGCATTTTAAGGTCTTTCAGTAATTATTGTTCTTAAGATTCAATTTTAATTCTTCTATGGAACCTTCGGTATAAAAATACTTAATGGTAAAACTCCAAAATATTTACTAAACACCAAATTCATATTATTATTACAATATCATATTACAAATTATTATTAGCATCATCAGGAGATGATTCAACCTAATTATAAAACTAAACTATGTGCTATTTGTATGACAACCGTACCTAATGAAGCGTGTAAAAATGATGAACTATGAATTTAACTAAGCATTATATTAATAATTAGAAAAGGCTCATGGTCTTACATTTTTTCTATTTGAACGCTTTCGTACGCATCCAAAGCGTCATTATTATTTACACTTTCGACAAGTATTAATTTTATATGAAATATCATTCAATGACATTAATTTTTTAAAACAATTTCGGACAAATGTCCTCCTCGGCTACTTCTGACAAAGCGCATTCGGTCAATCCAATTTCTGACCACTTTTTCAAACAATTGAGGTATTATGTCCACAATTGTTCGAGTTACCTTCCGAGTTGGCGTCCAAGGCGTCAGTAGCTACTGGTTTAACCACAAAGAAAATAATCATATGACCTTGGTGGCTAATTAACAGGTCCGTTCCGCGAAATAATTTTTTTTCAATAAATTCTTCTCAATAAATCGATTGTTACGTTGGTTGTTTGACATTTGGAGCTGTCCTGTTGCAACCACATCTCCTCTAGACCAATGCAATTCAAATTCAGAATGAAATAATCCACGTAGTCGAATAACAAACCCCAACTTTCTACGAACGGCAATGAATTAATAAATTGAATCTTCATCAACACAGCGATATTTTCTTCGGAACGTACAGTTGTTTGTCTTGTTTTTGTATTAATATCGAGCAACGTGAAATGCGTTCGGAATTCCGCCGATAATTCGTTGAATACATCAAGATCAAGTTCACGAAGTGCTCTATAAGTTTGACGCACAGAACACTGACTTTTATAATAAATTTCGACAATTCGTAAGCATTGTTCTGGTGTTAAACGTTCCATGATTATTTGTCAGACTATTGAGACACACAGACTTGCTCGCAAATTGACTAAAGAACGAAATTCAACAAAATTACTTCTTCACGGTATCAGAGCAAATTAACAAACATCATTATTGGATTAGGTATGTAAACAAATACATTCAGTATTGGGTATTGTTATATCAAAGAACGATATCAATTCATGCTATCGAATTGCTAAAAATTCCAAAGGAAACAATAGCCAAAGTTGAACAAAACAGAATAGTACCAGGGGTCAATCTGTGGTACTTGAATTTATGTCTCTGTGGAAGCGTGACGAGGTGTTTTACAATAAAAGGTTGTTTAAAAATTCGGGAATAGTCGCATATGAAGTGCTAATTAAATCTAAATATGATCTATTTAAAAAAGTGCGTGAAATATATTTAAAAACCAATGCATGAACGTTCAAAAGTGAAATTTATGTGCTCTCAAAGGACCAAAAAATATCGATAAGCAACATGGAGGACCTTCAACATATAAAAAACTATTAACTAACTATAGACATGGCGAACGGATTTATGTTTTATTATCTTCATATTCTGTAGCTAGTCTGTGTTTTTCAGTTTTATTATTTGGTTTATCTTTAATTTTTAGTTATCAACTATAGATTATATTTAACAAATTTGTCTTTGTTTTTATCCACATTGATGTGATTCTGGTTACCGCGTTGAACAATAAAAGTTGCTCATATAAATATGCGTTCTATGTTTACTGGCTTTGATGAGATTGTTTTTATTGTGCAGTCGAGCATTTATGACATAATTTTAATTACTGAGACGTGGCTGAGCGACAATACTCCCTCAGAAACTTTTATCATACCTGGTTTTAAATGTTTTCATATAGATAGAAGAGATGCGCGGGGTGGGGGTGTCAGAGCATTGATCAGCCATTATATTGACTGTAATGAAATTAATTTTAACTCAATAACTTTTCGATATAAAGGTATCAAGGTATACTTAATGTATGGGCGTTTTGTATAGACTGTCTGACGTGGCTGTTGGTGTATTTGTTAAGCTACTTGACAAGATTTTTTCCTACATTGGCGCAATCTGCATAAGTGATTTCAACGTAAATTTCTTTAATACATCTAATCCAGTTAGCCGATGTTTGGAGGCTTATGGTATGACTCAGATATTTAATGAGCCCACAAGAGTATCTGAACGATCAAGTTCATTGATTGATCCATGCATACATATGGCACTCTCGACAATAATATTTCAGATCACAAATTGATATTTGCTGAGATATCTGCATCTGATAACAATTTACCTCCTAAGATGATTTATTTAATAAATTTAACTTTCAGCAATTTTTGCATTATTTATCTTCGTTAAATTGAAACATAATATTTTACGAAAAAAATATTGATAAGAAAATCTAGTCGAAGGGTCAGCTTTTGACAGCTATGCTCCCGTGGTTACCCGTAGGGTAACTAAGTTAAGGCCCATTGGTTGACCTCAAATTTGAGGTTGCTTATTTCAGATAAGGAGCGTGCTCTGCGTGAGTATAAAATGTCAAAATTTAATAGTGATTGGATAGCATATAAAAAATTGAGAAATTTTGTTATTTCGAAAACGAGAGGTGAAAAGAAGAATTTTCTTAATAATAACGGTCAACAAACGTGGTCAACCACGTGGTTAATAAACGTGATCAACCCTAAAACATTTGGTATAGGTTCTAAGTGCCAACGAAGTTTGCCTGACAACTTAAATAAACCGGAACTTATAAATCGGTATTTTGGACAATTTGTTTCGAATGTAAATGGTGATTACGATGAAAGGATAACTTACTACTATTCGAATATATTTCCCGCGGCAGGCGCATTCTCGTTCCAGTTGGTGGATGTTATTTAACTTAAAAAACGATACGGCAGGTGTTAATAATATTTCTCTGCGAATGCTACGGTATTGCAGTCCCTTTCTTGATATATATATACGTAATATAATTAACAGTTGCATAGAGCAAAACTACTTTCCTCTAATTTGGAAGAAAGCTGTAGCGATTCCTCTTCTGAAACATAATAAACCTTCTTCGTTTTCTGACCTGCGTATTATTAGCATACTTCCAGTTCTTTCTAAAATTTTTGAGAACATTTAATTTAAATGGATGTACGAGTTTTTCGTCTCTATAAAATAATATCCGATTCGCAATGTGGCTTTAAAACTGGTTTTTCAACGTCTACTCCTCTGGCTTCTGTGACTAGTTATTTGTTTAACAGCTATGACAGGAGCTTAACTAGCGTGGTTGCATTACTAGACTTTTCTAAGGCCTTCGATACATTAAACCACAGCCTCTTGTGCGCAAAATTGTCATACTATATGTTTGACGAATCATCCGTTAACCTAGTAAAATCGTTCCTAGATTGTAGAACATAATATATTTCCGTTAATCATGTAAACTCGTCTAAAGTGACTATTCTTTCTGGTGTGCCTCAGAGATCAGTGTTGGGCCATTGTTCTTTATTTTGTATACATCTGATATTTTGCTTTCTGTTCAGAACATGGAAGTACCGGCTTATGCTGATGGCAGACAATTATATTTCAGTTTTCCTCCAGGTGAATACTCTAAAGCCTATAATATAGTTAATCATCAGTTAAATAACCTTAAAAGCCTCTCTTCAGCACATAATTTGAAATTAAACTCTTCAACATCTAAAGTTATGCTATTTTATACTAAATTTAACTATATTTTTTTAAGACGAATTTTTCAGTAACTGTTGACAGAGAGAAGCTTGGTTTTGTAGATTGTGCGCAAAAATTAGGTGTTATTTTGAATTCGAAGTTAGGTTTTAAAAATCATGTATCCAAGTTAATTCGTAAATCGTTCATGCACCTTAAGTTACTTTATGCTAATAGGCACATTTTGAACCAGGCTTTAAAAAAACTATTATCAGAGTCGTTAGTACTTTCTCAGTTTACTTACTGTGACTTCATTTATTTCCCATGTCTCGATTCTGTGGACAGGGGCCGAATTCAGCGGGTGCAGAATGCTTGTTGTCGCCTTATTTTTGAACTTCAAAAACGGAATCATATCTCTCAAAGTATTAATGGGTTTAAGTGGCTTACTACGGATCACTAAGGTTACTATGGATATATAAGGTTATCAATGCTGACAATTATTCTGAAGCACTTATAAGTATGTTCAGCCAGTCATTCTGCGAATATTAGATATAGAAGCAAATTTACAATACCACATTACAAAACATTGATGTTTACAAAATTATATATATATATATATATATATATATATATATATATATATATATATATATATATATATATATATATATATACATATATATATATATATATATATATATATATATATATATATATATATATATATATATATATATATATATATATATATATATATATATAATACTATTAATATATTAAATAGACTCCCCAATATATTTAAAATATTTAATACTAACAAATTCAAATACAAAGTCAGGGAATTTCTTTTAGTTCAACAGCTATAATTGATAATATATATTATAACTTTTTTTTCATGGGCATTTGAGCTTCTGGCGGTGACCGGATGGTTGGGTAATAGTATTGTTTTTTAAACTATGTGTGTGAAACATGAGAGGAAATGTTTGTGGTTTTATAGGTGAATTTTTTTCTATCTAAGGATTAATATCGGTAGGTTGGTTAAGTGGAATAACAAATTATGCTAGACTTCGCCAACTTGCTGATTAACAAACTGAGAATTCTCATTTATTTTGTATATATACTTTTGTGTATTTCTTTTTTTTTTTGTCATTAATATGATGCAATAAAGGCCATTTATTATAATGATACAACAGAAGGATAAAACACACACTATTAAAATTGACGGAAAAGTCTTAAAACAACAACAAACATTCAAATAAATAAGCGCAAATCTATGAATTTTCATCTATGAATACCATACGGCGAAAAGTATTAATAAGAACATCAAATAAAATCACATCATAATGACAAGAGCAGATAACGATCAGTCCATTGTTGCGATGTGTAGAGATAATTAAATATCAAAAGATACTATTTTTTTAAAATCAGGGAAATTTAACAAAATTAATTCTGATCCTCCGAATACCTTTCAAAAAAGAATAAAACAAATAATAAAAGATTTGTCTATTTTTAACTATTACTAGAAACAATAATTAATAATGATAAATCCCCAGGCAGCAAAATTATACTCGCTTATAAAATTTTACAAAGATAATTATCCAATTAGATCAGTAGTTTCATTTGATACAGCTCCTTCGATCAAATTATCAAATCGCGAACTTTAAACTAAAATATTCCATTCTAAATACCTATGACCTTATCAATAAAATAAAAGATATTAATTTACCCAAAAATCCAAACTAATTTCTTTCTATGTACAAAATGTATTCCCGAATATACCACCAAACGAAGTAATAGAACAAATAACTTCTCAAAAATAAAACTAATTGAATAATAAAACAACACATTTTAGAGCTACTGTCAGTTACGTTGGATCAGAATTACTTTGAATTTGATAATTCATTTTATATTTGTAATAACGGTTTGATAATGGGGAACCCTTTAAGTCCTTTACTGGAGGAATTTTTTATGGACAACAAAGAAAATAAGATAAATCAACTTGCTTTGTTTAAATCGTCGCTTTACTGGTACAGATATATGGATGACATTCTAATTTGATAGACTATTAAATCAATTCTTAACTCACATAAATTCTCTACATAAAAACATCAAATTCACAGTTGAAGAAGAGCAACATAATAGTATTAACTTTTTAGACTTAACTATTACTAGAAAAAACAATAAACATGATTTTGCAATTTTTCATTAACCAGCACATACAGATTTAATTATACACAATAAATCTTGTCATCCTTATTCACAAAAGATGGCAGCATTTAACTCTTTTATACATAGATTATTAAATATCCCCATCTCAATAGATAATTATAATAAAGAATTGAATGTCATCAAACAGATCGCAGTAAATAACGGATACGACCCAAACATTATAAATATAATAATTAATAAAAAAGTTATTATAAAGCCATTAATTTAATATATCCTGTCAATAATATCAATAATGCAGCGTTCAAGACAATTATATTACGGGAAAAGTTACCAAATTAGTGCCAAGATATTTATTCAAAACAAACAATATAAATATTGGTTTTAAAACAAACAATAATCTAGGACGCCTCATTAAAAATAATAAAAATGAAACAAATAAACTGTATAAATCAGTAGTTTATTTCTCTAATAGGCTTAACAAACATAAAAGAAGTTATACTAAACAACAAAATAATTCTCATTATGCTAACCACTTAATGTTAGAAAAGCATACTTTCAATGATAATTTATGTTACATAATGAGAATAGATCCAAAAAATAAATTTTTTTGAGAGCCTAGAAAATAATAAAAGAAAAAATTTGGATATTTTGCTAAATTACCTGATAGACATGAATGGTTCACCGTTATTAAACTTATATTGTCCTCCTAGACGTTGACAAACAATGGATTTCCCCACTATCATGTTTTATGGTATTGATAGGTCGATGGACACTTTAAGTTGAAATTACTGTTCTCACTGTTAGTTTAGTATAGTTTGTATTTGTAAAGGCACTGTGTGTCGAAACAATTGTTATACATACTATTTTAAATATAGTGGACATTTTTAGATATTAATATTTCCTTATTTATTTAAAATGAATTTCCATCAAGTATCGGCTACCTCAGTTAAATGTAAGAAGAATATAGATATTTTAGATCAACAATAGAAACGAAGGGAAGATTTGATAAGGAAATTATTCACAAAATAGGAATTAACAGCCACATTCTTTGCTAAACCAAAAGTGACAAAAGAAGTAAAAATAAAAATAATAAAATGATAAGAAAGATAAGAAGAAAGTTTTAACCCACACACGAAAGGGATTCGTGTATTCTATAAAGTACAGAAAAAAAAGCAGAATATGTTCTGCAAAAATGAGATTCAGAGATTCCTGACCAAAATAATTACCAAGACAAGAAAGGACTAAATCTCGAACGAAGTTCATAAAGAAAACCTAAATATAAGGACAATATGAATGCCAGTCCATGAAAAAGTTTAGAATATATGCTCAGCATGTATAAAGAAAGGTTAATCAAGAGAATATATATATACAAACATATATAAACAAAATAACAAAGAAAACAAGAAAAGGGAGCTAAGAAAAGTAAGACTAAAAAGGGCCATTAAAGGCAGCGGCCCCGAGATTAAATTAGTCGTAAAAAGAAAATCACTTAAATCCTCACCTCCAAAGTCAGGCGTAAAATTAAAAAGAGTATATATACGAAGGTTGCTCCGGCTCTTATGTATCCGGAAGAATAAATAAAAACAAATAATTATCATTGAAAATGGTTTTATTGTTTTTCAAAATATTCTCTGCGATGATCGATATACTTTTGTATGCGCTTGAACCTATATTTCCATTCCGATTGAGGTATCTCCAAAACATGCACTTTGAACTTATCAATCGCTTCTTCTGGCATCGAAAATCGTTGACCACGTAGTTTATTCTTAAATAAACTTAAATATTCTTAAATAAAGAAAATCATTGGGTGCCAAATTAGGACTGTAAGGCGGATGACCCATCAATTCAACGTTTTGACCGGTCAAATATTGAGTTATTCCGTGCGATGTGTGAGAGCTCGCGTTATCATGGTGAAGAATAATCCTACGTACCTGTTGTTTTTTCTTATTTCTTCAAAAACTTCTGGCAAACAAATGATTGTGTACCATTCAAAATTGACCATTCTGCGATTATCTAGAGGCACTGTAGCCACACGTCCATTTATACAAAAAAACAGTCAATTTGTTTCGAAGTGGTTCATGCGCGAACAAATTTTGCTAGGTTTGACTCATTTTGAAAGACACATACAGCCGATTGCTGTTTAGTTTCAGACTCATACGTATAGATCCAACATTCGTTACTTAAGCAGATGTTAAACACAGCTTTGATCAAAAAATACCACGATGGTATTTTTTGACTATTTCTTTGCACCAATCACGACACGAGCCTTTTTTTGAGAGATTTTCAAATTATGCGGAAATAAATCCAACGCGCAGAAATCTTTTTCACGGCTAAATCTTCATGTAAAATCTTGTATATTATTGTCATTCTAATATCCAAAGATGCCCCAATCTCACGGTATGTCACACGACGATCTTGCTTAATAAGTTTACGCACAGTATCGATGTTTTCTCGCACAACAACCGATTTTGGACGATCTTCTTAAAATTCGTCTATGAGCGAACGACGGTTAAGATTGAATTCACTAAACCAGTAATTTTAGATGGTGCTTCATCACCAAAAGTTGAAGTGAGTCGATCGATTCACTGTTGTTGAGATAATCGACGTCGAAAGTCGTAGTAAAACATCACACGAAAATTCTCACGAGTTAATTAAATTTTTTGATGTAGTTGAAATTTTCAAGTTACTAAACAACACAAATACCGTTCGTATGACAAAACGTTCTGAGTGCGTATACAGTCAACAAAGTCAAAGTTTGCGACTTTGTTGATATATTCCAGATATATAAATAACCACTCTCGTATAATGAAGAAACTAGTAAGTAGAAAACGTTTTGATTATTATATAATTTTCTATCTGATATTATGGCAATTTTTAAGCAAATAAACTGCGGAGATTAGTAAACCACCTAATAGCAATATTTGACCTCAAATAGCCTGGAAACCCAACTACTAACCCATATTTATAAATTGATCGATACGTCATTGCACAATTTGACTCTATATAACAGCGAGAGAGTGATCTAACACATGTCGCAGTTCTATTTAATTATACATTATATCATTGAAAGGCGCAGTAGTGTCTACAACAACAATCGCAAATTTATATTTCTCTTCTAGAGGTTTAGGAAGTATAGACAAGTGCCAGGCAAGAAAACTCGAAAAGATTTTCCGCTAAACACCAAATCACTTTTTAAACTTCTCGATGCGCATCTCCTGATTATGTTAACATAGTAAGCAAAACACGTGTTTAGTGGCAAAACTCTTCAAGTTGAGTGTTTCACGCTAAAGGTTCCAATAGAAGAATTGAAAAGAAAGCCATATAAAGAGAATGATCATAAGAGTTGTAACAATTTTAAATCAGAGAACTGTTTTTTTTATAAAGAAATTGTATTGCTTTTTATTAATGTTTTTTTTTTTAATATTTTATGGTTTTAAAGCTTGCTATACAATATCAACGAAGATCAATCCGGCATCTAGTGGACCCTCAATTCTAGACTGACGGACGTTGAACACGCGGATCTCATATGCCTTATGTCGCATGAATACAACAATATGATCCATATGCTAAACAGACTTCCAACGGAAGCCCAGAAAGTAGCCCTCAAAATTAATATAACAAAGACCAAGTCGCTGAAAATAAACACCAGAAATTCTCTCAATTTCACCCTTAACGGATCACCCATAGAAGATATGGACAGTTTTACATACTTGGGCAGTATTATCACAAAAAAAACGGACGCGCAGATCGTAATATCAAAAGCAGATCATGAAGTCAAAATACGAACAACTTAAGGAGCTTTTTCAGCTCTTGCACCTGTATGAAGATCAACACGATACTTTACGTAAACAAAACACATTATATTTAACACCAATGTTAGGACGGTATTCCCTACAGATATGAAACGTGGAACATAACTAAGGCAATAACAAAAAACTTCTTATCTGCAAATCATCTCAAAAACCAAAAGAAAATTGAAATAGCACTTTGTAAGTGGGGTTGGATTAGGCACACACTCAGAAAAGAAATCAACTGTATCGCCAAAATATAATTGGACTGAAATCCGCAGGGTAAAAGATGCATTGGAAGGCCCGCACAGACTGGGAGGAGAACTACTCATGATGAACTGAAAAGAGTGAACATGTCATAGCAGGAAGTCATGGTTCTAGCGCAGAATTGAATGAATCAACTTCGCCATTACTCACTTCAAATCAGGGTGGGGTAAAAAAAAATAAGCAAAATCTAACTAAAAAACGCAAAAGTAGTAGATCGATCTTTATTCGTTCCAAAGTTACAGCCCTATGAGATTACAAACAGTAAATAATCAGATTTAAATTCGCAAACCAAATAAAAATTTAAATCCTTAATTCTTTAATTCTTAATTCAAGAAAGATTATTTTGAAAATCTTCGTCAACCAAACATAAAATTTTGTCAGACAACCACTTAGAGAACAATGAGAGTAGTTTCCAAATAGACGAACACCTCATTAGAGAACATTTCTGAAAGTACAGATAGAGTTTCGATTACGTGTCAACTACGAGTGTACGTCGAATTAGTAGGTAAATTAAAGTACTACAAATGATCCTTTGAAACGTGATGGCCTACATGTATATCTTTTTAGGAAGGTTCAAGGTTTGCTTCAGACTGATTCTACGTTATTCTACCTGGATCCTACAATAGTTGCTGCAGCATTTTCATTTTTGCAAAACAGTCCTTTGGCCAGATGCAACTTCATTTATAACATGCAGAATCATAAATCTGAGAAACCTACATAGGTGGGAAATAAAAAATCCCAAAGCAATACGTAAGTATTCCTTTGGGATACATTGGATGGATTTGCACATACGTACATATACACATTCACCATAAACTTTCTGTGGACGTTTAGACAGGCTTTATCGATGATTTGATAGTTGATGCTTACGTTCTTCCTCTTGGATTAAATGTGGAAAAATACCTACAGTTCCTTATTGAGGAACTGTTAATACTTTTAGAGGATGTTTTCCTGGTGATAAGAATAGACATGTTTCAGATAGATGGCACCAGCAGATTTCGAAATTTCATAAACAACAATTACCCGCGATAATTGATCGTGATGGTCCTGTTGCATGACCATCCAGATTCCTTGGCCAAAATTCTCTAGATATTTATTTCTGAGGAAAACTATTAGAACGTAACAACAGGTTATACAACAATAACGAGAAAACAAGTGGTGAAATAACAATAGTCACTTCACCTATCTGCTTACGAGCACAAGCTTATATTCAGCAAAGAGGCAAAAAGAGCATTTTTTCATTATTTAAAAAAATGCGCAATAAGATTTCAGGTGGTTTATTTGATGGTTGGTTGAATCTGATTATTTACTGCTTTTAATTTCATAGACCTGTAATTTCGGAACGAATTAAAATCAACGTACTGTTTTTGTGTTAAGTCTATTATGATCTCTCAAAATTTAATGGAATTACTAACGTAATTCAAGATATTTGGTACATTGTCTATTTGAACTCAACTCAACTTAAGTTACACACTTAAAATTTCAGCTAAAGCGTGTAATGTAAACTTTTTTTGTTTGTTACTTAAATTACAGCTACGGCAGCCGTTCGCCGGATGCAGTAAGGTCATGAGTCACCAATGGATCTCGTCGGCACTTCGATAAGGGCTGTGCAATCAAAAAAACCCTTAAACTGGGAAAAAGGTTTATCTGGTCCAAAGAGACTCAATTAGCTGTAAAAAATATGTTATAATCACAATCACAAGTTCAGAAACAAAAAAGAGAAATTTAACTGTGGTGCTTACAACTACCGTACTTAACTAGACATAATAAAGATGAAAGTGTTCAACATTAAACTAGCGGTATTAAAGTATGAGGGCTTATCTAGCGTTCTTGAAACTCAGAATGAAGGTGGACAAACAGTGACTGAATAATAAATGGGTAATAAGAGTGAAAATAATAATAAAATAATGCCTGGCCTTTATCCTTTGTGGTGCTGTTTAAATATCCGGCTATGAAAAGTCCGGTAACTAAGGTGGGTGGTTACTGACGTGTACGGAGTCCAAAACGTTTGTTATCATAAATGCGCAGCATCAAAAACGTCTGGTAACTAAGTTGTCACGTATCCAAAATATCGGGGTCTGAAATGTCTGGAGTCTAAAACGTCCGGATCCTAAAACATCCGGATCCTAAAATGGGCTGTATCTAAAACCCTCTAAAAAATACCAAAAAAATAAACCTGTGCAGAGCTTGGCCAACTAATAAGCATAGATAATGTTTACGGATTCCGCAGTTGCTCCTTGTGAAACACTTTAAAAATACTAGGATTTTAAATGATACACTTGTAGCTTTTAACGTTTGAAACACCTCTAATGGAGGGATTATTTAACATGAACTATCAGCGGCGTCGACTACTAGGTCGCTGTCCGTCTTTTTGGTATCGAGGCAAGTGTTCAGCACGAGGCGAACTTTTCGACTGTCTCGGCGTTCATCCCAGAGTATACAGGTACGCTCTCAAGCAAGATATGCGCAAAACAATGCTGCAAACTGTAGCGGCCAATAATTTTTAAACTCTACAAGCGCACTAACGCCATCTTGGGGGTTATGAACTTAGGCATCACGGGTTTTGGTACTTGAACAGAGTCAATTATTGGATTGCGTAACGATATTGTAGCAGTGCTTAATATTAAATATTGAACTCAGCAATCGCAATACGCAAGATCCCTGAACCATAACAGACCAACTGGATGAATAATTGATCATGGATGTCGATTTTTGCTTCTCTTCACTTTTGAAGCACTTTACTTCAGTACAAGTTGAGGCTATCCTTAATCTTTCAGTTTAAATATTTTCTTCGTTGTTTTCTTTTCTACTAAGTTTTTTCAATTCCATTTTTTTTTCTTTAAAGTTTACCTAAATTATAACACTTTAATTCTACTTTGAAGAAATACGAGACGATATAATCTTTCAAAAGAAACAAATTTGTGCATAATACAGATTATATTGAGTAAATAAACATGGATTTAAAAAAACTATTATAAAGAAAATGTAGCATGAAATACGCTATTTATATATCCGAAATTGGCAAAACTGGTGTTGCTAGACGCCATCTAACATATACATCATAAAGCTTAACATTATTGACTCTATACGTACTCAGAACATTTTGTCATACGGGCGGTATTTGTGTTATTTACTGACTTGAAAATCATCTCAGTGAAAAGATGGAATTAACTGGTGAGAATTTTCGTGCGATGATTTACTACCACTTTCGACATGGATTATCTCCACAATAGTACATCGATCAACTCACTTTGACTTTTGGCGATGAAGCACAATCTAAAATCACTGTATATCATTGGTTTAGTGAATTCAATCGTGGGTGTCGTTCGCTCACGGACGAATTTAAAAAAGGTCATCGAAAATCGGTAGTTGTGCCAAAAAACATCAATACTGTGCGCGAACTGATAAGGCAAGATCGTAATTTGACATACCGCGAGATTGAGGCATGCCTGGGCATTAGTATGACAAGCATACACAAGATTTTACATGAACAATTAGCCGTGGAAAAGATTTGTGCGCTTTGGATTCCGCTTAATTTGACAATCGCTCAAAAAAACGGCTGATGGCTATTGGTATAAAAAAATGCTCAAAAAATATAATCATGGTGCATCAAAAGCGGTGTATAACATCTACACAGGTGGCAAATCTTGGATCTATGCGTGATGAGCCCGAAAGTAAACAGCAGTCGACTGTATGGGTATCTCAAAATGACCCAAACCCTACAAAAGTTGCTCGCACAAGAATCACTTCTAAGAAAATGGTCGCCTGTTATTTTGAAATAAATGAGCATGTGTGCGCACATCGCCAATAGCGAATCGTAGAACGGTCAGTTCCGAATGGTATACAACAATTTGTTTGTCAGAAGTCTTTGAAAAAATAACGAACCGAACAACTCAATATTTGATCCGTCAAAACATAACATTGATGGGTCAACCGGCGTACAGTCCTGATTTGGCACTCAATGATTTATCTTTGTTCTCGTCCTTGAAGAATAAACTACTTGGTCAACGATTTTCGATGTCAGAAGAAGCGGTTGATGCGTTTAAAATACATGTTTTGGAGATACCTCAATCAGAATGGAAAATAGGGCGACAAAAGTATATCGATCATTTCGGAGAATATTTTGAAAAACAATAAAACCATTTTCAATGATAAATATTTGTTTTTATTTATTATTCCGGGTACATAAATAGCAACTCTCGTGTCATATACGAGGGTAGAGTGAAAAGTGAGATCTTTTTAACTGAAATATTGTTTTGTAGGAGAGGTTAGGAGATATATATAATATATATATATATATATATATATATATAGGATAGGATTTCGGTAGTACGTGGTCTCCTTCTAGCACGATACACTTCGCGGAACGATTTTTTAAACTTTTGTATGCCTTCTAAAAAACTATAACAATGTTATAAAACAGTCCCCTGTTTCGGCGATGATCTTTGCATTTATTCGAATTTATTTTAAGCCACCGATTTCTTCATATTTGCAAAGAGAAAGAAGTCGAATGGGACTAAGTCCCATTCGAAGGCTAGAAGAGAAATCAGTCCATAGCTTAAATTCACCATTTGCGTCATTTCTCCGCCAAATGAAGGCGTTTTTTTTATCAAATCTTCATAAAATTCCTTGAAGAATAAACTACTTGGTCAACGATTTTCGATGTCAGAAAAAGCGGTTGATGCGTTTAAAATTCATGTTTTGGAGATACCTCAATCAGAATGGAAAATAGGGCGACAAAAGTATATCGATCATTTCGGAGAATATTTTGAAAACAATAAAACCATTTTCAATGATAAATATTTGTTTTTATTTATTATTCCGGGTACATAAATAGCAACTCTCGTGTCATATACGAGGGTAGAGTGAAAAGTCAGATCTTTTTAACTGAAATATTGTTTTGTAGGAGAGGTTAGGAGATATATATATATATATATATATATATATATATATATATATATATATATATATATATATATATATATATATATATATATATATATATATATATATATATATAGAGGATAGGATTTAGGTAGTACGTGGTCTCCTTCTAGCACGATACACTTCGCGGGACGATTTTTTAAACTTTTGTATGCCTTCTAAAAAACTATAACAATGCTATAAAACAGTCCCCTGTTTCGGCGATGATCTTTGCATTTATTCGAATTTATTTTAAGCCACCGATTTCTTCATATTTGCAAAGAGAAAGAAGTCGCCAAATGAAGGCGTTTTTTTTTTTTTCAAATCTTCATAAAATTTACCAAAAATGCAGCATAATGCACTTCTGGGATCGTCTTTAACTTTTCTGAATAACCTATGAAAATAATGCTTTTTAATACCAGAAAACAGTAGCTAGGAACTTTCCTGGCGATGGAAACGTATTTGCTTTCCTCGAAGCACGTTTGCCGGGTAAAACTAATGTTTCTTCATTACTTAATAACATTTCTTATCATATAGTGAAACCCTCTTCGGATTGTACTCCATATATAATACACACATATATAATGATGTTTATATTTGTGTCGACAATGAAATGTCCACCAATTTCATTATAGGAAACATAGTCCGTCAAGGTTGCGTCCTTTCCCTTATACTCCTTAATATTTATGTCACATGGATAATTAGAAAAGCAATAGACCACTGGTTCAGTGGGATTTCAATCGACGGAAAATGGATATCCAACTTGCACTATGCCTATGATAAAACCTTAATAACATTCTCAGAGGAGAAGATTTCCCAAATGGATTGAAAAATTTAGCGCAGAAGCAGATGTTAGACTGCCGAAAATGACGAAAAACTGAAAAAAATGCTACCTAATGGTTACTGACAGATCTAAAATTTTATTAACAGTTTTGGCCAAATATTCTCCGTAAAAGTGAGGTAATTTATTTGAGTATATGGATAGCGAATGACGGAGATTGTGAAAGTGAAATAAAAGCAGGAAAATAACTGTGGCAAAACCTTCATTAGCAGGACTATCAAGGATTCAGAAAGGCTACAGTACGTATTCACAAAACCAGTCTAAACTACGTATTGCAAATACAAGTATATTTCCGTCGGTACATAAATGGACGAAAACATGAACACTAAAAACCGCATGCCTCAGACGGATTAAAGCATTTGAAATGACATATTACAGACACATACTGCAAATTCCTTGGGTAACCCACCGAACCAATGCATTAATTATAAGGGAACTAAACAGTTTCTAATAAGAGTATAAGAAATTTGAAACCTAACAGCAGCAACAATGTTTGAAATATAAATATTACTTATAGACTGCTGTATTCAGTAGATTGTGCCTCAATTGAGCGGTAAAACATAAACGATTCAACACCGCGTAGAAATTGAAAGTAGAAAGCCCCGTAGAACCCTTTCTACGGGGCTTTCTACCAGGCGAACCCCAACCCCAACTTTGGGGAAAAATGTTATTTTCCGACAAAGCGGTCTCTTGATTTAATAGCTTTGTGACCATACATAATTGAAGAATTTGGGCTGATAAAATTCCTCAAGTGTTTCAAGAGATAACTCTTCATCCTTAGAAACTCACTATTTGGTGCGGTTTCTGGGCTGAAGGAGTAACAGGCCCTTATTTTTTGAAAGACAGTGATGGAAATTATATTACTGTTGATTGAGAATACCAATAATTCTTCAAATTAAAATAAATATTTATAAAAAAGAAATGAAAATATTATTAAATTTTAATTCATTGTCGATGGAGAGCAAAAATATTAATTCGTATTCTGCGTTTAAACAGGAATTACAAATATTTCACACCAAATAGCATAGAAACCTGAGTCCTAACCCATATTTTCAGGCTAATCGATCCACCGTCATCGTGTCTCTACATGTAATGTTGAGAGAGCCTCCCTATAAATATCGCGGTTTATTACATCGGACATTAATTACGACTGACTTTTTCTATCCTGTCCTATTTGTTTTTTAGTGGGCAGCTCCATTTAACAACCTAAGAGAGTTCTTAATAGTATTGAGTGGGAAAGCCAGTTCTTAAAATGTTTTATATAATTTAGCGTGTTAAGTTAGAAATAACTTGTCACTAGAAACAAAGTCACAAGAAACAAAGTCACTAAATACAAGTCTTTTGTAATTGTTAAAAATTTTTGTCGACAATTTTTTAAAATAAATTTGCTTAAAATTTCGTCCAAAAATCGAAATTTATTATGCTAATTCATTAAAAATGTTAAAAAATTGTTACGACGATAAAGATAGTGTTATGATCCAAAAATTAAATTGCTTCCCGCTGAACTAAAGGGTGATATTTGTAATGTGTCCAAACTTCCGATAGGAGCCGCTGTCATACGAACTGTAAGTTTGTGTGCCAATCTGTAAATATGGGTCTCAATTGTCTGGTAAATCACCACGTTAAACGTTTAACACCAGAGTAACGCCTGCAAATTGGCGAAATGTATTATCAAAATGAGTGCTCTGTGTGGCAAACTTATAGAGCGCATCGTGTAGTTTATGGTGCATATAATCGATTTATCGACATATTCCCAACGCATTTCTGACTGATTCAAAACAAAAATGAGACAAAAAACTGTGCGTTTCGAAGAAAATATCGCCGCTGTTGATGGAAGTGTTGATGAAGATTCAAATTTATCAATTCGTCACTGTTCGCAGGATATTGGACTTTGTTACATGTGGATTATTTAATTCCGAATTTGGATGGTATTGATCTGGAGATGTGGTTCCAACAGGACAACTCCACATGTCATACAGCCAACGTAACAATCGATTTATTGAGAAAACAATAATGTGGGAAAATTATTTCGAGGAACGGACCTGTTGATTGGCCACCAAGGTCATGTGATTTAACGTCTCTAGATTATTTTCTTTGAGGTTATTCTAAATATTCGGTGTATGCCGATAAACCATCAACTATTTTCGCCTTGAAAGCCAACATAACTCGGATAGTTGCGAACTTAATACCCCAATTGCTTCAAAAAGTAGTCGAAAATTGAATTGATGAATTGCGCTTTGTCAAAAGTGGCCGCGACGAACATTTGCCCGAAATTATTTTGAAACATTAATGCCATTGAATTTTATTTCGCATAAAAGAAATAGTTTCAAACCATCTAATTTGGTTGTTGTTTAATTTTAATTTTAAGTTCGGATGAAGCAGATAAGTTGGATATTGTTGGTATCATTAAAGAAAGTAAGTTTCGTTAGTTGATTAAACACTAATATTTGCGTGGAAAACCAACGCGCAAAAACGAAGAACAACTCCAAAGAAAAATTGAAAAACATTCATGGAAATTCTGATCATTTAAATTTCATGATTCATAAGTAGTTTAATGAGTTTGGATTTGGTCGAACCAATATGAGTGACCCTTCGCGCCCAGAACGCCTCCTTTAGAACACTACTGAGGAGATGGTCAACAAATTTCACGATGATATGTCGATCCGTCGCAGAATACAAAGAATAGAAACTTTTTGAGATGAACATTTGGATATGAAAATGCCATCAGTGCGATGAATGGACTTACTGCAGACCAAAATTGGAATAGGGCCAATTAGGTTCCTGGTAATGCTAATTCAATCTAAAATAAGATTGAATCATGTCCTGATGCTGTTATCATGGTTAGCGAAACGTGCGCTAAGAATGAGAGTGTGAAATGAAAATTTTAAAAAAGAGATTCAGTGTTTAGTCATAAATCTCTTCGAATTTAGTTTTAATATACATAAAAAAGTTAGAGAAATAACAGGAATTACGAGACAGAGGACATGCCGCTTAGTTGAAAATAAGGATGGGGAAGAGATAGTAGACGCCGAAAGAAACACCTAAGATGGAGAGAATTTTTACAACTTTTTCAAGACAACAGACAAGAGCCTCAAGTGCATAATGATAATAGGCGAAGAAGAATTGAAATAACAATAGACTAGTTCAAATATGCACTTAAAGGTATAAAAAGTAATAAAACTCCTGGATTAGATGCATTACCAATATAATAAAAAATTATTGGAAGAAGACCAATTACAAGTAACAAACTTTTTCAACTCTATTTACAGCACAGGTATTATATCATCAGAATGGTTGACTGCAATTTTCATTGCAGCTATCTCTTTAATGACCAACTAACTAAAAACATTCCTAAAGATAGTTCATAATCGAATTTATCGACGTTTGGAAAAGTAGCTGGACAACACACAGTTTGGGTTTAGGAATGGGCTTAGTACTTGGGATACCCTCTAAAGATTTAATTTAATGGTTCAACGGTGCCTTGATATCAATAAATAAATTCATGCGTGCTTTATAGATTATGTAAGGCAAAAGAAAATGATAGAGTCTCTGTAGAACAGTACTCTCTCCAGAACACGCTAGATTTGAGGATTATTATTATATTATTATTAGATCTTATACAATAATTAAAACACCTAGAGTCATTGCAGAAAGAGAATATACCGAAAACAAACACATAAAACGAGGAATAAAGCATGCAGGAGTAAGGCATGTCCGCCCTCTCACCGACACGTTTCGATATGCGTTGGTAGTAAATTGAATTCCTATTAATAATATATCGAGGGCTTACAAAAAATTACGGAAAGAATAAGAGAAATCAGCAAACTCTATGGATTGAATATGAACATAAATAAAACAAAATACATTGTAACGGGTACAAAATAACCCTAAGTTTGAAAAGCAGTCATATAACATTTTATTACTTTAAACGTCTAACACCACTCTCGTATAGCGCCAAATCATGGCGCCTTCCTTTTCCGCTTCCATGTGCCGTTCCTTTTCCTTCGTTAAAGTGTTTATGAGTAGAGTATGGTTGTGTTCTTGATTACGTTAAAACGAGACACGTATATATTTTGTCCCCACTAATTGAATGCATGTGATTAATTCCGTTTTCCTCCGATGTCTCTTAGGTCCAATACTCTTCCATCTTTTGCCGCAATTTTCGACGAGACCATTTTGATGGGAGATCACCGGGGCTTCGTTGTACACGTGATGGAACTGAAAAGGTACTTTTTTCTGTTGAGCTCTGCGATGAAAGTATAATAATTTAGTTTATTATATTTTCATCGCGAGGACCCAGCCATAAGACCAAGTGCCTTTAGTTTTGTGATGGTTTGATTAGCGGTGTTATGAGTCCTGCTTTTTCGGGGGGTTTGAAGCACTTAACTCAAGGGAACGTTACTGTCACCTCATCGGAGCCCCCACTACACCGGAGCAGCATTGAAACCCTTTTACATGCAATTTCATTGTTTTCTTTTTTTGTATTGTTGTTTAATAACTCATTGCCAGTCCACACTTAACAGTCCACTCTGGCTAGCATCCGCTCATCAGTGGAGTATTGTTGTAAACATCATTATTAGTCACAACCCCTTTTAAATTATAATAAATGTATTTTCTTTTCCTTTATATTGTTTTTCTCTCTACACACTCTCTCTCTCTAAGTGCGTCACAACCTGTGTTTCACGAAATCACCCAATAACAGCACACAGCTAAGGATAAACAACAGTGGATAGATACAAGTATTTATGAACTTGAGCTGAAGATTGATAATACCGAAGAAATAAAAATAAGGATAGAAAGAGCTCGTAAAATATTCTACGACATGAAATCTTTCTTCTGCTGTAGAAAATGAATTGAAGATGAATAAATACGTCAAAAAATTTGCGTTTGCACCATTGACAGTACAGGACAAATTCTAACAAACGACTTCAAAGTCCTAGAAGAATATTACCGCAAATGGAGACTGACCCACATCCCAAACGAATGAATATTGTTATTTTCACGAAGTTTGCGTATGCTAACGATATGGCACTGGCAATCAGCAGGGGCACCATTGACAGCACAGAACAAATTCTAACAAACCAACTTAAAGTTCTAGAAAAATATTGACGCAAATGGAGACTAACCCCCAACCCAAACAAGACGCAATGTTGCTGTTTTTACCTAAATAATAAACTCGCCAATCAACGCTTCTCAATCTACTTTAACGGGACCCAGCTCAAACATGACCAAAACCCGAAATACTTGGGAATCACGCAGAACCGAACTCTAACCTACAAACAACTCTTCACTAATACAGCAACTAAGATACGAACCAGGAATAATATATTTCAAAAACTTTGCGGTTCCACATGAGGTTCGACATTATCCACACTCCTTCTCGGCTCTGGTTTTGGTTTATAACGCGGCGGAGATAAAGCTTCAGTGTGGTTATGTACTTGATACTCAACTGAATTGTACAATGCGCACTATCTCGCTCCGGATGTATTCAGTCTACATTAATATATTGGCTTCCAACACTCAGCAATATTGCCCCGCCACATTTTAGAAGGCAGAAAGTTTTGATATGCCAATATAGAAAAATTTTCGAAGCTCTCATCTCCCAATATACGATAATATTGCCAATGCATCATCTATCAGATGGTAGCTCCGTCGACCTGTTGTACAAGTGGGGTAAACTGCTTTCAGCTCAATGTGACTGTGGGGACCCACGTCAAACTGTTTGCCATCTAGCCTATGAATGCAGACACAGGGCATTTGCAGAAATCAAAACAGATTTTCTTACCTTGTCTCCTTCTGCAATCGAATGGATCAAGAACCTAGATGTAGCACTGTGATATTTATTTACTAATTATGTACACTAGTTTGTGTTCTGTTTTTTCTATTCATTTTAAAGATTTTATTTTTTGTTAGTTTTGAACCATGATTGTGATTGTGCTCTGACTGTTTTAATGTTACTACTTGGCATGTGGATCTGAAATGCCATACGATAAATAAATAAATTAAAAATCCGAATGTTTCGCTACTACATTTACTTTACGGTATAGAAGTTTTCGCCCTTAATAAATACATGGTCAGAAACTTCAAAGTTTTCAGAAGAATATTATGAATTATTTGGCTACTAAGTATCCACCGAAACAGATTTAATAACAACCATAAAGACTCGCAAATTAGAATAGATACTTCGGGTTTGTAATGAGAGGAAAATGTTACGAACTATTGAGATTGATTCTGCAGGGAAAGATGAGAAAGAGGGAAGAAGAGAGCCAAGAATGTCATGACTGTAAAAAATTGAAAAGAATGGTTCAACTGTACAACGAACAAGTTATTTAGCAGCTGTAAAGAAGGTGAAGGTAGTCATGATGTTCGCCAATATTTATTTGAAGAGGGCGCGATAAGAGGAAGAAGAAGAATAAGAGGCCGCTTTTTTACCATTTACGTCATAGAGAGGTATGCTAAAGGCACAATTAAGTTAGATAATTAACATGTAAAAAGAAATCAAAATGTGGAAGAACAGATACAATTTTGTGACCTTTCATAAAATTATACAAATACCACAATAATAATATTAAAAATAATTAGGAAAATTGTTATAAATTTAGAAACAGCATTAATTCTAAGTAAATGAAGTAAATGAAGTAAATGAAGTAAACTAAGTAAATGAGTAGAAAACATTGTAAAATGAAGAATGGTAATATAATTTTGCAAAATTAGACTGCTACAAAATTAGGCAGTACATGACCTAGTTCAAGTGGTCATTTTTTATTACAAGAGTAATAAAAAATGACTATGATAATTGAATGATTATATAAAATTTGTATCCGTTTTAGTTCAAAAATTCGCAAACAAATTGCAAGATTCCAATTAAATATGGGTCTAGAACAGAAACAATAGAACCTATCCAGAACAACAAATATCTAACCCCAAGTAGCATTTCCATTCCCCAACCTGACTCAACCCATATTTCCATACTGATCAATTCACTATCAGCCTGTTTCTCCATATATACATAAAAGAGCGATCCAACATATGTCGCAATTTAATTGAAATATAGATCCATCCCAATGGCAGTTGCAGAGGAGATTGATAGTAACGGCCGAATGACTCCTTCTCAACCCTATGATGAGGGGTCGTGTATATCTTATACAAGAAGGGAAAATTAAAACTGGAGTAGGGCAGGTAGAAGGGTCGTAACCTTCGGGTATGCTTTAACAGGATTGATTGGAAAAGCGGGTTATGCATTAAGACGCTTGTTAGAATTAGAACTGCTTTTAACCATAAATTTAACAAAATCTAAAATAACAAGTATACTTTTTAAGCTTTCTGTGATAAATTGAAAAATGAATTGAAATATGAAAAATGTAAATTTAAACTGTTATTTAAATCATTTCATTCCGAATACAATACGTAAAAAAAAGTGTTCAATAAAAGACAAAATATTGGTTTATTCATCCAAATTTAAGTTTTCTCCATCAAAATGAAACCTCATTTGATACAATACACTTATGCCAGTGAATAAATCAGTCGTCAAAACACTTCTTATAAACACTTTCCGATATGTCCTTCAAGTCCTTCTTCATATTTTGCACAAAGCAGTAATTTAAGTTAGTTTGAGAAAATAATTTTAAAAAAACACGCAAGGCCATATCTGGTAAATGTAGTGCCTGGTCGATGACTTTTGTTAAATTTTTGTCAAAAATTCACATTCAAGGATTGATTCCTTTATTGTCTCGATAGTTTTTCGACTGGCAGGAACGAGGAAAGTCTTCAATCACCTTTCAGTGATTTTTTTTAATGTTTTGCGCCAAATTTATGCTCATATTTTCAATAAAGCTGACACACCGTAGACCATTCCCGATGTTTTCAATAATTTTGTAAGCGAAATTTCGTTAGCATCAGAAAATTTGAGGCAAGCTCGTTTTTCGATTGCTTCATCCATTTAAAAAACCATAAAGCACACTTGAGATCAACTATCCTTACCCACAGTTGGAAGCAATCTGGTTAATAGATGGAATGAAAAGTTTACGACAGTTAGATACACCAGTACTAACTTACAACAAAAAGTTCAAGTATTACAAGTGGCCGTTTTAAAATGGATAATTCCCGATATTTATTTAACAAAATGTAAAATCAGAACTAACAGAATGTAGAATCTTCTTCTTTTATTCTTCTTTGTTTTTTTATGTCCATTAAGGGCATCATATTCTGTAGAACTAATTCAGATTCATTTGTCCATTTTCTCCGTTTGTTCCATTCCTGTGTCATTTCATTTCCGGATTTTTTTTTCATTTTCCTTCTCTTTAATCCAATTTTCTGTGATATTTCCAACCAAAATTTGATCTATTTACACTACTTATACACAGAAAAACATATATTGTCGTTTAATGCCAAAGTTGAAATTACTAACACTAATTTTACACACCATAACACGTTTTAAACGATTCACGTCACTTTAAAAAGCACATGATTAACTGTGTTATTAAATTAAATGTTAAAAATGATGTGATACCGCCATTTGGGTTTAAGCAAGCCCGGCACCGTCTTAATCCACTTTCCCGAACATGTTAAAAAAAAATTTGACATATTCCTAATTTGGTTGAAAACAGCAAAAATTTGTTGTCACAAATCAATTTCATTCCTTATTTTAGATTTATAAATTAGATTTTCTTTACATTTTTTAAAACATTTGCTGGCCCGTTCAATCTTATTCCTCACCATTTAATCATATACCTGCCCTTTTAACCAGGGGTAAAACAAATGGCCCTGTAAGCTGATCCCCCACTATACAGGCCTATAGATTAATTGAAAATTTATATTGGGATTTTTTCAGTAACTGCGTGGAAATTATGAAATTCCAATTTCTCGTGAAAAAGTTTAGTTTAGATAAGATATTGAACAAAAAATGTTGATTCCTTTGGTTTTGATAATAAACCGTTCACTCTCTTTTGCCTGAGGTGAAAAATCAGATGGTACAAGTGCTCTCCCTTTGAACATGATAATGGTAGAGAAAATGCTCTTCTAGTGTTCTATGTACAATCGAATGAAAAACTCCAACTTGTCGGGCAATAGTTCGCGTACTTCTGGTAAAATCCCCTTTAAAATTTGTTCTTCGACTTCAGGACCGATATATCGCTGCCGCCCACGTTCGAGAGATTTTGAAAGCACACTATCCATATCCAAAAGTCTTTGTTGAGAAACTTGGTCACATATTTGTGGAGCTAGAAGCCACTTTTTTTAATTTTGCAGAAGATAGATATCTAAGAAGTTCAAATAATTGAAAGTTCTTTAGAGACAGTAAATTGAAACGAAAGAATTTTTATTTCGAAACAAATTATGGTATATTGTTTACAATACTGAAATACAATAATAACAAAAGCATTATATATGTAGTTTTCACCCCTAGTTAAAAAACAAGTAAAAACTTTAAGCGTTTTTTTAGCGTTTTTCTTCATTAATGGATTAATATTAAAATGTAGTTTATCATCACTTGAAATTTATAATGGTATAACTAATACAATACATGATTCTGACACTTCGTATCAAGTACTCAAATCATACTTTCAAATGTCAAGTTCAGAACAGAGGCAGGGAAAATTAAGTCGAGGTACTTTATACTCACAGGAAAAAGCTCTAATTCAAAAAGATTGCCATACATTTGGCCTTCAGTGATTGTTTTTTATTCGTTAAGCGGAATAAATATTGAACGGAACACTCGTTTTTACGAAAAATCAGTCAATATTATGAATGAGTGAAAATCCGTATTTCCATTATTTACTTATCCGAGTATTAACCATTTGAAAGATTATATTGGTAAATAAAAGTGTTTCAAACATTCGTTTCCTTCTACGTTAGGAACAATAATTCGTAAACTCTTGCTCCCTATATCGTAGTTATTATTTCAAATTAAATCAAACTATGACACTATTTTCGTTATACTAAAAGCCTCAACAACTCAACCTCCTTTCCATGTTCAATAAATATATGTCACTCCATTGTCACTCCATGTCAAACCATTCTCAGAAGAATGTGGCTCGATTAAAGATGAACTTCCATTCGAAAGGCCTTCAACTGCAAGAAGCCATGAAAATATCCACCGAATCCAGGATTTTGTGCATTACGATCGTTGTTTGACGATAATATTGACTCACATAAGCGTTGATCAGGTTTAAAGCAATGAATTGGGAATGAAGAAACTCTGCACCAAAATGATTAAAAAAAAGGATTTCTCAGAATCAAATGGACAATAGGAAGAAAACATGGCTTGACTTTTTGGGGCGGATTGAAAATTACCCATATACTCTGAAACGTGTCATTACTGTGACGAGTCTCGTTACTCAAAATTGTTATCACTGATTTTTAAAACGCACTTGAAAAATTCAATTCACAAAAAAAAATTGCTAATGGCCACCAAGTGTAGGGAGTTTAAACTCATACTGAAGACACATCAGCTGTTGGTTTGCTTCCCCTTCAAAGGAGAAGCAAACAGTGTTGCCAGATCGAACTCTACGCAACTAGTCTCATTTCTTTATTGACACTTCTCGTATCTTTAAAAGAAAGAAAATTCTATTTTATAGCAATACAAGCAAGGAGATTTATCACAACATTTAAACTAAATTTTCTCAAGTTCATATCAGCTATTTTATTAACACTGTGTCGGAGAACATTTTAGATGACATTTGAGAAATTGTTTGTCGCCTGACACCATAGACTTGAGATATCATAAAACTCCACAAAACGAAGTCGAACGGTGACAAATCACACGGCCGCACTGGTCCATTGATATGTCATTTTTATGAAATGACATATTGTGAACGTTTTTATTGCGATAAATCATTTATTTCTTAAGTTTCTACTTTAACTGAATGTTATACGCATTAAAAAAAATATTTTTTAGGTTTCAATAAGGACAACTTCTCCAAATGTTTAATTAGATCTTTGTCATTTACGTAGCAGGGCATACAACTTGCTTTTTTAATGAATGAAAAAATGAATGAATTAAGAGGCCTGCCTTATCGGTGCGTCAGCATCTATAGGACATTTAGCAGCCCGATAGTTATTGGTGTACTTATATAATAGCATCAGGGTGTTAGGACTTATACCGAAAGTGTACGACAATCAGAAGGGATCGGTGAAGAAGATTGTGATTTGCAACCTGGCAAAAACGCTATTAAACTTGATTCAGCAAGGAGAATGATTTCCAACATTCAAATATAGTCTCAAAGTTTTCCAGGGATAGGGCAGATGGAAGATCTGCGAGAAGGACAATAAATCTACTCGCTCATTACCCTCAATGCCATTGTGGCTAGATATCCATACCATAGAAGATCCATGTGTTCTTGCATGCTGAAAGAGAGAAACGATCTCATTTGTAACCTGCCCTAAAAATGTCCCTCAGAGCATCCAGTGAATCAGAGCAGATCAGCCATCTAAAAGAGGGACTGCTCAGAATGAAGAGACAACTTCTCTTATTGCCACGGGTTTAGCTGTCAACACACTGCTATATAGATGCAGTTTGAAAGAGAAAGAGAATTCATTATGTATGAAAATTGAGCTCACATTTTCATCAGATTTTGATCCATCAGTGTATATTATATTGTCAGAACGAATGTTTTGGATTATACTCGGGAATTTGGATCTAGGGGAAGGGAGACCAGACAGAGGGTTATTATAAGGAAGAAGACTTACATTTGGAGAACAAGCAGGAAGAAGCCAAGAGGTGTTGTTGATGGCATTATGTTATAAGCAGGAGAGAGAGTCATGCCCATGTCATGAAAAATTTTAACACGGAAGTATCCAGAGCTGTGTCAGCGACGTTCTGTCGGAAGGTTTGGAAAATCAAGGTATTTGAAAAATCGTTGGTATATAGGAACAAAAGGTCTGCTTCGGAGGTGAACTGCGTATTTTAGAAGAAGATACAATCTTCTATAGTTGAGAGGGGCCACCTCGGCAGACCAACGCAAGCTTGGAATAGAGCCGGTTTTATAAGCTCCCAGTATCATTCTAAGAGCCGAATTCTGAATGGCATTGATCGTGTTTAGGTACGTTTTGGGAGCTGACATGCAGGCTATATAGCCAAAAGAAGCAGGAACTTGACGAAGAAGATTCACAATGTCATCTGACTCACCTTGCAAACAAGGAGGAATGTAAATACAGCAAATGGTAATGGGACAATTTAAAAATGTTCTGATTGCAACAACTTTCAGGGGAGAGCTAAGGGGGATGGGTTGCATATCAATTGAGAAGTGAGCAAAATGACAACCCCTCCCGAAGCTCGGTCAGCATGTGTCCGATCTTTTCTGACAATGTTGTAATTTTTTATAGTTATTGATTCTCGAGATTTAAAGTTAGTTTCCTAAAGTATCATAAACGAAGGATGGAATTTACCTGTAAGGAGTCTCAGTTCGTCGCGTCTGAGTGCCATGCGTTTAACATTTCCCAAAATAATAATATGCTTGAATATGGATATGTGGACATGTGGAATGAGAACGATAAGGCAGTCATTTTCGCAACTCTCTTTTGACTTCTTTTTGTGTAGAGATGTAAAATACTGAGTTCGACCAATCTTCTGGTCCCAATCCAGTGTCTGACACTTTTGACAGATGTTGTGAAACATTCTCTCTCAAACATACTTCTCCCATTGGTAATTATATCTGGTGATTCCACCTTTAGAATTTTTGATTTCTATTTTTAATATATTAGAATCGCCTGTTGCCGAATTAGATATGCTTGAATTATATCTATATTGGAAGAGTTTGGAATAGTCTTTCCATTCAATTAAAATGCCATCAATATATGTTTCTTTATCACCTTGTGCATTCAGTATTATCCATGTACGTGATGTATATTTTCTTATTTTCTTCACAGCTTTATAGAGGGCTTTGTTGTGATGAGTTTTATGTTTCCTACAGGTTCTCTGGATTTCTTGATTTAGCAAAAAGTATTTAATACGATGTTCCTCTGACTGTGTATCCATTTTTCTAATGGTGCGATATTTTTGACTAAGTCTAGGGTGGCATCAATTTTTGCATTACTTGTAACAATTCGCCCATCTAGCGCCAACAATGAGAACTTTTGCATCAACCCAATATTTTACTCCCCTTCCACTTTGAACAAATTATATTATATATGTGTGATAAAAAGGAAAAACAAATAAAATTATTGCGCACCCTTTCAAACTATGCCTAAAATATTAAAAACTTTGACCCATAATGCAACACGATATTGCTATCTACTCTCGAATAAACATCAATTTTCCTGTTCAAACTCGTTATTGCACCAGGAACATACCTTGTACAACGACATGAAAACAATGCAATTTAATTGAAATAGTCGTCCATCTCCAGTGACAGATGCAGCAAAGATTGATAGCAAGCGCCCCGGTAACCTACTTTCGCCCTCCGGTTGGAGAGGTTGATGTTTATCTTTCCCAAAGATGGGGAGAATAGATTTCAGAATGGCAAATAAAAGGTTTTCATTTAGTTTGGGGAGGATTTAATAAACTCCATCGACAGTAACGATTGTTGGGTTGTATATTAAGACGATGGTTTCCTGCCTTCTTTCAATTAACACTCAAGAAATATCTTTGTTTCACCAATAGCGCCATTAAAAATGAGCATTCAAGATATATATTGTTTTCTTTTTTTTTTTAATTTATATTTGAAAACAAAATATAACCATTGGTTTTATGCGTTCCTGCATAAATTTGGTTTGTTTTTTACAAAAAATAAAACTTTCACATTAATGTTGTTTAATTACTTAAGCTTTAACTACTAGCACTAATTTTTCACACCATTACATGTTTTAAACGATTCATGACACATTAAGAAACACAAGGTTAATTATTTTATTACATTACATTTTCAAAGTCTATTATTCGAGTCTATGGAAGTCTGGTACGGTTTTAAACTATTGCCCCGATCACGTTGAAAAGTTCTGGTACATATTTAAATCGGGTATATATATATATATATATATATATATATATATATATATATATATATATATATATATATATATATATATATATGCCCACAAGACAGCCTGACGAAACCGTGGAGGGAAATATTACAGAAAGCTTTCACCCTTCTCCACGTGGTGCCACCGATCGCCTTCGCCCAACTGTCCACCATATGACGTCACGTATCTCTCGGAAAGAAGCTGGGAGAGACGATCAGGGACAGGCAATGTCAACTGGCTATTTTGATGACTGGTCATGATACCACACACTTGTCGCTGTCGAGCATCAGTTTATTGATTTTTCTACTTCGCCGCCACGTTGTCACGTTTCTTCTTTTTCAGAAGGGATTTCCATACTTTTGGAATGTTGCGAGCGTCGTTTCACGTATTTAGATCACCTCTTTCTTCTATTTCAAGGGCTTCTCTGATTATTCGGACCTTGTAGTTTTCAATATTTGCTCTTTCTTTGGCTCCTTCAAAATTGATTTTATGTCCTGTTGGTAGATGGTGTTGGAAAATAGCGAAAGTGGTTTGTTTGTTTTTTAAGTTGTTTTTATGTTCTTGTATTCTGACCGAGATTCGTCTGTTTGTTTGTCCTATGTATGTTCTGTTGCAGTCAGAACAAAATATACTGTACACCCCATGATTTTCCAGTCTAACTTTGTCCTGTTTTTTAGGATGTTTGCGACAGTTTTATACGGCTTGTAGGCTGTTGTGATCTTATGTTTCCTTAGTAGTCAGCCTATCCTATCTGTGATTCCTTTTATGTATGGTAGCAGGACCCTTAGTGTATTTGGTTCATGATCGTCTATTGTTCTTCGTGTTTGGATTTCCTGACGGCGAATGGCCTTCCTGATACAATTTTCTGAATATGCATTTTGTCTAAGGGCTGTGGAAATGTTTGGTAGTTCTTCGCTTCGTGTATCTGGTAGTGTCAGTCGGAAGGATGTGGAAATCAAGGTCTTCGCTACTGCTTGGATTTGAGAAGGATGATCATGGGATTCAGCGTTGAGGTATCGATCGGTGTGAGTTGGTTTTCTATACACTGTGTATTCGAGAGTTCCAGAAAGTTTCCTTGTGATAAGGAGATCCAAAAACGGCAGTTTTCTATCCGGTTCGAGTTCCAGAGTGAACTGTATTGGGACTGGGGTGGATTCCGTTTAACTGGGTTAGGAAGTTGTTAGATATCATAAACGTAGCGTTTCCAAAGTTTAGGTTTTAAAGGAGCGTTGGCCAATGCCCTTGTTTCGAAGTCGGTCATGAACAGGTTGGCAATAACGGGCGATAAAGACGATCCCATTGGGGCACCGTTGGGCTGCTGGTTGAAGGAAAAATATGTATTCTTCAAGCAGTGTTCGGAGAGTTCCCCCACATATGGTGGAAAGTTTTTGTTCATCGAAATTAGGTTCAGGGCCTCGTCTATGGGGATACTTGGATCTAGTGAGACAATGTCTAGACTTGCCAGTATGTCTGTATCCTCTAGTTGAAAATCTTTAATCATCCTTATTAAATGTTCCTTCTAAGGAAGTAAAGGTTTTACCATTTGCACTGTTTTAAGTTAGAGGTCGCAAAGCCGGGAAAGTACGGTGGATGGACTAAAATATCCCGGTCAAGTTGTAAAAGTTTGTCAGTCAAGTTGTATTATCCAGATGTAAAACAATAATCAAAGATCCTTTGAATTATCAGCTCACAAATCTATTATTTGAAGTGCAAATTTTATTACCGAATTTTTAGTGAGAATTATTGCAGATTATTTACAAGTTACAAATAAGACTAAACTACTTAGACTGCCAATAATATATGTCAAATGTTTATTAAAATGTAGCAATACTCATTGTAAAGTTCGGTTTTCAGTTTAGGACCCTCTCAGTAGTAATTTCTATACGTTTTGTATCTATATGCTTGACTGAATTTTCTCCAATAGCCTGAATTTTCTGAACATTTACTTCCCTGAATTTTCTCCAACAAAATAGTTTCTGAGATTATTTAGGCTTCTGTTCTTCATTTTGAGATGTCTTGGATAGCTTTCTGGGTTATTGATAATCAACAGAAAGTAATTTAACAATAACATTAAATTTACTGGTCAATATTAAATCCTCAACATAATTAGGTCCTCAACTTAATTCTCGGTCCCTAGTGTTTCATCGCCCTATTATTAATGAGTCCTTAGATGAAACAAACACAATAGAAACACAAGAACTTCAGAAACACCAACATTGGCTGACTGATGCCACCCTAGACTGAATCGAAAAAATCGCGCACTTAGAAAAATGGATATACGGTCAGAAGAACATCGCTTTAAATACTCTTCGCTGAATCGAAAAATCTAGAGAACCTGTAAGAAAGATAAAACTGATCACATCAAGAAAACTCCAGTCACATGCTAATTGAAACACCAAAACCCTCTATAAAGCTGTGAAGAAAATATACACTACATGGATAATGCAGAATGCAGAAACTTTTCCAAGATAGGTATAAGCCCAGCATATCTAATTCGGCAACACACGAACCTAACATATTAAAAATAGAAATCAAAAATAGTAGTAAAAAGGTAGAATCACCACAGATATAATTAAAGCATAAATCCAAGATTCGTCACCAGTGTAAATGTTATACACAGCTTTTGAAGCACCACCATTCTAGCATTTCATTGCAAAAATCGACACAAACCTTTGTTGAGCGATTATCAAATTATTCGAAAACCAACACTCACAATAATATATAATATTTTTCACGGCTAAATATTCCTATAAAATATTGTCTATGCTTGTCATACTTCTGCTCAGGGATGGCTCAATCATGGTATGTTACATGACAGTCTTGCTTCATCAGTTCGCGCACAGTAGCTATGTTTTCTGGCACAACAACCGATTTTGGACGACTTTCTCTAAACTCGTCCTTGAGCGAAAGATGTCCACGATTGCATTAACTACATCACTAATATACAGTGGTTTTAGATGTTGCTTCATCGCCAAAAGTTGAAGTGAGTTTATCGATGCACTGTTGTTGCAATAATCTACATCGAAAGCCGTAGTACATCACCGCTGTTAAATTCTCACGAGTTAATTCCATTTTTTAACCGAGATTAAATTTTCATAGTCACTAAACAACACAAAAAGCGTTCGTAAGACAAAATGTTCTGAGTACGTATACAGTCAAAAATGTCAAACTTTATGATGTATATACCAGATCGCGCCTAGCAACACCAATGTTGCCAATTCTGGATACATAAATAGCAACCCTCGTATGATGTTGATTTTGGGCATTAATTAATGTGAATCGTCACATTAATATGACAACGGAGTTTTTTAGCATCAACTAGATAATATGAACCTTGAATAATTGTAGTTCCAACAAGAGCTTCTAGCGCCATCTGCCACATAACTGGAGTAACAATTAATTTACTGCACGACCAATTTCCTGATTGTGTAATTTCACGAAATGCTGACAATAGTTGGCCAACAAAAGCTGGGATTTAACACCGTGCAATTTCTTTTTGTAGAGTTATTTAAAATCCACAATGCATGTAAGCAATTTACAAATAGTTAACGATATCAAAAACCGAACAGAATCCAACCTGTTATTGATGAAAAGATTCAAATATTGTTCAAAATATAATCAATAATTGTCAAATCCAACCTGCTATCGATGAAAAGATTTAAATATGTGCAAAATATAATCGATAATTTTGTGAAAAGCATCAAGATTTACAGCCGAAGCTGGGATGGCCATTTGTCAAACATAATTTTTCATATTTAATCGGAGAGTTCATACTTCAATGCTCAATAAAAATTCAATCCTAAAGTCAATAAAAAAGTCATTTTATTTCCAATTAAAATCCGGCATTCAATTTAGGTCAATCAATACTATATTAGGCAGAATAAATCATGAACACAATGGTGCATCTATTAAAACATCAAGTGGTTATAGTTTATTCAATGCTTACTTGCCTATAATAATATAGACAAGTAACAAAACATTCAAAGATGATTGAGACTGGCATCTAAAGAATACACTACTGAATATTTCATTTTTAAGTTGTCAAAAAGTAGTAAAAAGTATGAAAAATGTATCAAGTTATATATTTTCAATACATTTTGACCGATTTTATATAGGGTGAGTTTTTAGTGCTTCCGAACTTTAAATTCAAAGAAACCACAACCAAATTAGATGCCTTGAGAATATTCAATGGCATTAATGTTTCAAATGTGTTGAAATGTTTCAAAACAATTTCGGAAAATGTCCGCCTCGGCTACTTCTGACAAAGTCCATTCTGTCAGTCCAATTTCCGATGACTTTTTCAAGCAACTGGGGTCTTATGTCCGCAATTGTCCGAGTTATGTTGACTTCCAAGGCATTAATAGTTTAAAATAACTATTGAAACAAAGATTTTAATTTAACAAATGTGAGGAATAATTAGAATTATATTTTTGATTCTCTCTCTTCTCTTCTTCTTCGTATTCTTCGTTGCAGAAAAGTAGTGACATATGGTAACTCATTCCGTTGGCATATTATCTGGACTACTTCTCATCAGCGTTCCCTATCTAGAACCGTCCATCCATTCCTGTATTACCAGTATTGCTAGGTTACTGCGTTCAATGTGGCCAGAAGCTATTATTATTCGTTCACGAATAAATTGAGGTAGCCTTATGGGTTCATCAATTTCTTAAATAACAGATGGGTTTGTCCGTCTGACGATCCACGAAATACTAAGGATCCGTCTCCAGTATCAAAGTTCAAAAGAATCAATGCGCTTGAGGTCTTGATTTTTAATGTTCAACCGGCATATAGTAATACTGGAAAAACTAAGGTGTTTTCTATCTGCTTCTTTGTGTTCTGTGTTCTGGGTCTATCTCTCCAGATCTTCTACAAATTCAGCATTGTATTTTTTGCCATTTCGCAATTTATTCTGATCTCATGAGTATTACTGCCTTCGTTCGCTATTAAAGCCCCAAAATAGACGAACTAGCTCACTTAATTTGCTATATTTAATGATGTTGAGCATGTTGTTAGTTTGATGGTCGGTAATCATAGTTTATTTCTTGTCCACAAAGATGGCTTTCTTCATCCGACCTTACAAGAAGTGTAGTATCATCGGCATATCTTAAGTTAGTTATTTTAATGCCGCAAGTACTGACACCATTTGTCTAATTATCGAAAGCTCTTCGCATGATATATTCGCCATAAATGTTAAATATAATTGGTGAGAGGATGAATTCTTGTATGTTTCCTTTATTGACGCAAAAAGATATCGATCGGATATTCGACCTTCAATTTTTCACCACTGCCATATTTCTTTTTGTGTAGATGACAAATTAAGCCATTCAGGTGATCTGATACTCCCATTTCGTGCCATAATTTGCCATAATTTATCCCATTTTACGCTGTAAAATAAGTTTCGATAATCAATCAAACAAACGCATACAGGATGGTTAACTTCTGTGGCTTTTTCGATTGTTGAATATCTGGTCTCGTGTACCTCTTCCCAGAACAAATCCAGCCTGTTCTGGGGAAATCTGCCATGATAAGTAGGATTTTAAACGTTCGTTGATGATATGAAGGAGGGTTTTATTGACATGTGGAATGAAAGCAATAAAGCGGTAATTTTCGCAATTTTCTCGAGACCCTTTTTAGTGTAGAGGTATAAATGCTGAGAACGACCCAATTTCTGGCCACAATCCCTTATCCTACACTTTTTCACAAGTGTTGTGAAATCTCTACCCCAAATTCTACCATTGCTTTAATTAGTTCTGCGGTGACTCCATCCAAACCCGGCGCTTTCTCATTTTTTAGACTTCGTATAGCATTTTTGATTTCTGACAAATAAAACTTAATTCATGTTATTTTATTATTTTATTGAACGATCTACCTTTTTGTCCTACCTATGTTCTTAAAAATGACCGACAATATAGCTGATAAACCAGGTATATCGTTCTTATATATTTCTGCTTTGCTATTTTTGATTCATTTTTCTAAACTATTGTTTGTTTTAAAAACTACCTTGACATTGTTTTTATATAAGAACTTTTCAACTTTCTCAGACGGTTTACAAAAGTATCTTAGTGTTTTGAATGAATTGTCATTTTCCTTCTTTTATGGATATATTTTTGGAACAGCATTTTCGTAGTTTTTCTTTTAAGGAATTAAATTTTTGTAGCTTTTTCTTTACGAGGAGTACTTTTTAAATAAGGTCCGTTTGTACAAAAGCGTAAGAATGACGCGCAATCGCCGCAGTGCGCGTCTGCTGCCAGCATGCTTTGCGCGCTTTTATGCGCCGTTTGCAGCCGAATCGTTTGTCTGTGTGCTGAGCTGTAGAAGTTTATAATGTTCTAAAAAATGCCAACTATGAGATACGATCTAAATTTCGACTCTTGAGTGCAAGAAACTTGGGAGCGGAGGAAATTCACAGTCAGATTTATGAGGTTTAATGATGATATGAGTGATGGACGGTGATAATGCTATGAGTGAAAAAGTGAAAAATTCGAAAGTGGATAAAAATGTTCAAGGACGGGCGGGTTAATGTGCAAGATGAGCACGCCCTGGCCGACCTTCTCTATTTTCTGAACATTTTGTTCGTGATGTGGACAACAAAATTCGAGAGAATGGACGATTCACAATTTCAGAGTGATTAAATGGATTTCAACAGGTTTCAATGTCAATTTTGTACACCATTGTTTCGGAGAAACTGAATTATTGAAAATTGTGTTCTCGGTGAATTCCAAAACTTCTTTCTGACGATCACAAAGAGATTGGGCGGTTGGTGTTTTATAGTTTTTGACTCGATACCATCAGGAAGGGGATGAATTGTTAGACCACATCATTACAGGAAATGAGACTTGGGTATCTCACATGACTCCTGAGTCCAAGCAACAGTTAATGGAATGACGACACACATCGTCGCCAACCTGAGTTAAAACCAGCAGACAATTTCAACACAAAAGATCATGGCAATTGTCTTTTGAAACAGGAAAGTAATTTTATTAGTGGATTTCATGTTGAGAGGCACAACAATCAATTCTGATGTACATTGTATCACCTTGAAAAAACTCCAACAAGCGGCATGACCTACTGTCTTCCGATGTGATGTTGCTCCATGATAGTTCAAGGATATATGTTTCTGGACAAACACAAGGTCTAATCAGGTCCTTTGGATGGGTAGAACTGGATCATCCAGCTTACAGTCCAGACCTTGCACCCAGTGATTTTCACTTTTTTCGGTACTCAAAGATGTTCCTTGATGGTCAACGGGTCATTATGCAAAAAATGTATATAAAAAAGTATGTAGATAAAAGTATGTAGAATATATAGATAAAAGGTAAAGGTAAAGGTAAAGGTAAAGGTAAAATTATGTAGCTAAAAGTATGTAGAATATGAAAAAAAATAATGATATTGTATTTTTCATCTTACTAAAAAACGAATTTATTTAAAAAATATACCTCTTATTATCTATTACTTTCTCTGAATAACCATAATTTAACACGATTTGTTTTAAACTGTTTAATTCTTTATTAAAATATACATCTTATAAAGAAATATTTATCAGTCTATATATAAAGCTATAAGAAGCTGGTAATATATTATGGCTTGTCAAATATTTTGAAACTATGTTTTTTTGAGACCCTTGAATTGTTTAATCCAGGAAGTTTAAAGAGTTATTTTCTTCTAATTCAGTTGCAAATTTAATATTCTTATGGATTAAGATAATATGTACTGAAAATTCACTTTAATTCACATTACCGATTGGTATTAACAAAATATGCCAAAATGTCGTACACATATCTATACCAATAGGCATTTGTGATAAATTTCCATCAAGAAGAAATAAACACAATCCTAAAGCAATAATTTAAATGTATTAAAAATTTTACTCAAAATATACAGTAATGATCTAAACCACAGAAGCAATAACGCAAACGAAGCAGCGGTAATAAATCCACCTTTTTGAACTTTGGTTTAAGGGATAATTTAACAATTATGAAACTCTCAAATAGAGATTTCAGGAATACGACCCAACCCATCAGTCGTTAAGATATTATTTCGTTTGAGGGACGTTTAGTCACACGCCCTTTTTGCCATTTCAATGATTTGCGTGAGACAACGACAAAACGAAATAATGGGGTGAATGTATAAAACTTTTTCTGAATGTAGTGTTAATTTTGGAAAGTATTGTTTCATTTTTGTTTATCATACATATAATTTTACATAGAACATATCGTCATACATTTAATTTGTTTTAAATATTTTTTGAGAGATTATTTTCTTAAATATACACATCTTAAATATATAAAATAATTTTAATTATTTAATTTGTTATTTAAAAATTACATTTTTGATATTATTATGCTGCTTATGATTAGGCACCTTAAGTTAATTCAACACGATACATCGATAACAATTCGAGGGTAGCCTGAAAAGTTTCCGGCTTCGACATTAAGATGGCGTTACTCGCCAAAAATATTCTCGTAATATAATTGCGCGTGCGTTAAAAGATCATCTTGAAAATCTAGGCCATATTAAATACTCAGTTGTTGATTAACGGTTATTTATGTTAGTCAACATAAGTGTTTCTGTAAATATGAAAAAAATCGAATATCAAGCGGTCATTTTATTTTTGCATCTATGAGGCCTGCCCAAATTAAAGCCGAGATGGATGCTATGCTCGATATTTGACTTTTTCCATCTTTCCAGAATCACTAACATCGACTGACCTAAATGACTGATAAACAACAATTTCCAATGACTGATAAACATCATATAACCAGAATATTTTTGACGAATAACGCCATTTTCATATTACAACTGGAAACTTTTCAAACTAGCCTCGTAAATATGCTTGATGTTATTCAAATGGTTTCAAAAGCATAGCAACAAGTATCACAAAAAAGCAATTAAGAATTGTTTTAAGCACACATGGCCCTCTCTAACTTCATTTTGAAGACGATGAGTGAGCCCAATGGCTTACTAAACAATCTAATGTTGAGACGGATGAAAACAATCTACCTTTTAGTGTGTGAGTGATTAAAAACAATTGTAAATAATTTTGTTGAAGTGCATTATTACAATGGAAATGTTAAATTATTGCATAAGTAATTTCTTGATCTTAAGTTGCAAAAACAAAATTATTTGGTTTATATTGTTGTTAGATATTTTGATATTTTTCAATTCCTCTATTGGGACCTTTGGTGCGAAACTTAAAGAAATTTAACATTTCGCTAAAACTATCATGCCCATATCTTAGCATTTTCCGACATTCTTATTTTTGCAATTTTCGATACGACATATTTAGGATAATTTGTTACAAACTAAAATGGTAAATAGCAAACCATAGCATTTAGATAAAAACTCGAAAACAATGATAGATTATTATTTTTGAATGTTTTTGTTAGCAGGAATGATAAACATAAAGAGATAAGATTTTAATATTGTATAGATAGAACACTATTGTGAAATACATTAAAACTATTCAAATCGTAGCTTTTTGCAATAAGATAGCCAGTTTATACTTAAAAAAGTTGTGAGAGATGGATTAATTAATTTTTCTCTAAACAAAGATAGTTACAACAAAGAAATAAAATTCAAAAGGGAGGTGGTTGAACTGTGTTAGTTGTAATAAGAAAATTGTAGATAGATTAACTAGAAAACATAACTACAGGTAATCTACAAACCATTTAATATGTTCAGGAAGGAACTGAGTAATCCAAAGGATAAAGTAGACCAATGTACAAGATACCTCATAAGAAATATCTGGAATACAAGATACAAAATACTTTTAAGTAATATATTTGACATATCAGATACAAGGTACTTTAGGAAAAGGTATTTGAAATACAAGATACAACATATTTTTTTTAAATAAAATACTTTTACATAATATATTTTTTATTTTTAAACATATTTGTTTGTCTACAATCTACAATACGTGCTTTAAGGTTTTTAATGAGTCTTTAAGTAAAACCAGTTCCTCAAAAATCTGATCACTAATTTTTTTTTTCGATGGGGTCTCATTATCACCCCCCGAAAAAAGAAGAATAGCTCCACAAGAGCGGAACTAAGCAAACAGGTGTTATTTTTTTTTTATTGTTGGATAAACATTTAAGCCTTTTAAGCCGATATCCTTATAAATTAAGTACTGAAATGTATGTAAATCAGCGGTGCTGCCAGTACACTCTGTGTTGTCACCACTAGCGGCACTAGCAATAGAGGAATCAGAGTCCTCTTATGTAATAATTTTTCTGATGTTATCTATTGTAACCACCTCATTTGGACGTTCAGAGCGTTTAACATTATCGGTGCTTATACGCCCATATTTGAATTCAGCATACCAATCAATTATGGTTAATTTTAAAGGAGCAAGCCCGGGTAATGTTTATCAAACCATTTGTTGCTTCAACGGTATTTTCTTCATCAAAAAGCAGTCCTTAATCAATATACGAAATTATTTTTTCCATTGTTTTGAAGATAACAAAAGTAGCGTCACTTAAAACACAACAACTTAGAAAATAGTAGACAGATTGTATCATGAAATTTTGATACATGATATTTGAAGGTTGACACAATCTATATGTTAGACGGAGGACTCATTGACTGATGTATTATGAAAGCATTCAAATAGCAATTGTTTCAAATAGCAAATTGAATTCAGTTTAGTTTTAAAATTAAATTGAGTCATCTTCTGATGAACACTGAAAGATCCAATAGATTTGGTCTTTTTTAAATGTCAATTTAGTTTGGTATTAAATATTATGTGTTACAAATAAAATATATTTGTTTAAAAACTATGCAGTTTTCTAGTTGGTGTTGGCAGTGTCTTAATTACTGTATACACAGTAACTATACTTTATATGTGATACCCTTTCTGGTATATTTAAATTTGTGTTAACAACAATATTTAAAAAATAACAGAATTTTTTCCTATACTCCACATGAAATTGCCAAACGTTCAACTCGGTCCCGACTGATGAAGGCTTAAGACCAAAAGCCGGTCTCAAAAGACGGTTGCTGACGATTAATGGCGACTAAAGGATTGGGCAATTTTACGTGGAGCACGGAAAAAATTTCCCCTGTTTTTTGAATATTTTTAATATTCTTCACTGTCTAATTTTTCATTAATAATAATAAACAAATAATAGAATAAATTCGGATAAATATAAAACAGGCAGCTCTTGATCGCACTGAAGGAAATAGTTGAGATGAAATGATTGAAAGCCTTTTACGGATGACAGACAATCAATACCCAAAAAAAACTTAATCTAAAAACGTAATCTGAAAGAGGAAGATGCCCTAGTTCGAGTGGTTTAATAACAGGAATGCAGGGATGAGTTATAATTTTTTTTCTGAAATCAAGTAAATCCATACTTTTTATTTTTTTATTAATTACTCATGTCTTTAGTCAGAAAGGAAATAAAAACCCTCATCGGTCTTTATCGACAAGATAAGGATTTCGAATCACTGCTTTAGAAAAGATCTCACAATGTGAACGGCTCTAGTAAGACAGATTTTTGCATTTGATTGATTATGTCTTGGGATGTTTCCATAATTCTAAGTTGTTCATTTAAGGAGTTTTGTATTAATCCAGTTGCCGAGATAATAAGCCGGACTATTATTACCAATTTCATCTCCCAAACCCGCTTAATTTCAGTTTTTAATTCTGCGTATTTTGTCAGTTTTTCATTGGTTTTTCTCTCTATGTTAACATCGTTATGAACCGATACATCTACCAGCACAACTGTTTTCTGTACTTTGTCGATGATGGTGACGTCAGGGCGGTTGTGATTAATGGTTTTGCTTATCAGCACTGTCTTGTCCCAGTATATCTTGAGCAGGTCATTCTCCATCACAGATGGGGGTAATATTTATAATACGGCTGAAGTAATTCGGAAGACTTCGAGATAAATAATTGTTGTTATTTTTTTTATGTCTGTCTAGGTATTTACTTCCCGCTAAATTAAAGCATCCAAAATAAGATATGTTCAAGTGTTTCAGATGAAGAGTTGCACATTTTACAGTTGTCTGAAATGTTTTCTTTTAATATATACTTTCTATAGTTACGTATTGAGACAACTTGATCTTGTATAGCAATTATGAAGACTTCAGTTTCAGCGAAAAGGTTACCAGTTTTCAACCAGTAAAGTGACGATCGCTTATCAACATATTCCATTTCAAGTGCATACTGATAACGCCTATGCATTTCCTTGCTCGCCCGTTATTATATTCTGTCCCTGTTAGTTCTGACACCTGTGAGAGTAGGGCATAGGTTAGAATTTAGATTTTTTCAACATTCTGTGCAGGTTGCTTTGCTTATACAAGAAGTAATATCAATGACCTTTTATTTGTTGATGGCACATATCAGCAATCTCTACAAATCCCCTTCCTCCCATTTTTCGTGGGATGTTCACTCGTTCGACAGCTGCCTTTGGATGATGACATCTAAACTTGGTAAGACTAGTTCAGACTGATAGACTCCAAGTCAGTGCTTGTCCAGTTAACGATTCCAAAGGAATAGGTCAGAATTGATATGGCGTAGGTATTGATAGCCTTCACTAAGTTTAAGAAATTATTGCATTGAGCATTGAGCATTGAGCTCACTCATTACCTCTGTTTTAATTTCGTCCAAAATGGCTTGTGGTAGTAATCGTCCAGAAATGATAATTCTACGTTGGTCTGCGATACGTTGTTCGGTGAGGTGCTTAAGATAAGGAAATTTATTGATAAATTCTCGATGCAGCTTCGACCGATAGATGATAAGATCAGGTTTCAAACTGGTAACTCTATAGTACAGTCGCATAATTCCTCTATTTTCCTTGTTAGTTCATTCTTTGCGACGTACTGGTCCATTATCACCAAATCAAGTAAATCCGTATTTTTTTTCTTTCTTAGATGTTGAAAGCTAGCTAGTTTCTTTTTCGGTTGCGTCCCAAACAATGGTGATATGTGAACCTGCTTTCATTAAAGAGCTGCTTCGTAGGCCCTCACTATATGGAGCGACGCTAGAAGTGCCGTTTTTGTATTTTCCAGACCGAGACTATAGAGACTGGCCTGCAGATTGGTATAACGTCTAACTCCTTGATGAATGACGATTTCATGCCCTCTAAATTGATAAATTTTCTTGACCGATACTTAGTAAGATCAAATTTCAAACTGGTAACTCTATAGTTTTGGCTTTTGCATTCTTGAGTATTCAAAGCTAGCTAGATTCTTCTTCTATTGAGTCCCGCAAAAAATGGTAATATGCGAACCTGCTTTCATTAACTGCTTCGTAGACCCTGACTATATGTAGCGACCTCAGAAGTGCTGATTTTTACATTCTCTAGGCCAAGACTGTATAACATTTAACTCCTTGATGAACGACGATTTCATGCCCCCCAAAGAACTGATAATAATGATCACCAATTTTATAGAAAACCCGGTATACATATCAGAAAGGTCGAATAGAAGGTATATGTCCTTATCCCGCTTCTCTGTCTCTTTCATAGTGATGTTAACTTCCACCGGGCAAGAGAATTCAATGAAATACATTTTTCTGACATTGTTATCGATCAACACTATGTCTGGTTTGGTTGCGTGAAGCTTGCTAGTCACAGAAAATGAATAGTTCCAGTAAATGCTACATTGTAAGTTCTCCACGACTGTCTCGATTTCCTGATGGACATGGGGCAAGACCGGATCTTTATCTATGCCATAACTGTTTCTTAGATAGAAGCAAAGCATACATAAAGCAGCATTATGTCTATAGATGTCCAAAGACTTCGCATGAGTAGAGCAAGCTGACAGGAGGCTGTGTGCTAATGTCTTTGGTTGACTTTTGCACGCTCGACAGACATTGGAAACATTTTGCTTTAAAATGTTTTTCTTGTACATTAGCGTGCTCACTACTCGGTTCTTACATGCCATTATAAAACCGTCGGTTTCGGACTTCAAGGAAGCAGACCGCAAGAAAGCAAATGTGCGATCTGCGGATAAACCTTGCGTTTGGAGGTGTCGGAAGTTCGTTTGGAGGTGTCGGAGGAAGACCAATATTCCTCCACTTCCGCTGCTTTTGGTGGATCATTTCGTATTTCCTTACTTTTACGAAATAACTCCGATGCATTGGTAGAGAACGTGTTATTTTCGTCAATCCACCTCTGTCGGTTAATCAACATCTTTGTCGCCATGGTAAGTGAACGAATTCTTTTCGTAACTTTCTTTTTTAGCACTATTAAGATGGTTAAATTCAGCATGTGATGGTACTTGCGCATATTCACCATCATGCGTTTCTGTTTTGGACTAGGACTTTGGACCTGATCACATCTATCGCACACCGTAGACGGGAAGCATCTTGCATAGAAGAAAGGTATGATAAGCTATGAAAGCTATGAAAGCTATGATGCTATAATTTAAGGCTCAGTTGTTCAATTCGCCTTCTCGGTGTCATCGCGTTGCGATTGCTTTTCTTAGATCGGTGTAGAACTAAAACAGCGGCATAAACCACTGCCCTTATTTCGGTAATGCCAGAATCTGGAGTCAACGTTGTAGCTATAATCCAATCCATTGTGGTGATATTTTCAGCTGTCTGCTTTACTTTGGCAGTAATTAATCTTCCATGTTGTAGATATTCATTCAGAGCAGCAAAAAATTGTATAAAGAAATCATGTTCATGTCTTATTGAATGTGGCACAGGCTCCCCAATCTGATCTGGTTTAGGAACGATAGACCGCAATGGGGGAACCGCAATGGTTCCCCCTGCTGGTTATTCCGTAATGAAGGAAGGCAATTTGATCGAGAAGGTTTTGCTGCGACATGTGACTTAGTTCTGGATATGAAGCACACCATATATCATGTAGTCGCTTCATATATCCCCTTCTTTTCGGCTCGGCCATTATTAAGCTCTTTCCCTGTTTTCGGGCCACATGGCTGTAGTGGTGGCGATGGATGTCTTTGGTTTTCTATTGTTATTCAGAAACTTTCGAACGGTTCGGGCTGTTCCAAGCTCTTCTGCATGGTTCTAAAAAGGTGATCGTTCAGGCCCAATATTTTAATATTCCTTATCAAGTCTTTTCTTTTCATCTGTCTTTTCACCTGTTCTTGAAGCTTTTTATACTTCAAAATTTTTTCGGTGTGTTTTGAAATTAAATTTTTGTTGTTTGGGATAGCTGTATCTATAAATAATGGTTTTCTTGCAATTTTATCGATCACAACAATATCGGGCCTATTGTTATTTAATTTCTGCTCGATAAGCAATGTTCGGTCCCAATACATTCTGTAACTGTTGTTCTCCAGAACTGGTTGCCGATTGTAATTGTAATGTGGAACTTTTTCTGATTCCTTTAGATGCAATTTTATTGCTAATTCTTGATGAATGATCTTCGCCACTGCGTCGTGCCTTTCTTTATATTATGTTGCTGCAAATGCTTCACAGCCCCCTATTATATGTTGGACTATCTCGGAGCCCCAGCACCCATATCTACATCGATCATCCACCACACTTCCATCCCGAACTATGTACTTGAAGTAATTTCTGACAGGTATAACTTGGTCTTGTATTGTTAATAGGAAACCTTCTGTTTCCAGAAATATCCGTCCGGTAGTCAGCCAGTAGTTCGACGATAATATGTCGACTTGTTCCTGCTTTTCTCTCCACGATTGTAATTTCTCAAGTTCTGTTTTTGCATAGACTTGAACCTGATCTTCGTTTAGTCGCAGTGGTGTTGATCCATCAGCCCGGCATACAGCTTTATGTAGACGCTTCCGCCTGATGTAAGAAATATTTCCGCAGATTTTCTATTTATTGCTCCAGTTGCTTACTAATATTGACCCAGCCCCTGCGGCCTTGCTGTCGCGGCAATGTTGTGCGTTCCACTACACTTCTAGGGTGGTGTTTCTGCGATTTTATGAGCAGTGTCCTGATCTTACATTGCAAATTTTGTGCGTCAGGGGCGCTCTAGTTAACTATCCTGAACGAAGGGCACTACATCTACCTTACTCAGTCTCTACTGGTTCTTCAAGTCATATGCCAGATTTTGATAATTTGTGGATTTTCCCATCTCAGTCTTTCTAATGTTGTGAGAGAGCGTACTGCGATGTTAATTATAAAAGCCATTTTGTTGATTAAAACAATATCTGGCCTGTTATAATCAACCGTTCGGTCAGTAGTGGTTGGTCTGTCCCAGTAAAGAATGGGAACGGATGATTCAAGAACAGAAGAAAGCGAGTACTTATAATATGGAAGAGGTGCGCTTTCTAATAAGTGAGTATTTTTTTGCAATTTGCTGATGAATAAGTTTTGCCAGCTGATTATGCCGTCCTAAATAAGCATTAGGAGCAAAGGCCAGGCAATCGACAAGAAGGTGGTCATTTGTTTTCCCCAGAGTACCGCATTTCCAGCACTTATCAACTACGTTCAAATGCAGTATGTGCTTTTCATTTCTTTGTTCTTGTTACCCTATCTTGAATAGATATCGCGAATCCTTCTGTTTCTGGGTACAAGAGTCCATCGGTCAGCCACTTTAGAGACAATTGTTGGTCAATGGTCTCATCTTCGAGTGACTTACGAAACCTTCCATGTAATGTTTATCCTTTCCATTCTCAAACGCAATCCGTGAGTGTTGTTCTGCTATCAATAATGATCAATCAATTATCTATCAATCTTGGAATGTATAGTCTCTTCGTAGGTGAGTTTGGATGCAGTCATCGGAACTTTGTTAACATTCGACGTGTCAACTTATCAAGTTCATCAAGCTCAGTTTCTGACCATTTAACAATGCCAAAAGAATATGTCAGGATTGGCATTGCCCAACCGTTGATCGCTCTAAAGTTTCCGCTGTTAAGTTTGGTGTTTAAAAGTTTTGTAAGTCTCTTTTGGTATAGACTGGAAAAGTCCTTCTTTAACTGATTATAATCAAGTTTATAATGTTGGGATATTACTAAATATTTGTAGGATTCTTCTGGTGCTAGTTGTTGTATGTTACAGAATATCGAGTGTTGATTTTGAACCATTCCCTTTTGTATACTAATGGTAGAACATTTGTCCAGTCGGAATGACATTCTGATATCCCTACTAAATGTTTTAACCGTTTTTATCAAGGAGTGTAATTTTTCCCTAGTTTCTCCATATAATTTAAGGTCATCCATATATAATAGATGAGAGAGCTTTCTTGGATTCACCATGTTAAGTTTATATTCGATATTGCTGTTGTTTAGTAGTGTGGACAAAGGGTTCAAGGCTAGACAGAATCAAATTGGAGAAAGAGAATCTCCCTGAAAAATTCCTTTCTCGATATTTGTAGTAGCAATGCATTGTTGATCGACAAAAAGATTATTTTTCCACTTCCCCATCAGGCACTTTAAAGAATAAATAATCTGGGGGCAAATTTGATAGAAATTCAGAACCTCAACCAATCAATCGTGAGGGACAATATCGAATGTTTTTTTGTAGTCTATGTAGCAGATATTTAAATTGCGTTTTCTTTTTCGCGCTTGCTCAAGAACTACAGCATCGATCGTCAACAGTTCCTGCCATACTTGCAGGAACCTTATATCATTTCTGTTCTTCTTCAAAATTGTTGTTTTTAACACAATGTTGGTAGATTTTTTCATTAAGTAGGGCTGTGAACAGTTTATATAATACTGACAGACATGTGATTGGTCTGTAGTTATTGGGTTACCTAACGTTCCCTTTTTTAAATAGTAGGTATGTATTGCCCGCCATTAAGAAGTCGAGGAAAATGTCTGGATTTATTAAAACCTCTTTAGATGCATTTGCAAGTACAGAATAGGCGGCTGTAGTGAGTCTTCCTGACAGCAATGCAAATGTCAATCGCTGTAAGATCGTTACACTCCATATCTGGGAAAGCATTTGTCTGCTCTTGAATGGTTTTAACCCAAGGAGCCAATTTTTCGTATCCGTTTGATTTTTTCTAAACCGATCTCCAATATTCCGCAAAGGAAGGCACATCCATATTTTCAAGTTCTGACTTGCTATTACCTTCTGCTTTGAGTTCTCTATAATTTTTTTTTGGCTATATGCAAATACTAAATTTTGATGTTTTCGCTTTTCTAGTTCATTATATCTTGCTAGCCTGGCCCCTTTCGATTTAGCTTTCGGCCTAAATAGACCTTTTAGATCTATCAATTTCTTGTCAGGTTTAAATCATCGAAGTCAATGCCAGATTTATTGACAATTATTTTTGCTTTTCTCGCTACTTTATTTGACTGATAACCAGAAAGGTACTCTGAGATAATGTCAACTTTCCTTCAGAAATCATTGATGTTGTTTTCAAAGCGCGTTTCCCAAGCAGGTGTATTTTTCTGGATACTACGCCCGGCCGCAATATGAGTGTAAATCCTTTGCCCTAAAATTTCGATGGCAGTCACTGCTGCACAATATAATGCAAGATGTATATCGCTTAAATTTATCATCCCAGATAGATGTGATTCCAAAACTCTATTAATCTGCATTAGAGTAATACGTGATTTTGCAATATTGAGCCGTACTGGTCTATTCAATGGATTTAAGCCAAGCAAAACTGGTCAAATTGTTGTGAAACCTCTGTCGTATGTTAGAAAAGCTACGTTGCGAGATTGATTCTTCATTTTCAGACGATGAGGCTTCTGGCGATACATTTTGAGTTTGTTCTACTTGTTGCTCATCTGTTTTCGAGTTAAGAACGCCTATAGTATATTCTTGATGTTATTGATATGTAATGTTTTGATGTAGTTCATTACCGATTTCTCTCTTGATGTTCATAAATTCCGATTCGGTTAGATAGTTTTTCCTTAGAATTAAATTTTTTCGGTCAGCTAAGTTTTGCTCCGACAGCTGAGTTTCAGCGAACCTCTTTATATATTCTTCGTGGAGTGCATGCCTCCATCCAGGTAGCGGGTTATCTCCGCACTGGTTTACGTAGTAATAGGCATATATTACATCAATATTCATTTCGCGTGTCCATCTGATACGTGGAGTGCATTCGGTCCTAGTGACGGCCCTCCTTATTGGGAGCGAGCCAGCAAATACCGGGGAATTTCGATCTTCTACTCCATTATTAATTTCCGCTTCCTGTTGATTTTGCAGTGAAGTCTTTGGTGTTGATAGACTTAGATAATCTTATTGTTGTTCGAGTGCCTCTTTCGTTGCCATTCTTGTGGTGCAATAGAGTTGGAAACCGCCACTCGTGCCATATTCACCAATCCCGGACAAATCTTCCTGACGGTTCCGAAGGGTTCTTGTCCGCAATGCCCTACCGCCTTATATAATATTATTATTAATTTTATTCTCCATAAATATATTTGGGTTCAAGGGAAAAACGGTCACCCAAGGCAGAGCCCCAATTTACCATGGGAAAACTATTTACTACCGGAGGGCGCTAGGTGTTCCGGGACATCGTTAGAGACACTTTAACCATGTGCCATTCAGATTCTGCCTTTTATTATTATTATTATCATTATTAATAGAATAAGTTTCAACAATTTTGAAAAGTAATGTTCAATGTTGAAAACTCACACATTCTCACATGTTGAATTCCAATTTATTTTGTTTCTTCCAAAGTAATCTCCTCTCACTGCAATCAATACACTTATTCCAACGTTTGTTCCAATCTTCGAAACAGTTTTTATACTTCTAATAGTCCTCCAAAGCGGCCAGAGAGTTCCCTCGAATGGTTTCTATGGATACAAGAGAGGAGGATGGATCCACAAAGTGAGGTTTCTTCAATCGAAGGTACAGGAAAAAATTACGCGCAATCATTTCTGGTGATTATAGTCGGTATGCCGAATTTGGAACAATGTTTGTTTGATTGATTTTGCAAAAAATTGACGAATACCTATTTGCAGTGGGCGATGCTGCAAAAATCATATTTTACCACAGTAACACCTACAATGTCTCTAATATTCAATTGGCCATTGCTCTGTACAATACCCTTCATTTTGGTATATTTTTCTTCATTGGTTCGTCAAGGTTCCTGTTCAACGTTCATTTTCAACTTCTTTACCATCACTAAAGTCTTTGTACTATTTGTAAACATGTTTTACATAACTTCAATGCCGTAATACTTTCTTAACATTTTTAATACATCAGCACTCGAAACGTGGTTTTTAGACAAAATTTATTGCAAATTCTTTGATCAATACATTTATCCATTTTTTAAAATCACCGACAAAAATGTTTAACAGTTAGAAAAAACGCCAAGATCTCAAGAACAGCCATACCAACTTAAAAAACAAGTGGCTGTATGTAACCGATAAATTTATCCATTCAAAAAAAAACTCCGACTATTTTTTTAACAATTGCAAAAGATGTTATAATTTCTAACTGAACAAGCAAAATAATATAAAATATCTATCAGATCACAAAGACAGCTATACTAACTAAAAATAAATGTTAGTTTCGATACGTAAAGCGCGCGATTTTCAAAAATAAAAGTCACCTTATTGTTTTATCATAAAGTAAATATGAAAGTAAACCATTGTAAAGCTACAAAAAAAATATGTATTTATTTTGTAATTAGTAGAAATAAAAGCGTTGCATTCAAACGCTATTATAATTTTGTCGTCGTCTCACGCAAGTCATCAAAAAGGCAAAAAAGGGTGTGCGACAAAACTTCCCTCAAACGAAATATTATACTAATGACTAAGGGGTGGGTTTTATTTCCGAAACCTTTATTTTAAATTTTCATAAAGGCACTGTTTAATTTTCCTTAAAATCGAAGCTTTACCAGAAGGGTTGATCAGTGATGCCTCGGGAATATAAAACGGTTTAGTAAAATCTGAGCAAAATAAAAAAAAATCATTATTATATACTGGGTATTTCAGATAAAATTGTAAATAATTGATATTTGTCATTAGTTGACATTTAGCTTACATTAATTTATGTAATTGAACAAATATGGTGTTTTTACTGTTTTTGCAATGGAACTACATCTGATGCCAGGACAATAACACCCTCAATGAGCCTTGCGGACATAGAACGATCATCTTGAAGAACTACATCAACTTTTTGGAAGTTTTCTTCAGTTCAGAACTAATATTAATAACCTGACCATAACCAAAATCTTTCGAACTAATTAAACATTTTCTTGCGACCTATTCTTCTTCTTCTTCTTCGTGTGGTGCTACAACCCATCAGTAAGCCTTGACCTCATAAATCTTCGCCTCCAACCGGATCAATCGCCGGCAGCCCCTCTCCAGTTTTTAATATGCGGTGGTTCTTCAACATCTCTTCTTAAGTTGTCCTGACACCTTTGGTCTACCTCTATTTCTGTTACTCCTTATTCATCCCTCCATGATTTTCCTTAGTATTCGTCTCTCTGGTATTCTCACCACGTATCCCACCTATCTAAGTCACTGAACTTTGACCTAGTCTACAATATCCAGATCATTGTATAATTGCTTGATTTTGATGTTAGACATGATCCTCCAACTTCCATTATCATTCTCAAGACCAAAAATTCTTGTGAGTACTGTTCTTTCACATACTACTAGCATGTGTTTTGTTTTCTTTCTGACGGACTACGTCTTGCCGCCATAGGTCACTGTTGGGTAGTGATTTCTGATATCTCCAGTAAAGTTGCTATTTTTATCTACTTTGCTTCCAAGATACGTAAATTCCTTCACAACTGCAATATTATAATCTTTTCTTCGATTAATTCTCTATTCCATTACCTTTGTTTCGAAAAATTTTATTTCTAGACCACCTCTTTTGGCTTTATCCTTTATTTCAACATAGGTCTCTATTGTTAATCGTTTTTATCGATCGTGTTAAAAAAGTTAGTATCTGCATATCCTGCGTCGGTTTCTGTTTCGCTAATGACTTTATTCAATACTATATTAAATAGATCTGATGCCAATCCATCCTCCTGTCTCCAACAAAAAATTTTACCATGGTGTGTTGTTGGATTTTTACTAGAGTCTAATAAACTTAGCTGGTATTCCAATTTCTTATATGGCCTCGTATATTACTACTCTTTGAATGCGGTAGTGCAAATTTAAATTATATATCAAATTTTGTAATTTTCTCCATTATTCGACGGACTATAATCAACTGATCTATTATTGAGCATCTCCTTCTAAACCCTGCCTGATATTCGCTTGTTCTTTCATTGATATAAGGTACTATTCCCTGCCTTACTATGTTTGTTAGTTACAAGTTGCGCGAAGCAGTGATATACTACGACATTTTTCGCATTTCAATTTATATTCTCTCTTATGAATCAGACATATCACCATCTGCTACTACTCTGCAGGCATCTGCTCACTATTCCAGATGTTAACTATTCATTGATAAATGGCTTGAGCTAATCTTTGCCGCCTCCAGGCTTCAACAGTTCTTAAGGTATGATGCCTATACCGGGAGCTTTTTTTATTTTTAAGTTTCATTAAACTTTTTTCACTTCCTGCAATGATGGTACCTCTACCAGTGGCTCATAATTGTGGCATTCATAAACTGTGGCCTACCATTTTGATTTTCTCTGGCATTTCCGTTTAACGGTGTTTTCAAAAATTTCTTCTGTTGCTCCAGGTATGTAGTATGTTATCCATATCGGTTATTATTTCGCCATCTATATTCTTGATCTTGTCCTAAACAATTGCTATTTAGCATTTCTTGACATGTAACTTTAATTACTCTAAACCATTGAATGCTACACATTCTTTTTCATATCGAATATGCTAATATGGTGTTTTGTTAGTGTTTTTGCAAAGGGAACAGCAAGTGTTGCAAGGTCAATAAGCTCCCCAATGAGCACTGTGAACATAAAACGATCATCTTGAAGAACTACAACTAGTGGTTCCCCAGCGGTTCTCCAGCATATCTTCTTACATTGTCCTGACACCATGTATTTTATAGAGGTAGACACCCCTATTTCTGATTCTGCTTAGTATTCATCCCTCTGGTATTCTCGTCACATATACCACCTCTCTAAATCGCTAAACTCTCATATAGTCTACAATATTCAGATCATTGTATAAATGCTTAATTTTGATGTTATACCTGATGCTCCAATTTCCATTATCATTCACAGCACCAAAAATTATTCTGGGTACTTTTCTTTCAAATACTGCAAACATGTATTTTGTTTTCTTTTTGAGAAACTAGGTCTCGCAGCCATAGATTTGGTGTGAAGTTTATGTTTTCGTCTAGTTTGATTTTCTTTCTATTATAGTTTGATTTCGTCTATTAGATATCCATACCATCAACTTTATTTTATATATATTTATTTCTAGATCGTCTCTTTAGGTTTTCTCCTTTATTGCAACAAAGGTATCTATTAATCTTTTTTCCATTGTGTTAATAAATTTAGATCATCTGCATATCCTACGTCTGTTTCTGTTTCGCGAATGACTATTCAATACTATTTTAAATAGAAAAACCATACAACGACATAAACCCATACAGTCGATTGCTGTTTAGTTTCGGGCTAATACACGTATATCCAAGATTCGTTATTGACACGAGCCTTTTTTTGAGCGATTAACAAATTATGCGAAATCCATCGCACACAAATCTTTTTCATCGCTAAATGTTAATATAAAATCTTGTGTATACATGTCATACTAATGCCCAGAGATGCCTCAGTCTTACTGTATGTCAGATATCTTGCTTTATCACTTCGCGCACAGTAACGATGTCGCACAGTCGATGTACTGTTGTTGAAATAATCCACGTCGAAAGTTGTAGTAAATCATCACACGAGAATTCTCACGAGTTAATTCCAATTTTTGACTACTATAAATTTTTCAAGTCACTAAACAACACAAATAGCGTCCGTATGACAGAACGTTCTGAGTATGTATACAGTCAACAACGACAAACTATACGATGTATATATCAGATGGAGCCTAGCAACACTATTGTTGCCAATTCCCGATACATAAATAACAACTCTGGTATATATTTATATAGATTTATATATATATATATATATATATATATATATATATATATATATATATATATATATATATATATATATAGTACTATTCCAGGACATAATCGACTTCTACACCAAATTTCATTAAAATCCTTCTATCCGTTCGAGCGTGATTAAAGGACAAGCATACCTTCACATTTTTAATATTAGTGAGTAAACTTGAAGAGATTTACCACTAAACACGAAATCACTTTTTTTTAACTGCTCGACAAAAAAAAAGTGATTTGGTGTTTAGTGGTAAATCTCTTCAAGTTTAGTATTTCACACCAAAGGTTCCAATAGAAGAATTAATATTAGTGAGTTTTGAAATATAGCATATTTTATTAAAAGATAAAAAACGAACGAACCCAATGGATTCATTTGTAATATTAAGGAATTAATTTATTATTTTGATCAATATGATGTAATAAAAGATTGATTCCATTAATACCAGTCAAATACTCAGTGAATAAATCAGAGATAACCAAACATTAAAATAAAGATTGAAAATAAGGGTATCAAGAATACAACTTAACCCTCAGACATTAGAATAATTGGGGAGAGGTTTTACAGCACATTCTTTTCGGTGATTTTCGTGAGACGAAAATATAATTTTAAAAGATGTAGACTTATGAGGTGCTTCCAGAATAAAATGTTTTTATTCTTATTATAAAATTAAGCGCAGTTTTTTAATTATTGTTTCATTATTATTGATCTTTTTAATCATCTCAATTTTAACTTTTTTTAACACGGTATATCTACTATAGCCTTCATCGCCATTGATTTGCGCATTCTGCCTTTTTTTGGCCGTGGTGAGGTTCGAGTCTGCCAGTCATGGACCTGGCATTTCAGTTCCGGGTCGAATTCAAAATTCACCATTAATGACATTTCGACACAGTACAGACAACGAAGCAACTATAAAAATATTAATTACGAAAGTTTTAAAATTTGGTAAAAACGTTTATTATGATTACGTGGATTTAGCCTAAAAGCATTCACACTCCCTCTAGGGGTACATTGACTTATCCCAAATATCTTAGATATCAAAAGGATTAAGCTATATGGAGGCCCTTTCCATGTTATCAGGCCGCAAGGTAACGATAAAAGTATTCGATATTCTTGAGTTGTTCAAGAACTTCCGGACGTTCCTCGCTTTTCCCAGTAGTGCTGCTTTCTGCATAGACTCGAAAAGATGATCGCTTAGTCCCAATGCTTTTATGTTTTTCAGCAGACTCTTTGAGATTACATTCGTTGTTTATATTATTATGGAAACTGTTTCTACTATTTCTTGACTTGTTTCCTTACTTGTTCTTTACCATTATTTCTTTACTTTTTCTTCATGTTCTCGGTATTTCCGAAAATTTTCTTTTTGCGTCTTTAAAATATTGTTGTTAACAGGAATGGCTACATCTGTAAGTATATATGGCTACATCTATAAGTTATCCACTTAATAATATCAGGTCTGTTGTTATCTAGTATTCGTACAGTGAGTACTCTCCGGTCCGAATAGATCTTGTAATTGTTATTTTCAAGAATAGGCTCGGACTTGTAGTTGTAATATGAGACTCTCTTAGATTTTCGCAGCGGCAACTTTATACCACTGCATCATGCCTATCTTTATAATCGATGCCCGCAAATATCGTAAAACCCCAGTGATGGTTTCGAAGGTCGTACATCTGCATCGATACTGGTCATCCACAATACTAGCATATTGAAAAATATATTTGAGGTAATTTTTAGCAGGAATAATCTGCTCTTGGATTACCATTATGAATCTGGGAACAGTCTGTCTGTATTGGGGAACATCAGTCCTGCAATCAGATAGTAGTTCAACGCTAATATGCCGATTTGTTCTTGGTTAACCACATTCAGATGTCTTGTCTTCCATGCAGGTATTTTTCTTTCCAGGTTTGCATATTTCCTTGATCGTTTCGTTGATCGGTTTTCGCATAGCTTTGGACCAGATTTTCTTTCAACTGCAGTGACGTTAATACATCGACCTAACAAATCGCTCTATGTAATTCCGAGGTCTCTGCTTGTTTAAAAAAAGTAAGCTCGCATATTTTCAATTTGTTGATCAAATTGCTTGTTTATATCAACCAAGCCTCTACCACCTTGCTGTCGTGGCAAGGTGGTGCGTTATAGGGCACTTCGAGGGTTCTTTGCTTTTTTAAGCAGTATGCTATGTTTAAGCTGCAGATTTTGCATATTCGCCTTACTCCAGTTGTCTACTTTAAATGAATACGTTAATATAGAAGCCGGATAGGTGTTGATTACTTTAAACATATTTCTGCTTTTTAGACTGGACTTAATTACTTGTTTTACCCTCTTGGTAAATTGAGAGCTAAGTTCATCTTTCATTGAACGATGATTAATTCGCCGCCCTTGTTTCTTTCCCATGTACTTGTATGTGTCTGTGGCCGTCATTGCCTCGATAGTTTGGTCAATATGTGTCCTAAAAGCGTTGTTTTGAAGTTTGTCTCTGTTGATACTGCTAGTTCAACATTTTTTTAATCCAAACTCCATTCCGATATTACCAGAAAATTACTCCACTATTCTTAACATTTGCTCGAATTGATTTTTTAGCGAAGCAAACAATTTTAGGTCCTCCATGTAAAGCAAATGGTTTAGCCTTAGTTTTAAGCTAAAACCATAATTAGTCGAGTTTAATCGGTGCGAAAGAGGATTCATGGTGATGCAAAACCAAAGAGGACTTAGACAGTCTCCTTGGAAAATACCTCTTCGAATAGGGCCATTGTCTGTGGTTATATTACTGTCACCCTCCTTAAGCTGGATTTTGGTTCGCCACGTTGACATAAAACTTCAGAGGATTGATTAAAGATGGAGAAATTTTATAAATCTCATAACTTCTATGAGCCATTCATGTGGAGCAGAATCAAAAGCCTTCTTATAATCTATATACACCATATTTAGATTTCTATTTTTGGCATGGCAAGCTTGAATGTATATGACTGAATCAACCACCAACTGTTCCTTGCACCCTATTACGCCCTTAGCGCAGCCGTTCTGTTGCACTGCAATAATGTTATTTCTCTCACAATTCGCATATCTAAGTTTACCATGGTTACCATAAGTAACACATGCTGTTACCACTTTATATAGGGTAGGGAGACAGGTTATCGGACGATACTTGGAAGGATCTGGAGAATTTTGATGATCCTTCAATATGAGATATGTTGCCCCCTTGAATAAGAAATAGTGGCGCTTTAAGTTGTTCGGCCATTATCTCGTTAATTATATGGGCTAATTTATTGTGAGTGCACTATACGTTTTTTAGCCAATAATTATGTAGTCCATCGGGTCCTGGTGCTTTCCAGTTATGGAGTTCTTTAATTACACTAGTCAGCTCATCGATTGTGAATAGCTGATCTTGCATTTCATGACAATTTTTATAAAGTTGATGTTCTCCTATCCAGCAAGCATTATTATAATATGATTTTACGGTAGTAAATTGTTTTTTCCAGTATTCCTCTATCTGATTTTTAGTAGGGTATCCGTTGTTCGGTATCCGGCATCGGAATTTAAATTTCTGTAGAAGGTCTTTCTTGGTCAGGCCTGGTCACGTATACAAAAAGTTTTTGTTTCAGTGTATCAAGACATAGTTCTTATGTAATGTTCATTAAATCTCTTGACAATTGTATATGAGTTTCTCTCAACTAGTTTCAGTTTTTGTTTCAACCTGTTTCTCTAACTTTCTAGTTCTGCTGCCGATAATCTATTCTGTCAACCGTCCATACCCCTTCTGAGAGTTTCAACCTTATTTAAGAGTCTCTTTTCCCGCTGGGGTACATGAGTTTGCATCTTTGTCGCTGCAGGTACCGTTCGTGGACAGATATATATCCTGTTCGTGGCTATATATATTAAATCAATAGATACAATTGCTTTAAGGTCCGCTCTTTCATAACAAGAGGTGGTAGAATATTTTTGTTTAGACAAACCAGAGATATGGCGAGTTTTTTGTATGTATTTACTCTAGGGAGCAAGAGTCTTCTAAGCGGATGCGTACCCTGAATATTCCAAAAAATACCCTCATATTCATGTTAAAAATCAATCCTAAACAATCGAAGGTCCGGAAACGCATCTATCTTGGAAATACAGTTTTTTTAATGATTTTTGTCGTATAACTCGTTAATTATCGATAACGAGTTATACGACAAAAATCAATAATTTTATTAGAAAAGTAGAAATTACAAAAATTAAAAAACATGTAATTCTCTACCAAAAAGTTAGATACAGTTTTTTCAAAAAACTAATATTTTCTGCAAATGATAGGACAATATACGCGGACATACATCTCTGTGTGGGGATAAAGTAGCGTTCAAAGCATATGCCGCTCATATCGATCTCTGGGAGAACTCTGCAAACAAAAATTAAAATTTGTTGCGTGAAACTTAATTCTTATAAATTTTGTTTTATTTTTTATCAGAATTTCTTATTACTCACTGTATTGTTAGATTCGTTTGCGCAGCTTTTTCGCAGTGCGACTGGTACTGGAGTTATCCTCAACGATTATTGTTGAAATAATAGCGTGAGTTCTCTTAACGAGAACATCGTCCCAAAATGTTCTCAGAATTTCAGGAAGGTCAATGCACCCGCATTACTGAAAAAAATCGTTAGTTTAAAGATACGAATCATTCTCATAGACTTGTGATTGTCTTCTTTTATAATAGCTGCTGCAGTTACAACTATTCGCGGCAGTTCCTTACACTCATCATTCTTTTTTCATCGTAAACAAAGAATTGGTTGATATTTTCATTTCCAAGTAACGGAAACAACCAATATGAATCTTTTTCTGATTTTGAGTGATGATAATTTGGCATTTAATATTTTTCTTTCAACTTACAGATTTTACAGTTTATTCGTAACAACATATTCTTCGGAAACATATTTTGTACATTGGCACATCAACTCGGATAATGATAATTGACAATCCTCTTGATTATCAAGGTACGAATAAATCTTTTCCATGGGCGTTACCACATCTTCAACTTCAGGATATCCTCGTTTTTCCCCGGTTGGCGTGAAATGTAAAAAATAATTAAAACCAGAAGTGGTGGTACATGGCATCGGCAGCAACCAAATCAGCAATGTTCATAACACGATGCTTAAATTCATCTCCCCATTTGTAATTTATTTCTCCTGTCGCTTCAAGTAATTTTTCTTTAAAATTTATACATCGGATATTGTAAACTTGTCTACGCTTAGCAATAGGCTTTCTTTTTCATTTTCGTGGAATGCTTCATCAATATTTTCTATACAATAGAAACATTTACCTAAAATCAAATACAGGCAAATACAGATCGCAAACTTTCAATGCGCAATGTGGTGCTAGATGATGCAGTTTCGGTAGAATATTTTTTCGTGAGAATTGATTGTCACAATGTCAATAGTGATTGTCTCAGTTTTTATTTCTTCTAGCACTAAATGTTTATTATCATTTATTTCCACCCTAGATTTTTTCGAAGTAATTATTCCTTTTTCTTTCACTTCTTCGATATCGCCATGAGAAATATTTTCATCAAAAGTAAAACATTTTTCGCTTCCAGCCATCGTAACAAAATGCATCCCACTGAATTTCAAAACAACTGCCGGTTAGAACCCTACACAGCTGTCCCCCTCTTAATGATCAACGCGGCTATAGTACTATCCTTAGTAAGTATAATATGGTCAAACAGATCTTATGTCTGAGCTATGCGTTGTATACTTCACTAAATCGTAGTACAATACACAACGGTTTCATACCTGGCTTAAAACTATCAATATTTCATGGCACAAGCTATTATGATTCTATCTACGTAAGTGTACATGCGTAGAAAGTTGGTTTGCAACAATTTATCCTTCTCCTTCACGTATATCGGGAAATATTAATTTTATGAAAAAAACTAATTGAATCCTTTTCGAAGAGAATTTAATGTTCTTTAATTTTGGTCATAACTATTTTTCTGATAAAGTCAATAATTAACAAATTATATGAGAAAAACCATAAAAAAGCACCCTTTTTCCAAGATGGCGGAGATTCCGAGGCTTTGATTGTTCAAGACTTTTAACACGTTCGTTAGAAAGCCATAATAATTTATTATTTTTATTTGTTGAAATTTCACTTTTGTTGCCTGTGCTAAGGGTGTCCAAATCTGAAACAAAACTTGATAGTGCACCGTTGCTCAAAATTGCGAGTTCAAACTCGCACTGAATGCACATCAGATGTTGACCTGCCTCCTCTTCAAAAGGGAACCCAATAATGTGGCCAGATCGAACGCTACGCCATCAGTTTTGTTAATTTATTTACAAACCTCGTTGCTTGGGGAAGCTTTACCTTATCCAAAATATTCACCGGACCTAGCACTGTCCATGTATCGCTGTAATATTCCCTAAACAAGAAAACCTTCTTTGATAACATTATAATAAAATTGGTAAAACAAGAGGTTATGGATAATAATCCCTATATAATTCATGAAATTAATTTTCTATGTGATATATAGTATATTTCATCAAACGATAAAAAGAAACGAACTTATTTACTAACTCAATATATTAATTTGTAATATAAGGAATTAATTTATTAATTTAATCACTATAATACAATAAAAGATTCATTCCAATGATGCCAGTGAAACACATTGACAATGATGTAGCTTCCTTTTTAAGCTTAGGTTTCAGAGATAATCAAACAATTAATAATAACTTTTAAAAAGGAGGTTTCAAGAATATTATCTAACTCCTCAATCATTAGAATATTTCGTTTGGGGGAAGTTTTACAGCCTATTCTTTTCGGTGATTTGCATGAGGCGAAAACAAAATTATAAAAGATGCAGATTTTTGAGTTGTTTCCGAAATACAATTTTATAATTTCTATTACAAAATTGAGGAAAGTTTTTATTTATTCTTGTTTCATTTTATGTAGTATTATCTTTTCAGTTGTTCCAGTTTGAATTTCTACACTGGGTATTTCTATGCTAAAAATAAACACATTTTTATTTTAAAAACTTTTTTATTCAAACTTCCTTTATCTACCGCTCTTTTTTAGACCAAATACAATGAGATGTGTGTTATTTAATATACCTACATTTCTTCCTATGTCCTATAACATTTTACGAAAAGATGTGCAAATAATACACGTAGAAGAATTTTAAAATTATTTATTGAAATTGTTCATATTTTTCCATAAAACACAAAAAAATATATATAAAAACGAATGACAGTATTGACACAAAAATCACGAATTATATTTAAAATTATTCTAATGGAAAACATAAACCTGATACGCTGTCATCAATTTGTAAATATTGAGTTATATCTTTGTCAACAGCATTTTTAAATCACCGTGATTGGTTTTTGACAGTCGGTTTTTTTTCAGATATTTTTTTATAATTTTAAACTTTACTGAACCAACATTCTTCTAAATATAATGAAGTAAATGTAATTAAGAGTAGATATCTACAATTTCATCCCAAACGATACAAGGAATATATAGAGGAACAAGTCATATATGTTTTTTTTAATTTAATATTGCTTTATTGGTCGAAAATCAATTTATTTTTCAACGTAGTCTTCTATTAGTACGAAAGTACGATTTATCGGACTGTACAAAATTTCAGCCATTTCTTTATGTTTGGAAAGAAAAAGAAGTAGGAGAGGGGTAAGATTGAATAATCGGATAGATATAGCATCAGTTAGTAACGCAGATTGACTAAATTCGATGTTGCAACGACAAACGAATGAGCAGGTGCATTGTCATGGTAAAATTACACTTTTTTCTTCGCCAAATGAGGGTGTTCTTCGCCAATCTTCGCCTTTTTCGAGGTACGTTCGCCGGATAAAACCCAGTGTTTCCAATTTGTGCGTTTCTTTGGCCTACACGATATCATGGATTTTGTTGAACATTTCCTCACTAGTGACCTCAATGGGAAATGAGCGCAGCTCAATGGGTTGAGCGCAAAGCATCACTCAAGGTAGTTCGACCACACCGAAATCAGTAACACTTATGAACCATGAAATTTAAATAAGCGGAGTCACCATGATACTTTTTAAAATACTCTAAATAGTACTAAAATAGTACTAAATAGTAGTAAAATAGTACTAAATACTATTTGCGCGATTGTTTGTCCACCCAAAAGTAGTGTTTAATACCTCAAAAATCTCAAACAAAACTAAATGTCATATAGGCTTGACATTAATGGAGCGTTGCTAGGGAGAAAGCTTCATTTCAAAAATGCAATCACATTTACATGTACATGTACATTTACATGTACACAATACACACATACATTAAAATGGATACCTATCAACTGAACAACAACCAGCTAGATAAGTGAAAAACGGTGTGCGAAGTTTTGCTTTCTCGGCATAATATAATCGTATTTTTTTTTGCATTGAATAGTGACTGGAGACGAGAAATTGATGTGTTTCGAAAACCTAAAACGCAGAATTTCATGGGTTGACCCAGGACAGCCAGCAACATCGACCGCAAGACCGAATCGCTTTGGAAAGAAGACACTACTGTGCATTTGGTGGGATCAGAAGAATGTCGAGAATGATGAGCTTCTAAAACCAGGTGAAACAGTTAATACTGATCGCTACCGTCAACAAATGATCAATTTGAACCATGCTTGTATCGAAAAGCGACCAGAATGGGCAACAAGACGCTGTAACGTTTGGGTTTTCACCCCGTTACATAATGTACCCTCATTTTCCTGCGTATTTGTTCAATCCCGATCTCCGGCGGATGTCACTAATTTTTTACTTACATCCATATGGGCGGCGACCTCTCTTATCTGTCTCCGGAAACACGTCGTCCATAGTGCAGATTCCGCCATCCCTATCCCTTTTAAAGTCCCTTATATTGCGGTCCCGCTTGGTACGACCAGCGCTGCCTCCCTGAATTAACCCGGCATTTGCGAATCTGGCTACCGGTGATCAACAGCGTGGCGTATTCATCTAGCCCTTAGTATCGACAACCACGGTGAGTCTCAAGGCGCATTTGTGATTCCGTCTGTGGCTATATTATACAGGATCTACTACAACTTCTATCGCAACCATGACTCAACACTAAGAATACTGTACTGATACCGTACATCATCAATTATGCCACAGTTTGTGACGATCGAACGTAAATTGCTGTACCATTATACCATTACATTATTACATCATTACATGATTACATCATTACCGTTGCCGTAATAGGCGAACCGAACATCCAATACCTGAAGGCTGTAGTACCGTAGATAAGTACATAGAGATTAACCACTTTCTTATCGTGACTGACCTTAGCCGCCACTGGCGCAAAACTTTTGATTTTCTTGTAGATATTGCTAAGCATCTTTTTTCCTTTTTTTTATTTTCTTTTAACAGTTAATTATAATTAGTTCATTAGTTAATATATACATATAATTTCATTTCAACGTTAGTTCTGTGCACGACCTAAAACTCTCACTCACTTACACAGCCCCGACATGAAAAGCTAGCACGGCAGGGCGAAAACGTTACAACACTAAAAGGGCTTTTTTACAGCACAACAACGCCCCATCACACACAGCGAAAGTGGTCAGAGGCACCATTTCTGCACTTGACTGGGAACTCTTACCCCGATGTCTCCAAAATACCAAATATAAATACCAAATCCATGTTACCAAATTATGCCAAATTAAAAGTGTTTTTTTTTAAGAAAAAATTAAGTATTATTGCCACACCTGGTATAAGTGAGAATAAAAAATCTCCAAGTGCTGACAGTAGGTAAGCTAGTCTGCATCCACCACGTCCCTCTATCATAAATTATATTTGTATAAAAAAAATCACCATGAACCAAAAAACAATATTGATTGTACTGTAAATTGTTACTATAGAAAAACAACATTGGAGCTATAGAGTTGTTTCATACAGCTTATTAAATATATACATAATTTAATTTATTTATTTTTTTTAATTTAACATAATTTATATTGTACTACAGCTTATATTCTAAAAACGACTAAATCAGTGCCTTTAAAGATATTCTATTTAATCCCAATTTTCGAATTTCACTTCGGGCGACAGTCGTCTTTATCCAAAGCGTAAAATGAAGAGGGTGCAGAAACCGCTTTAATAAGGTAGGTTTTTTTCCAGAGAGAAAGTCTTGTTTTACATCCCTTTTCCTCATGAATAATTTGCCTGACATCGAATTAAAAAGGGGCAAATCATCTGAAGAATTTCCAGGAATTTTTTTGGAGAACATGATTTACGAATGATTTTTCTTTCGTCGTGTCTGATTAAGCAATATTTTAATTCAGATTATATTAGAGTAAAATTGCTAACAATCATCGCTACAATAATCGTCCAGAAGAAAATCATTGTTTTGATCGTAGACATTTTTGGTTGAAGGTTCAAATTATTGATAAGTTGAATTATTTAGAATAGGTGAAAAAATTAAAGCAAGTTTGTCCATACAAACAATTAAATACAAATAAATAAAGTCATGTAGTAAATGAAGTCATGCAGAAACCGTATTAACCTTTTCTCAAATACAGTGTGAGGCAAGTGTTTATAAAGTGTCGCTATCAATTTAATTATTTATAACTTTTAAAAGAAACAAAACATTTTTTTTCTTTAATATGTTTATCTCCTATGTAGGGTTTATGTATATATGATTTTGGGTTTTCTTATATAAACCTTTTCCTTCAAAAATCCTCATAAAAAATTATCTGGAATCGTCAAATCAGTAGATCTAGGCGGCCTCAATAAATCTCTATTTCGAGAAATTAAACCACTAAAGAAAACATTCTTGAAAATGTTAATTGTTTCACATGAGGTGAGTGCTGCGGCACCATCTTAATGGAACCACATATTCTCCAGTCCTTGGTTTTCCAAATTGAGAACAAGTTTTACTTGACTGAAACTGCGTTCTCACTAAAGTCTTCAAGAAATATGGTACAATGATGTTTTGAGCATGAAAAAATACTGTTAAACCAATGACATTTCATGAGTGAAGCAGGGACTGTTAAAAGAAAATGAACAAGCTCAATTAATATTCAGTTCGAAGGTGACTAGCTTTCCCAGCCCATAACCTCTTAAACCAGGTGTATAGAGGAAAGGAAGCTAATTTGGAATACCATTTTTAAGAAAAATTATATTAACATAGATTTAAGGTATGTTAGAATAAAAACTACGTATAATGCAAATTAATTTTACGAGTTATTAACAAAAAATAACCAACCGTCTAGTTTTTCTCTAATTACAATAAAAAATATTTTTTATTAAGTCACAGAGCTGAATGGTTTAGCCAACATAAATATAATTTGGAATGTTTCAAATTATATTCATTTTTAAATAACCATCTCTTTGTACTCCTAAACTGACATCTAATTTAAATGTTGTAATTATATGTGATTAATAATCACAGACATACCAGACATCGCACCCACTCCTTTTCTATTTTAACTTTACTATATTTTCCATTGCAAAAGAAACAATCACAATTCTCTTCAGCAGGTTGTCTTAAACCATCACAGAAAGGTAGTTTCTTTTCTGATTTGTCAGAAATAAAAGTAGCATCACTATCAGAGTCAGTGTCGTTTTCGCGTAGAATCTGTCTTTCAGCACCATTGGCTTTGCGTTTATCTTACTTCTTAGCATTCTCTTCATCTTCCCTTTTATTTTTTCCCTTACTTTTTCCCATACCTTTCCCCTTACTTTTCTCTTTGCCTTTCTCCTTATGTTTCTTTTTGTCGTTATCTGCATTTTGGTCTATTCTTTTCAGTTTCTCAAACTTTCTTTTTTCTGTGCCTTGAGGTCCTTTTTATAAGGTGAACTGGATATAATTTCAGATTTTGCTGATATGCGATCTCCATATGGTACACGTTTTCTGGTCCGTCGAACTGGCGAGATATGAAATGGGATTATAAGGGGACTACTACGAGAAGGACCTGGAATTAGCGTCTGATAGTGAGGATGATGATTTCTACTGAAATCTCTCTAGCATTCTTTGAGGTTAATGCTGCTGTTAGAATTGGTTGAATACTTACAGTGTTCCTGTGTTACCCTGACATTTGCATTTAGATCGGATTGATTCTGTTCAAGTAATTCTTCTGTATTGAGCTGCAGCAAGATAATCGAATTCTTTAAAAACATACCTATTGAATGGCTATATTCCACCAACACTGAACCCCTTGGCTACAATTTCTCCAATCTGGCATTTACGATATGCTTTTAGAGACCCCCTTTAAAGAGACCCATGAAGGATTTGTCCATCGGTTGGATTTTGTGTGTGCAATGAGGTGGGAGCGATATTATGGTCACATGTTTTTCTCTAGCTATATCCACAAGATCAATATTCTTCGTGTGACTGAAGTGGCCATCTAATGAAATGAGGCTTCAAATGATTTTAAATAGTCAATGAAATGTTAAAACCATTGCGTGAACAAATGTGTTTGACTCCAGCCAGAAGGATGCGGTCGTCCGATTGATACCACAGGAGCGCTTTTCATTAAACATTCGCTCATGTTTTCTCGAGAAAAAATCATCATTGGCGGCACAAAGGCTAAGCTCATACAGATGAGTATCGTAATGAAGGACCCTCTTTTAGGAGACATCATGGCGCCAGTTTGCTTTTTGCCACGGCGGAAAATCGTTTTTGGATACTTGGATTGAACAATAGACAGTCCCGTTTCATCTACATTAAATCTGTTTTCATTGTAAACTTTCCCAAGGTTATCATAAAGCTCATCCATTATTCTTTTTATAAATCCATTTGCTCTAGCAAAAGACGTCCTAGTTGGCTTCCGCATCGCCAGAACGTGGAAAAACTTTTCGACAAGTATCTACCAGCTGATTCATCATGAAATGGATCAGCCATATTTTAACGACAAGATGGTATGCTAGTTTTCTCATGTTTATTTGGGCCAATCAATCTAATTTTTCTTCCATAACAAGAACGTATTTCACCATCATCTCCTCATAAGCTAATCTTTTTTATGAGTAGATCTTCCGTTGACTTTCCTTTTTAATTCGCAAACCGCAATAGAGTAGTTCTGGGTACATTAAAATTGTTTGCTGCTTTCATACACCCTATTCTTTTCTCACTAACTGCAACTACCACAGCAGCCATATCTTCTAGGCTCCGCTTTTTTCATTTTTTGTACCAGATGACATATCTAAAACAAATATATCACTGTGTATATAATTTGCAATATTCGAAATTAACTTCACCCGTTGTATTCCAAGTTGGAAACATAACCGCACTTAATCTCAAAAATACTATCAACTATTTATGTAGATAATTGTTCCAAAATAGATAGTAATTTAAATAATGAATATACGAAACTTTAGATTAGTACTAATGCAAACACATAAACATAATTTTTAATCAAGATTCAGACAGATTAAATACTTACTCGTAAATGTTCGAAACAGCACCTACACACGAATGACTGCCAACGCGTCACATCCAATATGGTGGATCTCAAGCAGTTCCATATTTGATGACTAGGTCACATACTACCCAATACTTGTGTTTTGGGTGTCATTGGTGAGAATCTTTATGTTGCGCTATTCCAAATTACCAACAGTAATCCAAATTGTCTTCCTTTCCTCTACCCTTCTAATGTGAAGATTAAATTTCAAGTTTCATCCCAAAAATAGAAAATCTAGGTTCATCACTAATGCAAATAGAATTCCCAATGAGGACGATAAGCACGCATCCTTATGGCAAGTATATGTACATTAATAGTTCAAGCTACAACAAAAGCATAACGAACTTAAAAGATATTTTCATTTGGATTTCGTCCATATCCATACACTTACCAATACAGTTTATCACGCCTTTGAATACTTAGGATCCCTAGAACCTCGTTCGCATGAATAATTCATCCATGTCCTCATAATAGTAGAAACAGAAATATCCAATCATCTATTTCTTGAAAACTCAAATTGACTTATTCAAACATAAACATGATCATTATAGTATCTTTTCCGGTCCTCATGCAGTAATATGCCCTCAGGTAATAATCGTCTCGTTATTTAACGAAAACTTAAATATGTTAATTGCTTGTCCATTTTCTTGACAAGGCGTTGTCATGACATGACAGGACGTTGTCATGAACTCATAGCTTGTTAGCTCTTTTAACAAAATCAAGGAATAAGGACCACACCAAAGCATATGTAGCATAAAAATGAACCTAGCCAAAATACCTCACAAAATGATAACAACTGTTTACTTTGTAATATTTTTGGCCATCATATATAGAAATAAAAAAGTAAGAAAGATAAAAGGGTTCAAGTTTTTGTGTTCATGATATACTCCCATTTTACTCATCTCCATTTTGCTGATATATAGACTTCATCTTCATCCAATTTTTTCTGAGCCTTCCCCTTTTCTTGCTTCCTACCTCTTTCACTTCAAAAACCAGTGGTTCTTCTCTGGTGGTAAACCTCCATCAAATAACCATGGCAATATTTAGCTTCCGAAATATTTCGTTTCGAATTTTGCATTTCCATTTTTTTCAGCCTTTCTTTAATCTAACAAATTTAATCATATGTTTATTGTACATGATTGGCTTCCATGTGTTAACATTGGTTTTATTTTGTTCAATTATTTCAGATTTTATTTTTCAGAAAATAATTTTCATTTCAACTGAAAATTACAAGAGTTTTTAAAATGACATAAATGGCCATTGGGATATTATCCAATTGTCAGTTAGATAACAACTGTCCCTATTGAGTTGACAACAAAAGGGTACAGTTTTTATAGAGCAAATTGAGTGTTTTGTTTTGCCAGCCAATGAATGTAATCAAATATATAGTTATCAAGTCATTTCAACGAGATATTATATTTGTTTACTTTCCATAATAACTTTTTAAGGTCTGTGATATTTATTCTTATCCACGGGGCATTTTTAAACTATGTGAAAGAAAGCACTTCAACTTTGTTTTAGATCACTATTTAATAATATTTGGAGTGATGGCCGTTTTGTAACAACAACTATCATCGAGACGCTTGAAAATGATTCCCGCCTTCCAAATGTTATTAAATAAAGTGATCTAAAACAAGTTAAAGTGCTTTCTTTCACATAGTTAAAATGTACGGTCATAAAGTAACGGCCGAATCAATCAATTTTTAAATTGATTCCATTTATTGAGGTAGATACACTTTACGAGATCGAATATCTAATTAGGTGTCTGGAATATGACCAAATACAAGTACTGAATGTTTCCAAAAATCCTAGCAAAGAATATTGAAATAAAATAGCGAAAAGGATATATACAATTGGACAACGCCTTTGAAGCAAGTATTATATAACGAAACATCAGTCGCAGATTTGTACATCGACAAAAAGGGGTTGCATATCAAGATTTTACGTTAGAGATGACAATTCTCGTCTTTTATTTATTATTCTACAAATGAAAGTCAAAGAAATCCAAAGACAACCACATTTGTATTATTTTTAAAATTTTTCAACGTAATGACCCTGCAATTCAATACACTTACACCAACGAAGTTTCAACTTTTTAATACCCTTATTATAATGCGATTTGCACAACTCTGCAAAAAAGCGGTTGTCTCAACTTGGACCTCATAATTTGAAGTGAATCTTCGCCTAACGAGCAATTTCTTCAGATTCACGAAAAATGAAGTATTTGGTGTCAAATGCATCGAATAAGGTGCACGTTGAAGGAAATATGATGAAGTTTTGCAGTAACAACCCGAAACATAAGCATAGTATCTAAGTAAAAGGACACATTCTCTTTGGGTAGATGTTGGTGTTTAGTCTGAATATCGCCCTTTAATTAATCCAGAAGTGAAGCATAATACTTCTACCTCTATTTTGCCAAGTAATATATGTGCACTATAATACGGGCCGTGGTGGTCAGGTAGGCTAGTCACCCACCTTGCAATCGCAATAGAATGAGGTTCGAATTCTGTTTCAGATATGGATGTTTGTACAGTCTACCCGACAATGCGGCATGTTTAAAGTTGTGGATTAGAGAGTCACTAAATAACGCTACATTGTTGACGTGAACAAAATTTAAAAAAAAAGATACAACGCAACAGAAAACCATAAGCATAACTTTCCAGTACTTCCCACTCACTGTTTAAACTGGTGCTTTATCTCGAACGTATAATGCTAAATTTATAATTTACTTACGAAATGTTTACAATATCGGAGATCAAGATATTTACAATGATTATTAAATTCCGAATTTGAATAGTATTAATCAAAAGGAAATATGGTTCCAACAGGACGGCTCCACATGTCAAATAGTCAACGCAACAATCGATTTATTGAGTGAACAATTCGGTTAGAAAATTATTTTGAGGAACAGATCTGTAAATTGATCACCAAGTCCATGTGATTTAACGCCTATAGATTATTTTATTTGGGGTTATGTTAAATATTTAGTCTATGCCGATAAATCAGCAACTATTGACGCCTCAAAAGCGAACATAACTCAGACAATTGCGGACATACGAGTCCAGTTGGCTTAAAACGTGGTCGGAAATTGGACTGACTGAATGCGCTCTGTCAGAAGTAGAATCTAACTATTTTTATATGTCCATCGGGGTGCAACCTCTTAATCTCGAACTTCAATTTTACTGGACAAATATCATAATAATTTGAGTATACTTCCGTCATTCCTGCGCAGGTCGAGAATTTTTTGAACAACTCTCGAATGAGAAGTAGACTAATTCTATCGAATAGGAAAATAGAAACGTATATAATAACCCATTAACGCTTTGGAGTATGACTAAATTCAAATGACAAAAGAAAGTACTAGATCATTTTTTTCTATTAGAACCTTCGGCGTGAAACACTAAACTCAAAGAGATTTAACACTAAACACCAAATTACTTTTTGCAACTTTTTTTGAGATTTAATCATCTAAGGCTGTTGCTAACATGGTAAGTGAAACGCGCATCGTGAAGTTAAAAAAGTAATTTTGTGTTTAGTTGTAAACCTCTTCGACTTCAGAGTTATTGATGTTCACAACAGTCCAATTAAAGAAGGAACAGCGAAAAGAACATATAGAATGAGACGACGCCTTGGAGACAAGGAAAATAAAATGAAATATTTGTGACAGATTTGTATACCAAAAAGATTAGATTCTAACCAAGATCTTAACGTTAAAAATACAAATCCCATATATTTTCTACAAATGGAAGTATGCGACGGCGACTAATTATATTTAATAATATAACAGAAACATAAACCTCAGCCGTAGAGATAAACATTTTTAAATCTAGAATCTGGAACTTTTCTCCTAAACCTCTTTGTTCTATTTTAATTCGATCTGAAATCACTAAGATCTGTATATCTGCGAACTTCAATTCTTCTAAATTTATCTTCAATTTACAATGCTCACACCATATATCATAAACTTTTTAATTAGCACTTGGGTTGTATCGCTTTTCCAAAATCAAAATAGTTATTATTTCATTTTGCGCCTGGATACAATCAACAAAAATTCATAGCTTTAGAGAGAATGATCAATGTATTGTATTGTATACAGAGGTACGAGATTAATCCCAGAAGTACCCGACCTAACAAAGAAAACACAATAAATTTGGGAAAAAATATCTTTATTTCTCTCCATAGTTTCTTTTTAGCTCGATGCACTTTTCCCAGCGATGTTCAATAGCTCTTTGCTTCCCTATTTATAGTGAGAATAGTCGAGTTCCCCAAAATAGCAATCAACTGCAGACTCCACCTCTCCATTGTTGGTAAATCTTTTACCATCGAGTCATTTTTTCAAGTTTGGAAACAGAAAATAATCCTAAATCTGGCTAAATCTGGCGAATAGGGTGCGTGAGGAAACAATTCGAACTTTAACTCATTGATTTTAGCCATCACGATAAAGGATATGTGAACTGGTGCATTGTCTTGATAAAACTAAACTTTCCTTTTCATTCTTGATTTCATCACTCAAACGCTGCAATAAGTTCGCATAATACTCGCCATTGATTTTTTTTTTCTGAAGCTATCCAATGAAAATTATCCCATGTGCATCCCAAAAAACAGATGCCATGACCTTGCCTGCAGACGAAATTGCGAGATGCGAAGTAATGGACCCATGTTTCATACATGATTATAAATCGACGCAAAAACTCCTCACGACCAATAGCATGTCCAAATTTTCAATCAGTATGCGGTGTACAGCAGTTTTTAAAATGCCTAGCATGTCTGCTAGCACCCGCACTTTTAGTCGACTGTCATGCAATACGATTTTGAGGATTTTCGTCACCATTTCTGGCATGGTCACTACATTTGATCGACCACTACGATATTCGTCTTGGCAAACTCTGATAAACTCTGTCTTCTTGGCGTCTTGGTAAACTCTGCCGACAAATATTTTACTATTGTAAACGAAGGAGCAATCTCCCCCCAGAGTAAAATTTAGCTTCGCTTTATATTTTGGACGGACGGATTGGACGGAGACCTTTCAAATGAAAGTATTGTATCACATTACGATGACCAATTTTTTCCGTGTTTACAAATTCACTGAGAGCATTTACTATGCATGGCTGCCAAACAAATACTTAATAACGTAGCGTCGTCAACCACTATCTATACGTCAGGTCGGTTACTTCTGGGACTACCCTCGTATTTTTACACAGACAGAACAAACAATGATAAACACAGTATTTCTGACATACCAATTTTTGGAAATCGAAAACAATCCATTATTTGATATTCCAGGATGTTTAACAGAGCCGCATCTGATTTCACAGTGTGAACTTAATAAGTTAGTTCGAGATTTAAAACTATGAATATAACAATCAAATTCTAGTATACAGATTAAAAGAATGTAATCTACTTCAAGGTGGCGTAAACATTACTTCCACCAAGACATTTCTGCAATGGAAAAGCGATATCAAGTTAATTGGTGGAATTATTAGTTAATTGGAAGTATACTGCTGATTATTCTTGAACATTAATAAGGGAATCTCCGTAAATAAAATATCGACGTGAAACATCAATAACAACATTCTAAGGTAAGATTATGAATAATATTAATCCTAATCGTATAATATTAATAACGTCTATCGCCATAATTTGTTACACTGCATCAATAACACAGGTCAACATGACTTTTGTAACATTGATAAGAATACCCTTTTTGCCTTTAATTTAGGTAGTTATTAAAACATCTTTTAACAGGAATGGCCTAGAGTCCCATTTTGAAGAACCTGCTTCTCCTTTATAACATGGCATCATTAAAATTACTTATACCTTGACTTTGGACTGGACAATATAGGAATTACCACTATACCATAGAGGACGTCTTTCCACAGTATTCTAAAAACCTTTAAGGGTACTTTTATTGTTTTCTTTAGTTTAGTTTGTTTCTGTTTCGTTTGCAGTACAGTCAAGTGTTTAAGTCGATTATATAAAAAAAGACAAGATTTAGTCGTCGATTTTGCAATGACGATTCTAGCCATCGATTTTGCAAAAATCCAAGGGATAAGTTTTGTTATATATGCGGACAATTTATTTTAAAGTCACAAGCTAGATTTATATCCGAGGAAGTCAAAAAGCCTATCTTTTATATTTTAAGTAGCAATTTGGAGATTAAGATAAAAGTTGGGTTTCTTATGTTTGATGCAAGCAAGAACAATTATTTGCATCGCAAAAACAATTTTATACCGTTTGCTATTCCTATGGTGTGAGAACCTACTGACCTTGTAAGGGATTGCTATTTTGCAAAGGGACAAAATTCAATATCCAAATTTGCCTTCTGCCCTCAAGTCAATTTATCATAGCCAGGAACTACCGGTACCGATTAAGCCTTTAAACCTGGACAACATGTTTCCCGGTAATTCTAATTCTTCATCAGTATCTGATCCACAATTTCAGTTGTGACCCAACATTTTTAACAATTACCAGTCAAGCTCACTTAATCAGAATGAATGAATTAAATGATTTAGTACGTGACCGGAATTTCTTGATTCCAGACCTCAACAGTTATTCTTATTAAAAAAATACATGTGTTTCACTTTACCGAAAATGGAATTTTTTCATGTTTTTATAAAATGGAGGGATAGCAAGGAGATTTCTGTATTCAACTACCTAAAAGAAATATTTTTTTAAGTGTGGTGAAAGGATTTCTGGGCAACAAGAAAGATGAAAACTATAAAAACCTCATAGATGAGTTCTTGAAAGCCTAATAAATACTAATAATACCTAGAAATACTATGATGTCGCATGTCCTTAAAAATGCATTTTTTACATTCCCATTTCGATTTTTACCGAAAAATTTGGATGCAGTAAGCGACAAACAAGAAGGGAAGTTTCACCAGGATAACAGAATGATGGAAGCAAGATACCAGGGACGATGGAACCCATCTATGTTGGACGACTACTGCTGGATTTTAAAAAGAGATAATACTACAAAACACAGGAGGAAAAAGTGAAAGTTTTTGTCGCTGTATGACATCTCATTTAATATATTTTTTATTATAAAAACACCTTTTTTATATAAGAAACACCATTATTTGTTCAAGTCACAAAAAAATAAACTCATTGTTGTTTACCACTAAAATCAATTCATTGATTGATTCGTTCTGCGATCCTAAATGATGTTAAAGAAAGTATAATCAACTTTTAAAAACAAAAATATTAAAAGCTTAAAAAGGGTTCCTATACCAATAATAATAAATCTAATAATATCAGTTTCAATGTTATCCTGTATTTTCAGACCAAAAACATTTTCAGATAAACATGACTAAAAATAGAACCACGCTAACTGGTCATTAGATCAAATTTTCTTAATTGTCTCCAGAAAATCGAAATATAAGACTGCTTATTGTTATTTGTTTTTTATATTTTGTTATGGCCGAAATATATTTAAAACAATAAAAGTATGTAAATATAAAGTTGTTTACAAAATTTATTGTTACTGTATTAATGAAACTCTCACTAAATAATTGGTCCAATCTTTATATTACACAAGTTATTCCAAAGAAAACAAAAATTCAAAAACATAATTTCTATAAAACATTATATTCATTGGCTCAGAATGAGGATGCCGTTGAACCATCATTAGAACGAGTTTTTTCAATAATTATGTTATCCTCATCGGTAGATTCGATCATATCATAATGGTTCTAACATGATAGAAGGGGTTCGATGTCAAAGAATCAAATACGTCAAGAATCAAATACTCTAGATCTAGTAGGGTAGAGCGGGGCTAGTTGACCAACTTTTCGCTTGATCTCCCATAACTTTAAGAATATGCATCGGATTTAATTGATTATTACTCTGTTAGGTTCGTCTTGTACTCTTCTCCAAAACGTCTAGCGGTGTAAAAACGATCCTAGTACAAGTTTAAAAGTTATTGTCGTAAATGCGAGAACGCTCCATGTGTGGGGCTAGTTGGGCATGGGTATGGGGCTAGTGGAGCAATGGAGCAAACAAAATTAAATCTTTCCAATCTTTGAATTATTATTACCCTTTTTAATTTCGGCTTTATTCATCAATATAATCTCCTTGAAGAGCAATACAATCATTCCAATGCTTTTCTAACATTTCTACATCTTCTTTATAGAATGATCTCTTTGTGCCTTCAAAATATCCTTCAGTTTTGGCAATTACCTCTTCATTGAAACGAAATTTCTTTCTAGCGAACATTTTTTTTAAGATCTTGAGAACAGATATAAAGGAGAAGTAGATACTTGAAATGGAATGTGCTAGGTCATTTCTGTGAAAAGATGTTTTAATAACTACCTAAATGAAACGCAGAAAGAGCATTCTCATCAATGTTATAAAAATTATTTCGACCTGAGTAATAGAATAACAAAAAGAAACATATTATATATTTAGAAACGTTTTTTAAAAGAATGCTGGAAAAATATTAACATTGCGATGCCTTTTTCATTTATAAAAACAATACTTTTAATTGCTTCTTTGTAACATTTCGAATTTTAATTTGCGGCCTCTTTGAATTTGCAAAAGATCCTTTAAGTCAAGAAAAGCTTAATTCATTTTAATGTTAAATTAATGCAAATATTTGAATATGATCCTAACGAATAATTATCATTGTAACTTATTATTTCTAATATATGCAAACTAAAACAATCAAATATGGATAGCACTTTAATTTTCTTTGTATATTTTTAATACTACCTAGGTTACCACAAAAATTTCTGCACACAATAAAAAGAAACACTAATTCAAGAGTTCAAACGGTTTTATTGTTTTTTAAAATATTCTCTTTTTGAAATAATACACTTTTTTATTTAGCTGAACCAATTTATGAAGCATTTATGCCACTAACAAGGGGGATATTCATTCAATGGCATGATCGGGTATTAGAAATTGAGTAGCACGCAATTTATTTTTGATATTTGAGGAGTAAAAGAAATCACAAGGTGATATATCAGGACTTTATAGTAAATGAGACAATAAATCGATGTTTTGTCCTTAAAAAGATAGTTTGTTTGACCAAATATGTGAAATTTAACAGTGTCAGCTAAATGCAAGGATTTCGAGTTTCTAATTCTCTAACATGTTTCGACATACAAATTATTATATACCAATCCCCATTGAGCGTCCTTCGAGTTTCTGAAACCACAGTAGGCACATTGGGTTGGGTGGGTTTGTCGTCCAAGCAGTAGATTGTTATATTATGTTGTTTCGGATATATACAGTAGTAATTTCAAATTCAATTCACATTATCTGCGAGGTGTGTAAATAAAGTAGTGATACAGGTATCACAACGTTCGAATTTGCAACACTGTTAGATTTCTCTTTGGAGGGGATGCGGTTAACAGCTGATGCGTCCTCACTACTATTTTAAACTCCCCAGAGTTACTTAGAACTCGTAGCAATTACGCCCTAATGATGAGTAACAACAATTTCCAATGCGCAGTGCGGAATCAAGTTTTGTTTCAAACTTAGGAACAATAAAACGGAAACGTTTGCAAAACTTCAACAGGTCTGTGGAAACAGTGTTTCATCAAGGTATTAGGTTATCAGCTAGTCTAAGGTATTCTCATGAGGTTAAGTTCATTTAAGATCAACCTCGAAGCGGGTGGCCTTCAACTGCAAGGAGTAATGAGAAAATGATTTTGTGCGTTCTGATCATCGATTGTCAATTAAAATGATAGGGAAAGAGTTAAATTTAACTGTAACAAGCATTCACCGGATTTTGACCAATGAATTGTAGATGAAGGAGATCTGGGCGAAAATGGTTCCGAAAAATTGTGCGCAGTGTTAAAAGAACAACAGTAGGAAAACATGACTTGACATTTTTAGGCGGATTCAAAATGATCCTCGTTTTCCGGAATAGGTTATTACTACTGATGAATCTTAGATTTAGAATGAAACACCAGAGCCAGGAATGATACACTCCGACCTCGCCAAGCCAAATTAAACCAGAATGAGCAAAATCAAAAATGAAATGCATGCTGATTTGCTTTTTTGTTAGCCAGCGGATCATATATAAGGGATTTGTGTCTTAAGGCCAATAGGTAAGCAGTATTGTTACCAAGGCTTTCGTAAAATACTTCGAAAAGGGGTTATTCGTGTAAGACATCAAGAACATTTGGGTGTTGCATCACGACAATGTGCCTTGCCGCACAGCGATTGATTTCAATTAACATTACTGTGGCTCCGCAGCTCCCTTATTTAACATTAAAAATTCACCTCAATTTTTGCCTCAAATTCACGCCATTTTTGGACATTGGAGAACATTGAAAAAGCCTTAGCCAACCAGCTGAAGAAATCGATACTGGAATCCAGTATCTGAGTTCTAGCAGTTGTATGAAGACTGAACAAATCGTCTCCAGCGTCGTGTGACTTCCCAAGACGACTACTTCCAAGGAAATAATGTAGGATTGTGATTTCAATTGAGTAAAAAATTAATTATAAAACATCAGTCTCATTACTTAATGTATTATGTGCCTTGTGGCGATGTTACTAATTCGCCAATTAACGCGGGCGCTTTTTTTTCAATTTCGGTCAAACTATGCCAAATAGATCGATAATATTTTAATAGATATTGAAAGAAATGCGCTTCAACTTTGTTGACTACATTACCGAGATGCTTAAAAATAAATACAAACTAAAATTCGGTTTGCTTAAATATGGATGGTATCATAAAATTTATATCAAAGAGGTTTTTTCCCAACAGCATAGTAAAGGTATTTTCTAGGTATCTAAGTATTAGTTGGGTTTCTCCCATTTTTATAATTTTTATAACAGTTTTAACAATGTGAAATTTCATATATCTATTTGTGTGTTGAGAATGTTTATATTTTGGTCTTTATTATGTTTATATAATTCGATATTTTCTGGTATGTCTATTGTTTTGCCTTTAGCGCAGTTTTTCCTTAGCGCGTTATATATGTAATATTTCCAGACTATTTATATCTGTAAAATGGTGGTTAGTTTCTAAAAATGTTAGTTTCAAAAAATGATTGGCGAAATTTTATGTATTCTTTTTTACAATACCTTTCAATTATTATATTTAATTGGTGAACATAGCATTGAATATACTGTGTATTGTTATAAATATTTTTAATTTTGGCTTGTACTCCTCCGACTGTACCTCTCATCACGGAAGCACCATCATAACTTTGGGCTATGCGTTTTTTCGGTTCTTTGTCTATTCCTCGCTTTGCACCGTCAGAATTTCGTTTTCAATTCCATCTGCTGTTTGATTTTTTGGTATAAAAAATCCCCAGAATATTTCTTAAATTTCACCATTTTTAACATATCTGATTATTAAAATCATCTGTATTTGAGTAGATGTATCGGTTCTTTCACCGGCTTATATGGCAACATTTTTACTGTGTGAATTCCCTTTTTTAATAAATCGCGACAAATATGCAACATTAAATCCAGTAATTTATTCTGAACTTGAATGGAGATGTAGGTTTCGTCATGCCCACGCAAGGCAAGCTCAAATGCCCCACAGAATTTTATACCGTCAATTAACTTAGACAATATGTACCGATTGCTATCAACAATTTTATTGTGCTTTTTAGTAGAGTCTCGATGTGCACTACTGAGTTGAGAACGAATGTCTGTCTTCCCCAACAAACTAATTTCTAGCTCATTTTTCAAATGTTTTGTAAAATAAAATGCAATTTTACCTTAGCGTCCAAATGTTTCAAATCATAACACCGTGTTTAATCCAGCCAAGATTAAGATCGCCCACACTCACTAGTTCTCCGACTTGCCAAAATCTGTGCCAAAATGCACAGAAAACAATAAAATTTATTTGTTGTCTCACATCCACATAACACGGTTTTATTGAATGTGCGTTTGTATGTTCATTTTTGAGTAATATTTACTTGCTCGATTTGCAAAATCGGTGTCGGCCGTCCAAGATTTTTGATGACAATTCGGTCCCCAAATGTGACATTATTTGTATTCATATATTGCACTGAATTCATCTTTATTATTGTAATCGTTCAAAACATTCACTTTGCAACCACTCGAAAAGTCGAAAAGCGCAATGGCGAAAAACACCTGACTACTGAGAATGGGGAGCGACATATGACATATGACATTATAAATGCGTTTAATCTCTGAATTACTAGCGAATCGATGCATATATATATATATATATATATATATATATATATATATATATATATATATATATATATATATATATATATATATATATATATATATATATATATATTTATCGTAGTCTGTCGTGCTATTAGGTATTTATCCTAGTATTTGGTCTTCAGATTTAGCCATGTTGTTATCTGATTATTTCTAATTATTTTAATATTTTTGATGTTTTAAGGTTCTAGAACTCTCTTATAGTTATAGGGTGTCGAGGAAAGGATTCAGCAACGCCACTTATTTGAATAACGTCTTATTACCTTTTCTGCTATAGGTTTGTTGAGTTTCCGAAATACTTTCAATTTTCTATAATGTCCCTTTTAAGGTATTTATGTGTATTTGAATCTTAAAATTTCACTATCAATAATTAGTTGTTCACAAAACTTTGGACAATTGTGCCATGTCATAATGTGGGGGGAAAATTGTGTCATATTCAGTTTCCGGAATTTGGAATCCGCATTTTTTCCCACCGTATAATTATTTTATCACCTTTCTTCATCTTCTAAACGAAAAATGATACATGAGCCTATTGTGAATATAACCTGAAAAATCAGTTGCAGATGCAATATCGTTCAGAAAGCCACATTTGAGGCATAGCCTTTTTTCGACTTTGAAAGAAGAAATACTGGAGAAGCTTTTGGGCGTGATTTATGTCACTTTGGGAGAAAATTCTGCTTCAAATAAATATTTCTAAGAAGTGGTCCCAGCAATTCTGAACCGGAAATTTTGACTTAAATGATGCAGAACGCCCGAGGCAGCCTGAAAAAGTAAAGGATGAAGAATGAAAAGCACTACTAGAATTACATTCTAGTCATACGAGGGTTCAATTTATATATCCGGAATTGGCAACAATGGTGTTGAGAAGCGCCATCTGACATATACATCATAAAGTTTGACATTGTTGATTGAACACGTACTCAGAACGTTTTGTCATAAGGTCGCTATTTGTGTTGTTTAATGACTTGAAAATATCATCTCAGTCTCTCAAATGTCATTTACTTCGACTTTTGACGTGATTCGATTATCTCAACAACAGTGCATTGATCAACTCACTTCGACTTTTGGCGATGTAACACCGTCTAAAACCATTGAATATCACTGGTTTAGTGAATTCAATCGTGGCCGTCGTTCGCTCACGGGCGAATTTAAAGAAGGTCGTCCAAAATCGGATGTTGGTCCAGAAAATATCGATTCGGTGCTCGAACTGATAAAGCAAGATCTGTTACATGACGATGACCGTGAGATTGAGCAGGCATCCCTGGGCATTAGTATGACAAGCATACACAAGATTTTACATAAACATTTAACCGTGAAAAAGATTTGTGCGCATTGTATTGCGCATAATTTGGCAATCGCTCAAAAAAGGCTCGTTTCGATTGGTCCAAAGAAATGCTCAAAAAATACAATCGTGGTGTTTCAAAAGCCTTGTATAACATTTACACAAGTGGTGAATGTTGGATATATTCATATAAGTCGGAAAGTAAATAGCATTTGACTGTAAGGGTCTTTCAAAATTAGCCAAACCCAACAAAAGTTATATAGAGTGCGACTGAATAATCGTAGAATTGTCAATTTTGAATAGTACACAACCATTTGTTTGCCAGAAATCTTTGAAAAAATAAGAAAAATATAGACCATATTCCAGACATAGTTAAACACTATGTCTGGAATAACCTTCATATGTCAGATTCTCTTGTATGTTATCTGTATATTGATTCCCAACTAGTATTTTTTTTTGTTGAAAGTTTGGCTAACAAATCGAGAGAATAATGTGTACGGTGTGAGATCACCATAATGCAAAATCCATGAATTACAATTTCATAGCTCTCATTTTTTGACGAAACACTATTCGAAAAAAAAACAATCAACATGATTATGAACTGATTTTGTCGAGCGTCTTTACAATCTCACTTCACTTTTTCACAATAGTACTTTAATCGTTCATGTATTTTGACATGGTACTGATTGACACATATTTCATCATCTGAATGATGTTCTTGAATGACCAAAATAAGATGTGATGTAACATATTTCATCTTCTAATAGTTAATTATCGATAACTGGATACTCATACTCCAAAAAAGTCAAAAAGGTGAACTGTCCCTCCTATGAATATTTCTGAACGTTGCATACAAAGGAAAGAAGATGGGCAGTGACTGACGATAGCTGTTAAACAACTTTCTAGCTTTCCAAATTTACGGAAACATTTGAACGGGTAACAGAAGAGTTTTATCGCAGAACGTTTCCAGAAAATTCTTGAAAAACATCTGATATTACATTTGTTAGTTTAGAGTAAAACTTATTGTTTTCCATTAAATTAATATTTTATTTCTAAATGTAAATATATATATATATATATATATATATATATATATATATATATATATATATATATATATATATATATATATATATATATATATATATATATCATCATCATCATCAGCCCGTATCGATCCACTGCAGGATGAAGGCCTCTTCAGCATGCTTCCAACCTTCACGGTCCTGGGCTTTCCTCTGCCACTCGGGTCCAATATACTTAACGATGTCATCAGTCCATCGTGCTTTCGGTCTTCTTCGCGGACGTTTGCGATCAAGCGGTATCCACTCCAGGATTGCCTTGGTCCATCTGTCGTCCCATCGCCTCGCTATATGGCCTGCCCATCTCCATTTCAACTGTTTTACTCTTCCAATGATGTCACAGACTTTTGTTTGTTCCCTGATCCATGCGCAGGACTTTCTGTCTCGTCTTGTAATGCCAAGCATACATCTTTCCATTCCCCTCTGTGCCACCCGAAGTTTTTGAATTGATTGCGATGTGAGTGTCCAGGTTTCACTTCCGTATGTCATAACGGGTAGAACGCACTGATCGAATACTTTTCTTTTCAGGCAAATATATATATATATATATATATATATATATATATATATATATATATATATATATATATAAAATAATACATATATATATATATATATATATATATATATATATATATATAGATATATATATATATATCATCATCATCAGGATGAAGGCCTCTTCAGCATGGTTTCAATTTTCACGATCCTGGTGCTACTTAAGTCCTATGTACTTAACGGTGTCATCAGTCCATCGAGCTTTCGGTCTTTTTCGCGGACGTTTGCGATCAAACGGTATCCACTCCAGGATTGCCCTGGTCCATCTGTCGTCCCATCACCTCGGTATATGACCTACCTATCTCCATTTCAATTGCTTCACTCTTCCAATGATGTCATACACTTTCGTTTGTCCCCTGATCCATGTGCAGATCTTTCTATCCCGTCTAGTAATGCCAAACACACATTTTTTTTATTCCTCTCTGTACTACCCGAAGTTTTTGAATTGATTGCAATATGAGTGTCCAGGTTTCACTTCTGTATGTCATAACGGGTAGGACGCACTGATCGAAGATTTTTCTTTTAAGGCACAGCGGGAGTCTGCCTTTCAAATTCCTGCCAGTCACATTTAACACACCGTCCTACCTCCCGGGCGGTATACCCCTTTATTGAAATCCTCTGCTCAAGATATATAAAGTGGTCCACAATCTCCAAATCCCTGCCTAAAACTGAAATTCTCCTGTCCTCATCGAATTTATTGAACATAACCTGACTCTTTTTCAGGTTTACTTTAAAGCCAAATGGCTCGCCAACCCTTTGCAGCTCTAGTATGCGTCTTTGCACCTTCTCTGGGTTTTGCGAAAGAAGAACAATATCATCTGCAAAATCCAAGATGGTTCAAGTTTAAACCATTGATATTTGCACCATCCTGTTCCCAATCCAGTTTACGGAATACTTATTCAAGGCAAACCGAGAAATGAATGGCCAATATTGCGTCACTTGCCTTACACCTCGTTCTACACTAATTCTCACTTCAAGATCATCAAAGTGAATGCTTAACCAGTGTACCCCCTGGTTAAGCAGTGCATCTATTAAGGTATACTTTGAGATGGAGTCAAATGCTTTTTCTTAGTCGATAAAAGCCAAGCACAGTGGCATGGTATATTCGTTGTGTCTTTCTGTGACTGCTGCACAACCTGGATGTGATCCAATGTAGTGAATCCACTTCTGAATCCTGCTTGTTCTCTTGGTTGCGCGTCATTCAGTTTTCTTGATATTCTTTTGGTTTTTTTAACGACGGTAGTTCTTTAAATCTTCCTGTACTCCTTTTTATGTAAAATGATCAGCGTACTCGACTCTGCCAAAAAGATTCTATATATATATATATATATATATATATATATATATATATATATATATATATATATATATATATATATATATATATCTTTAAACTTATGCAAAACTGTGAATTATTAAAATAAAAAATTACTGAGTATAGAAGTATGCATATTATCCAGTAAATAAGGAAATGAAGTGTAAATAAGGAAATATATGATTCCGAAAAATAAAAAAAACATTGTTCATGAATAAAAACCTCTTTTTCTTGTATTTTCAGCTTATCCTATAGCCACCAAATCTAACCTGATAAAGCCTTAGTTATTTATTTATGATTTTATTTAGGTTATGTTTCTGGTATAAATAAAAAATAAGACACTTTCACAATAGCGTCTCTTTGTAAAAAACTATTTTCTTTTTATCATTTCACTTTTAAATAATAAATTCAGGTATCACTTCGTCTTGAACTTGAGCTGTTAGTTTTTCTAGCAGTGGGTTTCTTATCAACCATGAAAAACATCTTTTTTGCCAACTTTTTTCCCAGAAGTCATCAAAAATATTGGATCGAACTTCTTCAGTTGAATTTGGAAAATACTTAACTTTGCCACTGAAACAACGCTTTGATATACACAATGGACTTATTTTTATTGCTGGTTTTGATTAATTTTGAATATATTTGGTACTTCTTTTTTGAATCCAATAAACTCCTTGCCCATCATCTTTTGTCGCTTGTTTTTTTACTCTTTGCCAGTTGTTACGATCTCCTTTGCGTTTTCTTTTATTATTGTTTTTAGAGTTTTCTTCTTGTTTTCGCTCTTCTGTTTATTAAAATGGCCGAAATACCAAGTTTTTTCTTCTTCTGGAAAAATCTTTAAAATGCACTTACGCAGTATTTACAAACTGCTCATATCCGTATGTCATCCGCGTATTCAATTTCCGTCAAGCTAGACTTGAGGGTCCACTGGATGTCGGATTGACCGTAGATATTTTTAAGGATATAATCTAACAGAACCTGGGCGTGGGCTTAACAGCTCCACCCCGGAAAACAATTGCTCCTATGAAATCTAATGCGAGGTGTGTAAACAGAGTAATAACATTAACAGTAAGAGACTGATTTTTACTACTAATCTTGTTAGGATGATTTGTTCTGCTAGTTTGATGATTATGTTAGTAACTTTATATCATATCAATTATTACAATTATTACAAAAGTGTCCTATGTTTGGTAATTTTATTATTAGTCCCTTTTTTCAATCATCGAAAATATTGTTTGACCTACACATTTGCTTTATTGAAGATTGTAGCAATTCGGAACATGAGTCTGCTTTGAACAATTCTGCTGGTATATTATCAAGTCCTGGGCTTTTGTTGTTTTTCACTGCCCTTATAGCTCGTTGAATTTCGGTTTTCGATGGTGCATCAGAGTTACTGGGAAGTTGCCTGTTTGCTTGCTCTTGTTCTGGTTGTTCTACCCCCGTTCCATAACTTATTAGGATGCATTTACATATTATTCGTACATTATTAGGATGCTCGACATAACATTTCTTCAAAATGCTTCTTCCATCTACCGAGTTATTCTACCTGATAGGTTCATAAATGTTTAATAAAGTTGTCTGGTAAAACTCGGTTATAACGTATATTTATTTGTTTATTTCTAAATCAATATGCGATATTAAAAGTACATTAAAAACGAAATGAGATAACCATTTTTTGAACATTTAAGTGAATTAATATTAGTTAAATTATATTAAACTACTAAATTTCTAATAGTCTAAATTTCCAAAATAATCTACGTACCGAAACAATTGTAATATAATTTTCGAATATCGTGGAAATTTAAATAAGTCTTAGTTCTTTAATTAAAGAACAAAAAGTTTCACTTAAACAATAGATTGTATGAAAAAATAATTTAAAATTTAATAAATCTTATCCTGAAACTCTATATTTATCAGGGTCGTAAGAGATGCTATTGTGGAAGTATCTTATTTTTTATTTATACCAGAAACGTAACCTAAATAAAATCGTAAATAAATAACTAAGGCTTGATCAGGTTAGGTTTGGTGGCTATAGGATAAGCTGAAAATACAAGAAAAAAGGTTTTTATTCATGAACATTGTTTTTCTTATTTTTCGGAATCATATATTTCCTTATTTGCACTTCATTCCCTTATTTACTCGATAATATGCATACTTCTATATTCAGTATTACTGAGTATAGTATTACTCAGTGTACTGCATATTATTCAGTATATGGAAATATTTGATTCCGAAAAATAAAAAAAAACATTGTTCATGAAAAAAATACTTTTTTCTTGTATTTTCAGCTTATCCTATAGCTACCAAACCTAACACGATCAAGCCTTAGTTATTTATTTATGATTTTATTTAGGTTACGTGTCTGGTATAAATAAAAAATAAGACACTTCCAGAATAACGTCTATAGAGTTTCCGGATAAGATTTAATAAATTTTAAATTATTTTTTCATACATCCTATTGTTTAATTAAAACTTTTTGTTTCTTAACAAATATAAAAAAAACGAATATTGACATATTAATAAGATTGTAGTAAATTAAAAAACTAAACTTGTCTACATTTCCACGATATTCGAAATTTATTTTACAATTATTTCGGTACGTAGATAATATTGGAAATTTATTTATTACTATTAGAAATTTAGAAATTTAGATTAAAAATTAACTAATATTAATTCAGTTAAATGTTCAAAAAATGATTATCTCATTTCGTTTTTAATGTACTTCTAATATCGCATTTTGATTTAGAAATAAACAAATAAATATACGTTATAACCGAGTTTTACCAGACAACTTTATCAAATAACTAAGAAACTATCAGGTAAGAGGAATAGCGGTGCAAGACTCGTCAAAGACTGACCACACTTTTAGAATAACTCGGTAGATGGAAGAAGCATTTTGAAGAATGTTATGTGGAGGACCACAAATGCATTCTAATAAGATAAGGAACCGGAGCAGAACAACCAGAACATGCACCATCGAAAATCAAAATTCAACGAGCTATAAGGGCATTGAAGAACAACAAAATCCCAGGACTGGATAATATACCAGCAGAATTATTCAAGGCAGACTCATGTTCCGAATTGCTACAACCCTCAATAAAGCAGATGTGGTCAAACAATTTTTCCGATTATTGAAAAAAGGGACTAATAATAAAATTATCAAAAATAGGAGACTTGCGCATTTCTAATAATTGACGTTGTATAAAGTTACTAACATAATCATCAAACTACCAGCATAAATCACCCTAACAAGATTAGTAGTAAAAATCAGTCTCTTACCGTTAGTGTTATTACTCTGTTTACACACCTCGCATAAGATTTCATAGCAGCAATTGTTTTCCGGGGTGAAGCTGCTAAGCCCACGCCCACGTTCTGCTAGATTATATCCTTAAAAATATCTACGGTCAATCCGTCATCCAGTGCACCCTCAATTCTAGGTTGACGGAACTTGAATACGCGGATGACATACCGTCGATCAAAGTACAAACCCTCGTATGAGCAGTTTGTAAATACTGCATAAGTGTATCGTAAAGATTTTTCCAGAAGAAGAAAAAACTTGGTATTTGGGCCATTTTAATGAACAGAACAGAGAAAGAAAACTCCAAGAAAAAAAAAGAAGAAAACTCTAAAAATAATAATAAAAGGAAATGCAAAGGAGATAGTAACAACTGGCAAAGGTAAAAAAACAAGCGACAAAAGATGATTGGCAAGGAGATTATTAAATTCAAAAGATAAGTTCAAAATATATTCAAAATGAATCAAAATCAGCAATAATAAGTCTATTGTGTATATCAAAGCGTTGTTTCAGTGGCAAAGTTAAGTATGTTCCAAATTTAAGTGAAGAAGTTCGATCCAATATTTTTGATAACTTCTGGAAAAAAAGTTCGAAAAAAAAATATGTATGTCTCTTCTGTGGTTGATAAGAAACCTACCTGAACTTCTTATTTTTAAAATGAATGATAAAAAGTAAAGAGTTTGTTTACAAACTTTTTTAGAAGAATTAGGAGAGAAAACAAATAATAATAATATTACTGATATCGAAACACACACAAAAGGAAATTCACACGGTGAAGTGTCTAAAAAGGAGTTGGTTAAGAAATATTTAATTGCGTTGCCCAAGCTACCATTGCATTACCGCAGACAATCTGCTTCTAAATTGTATTTGGAGCCCATAATACATAATAAGTCTCAGTTGTAACCGACTATATATATAGACTATTCAATACCACGATGAACCTGTAGCATCAAGAAAGCTATTTAAGGACGTCAAAGTTGAAGAGAATATTGGACTATTTCAACCAAAAAAACACCATGTGACCAGTGCTGAGCTCAAAAAGGAGCTAATACACCAGATAAACTGTATTAGAAACATATCGAGCTAAAGAATATGGCTAGAGTTGAGAAGAACAAAGATAAATAAGCGGCGCGGAAAGGATTAACACATATATTAATAGCGGATCTTCAGGCAGTTAAATTGTGTCATTTTCTTAATGCCAGCGCACTTTACTTTAAAATAAAGCTCACCGTTTACAATTTTTATTGTATAACGGTGGATTTGTAACAGTAACTTGTTATTGGTTTGATGAGATTGATATTGATTGGGAGATATGTGACTTAAAAACCACAGAACTATTATATAACGATCTGAAGGATGTTCTTATTTTTAATCAAAAAGTGATAAAAGATTCTAATCAGTTTTATAACAATTTTATAAAAATATTATAAGTAATAATATTACAATATATTATATTATTATAAGAAATAATTCAATGCTGTGATTACTATTAATTTTAATGAGAAACTGATAAAATAGTTTAGACTTCCATACACTGCGGGTTAGGAACCTTTGGCGTTACACTAACAAACTTTTATTACAAAAATTTTTTTCACAATACACCAAAACACTATTTTTATATTCTGGACGCACGTTTCGCTAACCATGTTAGCATCATCAGCAGATGATTAAAACTGAATGTTTATGATTAAAGCATTATCATAAAGCATCATCAGCAGATGATTAAAAATTGACTGTTTTAATCATCTGCTGATGATGCTAACATGGTTAGCGAAACGTGCGTCCAGAATATAAAAATAGTGTTTAGACTTCACTATTAAGACTGAAGACTAAGTTGATTTAGCTTTAGTAATCTCGTATTGTTATAAGCAATTACTTTTCCCAGAAGATTTTCCCGTCCACCGGATTTTTAAACCAGATATCGATACACAGTGTGTCCGCCAATTTGTTGTACAAAGCAAAACTGCAGATTTTTGGATAAAAATCTTGCGATTTAACTCAACTTACCTTAGTCCCAAAGTTAATAGTAACCAAGATACAGGGTGTTAGAGTTATAATTTTAATTTCAATTTTTGTCAATAAATTTCTTAAAAAGTATCTTTCTTGAGCAAAATTTGGTAGCAGTGGTTTCTTTAAGATAAGAAATTTAAATATCTCGAAAATGTTTATGTATATTGTAGAGAGCGCTGTCTGCAACACTTTTCTACGTTTGAAAGATCACAACTTTTTTGAGCCTTAGTGTATCCGCAGTTTTAATAAAAATACAAATATCGCTCCGAATTACCGTTTTGTTTATATCTGCGTTTAAATTGCTCATTGCACTCTTATAAATTGCACTTTTGAAATGTAACATTTTTCTTAAAATAGGTAGGCTATGATTAAAACAAATACATCAAGGCAACTTTTGCATTGATTGCTATCTTTAATATTGTGAATATTTAAATAGTTAAAATAGTTTTTAATAATAATAATAATTTTAATACACTATAAAAAAAATTATTTTTGAAAGATTTTCTCTTAAGTTAAGAATAAAATGCCCACACATAAATTGTTTTCTAATGAAGAGATGCAAGATATGATAGGCATATACGCACAGGAAAATTGTAATAGACGCCGGTCTCATATTTGGTCAGATCATAGATTCATAGATTCACGTCAGATGTTTGGAAACGTATCCATGACGAAGACAGCCGGATTTTAAGATTTCCAAAAATATCTGCGACAGACTGGGTGAAACAGGTTCTTTTCGGGTTATTGGAAGCTGATTTGCCAGCCAGACTGGAATTTGCTCGTTTCTGTCGTACCAAGCGAAATGTCGATCCGATGTTTACATGTAGAGGTGTATTCAATTTTAGATATAAACATACGTGTATCTAGAAAATCCACACTTATTAGTATCCGAACGCCATTTCCAACACGAATTAAAAATTATCGTTTGATTATTACAAAATTTTTAAATATATTTGGCTTATTTAACAAATCATCCAGCTTTAATATTAGTTAAAAAATTTGAAAAAATAATTGTTTAATTTTATAGTGATAGGATGGTTCGTTATTGAACCGAAACGTCAATAAAACATTAAAAAAATTAAAACTTATTAACTGACCATATTAAATAAGCAAATAATAATAATATTAAACGGTCACGAAAAAAAAAAAAAAAAAAAAAATATATATATATATATATATATATATATATATATATATATATATATATATATATATATATATATATATATATCCAACTACAACTTCAAACACGGCCCTCATTTCCTGGAGGCCAAGACAGAGGGTGCTAAGAATCACCAGGTGGTTAGATCAGGCTGCCATTGGACTTTTGACATTGCTGTGCTTAATATACGAACTCTGAAAACGGAGACCCGACTGCAAAAACTGTTAATCGAACTTGACAGCATACATTGGGATATTAGTGGGATCTGTAAAACACGAAGAAAGGTCGAAGAGTTAATCAAACTAGAACCAACTGGTCACGTACTCTACACCCGAGGTACAGAGAATGGACGATGTGGTGGAATTGGATTCCTCATCAATCGAAAGCTGAAAGACAGTATAGTCAAATATGAAAGTATATCTGACCGATTAATCCAATGTGTCATTCAGCTAAATAAAAAGTTTAAGCTCCAAATTGTCCAAGCTTATGCCCCAACTATAGACTATAGAGATGAGGAAATTGAAGAATTTTGTGATGATGTAGCCCAACTTTTAGACAAAGAGAAGTGTAGGTATAAAATCCTGATGGGCGACTTTAATGCCAGAATCCGAAAAGCAAGAACTGGTGAAAATGTAACTGGCCCATATGAAAATGAAGAGCGGGACAATAGAGGTGACAGGCTGGTTGACTTTGCTGAAGGACAAGAACTCTATATTATAAATTCGTTTTATAAGAAAAAGATTAACAGAAAATGAACATGGAAAAGTCCATCTAGACTCACAAGTGAAATTGATTACATCTTGTCAAACGTTAAAGCAATAGTTTGCTGGTGTTGTCTTTAACCATTTTAATGTAGGAAGTGACCACCGAATGGTACGAGCAAAAATTAGGATAAACTGTCGGAAAGAGCTCGAAAGAATGATAAGATCAAAAAGGGGCAAAGTGGATTCTGGGAAGCTACTGGAGAAGGGCAAAAATTTTGAAATTGCTTTGTCGAACCGCTTGCTGTGTTACAAGACCCGGAGGAGATGGAAATTACAGACCAATATGAAGAAATCGGAAATTAAAACGGCGGCTTCAATAGCACTAAAAGATAAATGTTTCAACGAGTTAAAAATTAATTTAATGAAAAAACGCCGACAATGAAGAATGCAAACAGTCCTCTAGGCAGGGTCGAGTACGTTGAGGTTTGCAAAACTATAAGATAACTTATTCGAGAGGAAACGCGCAGATTTAACATGCAGCTAGTGCAAAAAACTCTGAAAGAAAACGGAGGAATTAACAACGGTAAGCAGAAGCTGAGAAAGAAGAGAACATGTATGTTTTCCTTAATGCGTGAGGATTGTACAATATGCAGGGAACAACCATGGAACAACCAGGATTTAAAGAACAACCATCCAATAAGCCTCCTATCAGTGGTGTACAAAGTTTTCATCAAGAAAACATCAAGCACAACCAAGGGAGCAAGCAGGATTCGGAAGTGGATTCAGTACCATTGTACTGATGACATACATGTGACCCATTTGTACATGTACATGTGACCCATTGGTCACATCCAGGTTCTACAGCAGGTCATAGAAAGACACAACGAATACACTATGCCATTATGCTTGGCTTTTATCGATTATGACAAAGCATTTGATTCAATCTCACAGCGGGCCATAATGGATTCATTGCTTAATCAAGGTGTAGAAAAAGCCTATGTACATCTACTAGGATCGATATATGATGAAGTTATAGCGACAGTCCCCCTTGACGGTTGGAATAAATGTAGAGCGGGGCGTACGGCAGGGTGACGCAATATCGCCTCTTCTTTTTTCAGCCTGCCTGGAAGAAGTGTTCCGTATTCCATGCAGGATGGAATAAGGATTAATGGTGCAGGCATTTGGCAGGCTCAACATAGTGTTTAAGGGCAAACTACCACTTTGCTTGAAAAGAAAAGTATTTGATCAGTGTGTCCTGTCCGTTATGACATACGGAAATGAGATCTGGATTCTCACATCACAGTCAGTTCAAAAACTTGCACTTGCACGCAAAAAGACCTGCATATGAATCAGAGAACAAACGAAAATGACATCATTGGATGAGACGAAAGATGGACCAGGGCAGTCCTGGACTGGATACCGCTTGATCGCAAACGTGTACGGAGAAGACCGAAAACCCGATGGAGTGGTGACATTATTAAAAGTATATAAGTAACAATATATTAATTATCTTGAACCTGAATGGCAGATGAGAGCTCAGGACCGCGAGAGTTGGAAGCATGCTGAAGAGGCCTTCATCCTACAGTGGATTGATACGGGTTGATGATGATACATATATATATATATATATATATATATATATATATATATATATATATATATATATATATATATATATATCACCACATCATTTGAGAGAAAAAAGTTCCTTATAAGAACAATTAAAATACAAAGGGTTTTCGCGAAAAAAAATTGCAAAGTTATTAAAATACCATTCGAAAAATTGCGATAAGAATTAATATTTTAAGCAAATATGAGTAAAAGCATATTTGCCAATTATTAATTGGTTCATATTTAACGACGTTTTGTTATAATATTAACGTTTTGTTAAAACACTTTATTTTAAATTTAGAATCACACCATGCATTACAATAAACGTGGCAACATCCGGAAAGACGAAATCAGGTGATCCCCACGACATTATTGTTTCAAAATGGCGACAAATGTCATTTCAGAGAATGTCAGTGCGTGTATTTAAGTTTACGGATTATCTATTTACTCTTCAAAATTCCGAAGGAGTTAGGTGTATTTACGGGCAACGATATCCAGAAAGACTGCTTTCAGCTTGGTAAATATTTGTCCAAGTTTCGCAAATACTTTTAGATACGGGTAGTGTGGTTCCAAAACTTCAAGAACGTGAACAACGGCGAGAAATCGGTCCTGAAGACAAATTTTACTCCTTGTTGAAGAGAATTCTACCAGTGTTGCGATTAGATTGAACGTATAGTACTGAAAGAGACATTTCTCTGCCCTTATTATATAAGAAGTTATTATATAATAAGTTTATTGGCCAAAACCAACGGAATTTAAAATGTTCAATATTTTACCAACCGTTGCCGCTTCTTTCACGAGGAATGGGATCTAGAATTTTCATAATTTCCACAACTGGGCTGATGATAATTCCCACGCAGTTCTTGGAAAAAATACCAACATGAATTTTCGATTAATCTATAGGCCGGAATAGTGGGAGATCTATAGGAAGAATAGTGCTTATAAGGCCATTTGTTTTACCATAAAGATTAAATTGGTAGGATAATTAAATTTTTTTAAGAAATAAGCTGCCAAATGTTTTAGTAAATATGCCCCTTCAATCCAGTTTGAATATATGATACTTGTTTAATAATAATTTGTCAATAATAATAATTTTGAAAACAGGCGGATAGGAAGAAATGGGTCCAATCATTGGCCGTCAGATCATCTGATCTTAATCCTTTGGATCATATTGAATCTTTTGGGGTCATATGACAAATCTGATTGATCAATCTGATATAAGTGATGAAAATGATGTGCGACAACGTATATTTGCATTGACGTGATTAGAAATGTGCCAGAACTTGTTCGGAAAAATTGATAAAAAACGGTACTAGGCTTGCATTGACTGAAATGGTGACCATTTTGAACATTTCATTTAATAAAACAAATAAATATGTGTCTTGATAATGCGACGTGAATCGTTTGAAACGTGTCATGATGTGAAAAGTTAGTATTAGTGATTTCAACTTTGACAAGAAACAACAATAATATGTAAGTTTTACTATCTTTTTCATTACAAAACAAACCAAATCTATGCTTAAACCTTAAAAAACGGCTATAAAAATATTACATGTGAACAATTTGTAAGGTTGGCCGATTGTTACGAAAATTTCAAAAGATTCTGATCTGTTTCCGCGGAAATAGTTGCATTTTGAATATATGATCTAAGGAAACTTTTTATTCAAAATAATGTAAACAATCGTTTAAATGAATAAAAGTTATTTCCCTTAATTAATAATATTCAGCTCTACAGGCCTAGTGGGCCTTGGCTTCGAGTTTTTTCACTTTTCTTTTCCATCTTTTTCGGTCCAAAACAACATTCTTCCAATCCCTGACTCCTACTTTCCTAAAATCATTTATCACTTCATCCAGCCATTTCTTCCTCGGTCGCCCGTATTCTTTTAACCCATCTCTTGCCGGGCATCCTCACTATGTTTCCCAGCCAGCTAGCTCTCTGCGCTCTCACCACTGGAATAATGTTTGTTTTTTTTTGTACAGTTCTTTTAATTATTTATTGGTTCTTCTAAATTCGTTCTGAACTTTAATTCCTCCAAAAATCCTCCTTAATATTCTACATTCCCAGACTTCCAGCTTACTTTCTTCCTTCATAGTCATTGTCCATGTCTCACACGCATATATAACCGTGTATGTATTGTTTGGTACACTCTTATTTTTGCTATTCTTATTATATTCTTTGCTCATAAAATCATTGAAAACATTCCTGCGGCTTTGCTTCCTTTCGCTTTACATATTTACATTGTTACTCCTAGATATTCAGTTTGTTGAACTTTATCGTATATTTCTTATTTTCTGCACAATCGATGACTAAATCAGGGGACAGCCCTCTGACACTATCTTTCATTACCACATATTTGGTCTTGTTTGCGTTAACTGTTAGGCCATATTCCCTTGCCTTTCTTTCCAACATCGTGAATACCCTTACTGTATGTTCCTTGCATCTCGCCATCAATACAATAGGCTAAGCATTGGTGTCTGGTACCATACATTAACGCCTTGGCATTGATGTCACTTTCCTTCAGACTCACTTCCTGCACTAGATTGAACAGAACTGTAGACAGTGGATCGCCTTGTCTCAGTCCTTTCTTTACAGTGAATTTTCAGTGTATTTTCTGTTCTTCTGACAATCATCTCCACCAACTTCCTCAACTTTTACAGGACTCCCAACAGTCTCATTGCATGGGAGAACTTTTCCCTGCTGATGGAGTTAAATGCTTGTCGATAATCTATGAACAGCTAAAGTAAGCTTAAATTTTGTTCATAAGTATTCTGTTGGATCAGTTTCATGATGAATATCTAGTCGATTGTTAATATTCCTACCCTAAACCCTCCTTGGTATTCCCCTACTTATTGATCTTTAATCATATCTTAATTTTTAATCATATTTGCTATCACTTTGTAAGAAACGTCTTGCAGTGTAATTCCTCAATAGTTATTGCACTCTTCTTTAGTTCCTTTTTTGTGAAGTGGATATTACAACACTATTCCATTTCTCTGGCATATTTTCTTCTTCGCAAATTATCTTCATTAACTCCCATATTCTTGCCACCATGTATCACTACCGGGTTTCAAAATTTCTGCCATTACACTGTTTTCTCCAGCACTCTTTATTTTTTAACTGCTTTATAAAAATTTCCACTGCTTCTTTTATGGGTGCATTTATAATTTCGTTATTGTCTACAATCTCATGTTCCATTTCATGTTCTTCTGAGTTCTTTTCCTCCCCAATTCCATTTAGGGTCTCTGAAAAATATTGAGCAAATCTTTTCAGTTTTCCTTCAGCATCTCCTTCCAGAGATCCTTCTTGAGTTTTCAAATAATGGGGTCTCCTGGCACCACTGCCTTTACTATTTTTTTACTTCCTGATAGAAATTTCTTATCTTCTTATTATAATTTGATTCTTCTATTTCTTTTAATTCACATTCAATTTTTTTTTCTTTTTTCCTGCTACATACGATTTTGACTTCCCTTCGTATACGATCATATCTTTCTTTGATGTTTTCACTCCTTTCTTCCAATAATCTCTGACGTGCTTTGTTTCTTTGCTCCAAAATTTGTTTACATTCTTCATCGAACCATCCATTTGTTTGATTTTTTTTAGTTCTCCCGGTATTTTTTCTACTACCTCCTTCATAACTGTCTCAATCTGTGCCCATTCTTCCTCTAACTATTCTTTATTCAATTCTTCTATTGGAACCTTTGGCGCGAAACACTAAATTCGAAGAGGTTTATCACTACACATAAAGTCACTTTTTTTGGATTTCTCGACGCACGTTTCGCTAACCATGTTAACATCATCAGGAGATGATTTATATGAATTTATATTTTAGTTTAGTTTTAGAATTAGATTAAATCATATCCTGATGATGCTAACATGGTTAGCGAAACGTGCATCGAGAAATTCAAAAAAAGTGATTTGGTGTTTAGTGGTAAATCTCTTCGAGTTTAGTGTTCTTTATTGGGTTTATTTCCTAGTTTTCCTTTAATTTCCTCAAAACGTATTGCTCTTCTATCCTTATATGTGATCGCTATCAATATCAGCTCCCCTGCAACTTCTCAGATAAGTAACGTTTTTTTGCATATTTTCTTTCTACGAGGACATGGTCAATTTTATTCTTTGCCTCTCCATTTGAAGCTATCCATATTTAATTATGTATGTTTTTGTGATCAAAAGCAGTGCTAACAATGTTCATATTGTTCTCGACCTGTTTCCATGTTTCCATTGTCATTACTAGTGGTATATCTACTTTAATCTCCTGTAATATTCCTGAATTTTTCTTTCCTACTTTGGCATGCAAGTCACCATTCATCACTTCAAAGCCCTTTCCATGATTCTATCCAAATCTTCGTAGAACTGCATATTAATACCCGGTTCTTTGTCTTCGGATGGTGCATGTGCCTTTATTATATGCATCGTTTTGAACTGGCCTTTGATTCTTATCCTGCACATTCGATCTAAAACCCTTTCGAATTCAATATCTTCATTTTTGAACCTGTCTTTAATTATGAACCCTACTCCCAATATCCTCTGATCCGTCCCGTTGTTAAAAAATATGTAGTTTTCCACTTCTGTAATTGATATATCCCTTTGTTTAGTCTCCTGTTCTGCCGGAATATCTATTCTGTACTCATCTCCCCAATAAGGAGTTTCAGAGCTCCTTCCATAAATGTACCTCTAACATTCCATGTACCTATCCTAATTCTGACTGGTTTGTTTTTTTCCTGTTTTCTTCCTACTTGGATACAAATTGCTTGCTTCCAGTCTCAATCCGTTTCGTTGTTGGGTTATATCTATATTTCCGTTCACTGTCACAGTTGGTTTTTTGGGCCGGTTGCTGTACTTTTAGTTTTTTCCAGCATTTTCTCATCTATTCCATTTCCAGATTTTACCGTTCATCACTAATTTCAATAATCCCATTTTCACATTTTTTCCACTGGCCCTTTAACCCTCTGTCTTCTGTCTAATTTTCTTTTGAATCTCTTTCTAATCTTCCTTCTCTGATTAGGTCGTCGTTGCTAAATATGTTGTCGCCAGACCTATTCCTTAACATGTTTTTATTCGGCATCACCTCTATCTTGTTCTCTTCGCTGCCAGGTTCTACCACAGATGTTTTCATACCAAATTTTCGTGCTCTTCTTAATATTGGTTTGACTCCTACCTCTTCTATAAGCTTTCCCATAACCCTTTTTAGAAGGTTACTATCTCCTTTGTCTATTGTCAGTTCCTGTATGACCATATTTTTTCTTCTCTGCTTATTTATTTCTTACACTCTGCTAGTTCTTTCCTTAATTCTTTTATTTCTTCCCTTAATGCCTTAATATCTTCGGTTTGAGCCTGCTATTGTAGCTTATTATCTCTTACATCTACTGACAGTCCCCATATTAGCATCATCGCCTTCAAGATATCATCGCTAGTTTTTGGGGACTTCTATGTGTTTTTTTTTTTATTTTTTAAGCAAATCCTCCTCTAATTCGCCTCCTATACTCCTTATTCAATAAATGTATTGAGTTCCCCTGTTCTTTTTGTTCCTAAACTTCTGTTTCTATTCAACACTTGGCAACGACGCAAATAAAATTTGCATAGACCCACCGTTTCTTATACCCTTATCAGTCTTATCGCAATAACCTCAACTACACGTATTGTTTCTAGTCCTTTGTTCTTTATTATTTCATTTATGTTTGGACAACTATTTTATATCACACTATACCTAGGCTAATACTGTCACTGCTTATACAGTGTGATTTATTTAATTCTCACTACAAACTCAGTAAAACGAATTAAATGTAAATAAAAAATAAAAACACTCTGTACATACCAGTACAGCGTTGCCTCCCTTCTACTTATTTCCCTTACACCTTATATACAGGGTGATTCACGGTGAATGGTACATTAGACGTTTACCGAGAACGACATAAAGTAAAGATTTGAAATTTTAGATACTTATGTAAAATAAACACGAGCTCTCAATTTAAAATATTTTCTGTGCTGCGGTGAGGCCAAATCTACCCGTAGCTAATACTAACTTTGTTTTTTTTTAATGGAATACCCTATATAATATTACATTTTTAAATTCTGTGAGGTATTTTAATTTTTTTTTATGTAACATATCCTATACCTTTGAGTCGTTTCGGAAATAAAATTGTCGGAAAAATATTTTTTTAAGAAATTTGGCAAGAAACATGCCTGAATATAAAAAGATTTTTTTTACAACCAGAATAACTAGATATCTAAATTTTTTAATACGGTTCTTTTCTATATATATATATATATATATATATATATATATATATATATATATATATATATATATATATATATATATATATATATTAATATACATATAAATATACATATAAATATATAAATATATAAATATACATATAAATATATATTTATATATATATATATATATATATATATATATATATATATATATATATATATATATATATATATATATATATATATATAGCCGGTCGCGTTGGTGCGGACTGTAGGAGCAGCGCCCTGCCACTGCTGTGCCGATACTGTACTGGAGCGATAGTTGGTTCGATTCCAGCGCTCGGATGGTTATTTTTCTTTCTTCTGTCCGTTTATCTTTCCTAAATGTTTGTGATTGTTTCTAGGCAAGAGTGTAAAATCCGACTACGAATTACCCCTCACTCACGCCAGTTAAAGGCTGGGTAAGGCCGGATGCCTTCTGAGAAGTGTTCTACGTTGGTCACTCGCCAGTCGGTAGGTTTCCTGATAGACTTATGGGTAGGCACATAACCAAGGGTTTATAGCCCGAGGGGGGTGCTGGCCTGGGTTTGTCGGAAGCTGATGACCGTGGTTCGGAACCCACGCTAAGCTGTAGGTCCAGTCGCTAAATAGCCTAGTTGCTGATGCGCCTCTAACCCAAACACTTTACTAATTACTTTACTTTACTTTATATACAGTGGTGATAGCATTCGTCATTAGTACAATTACTATAATATAAATATACTACAAAAAAAGGAAAACATAGCAATATTAAACTTAGTTTTAAAAAATTACTGCAAACATAATATTTAAGAAAAATTTAGAAAAAAGAACATGAAGCAAATATTGTTTCTTCGTGTTTTGCTTTTAATTCATCGACACGTTTCGTTTATTTCAAGCATTGAAATTTAAAAAAGAAATAAAAACAAACTTGTGCATTGTATAGCTGCTGAACTAATCTAGATTTTAACATTGCGGAAAGAAACGTTTAAAGTTTGCCCACGATCAGTTAAATTGGGATGGTGAACAGGGAATCAAGAAATGACCCAATATTTTATGGAGTGATGAAACAAAAATAAATTTAATAGATTCTGGTGGTAAGTGATATGTTAAAAGACCACCCAACCAAGAATTGGGATTTTGATAAAAAAAACATTTTTTGTCGAATGGATATATCATATATAAGTTTTATAACAAAACTATTTTTTTTCTTTATAATTACATAAGTAATAATAATTACATAAGTAGTATATTATTGTAAATACATTTTTAAACCTAGTACCGATGACGCCCAACCGAGCGCTTGTGACGTCACAATGTTTATTTCCCCTCAATATTACAGACAGCTGATATGAGTGTTTCATTTTTTAATCAACGTATTCTTGTTATTTATTCCAGTTAACGAAGGATTTGAATCGAAATTTTGAGATAAAAGGCTGACTTTTTGATATAAGTTTGTATGAGGCATTCTGTAACAATGCATATAAGTAAATCTGTTTCCAACCCCCGGCGAAGGTTGGAAAAAAATTAACAAAGTGTTTTTCCAAAATAATTCAGAAACTATTAGAGTTAGGAAAAAAAGTTCCAAATAAAAGTTATAGAGCATAAAATTAAAAAAAAAAAATAAAAAAACGTAAACTTTATTCTCAGAGAAGTATATATTTTTTTAAATTGTTATTAAAAAAGTTATAACAATTTCAATTTTTAAATTGTTAATTTTAATGACTTAATAGCGTTAAAAAAATGTTTTTTCTATATTGTTTGATTCATTATTTTAAATAACGAAAAATAGCTTTTGAAATTTCTTTTTACCTTTAATTTCTAGGTAGAAAATCATTTATTCATTCAATCATTTGTTGAATTTTATTTACATCCTACACCACTGCTTACGACGAAGATAGAAAATTGTGTTCGCTTTGTCCCACTCATTATAATAACGTGTTTGACAATGCTTATGCTCACGACAAAGATCGAATGATATATCCGCTATTGTCCTACTCATTGCAGCAGAGTGTTCGACTACGCGGGTGCGTCACATATATCCTATGGTTTTTTATTATATATTAATTTTCTTTATTTTAAGTATTTTTAATTTAAAAATAAGTATTAGAAAATTAAATATTACCAGATAATAACAACATAATAAAATTTAATTAAATAAAGTAATAGCCAAAATTGTTTGAAATAATAATTTAATGCGACGATTGATTCTGCTTTTCACTTAAAAGTTTTTGTATACGTACAAATACACGTATTATAAGTAAATTATTTTCCAATGATTAAAGACAATTTCTATATTTAGTTTTTAAAGCCGTCAAAGAAGAGAACCTTTTTTACGCATAACTAAGAAATAGCGAAGGGGCTCAATGTTTTAGAACATTGATGATTAATTGAGCCTAGTGTTCTGGTCCAAGTTTTCGTTTTGTATTACATCAATAAAAACTTTAAATAGTCCTTCCCCAGTTGCATGACTAGAGATGGATTTACAAAATAGCATATTTTCTTTAATCGATAAGTTTGGCGCCAAGCCAAGATACATCTGTTGACTCGTCGAACTGAATAGCAAAAAATTCATTTAATCTTTTCAATTATTTGACCATAAACATCAGTGGCGATTTCATTAATACGTATCGTTATTGTGCCATTTGAAAGTGGTATAGTTTTCAACTTTTTTGCTTCTTCCGGACTTACCATCACATTAACTATAATCATGGCAACGGGTAAAATTAGTTTTTCCGTAATCGTGTGGGGCTTCGACTCCCTGGTCACTCTTAATGCTACTAAATACGATGCTTGAAGTGCTATGATCTCGTTACCTTTTGATTTGTTGATAGTAGTTTGTTGATTTTTCAAGACGAGTGATTTACGCTCGAAAAATTCTAATGGTTTGTTTTGTGTGTATATGCCAGCTGTTTTGTTTGCAGATGCCGGACTAATCTTGAAGGTTTCGTGCTTTCCGCGAACAGAACTTGATAATAAACAACAAATTGTGGCTTGGCATTCAAAGCAATGAATCCATCTTTTAAATACGCTTCATTGTACAATCTGATCTTTTTATTCACCAGATGTAGACGGTGCATTTTGTTTTGTCACTAATTTGTCCATTTCATTTAATATTATTAATTTATTTTATTACCACACTGTCATTAATTTATTTAATATTGAGTAAGTGAAGAGATCGCAGTATTTAATGCTGGGTAGAGAAGAAATCGTAAAACTTGTTTTCACAAAAATGTAATTAACAATGAAACTCTTCGTCTCGTTCCATTGTTTTTCCAAAGCGCATAGTTTGTACGCACTTGCCTAAACGTGCTCGGGACGAATGATCCGTATCGCATGCGTGGGCGGGTGGCGCGAGGTTACAAGTACGTGCAAGCATATGTTCGAACTGGTAAAAGTATTATGAGAACAAGGGGTTACAGAAGTCTTCTAGTTTGGTATCTGTAGCTGTGAGCGGTATTTTAGTATAATGCTGGGTCCACACCAATAAAATTTTGCGTGTGTGTTGAATTTACTGGAACAATTTATTTGATTTATTTGATGGACAACAGATGGTTCGTGTGCATTCTATGCGGCGACAATATTTGTATATCAGAACGTCTATATTGCTGTACAGGTACACTACATACAACACATACAGCTAGCACAACGCAAATTTGTATTGATGTGGATCCTGCTTAAGTGTAACGGCCCATTCACACATACATTCGTCATTTTATACAAAGACAAATAGATGATTCGTTTCGTTTCATGATTCGTAAGCGTGTGAACACGCTCGTAGAAGTATATAAGCCATTTAAAATTAAAGAAGATTTTTCATGAATCACGATACTGGAAAAAGGTCGAATCGTCGCCGTGTTAACCGGCCGATGTAAATCTTTGATAAATGTCAAATTATCATATTGTAGTGAGGGGGCAACGTTTTTTTCCTTATATATATATATATATATATATATATATATATATATATATATATATATATATATATATATGTATATATATATATATATATATATATATATTAGGCTAATTGAAAAGTTAGCCTTATAGCGGCAGTTATAGAGAAGTAAGAGAACTTCATAATCTTCTACTAATTTTTTAAGGATCATCCTTTATATTTTGTCGATCTGTCTATTCACACGTACAAAAACAGCAGCTTAAAATAATCGTATCAGTGTTAGTTTTTAAAACGGAAAATATTGAAAATCATGCAGTGATTAAATTCTTTAAAAAAAAAGGTTTAACTGTAATGGAAATTCAGAATAAAATGATACATGTATTAGGGGAGTCTGTTCTTTCAAAAACAATAATTTGTAAGTGGACAGGTGAGTTTCAACGTGGTCGGACAAGCCTGGGTAATGATCCTCGTTCTGGATGTCCAATAAGTGCAACTGCTGAACAAATAATTAATTCTATACATGATATGGTTATGAATAACAGACTTTGAAATTACTAAGGCCATGAATATTTCATATTTAGCGGGTGTTCATATTTAGAAAAATAAATTGGGCTTGAGAAAACTAGAAAGACGGGTGCCGCATTTGTTAAATTCGGATCAAAAACGACCTCGAGAACATCTTTCTAACCAACATTTGGATCTTTTTCGAAAAAATCAAATATATTTTAAACGTCATTTTTAACTATGGATGAGATTTGGATTTACCACTATGATCGACAACTGCGACAACAAACCGCCCAGTGAATCGAGTCCGGTTTGGAGATGCAAAAGGCGTTTTGTTAATTGATTACCTTCAAATCGGTAACACAATAACAGGACATTATTACTTTGGATATTGATCTTTGGATATTGATCTTTGCATATTGATCCTTTTAAATTAATTGGGTGCAAAAATTAGTGAGAAAAGACCTGGTTTAGCGAAGAAAAAAATTATTTTTCATCAAAACAATGCACCGGCTCGCAGACGTGTTTCTGCAATGGCCAATTGTTGAAGTATCCACCCTATTTTCCATATCTGGCTCTCTGACTGTCATCTGTTCCCAAACCTCAAATTTCTACGTGGCAAACATTTTTCATCAAATAAAGAATTTATAGCAGCGGTAGATGACTATTTTGAAGGACTTCCAGAAAATCTCTTCTGAGATGGAATAAATTAATTGGAGAACTGCTTGAAAAAATGTATTGCGATTAAGGAAGAATATATCGAAGAATAAAGTTATTTTTTCAACTATTAACTTGTTTTATCATTTCCGCTTAGCATATATATTTATGTCTTGGTAGACAAGTGAGAAAAAAACAAAGTTGGATCTACGGCAATAAAAAATTGCGTTGTGCGGCTATGTAATGTGCCTTCGCGGCAACGTAAACGCTCTAACATACAAAGTCACACACGAATATTGTCGCCGCACAACACGCACACGAACTATATGTTGTCCATCAGATAATTCAAACCCAGCACATGTGCTTTGGGGTTATGTTTCTTTCACACGTTGAAAGTTGTTTACATGATATAGCTGGTTGTAAAAGTTTTGTTTTATATAGTTATATTAATAAAAAAATCAATAACATTAGTATCTGCAGTTTTTCATTAATATAATTGATGTAATGATATTTTACTGATAATCTCAACCTAAACTTAAACTAGGACACAAAATTTATTTATTTTCACCAAATAATTTCCCAAATATATAGTCAGTCACAAATTGCATTCAAAAATAAATAAAAATATATAAAAATGGTCCTGAATAATACCTCACAAAAGTCTACATATTATATAAAAAAATTCTCCAAAAAATTAATATTTTGGTGGTTCATCTTCAGTATTTATGACCGCTTATAATATTCTGAGCATTGCCAGGATTAAATTTTTGTGACGTCTGGGGTGATATCAGCCCAATCAGATTCTAGAACATTTTTCAAAGATACCTTGTTGGATGTACCTTATTAAATGTCTTATATTCGCACTCTTTTTTCTGCTCGATTGGGTCTAAATCAGGTGACTGGGGTGATTAATAAAGTTGCTCACGAACATTATATCGGATCCATTCCTTGACAAGTGCCGCTGTGTGTTTGGGACCGTTGTCTTGTTGCAATATTCATCAATTTCCCAATTCCCAACGTTCAATTGTGGGTTACAAATTATCACACAAAATTTGAAGGTACATACGGTCACCCATATTACTCTCAATAAAAACTAGATTTCTTACCCCATCCGCTGCAATTGAGCCACACACCAGCACACCACATTCACCTTCTTTGACAGCTTGTATCAAATTTTTCAGTTTTAACTCTTGGTTCGCTTTTTGCGTCAGATCCAAAGATGTTACATTTGCTATCATCAAAAATATCCTTGCCCACTCCTTACCTGGCAAATTCTAACCGTTTTTGTTCACCCAATTTTTTTGGACGATCAGATCTAGGCTTATTCTGCTCTGTACTAAGTAAATTAAAGTTGTTTTTATTATAGTTGGACTAGAAGCACGACTGTTTTAACAATTTCATTATAAGATTTTCCTTTACTTCATAATTTTACAATTAAATTTCAAATTGTAACAAAAATAATATACTCTAAAAAAAAAACAAAAAATACTATTCCCTTGAGGTGGATGCGTAAAATGTACTAAAATATAATTTCCATTTATGATAAGAATACCATAAACAGTAAATAATTTTTTACTTCTTCAAGTTAGTGTATTTCTTGCTACATGTTAACTTTTGTGAGGTTTTATTCAGTACTATTTATTTAATTTGAATGTAATTTGCAATTAAAAAAAATTTGGTTTCATTCCTATTGTTGTTTATTTGTAATGGGAAAGTAATTTAAAAATAAAGTAAAATTTAGACCGTTTTAAAAATATAACTAATTTGAATTATATATGTAGACTTTTGTGACTGACTGTAATTGGAGAGTTAAGCGTTTATAAATGATCGGCCGCTACAGGTAGTATTATTTTCCACATATATTGCTTTAAAGCGCACCTATATACTCCGGGATGAACACTGAGATAGTCGAAAACCTTGCCTCGTGCTGAACACTCATCTCCATACCAAAAGACTGATAGCGACCTAGTAGTCGACGGCGCAGACAGTCCAGCCTAAGTTATTCTACCATTAGGGGTATATTTATTAGCTGGCCAAGCCCTACACAGGCTTTTTTTTGAATTTTTTTAGAGCGTTTTAGCATCCGATCGTTTTAAGATCCAGACGTTTTAAGATCCGGAGATTTTAGGATCTGGACGTTTTAGACTCCACACATTTTAGACCCCAAACATTTTAGGTACGGGACATTACAAGACGTTTTTGATGTGGAGCATTTATGGTAACAAACGTTTTGTACTCCGTATATGTCAGTCACCGCCCATCTTAGGTACCGGACTTTCGATACCCGGAACAGCATCACAGATAATGGACTTTATTTAATTATTATTTTCACTATTATTACCCATTTATTATTCAATCACTATTTGTTTACCATCATCTAGAGATTCAAGAACGCTAGATAAGAGCTCTTATACTTACTAGTACTCTAGTACTGTATGTTTATGTTGAACACTTTGATCTTTATTATGCCTAATTAAGCAGGGTTGTTGTAAGCATCACAGTTAAATTTCTTTTTTTTTGTGTTATAATTATTTGTTTTTATATTTTATGTTTTTGTTTATCTCTGTAATTTTTGGCGCCCAACGTGGGGCAGTAATGTGTGCAGTTTGTGTTTTTTAATAAAAAAATAGTTCTGTACATAAAATGTGGCGTCCAACATGGCAAAAAACCGCAAGTGTGGCCACTTGTATTAGTTTTCTTGGCTCACAAATCACGCGGTTAAAAACCATGGCGGTTTAGCCGTAGTGCGGCCTCGGCCTTAAGTGCATTTTTGGCTATTCAGTTCGACGGGTCAACAAACGTGTCGAACTTGGCTCAATTTTTGCGTTTTGTCCGATATGAATGTGAGGGATCGATTAAAGAAAATATGCTATTCTGCTGACTCCCTGTATGTGCGAAGTGTCCCGAAGTGAGCTGCAACTGGCTAAGGACTCTAAATTTTTATTGATGCAACACAAAACGAAAACTTGGACTTTAATAAATGCATTGCGGTATGTATTGATCATGCGATAACGATAACGGGGAAGAACAGTGGTGTGATAAGTGGTTTGAGTAAAATTAAAAGATATTATGCCACATATGGAATAGACGAAAGGGAACTACAGGTATAGCTAATAGACCAGGCAAAGCGAATACCCTTCACTATTTCAAAAGAGCGCGTGCAAGCCCAGCTATCACATGCCAGGATGTCCGTCCCCCACCCCTACCACAAGTTGGACAACATTTTTTATGGCTTCATCTGAGAAGATTTTTAAGCATTGGCTTACATTTGCGCAAAAAAATGTCTCACATATCCACAAAGTTGGGACAAAAATGAAAAGGCTGGTGATAATTGGCTTTCAGGATTTATGAGCAGAAATCCGCAAATCACGTTAAGAGTGCCAGAAGCAACGTGGATTGCTAGACTTAAAGGCTTCAACCGTTCGCAAGTGGCAAGATTATACGAGTTGTTGAATAACCTAATGGGAAAAACATTGTATTGATGGTACTAGGATCTACAATGTTGTCGAAGCTCTTCAGGAGGCAACTTATTAAGATGTAGGGACTACAACAACGAACATTAATGTCAAACCTTCGACATCAAGGCTCCAAAGTTCATCTGGACCAAGTAAAATTTTGGATAATATCCCGGATGATTCTTCAAGTGACGACAATGTCGAACCTACGAAATTCATGACTGTAATAGTTCAAGTTCACAAGGCAATGAGAGAAAGAGGTGTATCGCCATCAATAATTTCAGAACACTACATGTAGAAGACCCTCTCAATAGCATCCTTACTAATCCAAGGTTGCTTACTAATCCAATTTGGACATAAAGGCAGTACATCTACTGATCATGTGAATTCAAAATGCAACGGTGGACCAACATAGTATTTTGTCTATGAAGATGGATTCTTTACCTGAAATAACTCATTCGACACCATCTTCAGTTCTTAAACTCCGCACTCCTACTGTTCTAGAAATTTCTACTGGGCACGTGAATCTAGCGGTTCAAGATATATAGACAGGACAAACAACTGCCTTGGACTCTATGATTCATTCCACGCTACCTTCAAAAATACCAAATGAAGAAGATTCACTCAAATATAATACCAATGACATAATACTACAACCATCTACTCCTCCACCTGTGTCTTATTTGAGTCCAAGAAAAATAAGACACCTCCCAATTCTTTATGTTCTCATGGGGACTCGCAAAAGAAAAAATCAAAAGTCTGGGGTGCTTACCATCACTCCTATAATGGAAGAACAGAAACCTAAATATATTAAGGCAAACACCAAAGTTCTGAAAAACAGTGACAAAGATTTAAAAACAAAACCAAAGACTACGCTACACGGGCGTAGCCAGGATTTAGTTTGGGGGGGGGGGGGGGGGTTAGTTTGAATAAAGTTTCCATACGATACAAAAGAGTTCGACTACTCGACAAGAGATGGCGTTACTGTGCGCAACGTCCACTAGTTCGGATATATATTCAATTCAAATGTAATAATTTAACTCTCTTCACTAGTCGTATTTTTTCGGTATAATATTAGGTAATATTTGGCTTATTATCCCCCCTTGGCTACGCCCGTGCTACGCTAAAGAAAAATATTAAAAGTACCAAAGATGTTAAAACGACCAAAAATACTAAAGTTGAAAAATCTAAAATCAAAGAAAATGTTGAAAACTACACATGCTATTTTTGGGGAGAAAATTTCATAGAAATCAATAGCCAGTTGATGATTGGATCCAGTGCAATTCCTGTAAGCAGTGCAGTCACGAAAAATGCACGGCTTACGAAGAGGAAGGCGTATTTCTTTGTGACCGCTGCACTGATAACTGAGTACTTATATTAATCATTAATTTGATCCTTCTTATGTTAATTTCGGTAAATGTTCTTTAATTAACCGTGTTTACTTTGCCCTATGGTCCTATCCACTTTACCCGGTGGGTTGGGCAAAGCGGATAGAGGTACCAATTGCAATACTATTAATACTTTTTAGTAAAATGTTGATGTTACTTAATTATTGACGATTATATTAAAAACTTTAATAAATACTGATTCATACTCAGCTATTATTTTATTTCTGTGTCTATTAATTTTCTTGTCATATGTCGTCAAAGTTGGTGCAAATTTGTCCGCTTTGCCCGGACTTCCCCTACTGCTTTATTTACCGAAATGCGCTTGCTAGAAAAAGATGCCAGATAATTTACAAAATGTTCTGTCAGAAGCCGTAAAATTCATTTTATTAAAAGCCGACAATTTCAGACGAGATGCTTTCCACATTATGCGAAGAAATGGGTGCCAAATACGATTGCTTTTCCATACTGAAATCAGGTGGTTGCCGCGAGGAAAAATTCTAACGAAGCTCTGTGCATTGCGAGATGAATTGAAAACCTCTTTTACATATAAAAATAGCTCATTTTCAGAGTTTTGACAAGATGGAGAAACTTTATTACTGTTGGCTTACTTGAGTGGTATATTCTCACATTTGAATGACTTGAATACGAGTTTACAACGCCATAACAAAAAATATTTTACTATTTACAGACAAAGTCTGTAATGCTGTTATTAATCGCGTGTTGGAGAGCATGAAAACAGATTTACGCGAATTGAAAATTTAGTTACTGGAATATTTTCCAGATAGCAACGATGATTTGTCGAAAACATGGGTTTTCAATCCGTTTGATGGATTACTGTTGAATTATCTCTAGAACTAGAATTTTTAACTCAAGATTTAGATAAGTTTTGGCTTGCATGACGATGTGAATACGGAAGCCTAGTAGCGGAGACTTTGAAAATATTGATCCCCTTCGCTAATTCTTACTTATACGAAGAAACTTCTCGTCTATGGTGACTTTAAAAACTAAATATAGAAATTGTCTTTTATCACTGGAAAATAATTTCCTTGTAATACCTGTGTACATACGTGTGTATGTATAGAAAAACTTTTAAGTGAAAAACAAAATCAACCGTCGCATTAAAGTATTATTTCAGACAACTTTGGTTATTACTTTATTTTATTTTATTTTATTCTGTTGCTATTATCTGGTAACATTTAATTTTCTAACACTTGTTTTTAAATTAAAAATACTTAAAATAAAGAAAATTTAAAAAATATATCATAAAAAACCACGGGATATATGTTGCGCACCCTCGTAGTCGAAAACTCTGCTGCGATGAGTAAGACAGTAGCGGATATATCGTTCTATCTTTGTCGTGAGCATAGGCGTTGTCAAAGACGTTATTGTAATGAGTGAGACACTAGCGAACATAATTTTCTATCTTCGTCGTAAGCAGTGATGTAGGATGTAAATAAAATTCAACAAATGATTGAATGAATTTCTACCTGAAAATTGAAGGTACAAATAAATGTCAAAAGCTATTTTTCATTATTTAAAATATGGAATCGAACAATATAAAAAAACTATTTTTTAACGCTATTAACTCATTATAATTAACAATTTAAAAATTTAAATTGTTATTACTTTTTTAATATCAATTTAAAAAATGTATGTTTCTCTGAGAAGAAAGTTTACATTTTTTAGAGTAGATTCAAAAAGAAAAGTTTTAAATTCATTAATTTGTTGATAGTTATGATTTTTTTAAATTTTTGTTTCATCCCTTAACTGACTAGGCTCCTTAACTCTGTTAATCTTGATAATAGTAAAAAAAGTTATAAAACCGTTTTTATGTAAAATTTTATGCTCTATAACTTTTATTTGAAACTTTTTTCCTAACTCTTATAGTTCTTGAATTATTTTGAAAAAACACTTTGTTAATTTTTTTCCAACCCTCGCCGAGGGTTGGTAACAAATTTACTTGCATGCATAGTTATAGAATGCCTCAAACAAACTTATATCAAAAAGTCAGCCTTTTATCTCAAATTTCGATTTAAATGCTTCGTTAACTGGACTAATTATCATCATTGTATTGATAAATTTAATGAAAATGTCAAATCTAATTAGTTATCGTGCCTGTTTCGTACCATTTTGTATGAATACTACAAAAACAACTTCCGAATCAAATTTGTATAACCACCTGTCATCAAATATATATACAAAAGATTATTATTTATAACATTATATCAATTTTTATGTTTGAGTATTCATTACCTGCTGAAGCTACACAATCGTGACATTGTCTTGATTTTTGTTTAGTTTTTCATTAATAATTAAGGTCCTTTCACCATACAAATTCAATTTTTGCTGTTAAAGTGAACATAACCTATAGCCGTTTGTTGCATATTTACATCTACAATATTTTTTTAACTCAAACTCTATTGATGCTTTAGCTCTGCTAGAACTTCTGTTGAATTGAACCCAACGTCATTTTTGAGAAAATCTGTAACCATAAAACTATCCACACTAGGTATATTATTGGAATTAGCCTTTATGAACACTTTGTCACACATTACTAAATTGATTTAGTAAACAACAATATTTTTTTGCACTAAAGTTCAATAATTTTGACAGTATATACACAGGTAAAGGCCGTTGACAGTACTTACGTGAAAACACTTTAACATAATGACGTCACAAACATATCAGCCAATTGTGGCGCTTTTAGTCACGTGATTTTATTTTAAATTTTATAAATTTTAATCCATTTATAATTAATTGCAAACTTTTTTTACGTTTTTCGCATCGATTAACAATATTATTTATGATGTTTTATGATTTATAAAGTTTTAAAATAAAGTAAAAAAATAGATAATTATTTTTTATTAAAAAAAATTATTATTGCCAAAACATGCTATTAAAACTGTAAAGCATGGAGGCAGTAATATTTTCATGCAGTATGTAGTAGTTTCATGCAGTATTCACATACAGTAAGTTTTTTCATGGCATGGTGTAGGACCAATTTACTGGAATGAAAAAAAAACATGGACCAAAATGAGTACATCCACATTCTTCAGGGAGTCATGCTGCCTTTTGCAGAAGAAAATATGCCACTGGTATAGAAATATCAACAGAATAATTATCCGAAACATACTACTAGGAAATCGAAACAATTTCTTAGTGACAATAAAGTGGATTTATTGCCGCGCCCTTCCCAACCGACCTCAATCCCATTGAGAACTTGTGGACTTCCCTCAAGAACATCATGTGTAGACATAAAACCAGAAACAACCTTGAACAAACTTGAAAAATAATGGGAAGCTATACTATTAGAAATTTGTCAAAGATTTGTAAACTGTATACCCAAAAGATGCGCCAAAATAACAAAATACAAAAATTATAAAATTAAGTATTAAATGTTCAAAAAACTCTAAAATAGTATGTATTGTGGTTGTTTCTGGTGGGCTCTATTTTTGTGACCACATTTTCATGCTCTTTTTCTAAATTTTTATTAAATATTATGTTTACAGTATTTTTTTGAAATGTATATGTATCCTCAACGAACTTTTATTATATTTATAGAAAATATCCCAATAGATATTTCTGAATCATTTTAACCCTGGAAGAAAACAAAGGAATTAACAAGGCTAAATAGAAGTTAAGAAACAAAAGAACGCAAATATATGCCTTAAGGCGTGAGGATGGCACAATATGCAGCGCACGTACGCAAATGTTAGAGGTTGTTAGAAAATTTTATTCCCAGTTATATGAAGATCAGAACCAATCAAAGACAACAATACCCATGGAACAACAAATGCCAGATATTCTAGTGGAGGAAGTAACAAATGCTATAGAACCGATGAAAAACGGCAAGGCTCCAGGAAAGGACAGTGTAACTGTCGAAATGCTAAAAGCTGGTAGTCGGACGTTAAATAAAACACTGGCAAAATTATACTCAAAATGCCTCAAAGAACAAAAAGTACCTGACTTATGGAAAAATACAGAAGTGATCCTTTTACATAAAAAGGGAGCACAGGAAGATTTAAAGAACTACCGTCCAATAAGCCTCCTACCAGTAATGTACAAAGTTTTCACTAAGATAATTTCTAAAAGAATAATAAAACAACTAAATGACGCGAAGTGGATTATGGATCACATCCAGGTTGTACAGTAGGCCATAGAAAGGCACAACGAATACACCATACCACTGTGCTTGGCTTTTATCGACTACGAAAAAGCATTTGACTCCATCTCAAAGCATGCAATAATGGATGCACTGCTTAGCCAAGGGCTAGATAAAACATATGTAAACCTATTAGGATCGATATATGATGGAGCTACAGCCACAATTCACCTTGATGATTTTGGAGTGGGTAGAACGAGCTGTACGGCAGGGTGACGCAATATCGCCTATTATTTTCTCGGCTTGCCTTGAAGAAGTATTCTGTAAACTGGATTGGGAACAGGATGGTGTAAAGATGAATGGTGCAAACTTAAACCTTCTTAGATTTGCAGATGATATCGTTCTCATTTCACAAGACCCAGAGGAGCTGCAAAGACGCATACAAGAACTACAAAGGGCTGGCGAACCATTTGGCTTGAAAATAAACCTAAAAAAGAGTCAGGTTATGTTCAATAACTTTGTTCAGGACAAAAGAATTTTAGTTTTAGGAAGGGATTTGGAGATTGTGGACAGCTTTATATATCTTGGGCAGACGATTTCAATGGCGGGGAATACCGCCCGGGAAGTGGGACGGCGTGTTAAATGTGGCTGGCAGACATTTGGCAGGCTCAACATTGTGTTTAAGAGCAGACTCCCACTTTGCCTGAAAAGAAAAGTTTTCAATCAGTGCGTTCTACCCGTTATGACATACGGAAGTTAAACCTGGACACTCACATCCCAATCAATTCAAAAATATCGGGTAACACAGAGGACAATGGAAAGATGTATGCTTGGTATTACAAAACGAGACAGAAAGTCCTGCGCATGGATCAGGGAACAAACGAAAGTCTGTGACATCATTGGAAGAGTAAAGCGATTGAAATGGAGATGGGCAGGCCATATAGCGAGGCGATGGGATGACAGATGAACCAAGGCAATCCTGAAACTGGATACCGCTTGATCGCAAACGTCCGCGAAGAAGACCGAAAGCACGATGGATTGTTGACATCGTTAAGTATATTGAACCAGAGTGGCAGAGGAAAGCCCAGGACCATGAAAGTTGGAAACATGCTGAAAAGGCCTTCATCCTGCAGTGGATCGACACGGGCTGATGATGATGATGATGATGATATAATTTTTTTCGTTTTTTGAAGTTATTTTTATTCAAAATTCTGTGTTTTCTGATGTGAGTTTAACAAATGTCACAAATTGTCTATAGACCAAGATGAAGTTTTTCCAAAGTTTTTTAACACTGTCGAACAAGTTACGGCGCAATACATCCACATACTTTTCCACATCATATCTTCAATAACTCCTAAATTTCCCACCCTAGTTCCTATCATAAATCCTCAAACCAGTACGCTCCCTCCGCCGTACTTTACAGTTGGGATGATGTTTTGAATCTGCAGAGCCGTTTTGGATTTTCGTCAAACGAAACACTGCCTCTCTGATCCGAATAAATTGAACTTACTTTCAACACTGAAAATAACAGCTTTCCAAAGGGCATCCATTTTTGGGATGTAAGTTTGGATAAAAGTTGTGGCGTTTTATCTGGTTCATTTCGCTTATAAAGGTTTTTTTTTCTTGCTGATTTCTCTTTCATTGAATTTTTATGAATAATATTTTGTATAGTTTGAGCTAAAAGTTGTTGGCAGATCCGTAGCTAAAAATTTTGCACTTGTAAACGGTGATCCCTTTACGTGATTGATAATGGGGTGGGTTAACTTTCTCAAGCATCGAGAATGTCTTTCATTTTCCACAGTACTCCTTTGATCATTTCTTCGTGCACCATAGAAACATTTAGCTTTAAGAAAATAGCAATTGTCCTATAAGTTAAACCATTTACATTTACCATTAATGACAAATTATGTTTCCTACTTATAAAGGTAAGTGATTCTATTCCCATACACTGTTTTTAGCCAGACAACGAATTCAATTTGATTATGGTCCTACAAATAGTACTTATCTCTAATGATTATTTCAACTATAGGGTTTTCCATTAAGGGTGCTCGAACTTTAAATGTAAATAAAACAAGTTCAAGTTGTGTATGGCATATCATTATTTTTTTTATATTCGATAACATTATGTATGGAATATGATATTGGCGAAATGACAGCCGCGGCTTCGCTCGGCGGCGCGGATCCGAGAGGTCTAATTTTCGATGACTCGACCACATAAATGGGCTAGATATCATGGATGGCATTAGTTATATTGGCCATTTTAGGGCATGAATCGTCTGCGGCTTATTCGCATAGACCCGTGATTTAACGTAGCCCCCACAAGAAAAAGTCTAATGGCGTTAAATCACACGATCTCGGCGGCCAGTTGACGTCACCGAAACGCAAGATAATCATGCTATCTAATTTGTCGTGCAGAAGATCCATCGTTGCTTGCGCTATGTGGCACGTAAAGCTGTCTTGTTGGAACCACATGTCGTTGAGATCCATATCTTTCAATTAGGCCACAAAAAATTGGTTATCATCGACCTATACGTCTCGCCGGTGCTAGTTATGGCGGCGCCAGCTTCATTTTGGAAAAAAATACGGGCCAATGGCCCCGCCGGACCAAATTCCACACCAAACAGTAACTTTTTCTGGATGCATTTGCAACTGATGGATTTCATGTGGATTGTTATCTCCCCAAATGTGACACTTTTAGTTGTTGACGTACCCATTCATCCAAAAATGGGCGTTGTCGCTGAAGATGATTTTCGATCGGAAATCAGGGTGCATTTCCAACTGTTCCAGAGCCAGCGAATGCTTGACGATTCTTATGGTTGTTTACCTTCAGTTCCTGGGTCAATTGAATTTTGTACGAATGCGCGCCCATGTTCCGACACAAAATTGGCTGAGTTGAGGTCTGCGAAAAGCTAAGTTCTTGGGCGCGACGAGGAATTGATTCTCACACTCTCATTCACTGCAGCAATGTTTTCTGCAGACAGTAACCAATCGGTTTAATATTTGGACAAACTGTATACTCATATATAATTTCATTATAAAACCCGAGGCAAGACTTAAAAATAACTCACAACATACGTATATTGAAAAATAATTATTTTAAAGAAGACAGAATATTTCTGAAATTAACTTACAATCAAAAAGACATGTTTAGTTGTATTCCATCATTCTACTTCTATATCAATTGAAGTTAAAAACAAAAACATTCTAAATGTAAACAATATGGTGAAGGACACAAATATAATCAATATAATATTTAATTTTAATTAATAAGACAATAATAATATTTAATTTTTAATAATGAAAAATAAAATAATTAATTAAAGATAATGCTATTTTTTCCTACTTTCCACCCATTTGTAAACCAATCTGGAGATTATGTAAACACTGAGCACCATTAATTTGTTTGAAACAATCAATGTTTTCAAGTCTTTTAGTCTTTTCCTATGTAGAAATTCCTAATTTCTTCTTTCACAGACGAAACATGAAGAACACCAATAATAATTTTATTCGGGATGAACCAGAAAGCATTGACAAACATTTGAAATAACTTTGACAGAAAACTTTCGAGTATTTCAATATTGAAATTCCAAACAGTGTCCCACGGTAAGTTGGTTTTAGCAGTATTTATATACAAAAAAATCTTTATTTGAAGATAATTTAGATTTCCTTCCTATGAACCGCCAGAGTTTGTATAGTATTACAACTAGTTACTTACTTTTTGGTGAATATATGTCTTACCGATTCATCTAGAATCGAAATACAGCCCAAGTTATTCAGCTTCATCCCGTTGTGTTAACTGACATGTTCTCTTCTACTGGTAAACATAATGTGGGTTGATTTACATTTATTCACATGTTTGAATACTGTTAAGACTATTCTGCAATTGATATGTTACCAAATGGGAATATTTAGGAGGTTGTTATTTACACTTATTAAAAATCCTTTGTAATTCCTTTTTCAGCGACTGTCTAATAATGCTTAATATTTTCAGTTTACCGTTTCAGTTCAGTTATTTTCAGTTTTCAGTTTCCAATATTTCGATGTGCTGATGAAATTAATTGTCCCAAAACATATTTGTGAACAAGAAATCAATCAAGAAGCGTATACATAGGTTATATGTATACGACTATACCACGTCGGTCTACCAATTCCCGTTCGATCACTGAAGTTGGGCGCGGTTAGTACTTGGATGGTTAATCGCTTGGGAATCCCGTTATATATTTTTACGTTATCGTAGTTATAAATCAGTAGAAATATATGCGCGTTTTTTTTATGATTCTGGTTAGTTTACACTAAGTTTACACACTAAATATTCAAGTATTTTAGGTGGTGTCTATTAAAAATCCATTGTAACTTCTTGTTCGGCGAATGTCTAGAAATGTTTCGATGTACTAATGAAATCAGTTGTCCCAGAAAATATATTTGAACGACAAATCAACGTTGCACAAGTTGCATATACACAGGATCTGCGTAAATCCCCGTACTATGCAACGACCATACCACGTCGGTCCACCAGTTCCCGTTCGATCACTCAAGTTAAGCGACGTTGGGCGCGGTTAGTACTTGGATGGGTGACCGCTTGTACTTATTAACAATCCATTGTAACTTACTGTACTTATTAACAATCCATTGTAACTTCTTTCTCGGCGAATGCCTAGAAATGTTTCGATGTGCTGATGAAATTACTTGTCTCAGAAGATATATTTGAACGAGAAATCAGTGGTGCACAATTTGCATATACATAGGACGTGAGTAAATACACGTGCTATGCAACGACCATACCACGTCGGTCCACCAGTTTCCGTTCGATCACTGAAGTTAAGCGACGTTGGGCGCGGTTAGTACTTGGATGGGTGACCGCTTGGGAATCCCGCGTGTCGCTGTTTTTTCCCTTTTCTTGGTTATTTATTTTTACGTTATAGTAGTTGTTAATCAGTAGAAATATATACGCGTTCTTTTTTTACGCTAAGTTTACACATTCAATAATCAAATTGTTAACTCTACTTATTAAAAATCCATTGTAACTTCTTTTTCTGCGAATGCCTAGAAATGTTTCGATGTACTGATGAAATCAGTTCTCCCAGAAAATATATTTGAACGACAAATCAACGTTGCAGAAGTTGCATATACACAGGCTCTGAGTAAATGCACGTGCTATGCAACGACCATACCACGTCGGTCCACCAGTTCCCGTTCGATCATTGAAGTTAAGCGACGTTGGGCGCGGTTTGTACTTGGATGGGTGACCGCTTGGGAATCCCGCGTGTCGTTGTTTTTGCTTTTTTTTTCGTTATTTATTTTTACGTTATAGTAGTTATAAATCAGTAGAAATATATACGCGTTCTTTTTTTTTATCCTTGTTGGTTTACGCCAAGTTTATACATTGAATAATCAAATTGTTAACTGTACTTATTAACATTTCATTGTAACTTCTTTCTCGGCGAATGCCTAGAAATGTTTCGATGTGCTGACGAAATTACTTGTATCAGAAGATATATTTGAACGAGAAATCAGTGGTGCACAATTTGCATATACATAGGACGTGAGTAAATACACGTGCTATGCAACGACCATACCACGTCGGTCCACCAGTTTCCGTTCGATCACTGAAGTTAAGCGACGTTGGGCGCGGTTAGTACTTGGATGGGTGACCGCTTGGGAATCCCGCGTGTCGTTGTTTTCCCTTTTTTTCGTTATTTATTTTTACGCCATAGTAATTTTAAATCAGTAGAAATATATGCGCATTATTTTTAATAATTCTTGTTAGTTCACGCTAACTTTACACACTAAATATTGAAGTTTTATGAATGTGCTTATTAGAAAACCATTGTAACTTCTTTTTCGGCGAATGGCTAGAAATTTTTCGATGTACTGATGAAATCAGTTGTCCCAGAAAATATATTTGAAGGAAAACTCAACGTTGCACAAGTTGCATATATATAGGATCTGAGTAAATGCTTTTGCCATGCAATGACCATACCACGTCGGTCCACCAGTTCCCGTTCGATCACTGAAGTTAAGCGACGTTGGGCGCGGTTAGTACTTGGATGGGTGACCGCTTGGGAACCCCGCGTGTCGTTGTTTTTCCCTTTTCTTGGTTATTTATTTTTACGTTATAGTAGTTGTTAATCAGTAGAAATCTATACGCGTTCTTTTTTTACGCTAAGTTTACACATTCAATAATCAAATTGTTAACTCTACTTATTAAAAATCCATTGTAACTTCTTTTTCTGCGAATGCCTAGAAATGTTTCGATGTACTGATGAAATCAGTTGTCCCAGAAAATATATTTGAACCAAAAATCAACGTTGCACAAGTTGCATATACACAGGATCTGAGTAAATGCACGTGCCATGCAAGGACCATATCACGTCGGTCCACCAGTTCCCGTTCGATCACTGAAGTTAAGCGACGTTGGGCGCGGTAGTACTTGGATGGGTGACCGCTTGGGAATCCCGCGTGTCGTTGTTTTTGCTTTTCTTTTGGTTATTTATTTTTACGTTATAGTAGTTATAAATCAGTACAAATATGTACGCGTTTTTTTTTATCCTTGTTAGTTTACGCTAAGTTTACACATTCAATAATCAAATTGTTAACTGTACTTATTAACAATCCATTGTAACTTCTTTCTCGGCGAATGTCTAGAAATGTTTCGTTGTACTGATGAAATCAGTTGTCCCAGAAAATATATTTGAACGACAAATCAACGTTGCAGAAGTTGCATATACACAGGATCTGAGTAAATGCACGTGCTATGCAACGACCATACCACGTCGGTCCACCAGTTCCCGTTCGATCACTGAAGTTAAGCGACGTTGGGCGCGGTTAGTACTTGGATGGGTGACCGCTTGGGAATCCCGCGTGTCGTTGTTTTTGCTTTTTTTTTCGTTATTTATTTTTACGTTATAGTAGTTATAAATCAGTAGAAATATATACGCGTTCTTTTTTTTATCCTTGTTGGTTTACGCCAAGTTTATACATTGAATAATCAAATTGTTAACTGTACTTATTAACAATCCATTGTAACTTCTTTCTCGGCGAATGTCTAGAAATGTTTCGATGTACTGATGAAATCAGTTGTCCCAGAAAATATATTTGAACGACAAATCAACGTTGCAGAAGTTGCATATACACAGGATCTGAGTAAATGCAAGTGCCATGCAACGACCATACCACGTCGGTCCACCAGTTCCCGTTCGATCACTGAAGTTAAGCGACGTTGGGCGCGGTTAGTACTTGGATGGGTGACCGCTTGGGAATCCCGCGTGTCGTTGTTTTTCCTTTTTTTTTCGTTATTTATTTTTACGTCATAGTAATTTTAAATCAGTAGAAATATATGCGAGTTGTTTTTTATAATTGTTGTTAGTTCACGCTAACTTTACACACTAAATATTGAAGTTTTATGCATGTGCTTATTAGAAAACCATTTTAACTTCTTTTTCGGCAAATGCCTAGGAATGTTTCGATGTGCTGATGAAATTACTTGTCTCAGAAGATATATTTGAACGAGAAATCAGTGGTGCACAATTTGCATATACATAGGACGTGAGTAAATGCACGTGCCATGCAACGACCATACCACGTCGGTCCACCAGTTCCCGTTCGATCACTGAAGTTAAGCGACGTTGGGCGCGGTTAGTACTTGGATGGGTGACCGCTTGGGAATCCCGCGTGTCGTTGTTTTTGCTTTTTTTTTTCGTTATTTATTTTTACGTTAAAGTAGTTATAAATCAGTAGAATTATATACGCGTTCTTTTTTTTTATCCTTGTTGGTTTACGCCAAGTTTATACATTGAATAATCAAATTGTTAACTGTACTTATTAACAATCCATTGTAACTTCTTTCTCGGCGAATGCCTAGAAATGTTTCGATGTGCTGATGAAATTACTTGTCTCAGAAGATATATTTGAACGAGAAATCAGTGGTGCACAATTTGCATATACATAGGACGTGAGTAAATACACGTGCTATGCAACGACCATACCACGTCGGTCCACCAGTTTCCGTTCGATCACTGAAGTTAAGCGACGTTGGGCGCGGTTAGTACTTGGATGGGTGACCGCTTGGGAATCCCGCGTGTCGTTGTTTTTCCTTTTTTTTTTTCGTTATTTATTTTTACGTCATAGTAATTTTAAATCAGTAGAAATATATGCACGTTGTTTTCTATAATTCTTTTTAGTTCACGCTAACTTTACACACTAAATATTGAAGTTTTATGAATGTGCTTATTAGAAAACCATTGTGACTTCATTTTCGGCGAATGCCTAGAAATGTTTCGATGTGCTGATGAAATTACTTGTCTCAGAAGATATATTTGAACGAGAAATCAGTGGTGCACAATTTGCATATACATAGGACGTGAGTAAATACACGTGCTATGCAACGACCATACCACGTCGGTCCACCAGTTTCCGTTCGATCACTGAAGTTAAGCGACGTTGGGCGCGGTTAGTACTTGGATGGGTGACCGCTTGGGAATTCCGCGTGTCGTTGTTTTCCCTTTTTTTCATTATTAATTTTTACGTCATAGTAATTTTAAATCAGTAGAAATATATGCGCGTTGTTTTTTATAATTCTTGTTAGTTCACGCTAACTTTACACACTAAATATTGAAGTTTTATGCATATGCTTATTAGAAAACCAATTTAAACTTCTTTTTCGGCAAATGCCTAGAAATGTTTCGATGTGCTGATGAAATTACTTGTCTCAGAAGATATATTTGAACGAGAAATCAGTGGTGCACAATTTGCATATACATAGGACGTGAGTAAATGCACGTGCCATGCAACGACCATACCACGTCGGTCCACCAGTTCCCGTTCGATCACTGAAGTTAAGCGACGTTGGGCGCGGTTAGTACTTGGATGGGTGACCGCTTGGGAATCCCGCGTGTCGTTGTTTTCCCTTTTTTTCGTTATTTATTTTTACGCCATAGTAATTTTAAATCAGTAGAAATATATGCGCATTATTTTTAATAATTCTTGTTAGTTCACGCTAACTTTACACACTAAATATTGAAGTTTTATGAATGTGCTTATTAGAAAACCATTGTAACTTCTTTTTCGGCGAATGGCTAGAAATGTTTCGATGTACTGATGAAATCAGTTGTCCCAGAAAATATATTTGAACGACAAATCAACGTTGCAGAAGTTGCATATACACAGGATCTGAGTAAATGCACGTGCTATGCAACGACCATACCACGTCGGTCCACCAGTTCCCGTTCGATCACTGAAGTTAAGCGACGTTGGGCGCGGTTAGTACTTGGATGGGTGACCGCTTGGGAATCCCGCGTGTCGTTGTTTTTGCTTTTCTTTTCGTTATTTATTTTTACGTTATAGTAGTTATAAATCAGTACATATATATACGCGTTTTTTTTATCCTTGTTAGTTTACGCTAAGTTTACACATTCAATAATCAAATTGTTAACTGTACTTATTAACAATCCATTGTAACTTCTTTCTCGGCGAATGTCTAGATATGTTTCGATGTACTGTTGAAATCAGTTGTCCCAGAAAATATATTTGAACGACAAATCAACGTTGCAGAAGTTGCATATACACAGGATCTGAGTAAATGCACGTGCTATGCAACGGCCATACCACGTCGGTCCACCAGTTCCCGTTCGATCACTGAAGTTAAGCGACGTTGGGCGCGGTTAGTACTTGGATGGGTGACCGCTTGGGAATCCCGCGTGTCGTTGTTTTTGCTTTTTTTTTTCGTTATTTATTTTTACGTTATAGTAGTTATAAATCAGTAGAAATATATACGCGTTCTTTTTTTTATCCTTGTTGGTTTACGCCAAGTTTATACATTGAATAATCAAATTGTTAACTGTACTTATTAACAATCCATTGTAACTTCTTTCTCGGCGAATGTCTAGAAATGTTTCGATGTACTGATGAAATCAGTTGTCCCAGAAAATATATTTGAACGACAAATCAACGTTGCAGAAGTTGCATATACACAGGATCTGAGTAAATGCAAGTGCCATGCAACGACCATACCACGTCGGTCCACCAGTTCCCGTTCGATCACTGAAGTTAAGCGACGTTGGGCGCGGTTAGTACTTGGATGGGTGACCGCTTGGGAATCCCGCGTGTCGTTGTTTTTCCTTTTTTTTTCGTTATTTATTTTTACGTCATAGTAATTTTAAATCAGTAGAAATATATGCGAGTTGTTTTTTATAATTGTTGTTAGTTCACGCTAACTTTACACACTAAATATTGAAGTTTTATGCATGTGCTTATTAGAAAACCATTTTAACTTCTTTTTCGGCAAATGCCTAGGAATGTTTCGATGTGCTGATGAAATTACTTGTCTCAGAAGTTATATTTGAACGAGAAATCAGTGGTGCACAATTTGCATATACATAGGACGTGAGTAAATGCACGTGCCATGCAACGACCATACCACGTCGGTCCACCAGTTCCCGTTCGATCACTGAAGTTAAGCGACGTTGGGCGCGGTTAGTACTTGGATGGGTGACCGCTTGGGAATCCCGCGTGTCGTTGTTTTTGCTTTTTTTTTCGTTATTTATTTTTACGTTAAAGTAGTTATAAATCAGTAGAATTATATACGCGTTCTTTTTTTTTATCCTTGTTGGTTTACGCCAAGTTTATACATTGAATAATCAAATTGTTAACTGTACTTATTAACAATCCATTGTAACTTCTTTCTCGGCGAATGCCTAGAAATGTTTCGATGTGCTGATGAAATTACTTGTCTCAGAAGATATATTTGAACGAGAAATCAGTGGTGCACAATTTGCATATACATAGGACGTGAGTAAATACACGTGCTATGCAACGACCATACCACGTCGGTCCACCAGTTTCCGTTCGATCACTGAAGTTAAGCGACGTTGGGCGCGGTTAGTACTTGGATGGGTGACCGCTTGGGAATCCCGCGTGTCGTTGTTTTTGCTTTTCTTTTCGTTATTTATTTTTACGTTATAGTAGTTATAAATCAGTACAAATATATACGCGTTTTTTTTTATCCTTGTTAGTTTACGCTAAGTTTACACATTCAATAATCAAATTGTTAACTGTACTTATTAACAATCCATTGTAACTTCTTTCTCGGCGAATGTCTAGAAATGTTTCGATGTACTGATGAAATCAGTTGTCCCAGAAAATATATTTGAACGACAAATCAACGTTGCAGAAGTTGCATATACACAGGATCTGAGTAAATGCACGTGCTATGCAACGACCATACCACGTCGGTCCACCAGTTCCCGTTCGATCACTGAAGTTAAGCGACGTTGGGCGCGGTTAGTACTTGGATGGGTGACCGCTTGGGAATCCCGCGTGTCGTTGTTTTTGCTTTTTTTTTCGTTATTTATTTTTACGTTATAGTAGTTATAAATCAGTAGAAATATATACGCGTTCTTTTTTTTATCCTTGTTGGTTTACGCCAAGTTTATACATTGAATAATCAAATTGTTAACTGTACTTATTAACAATCCATTGTAACTTCTTTCTCGGCGAATGTCTAGAAATGTTTCGATGTACTGATGAAATCAGTTGTCCCAGAAAATATATTTGAACGACAAATCAACGTTGCAGAAGTTGCATATACACAGGATCTGAGTAAATGCACGTGCTATGCAACGGCCATACCACGTCGGTCCACCAGTTCCCGTTCGATCACTGAAGTTAAGCGACGTTGGGCGCGGTTAGTACTTGGATGGGTGACCGCTTGGGAATCCCGCGTGTCGTTGTTTTTGCTTTTTTTTTTCGTTATTTATTTTTACGTTATAGTAGTTATAAATCAGTAGAAATATATACGCGTTCTTTTTTTTATCCTTGTTGGTTTACGCCAAGTTTATACATTGAATAATCAAATTGTTAACTGTACTTATTAACAATCCATTGTAACTTCTTTCTCGGCGAATGTCTAGAAATGTTTCGATGTACTGATGAAATCAGTTGTCCCAGAAAATATATTTGAACGACAAATCAACGTTGCAGAAGTTGCATATACACAGGATCTGAGTAAATGCAAGTGCCATGCAACGACCATACCTCGTCGGTCCACCAGTTCCCGTTCGATCACTGAAGTTAAGCGACGTTGGGCGCGGTTAGTACTTGGATGGGTGACCGCCTGGGAATCCCGCGTGTCGTTGTTTTTCCTTTTTTTTTCGTTATTTATTTTTACGTCATAGTAATTTTAAATCAGTAGAAATATATGCACGTTGTTTTCTATAATTCTTTTTAGTTCACGCTAACTTTACACACTAAATATTGAAGTTTTATGCATGTGCTTATTAGAAAACAATTTTAACTTCTTTTTCGGCAAATGCCTAGGAATGTTTCGATGTGCTGATGAAATTACTTGTCTCAGAAGATATATTTGAACGAGAAATCAGTGGTGCACAATTTGCATATACATAGGACGTGAGTAAATGCACGTGCCATGCAACGACCATACCACGTCGGTCCACCAGTTCCCGTTCGATCACTGAAGTTAAGCGACGTTGGGCGCGGTTAGTACTTGGATGGGTGACCGCTTGGGAATCCCGCGTGTCGTTGTTTTTGCTTTTTTTTTCGTTATTTATTTTTACGTTAAAGTAGTTATAAATCAGTAGAATTATATACGCGTTCTTTTTTTTTATCCTTGTTGGTTTACGCCAAGTTTATACATTGAATAATCAAATTGTTAACTGTACTTATTAACAATCCATTGTAACTTCTTTCTCGGCGAATGCCTAGAAATGTTTCGATGTGCTGATGAAATTACTTGTCTCAGAAGATATATTTGAACGAGAAATCAGTGGTGCACAATTTGCATATACATAGGACGTGAGTAAATACACGTGCTATGCAACGACCATACCACGTCGGTCCACCAGTTTCCGTTCGATCACTGAAGTTAAGCGACGTTGGGCGCGGTTAGTACTTGGATGGGTGACCGCTTGGGAATCCCGCGTGTCGTTTTTGCTTTTTTTTCGTTATTTATTTTTACGTTATAGTAGTTATAAATCAGTAGAAATATATACGCGTTCTTTTTTTTTATCCTTGTTGGTTTACGCCAAGTTTATACATTGAATTATCAAATTGTTAACTGTACTTATTAACATTTCATTGTAACTTCTTTCTCGGCGAATGCCTAGAAATGTTTCGATGTGCTGATGAAATTACTTGTCTCAGAAGATATATTTGAACGAGAAATCAGTGGTGCACAATTTGCATATACATAGGACGTGAGTAAATACACGTGCTATGCAACGACCATACCACGTCGGTCCACCAGTTTCCGTTCGATCACTGAAGTTAAGCGACGTTGGGCGCGGTTAGTACTTGGATGGGTGACCGCTTGGGAATCCCGCGTGTCGTTGTTTTTCCCTTTTCTTGGTTATTTATTTTTACGTTATAGTAGTTGTTAATCAGTAGAAATCTATACGCGTTCTTTTTTTACGCTAAGTTTACACATTCAATAATCAAATTGTTAACTCTACTTATTAAAAATCCATTGTAACTTCTTTTTCTGCGAATGCCTAGAAATGTTTCGATGTACTGATGAAATCAGTTGTCCCAGAAAATATATTTGAACGAAAAATCAACGTTGCACAAGTTGCATATACACAGGATCTGAGTAAATGCACGTGCCATGCAAGGACCATATCACGTCGGTCCACCAGTTCCCGTTCGATCACTGAAGTTAAGCGACGTTGGGCGCGGTTAGTACTTGGATGGGTGACCGCTTGGGAATCCCGCGTGTCGTTGTTTTTGCTTTTCTTTTGGTTATTTATTTTTACGTTATAGTAGTTATAAATCAGTACAAATATATACGCGTTTTTTTTTATCCTTGTTAGTTTACGCTAAGTTTACACATTCAATAATCAAATTGTTAACTCTACTTATTAGAAATCCATTGTAACTTCTTTTTCGGCGAATGCCTAGAAATGTTTCGATGTACCTATGAAAGCAGTTGTAACAGAAAATATATTTGAACGAAAAATCAACGTTGCACAAGTTGCATATACACAGGATCTGAGTAAATGCACGTGCCATGGAACGACCATACCACGTCGGTCCACCAGTTCCCGTTCGATCCCTGAAGTTAAGCGACGTTGGGCGCGGTTAGTACTTGGATGGGTGACCGCTTGGGAATCCCGCGTGTAGTTGTTTTTGCTTTTTTTTTCGTTATTTATTTTTACGTTATAGTAGTTATAAATCAGTAGAAATATATACGCGTTCTTTTTTTTATCCTTGTTGGTTTACGCCAAGTTTATACATTGAATAATCAAATTGTTAACTACTTATTAACAATCCATTGTAACTTCTTTCTCGGCGAATGTCTAGAAATGTTTCGATGTACTGATGAAATCAGTTGTCCCAGAAAATATATTTGAACGACAAATCAACGTTGCAGAAGTTGCATATACACAGGATCTGAGTAAATGCACGTGCTATGCAACGACCATACCACGTCGGGCCACCAGTTCCCGTTCGATCACTGAAGTTAAGCGACGTTGGGCGCGGTTAGTACTTGGATGGGTGACCGCTTGGGAATCCCGCGTGTCGTTGTTTTTGCTTTTTTTTCGTTGTTTATTTTTACGTTACAGTAGTTATAAATCAGTAGAAATATATACGCGTTCTTTTTTTTTTATCCTTGTTGGTTTACGCCAAGTTTATACATTGAATAATCAAATTGTTAACTGTACTTATTAACAATCCATTGTAACTTCTTTCTCGGCGAATGTCTAGAAATGTTTCGATGTACTGATGAAATCAGTTGTCCCAGAAAATATATTTGAACGACAAATCAACGTTGCAGAAGTTGCATATACACAGGATCTGAGTAAATGCACGTGCTATGCAACGACCATACCACGTCGGTCCACCAGTTCCCGTTCGATCACTGAAGTTAAGCGACGTTGGGCGCGGTTAGTACTTGGATGGGTGACCGCTTGGGAATCCCGCGTGTCGTTGTTTTTGCTTTTTTTTCGTTCTATATTTTTACGTTATAGTAGTTATAAACCAGTAGAAATATATACGCGTTCTTTTTTTTTTATCCTTGTTGTTTACGCCAAGTTTATACATTGAATAATCAAATTGTTAACTGTACTTATTAACAATCCATTGTAACTTCTTTCTCGGCGAATGTCTAGAAATGTTTCGATGTACTGATGAAATCAGTTGTCCCAGAAAATATATTTGAACGACAAATCAACGTTGCAGAAGTTGCATATACACAGGCTCTGAGTAAATGCACGTGCTATGCAACGACCATACCACGTCGGTCCACCAGTTCCCGTTCGATCACTGAAGTTAAGCGACGTTGGGCGCGGTTAGGACTTGGATGGGTGACCGCTTGGGAATCCCGCGTGTCGTTGTTTTTGCTTTTTTTTTTCGTTATTTATTTTTACGTTATAGTAGTTATAAATCAGTAGAAATATATACGCGTTCTTTTTTTTATCCTTGTTGGTTTACGCCAAGTTTATACATTGAATAATCAAATTGTTAACTGTACTTATTAACAATCCATTGTAACTTCTTTCTCGGCGAATGTCTAGAAATGTTTCGATGTACTGATGAAATCAGTTGTCCCAGAAAATATATTTGAACGACAAATCAACGTTGCAGAAGTTGCATATACACAGGATCTGAGTAAATGCAAGTGCCATGCAACGACCATACCACGTCGGTCCACCAGTTCCCGTTCCATCACTGAAGTTAAGCGACGTTGGGCGCGGTTAGTACTTGGATGGGTGACCGCTTGGGAATCCCGCGTGTCGTTGTTTTTCCTTTTTTTTTCGTTATTTATTTTTACGTTATAGTAATTTTAAATCAGTAGAAATATATGCGAGTTGTTTTTTATAATTGTTGTTAGTTCACGCTAACTTTACACACTAAATATTGAAGTTTTATGCATGTGCTTATTAGAAAACCATTTTAACTTCTTTTTCGGCAAATGCCTAGGAATGTTTCGATGTGCTGATGAAATTACTTGTCTCAGAAGATATATTTGAACGAGAAATCAGTGGTGCACAATTTGCATATACATAGGACGCGAGTAAATGCACGTGCCATGCAACGACCATACCACGTCGGTCAACCAGTTCCCGTTCGATCACTGAAGTTAAGCGACGTTGGGCGCGGTTAGTACTTGGATGGGTGACCGCTTGGGAATCCCGCGTGTCGTTGTTTTTCCTTTTTTTTCGTTATTTATTTTTACGTCATAGTAATTTTAAATCAGTAGAAATATATGCACGTTGTTTTCTATAATTCTTTTTAGTTCACGCTAACTTTACACACTAAATATTGAAGTTTTATGAATGTGCTTATTAGAAAACCATTGTGACATCATTTTCGGCGAATGGCTAGAAATGTTTCGATGTGCTGATGAAATTACTTGTCCCAGAAGATATATTTGAACGAGAAATCAGTGGTGCACAATTTGCATATACATAGGACGTGAGTAAATACACGTGCCATGCAACGACCATACCACGTCGGTCCACCAGTTCCCGTTCGATCACTGAAGTTAAGCGACGTTGGGCGCGGTTAGTACTTGGATGGGTGACCGCTTGGGAATCCCGCGTGTCGTTGTTTTTCCTTTTTTTTCGTTATTTATTTTTACGTCATAGTAATTTTAAATCAGTAGAAATATATGCACGTTGTTTTCTATAATTCTTTTTAGTTCACGCTAACTTTACACACTAAATATTGAAGTTTTATGAATGTGCTTATTAGAAAACCATTGTGACTTCATTTTCGGCGAATGGCTAGAAATGTTTCGATGTGCTGATGAAATTACTTGTCCCAGAAGATATATTTGAACGAGAAATCAGTGGTGCACAATTTGCATATACATAGGACGTGAGTAAATACACGTGCTATGCAACAACCATACCACGTCGGTCCACCAGTTCCCGTTCGATCACTGAAGTTAAGCGACGTTGGGCGCGGTTAGTACTTGGAGGGGTGACCGCTTGGGAATCCCGCGTGTCGTTGTTTTTCCTTTTTTTTCGTTATTTATTTTTACGTCATAGTAATTTTAAATCAGTAGAAATATATGCACGTTGTTTTCTATAATTCTTGTTAGTTCACGCTAACTTTACACACTAAATATTGAAGTTTTATGCATGTGCTTATTAGAAAACCAATTTAAACTTCTTTTTCGGCAAATGCCTAGAAATGTTTCGATGTGCTGATGAAATTACTTGTCTCAGAAGATATATTTGAACGAGAAATCAGTGGTGCACAATTTGCATATACATAGGACGTGAGTAAATGCATGTTCCATGCAACGGCCATACCACGTCGGTCCACCAGTTCCCGTTCGATCACTGAAGTTAAGCGACGTTGGGCGCGGTTAGTACTTGGATGGGTGACCGCTTGGGAATCCCGCGTGTCGTTGTTTTTCCTTTTTTTTCGTTATTAATTTTTACGTCATAGTAATTTTAAATCAGTAGAAATATATCCGCATTTTTTTCTTTGATCCTTGTTAGCTTACGCTAAGTTTACACATTCAATAATCACATTTTTAACTCTACTTATTAAAAATCCATTGTAACTTCTTTTTCGGCGAATGCTTAGAAATGTTTCGATTTGCTGATGAAATTACTTGTCTCAGAAGATATATTTGAACGAGAAATCAGTGGGGCACAATTTGCATATACATAGGACGTGAGTAAATGGACGTGCCATGCAACGACCATACCACGTCTGTCCACCAGTCCCCGTTCGATCACTGAAGTTAAGCGACGTTGGGCGCGGTTAGTACTTGGATGGGTGACCGCTTGGGAATCCCGCGTGTCGTTGTTTTTTCTTTTCGTTATTTATTTTTACGTTATAGTAGTTATAAATCAGTAGAAATATATACGCGTTCTTCTTTTTGATCATTGTTAGTTTACACCAAGTTTATACATTGAATAATCAAATTGTTAACTGTACTTATTAAAAATCCATTGTAACTTCTTTTTCGGCCAATGTCTAGAAATGTTTCGATGTACTGATGAAACCGGTTGTCCCAGAAAATATATTTGAACGAAAAATCAACGTTGCACAAGTTGCATATACACAGGATCTGAGTAAATGCCCGTACCATGCAACGACCATATCACGTCGGTCAACCAGTTCCCCTTCGATCACTGAAGTTAAGCGACGTTGGGCGCGGTTAGTACTTGGATGGGTGACCGCTTGGGAATCCCGCGTGTCGTTGTTTTCCCTTTTTTTCGTTATTTATTTTTACGCCATAGTAATTTTAAATCAGTAGAAATATATGCGCATTATTTTTAATAATTCTTGTTAGTTCACGCTAACTTTACACACTAAATATTGAAGTTTTATGAATGTGCTTATTAGAAAACCATTGTAACTTCTTTTTCGGCGAATGGCTAGAAATGTTTCGATGTACTGATGAAATCAGTTGTCCCAGAAAATATATTTGAACGACAAATCAACGTTGCAGAAGTTGCATATACACAGGATCTGAGTAAATGCACGTGCTATGCAACGACCATACCACGTCGGTCCACCAGTTCCCGTTCGATCACTGAAGTTAAGCGACGTTGGGCGCGGTTAGTACTTGGATGGGTGACCGCTTGGGAATCCCGCGTGTCGTTGTTTTTCCCTTTTTTTTTCGTTATTTATTTTTACGTCATAGTAATTTTAAATCAGTAGAAATATATGCGAGTTGTTTTTTATAATTGTTGTTAGTTCACGCTAACTTTACACACTAAATATTGAAGTTTTATGCATGTGCTTATTAGAAAACCATTTTAACTTCTTTTTCGGCAAATGCCTAGGAATGTTTCGATGTGCTGATGAAATTACTTGTCTCAGAAGATATATTTGAACGAGAAATCAGTGGTGCACAATTTGCATATACATAGGACGTGAGTAAATGCACGTGCCATGCAACGACCATACCACGTCGGTCCACCAGTTCCCGTTCGATCACTGAAGTTAAGCGACGTTGGGCGCGGTTAGTACTTGGATGGGTGACCGCTTGGGAATCCCGCGTGTCGTTGTTTTTTCTTTTCATTATTTATTTTTACGTTATAGTAGTTATAAATCAGTAGAAATATATACGCGTTCTTCTTTTTGATCATTGTTAGTTTACGCCAAGTTTATACATTGAATAATCAAATTGTTAACTGTACTTATTAAAAATCCATTGTAACTTCTTTTTCGGCCAATGTCTAGAAATGTTTCGATGTACTGATGAAACCGGTTGTCTCAGAAAATATATTTGAACGAAAAATCAACGTTGCACAAGTTGCATATACACAGGATCTGAGTAAATGCCCGTACCATGCAACGACCATATCACGTCGGTCAACCAGTTCCCGTTCGATCACTGAAGTTAAGCGACGTTGGGCGCGGTTAGTACTTGGATGGGTGACCGCTTGGGAATCCCGCGTGTCGTTGTTTTCCCTTTTTTTCGTTATTTATTTTTACGCCATAGTAATTTTAAATCAGTAGAAATATATGCGCATTATTTTTAATAATTCTTGTTAGTTCACGCTAACTTTACACACTAAATATTGAAGATTTATGAATGTGCTTATTAGAAAACCATTGTAACTTCTTTTTCGGCGAATGGCTAGAAATGTCTCGATGTACTGATGAAATCAGTTGTCCCAGAAAATATATTTGAACGACAAATCAACGTTGCAGAAGTTGCATATATACAGGATCTGAGTAAATGCACGTGCTATGCAACGACCATACCACGTCGGTCCACCAGTTCCCGTTCGATCACTGAAGTTAAGCGACGTTGGGCGCGGTTAGTACTTGGATGGGTGACCGCTTGGGAATCCCGCGTGTCGTTTTTGCTTTTTTTTTCGTTATTTATTTTTACGTTATAGTAGTTATAAATCAGTAGAAATATATACGCGTTCTTTTTTTTTATCCTTGTTGGTTTACGCCAAGTTTATACATTGAATTATCAAATTGTTAACTGTACTTATTAACATTTCATTGTAACTTCTTTCTCGGCCAATGCCTAGAAATGTTTCGATGTGCTGATGAAATTACTTGTCTCAGAAGATATATTTGAACGAGAAATCAGTGGTGCACAATTTGCATATACATAGGACGTGAGTAAATGCACGTGCTATGCAACGACCATACCACGTCGGTCCACCAGTTCCCGTTCGATCACTGAAGTTAAGCGACGTTGGGCGCGGTTAGTACTTGGATGGGTGACCGCTTGGGAATCCCGCGTGTCGTTGTTTTTTCTTTTCGTTATTTATTTTTACGTTATAGTAGTTATAAATCAGTAGAAATATATACGCGTTCTTCTTTTTGATCATTGTTAGTTTACGCCAAGTTTATACATTGAATAATCAAATTGTTAACTGTACTTATTAAAAATCCATTGTAACTTCTTTTTCGGCCAATGTCTAGAAATGTTTCGATGTACTGATGAAACCGGTTGTCTCAGAAAATATATTTGAACGAAAAATCAACGTTGCACAAGTTGCATATACACAGGATCTGAGTAAATGCCCGTACCATGCAACGACCATATCACGTCGGTCAACCAGTTCCCGGTCGATCACTGAAGTTAAGCGACGTTGGGCGCGGTTAGTACTTGGATGGGTGACCGCTTGGGAATCCCGCGTGTCGTTGTTTTCCCTTTTTTTCGTTATTTATTTTTACGCCATAGTAATTTTAAATCAGTAGAAATATATGCGCATTATTTTTTAATAATTCTTGTTAGTTCACGCTAACTTTACACACTAAATATTGAAGTTTTATGAATGTGCTTATTAGAAAACCATTGTAACTTCTTTTTCGGCGAATGGCTAGAAATGTCTCGATGTACTGATGAAATCAGTTGTCCCAGAAAATATATTTGAACGACAAATCAACGTTGCAGAAGTTGCATATACACAGGATCTGAGTAAATGCACGTACCATGCAACGACCATATCACGTCGGTCAACCAGTTCCCGGTCGATCACTGAAGTTAAGCGACGTTGGGCGCGGTTAGTACTTGGATGGGTGACCGCTTGGGAATCCCGCGTGTCGTTGTTTTCCCTTTTTTTCGTTATTTATTTTTACGCCATAGTAATTTTAAATCAGTAGAAATATATGCGCATTATTTTTTAATAATTCTTGTTAGTTCACGCTAACTTTACACACTAAATATTGAAGTTTTATGAATGTGCTTATTAGAAAACCATTGTAACTTCTTTTTCGGCGAATGGCTAGAAATGTCTCGATGTACTGATGAAATCAGTTGTCCCAGAAAATATATTTGAACGACAAATCAACGTTGCAGAAGTTGCATATACACAGGATCTGAGTAAATGCACGTGCTATGCAACGACCATACCACGTCGGTCCACCAGTTCCCGTTCGATCACTGAAGTTAAGCGACGTTGGGCGCGGTTAGTACTTGGATGGGTGACCGCTTGGGAATCCCGCGTGTCGTTTTTGCTTTTTTTTTCGTTATTTATTTTTACGTTATAGTAGTTATAAATCAGTAGAAATATATACGCGTTCTTTTTTTTTATCCTTGTTGGTTTACGCCAAGTTTATACATTGAATTATCAAATTGTTAACTGTACTTATTAACATTTCATTGTAACTTCTTTCTCGGCCAATGCCTAGAAATGTTTCGATGTGCTGATGAAATTACTTGTCTCAGAAGATATATTTGAACGAGAAATCAGTGGTGCACAATTTGCATATACATAGGACGTGAGTAAATACACGTGCTATGCAACGACCATACCACGTCGGTCCACCAGTTTCCGTTCGATCACTGAAGTTAAGCGACGTTGGGCGCGGTTAGTACTTGGATGGGTGACCGCTTGGGAATCCCGCGTGTCGTTGTTTTTGCTTTTCTTTTCGTTATTTATTTTTACGTTATAGTAGTTATAAATCAGTACATATATATATACGCGTTTTTTTTTATCCTTGTTAGTTTACGCTAAGTTTACACATTCAATAATCAAATTGTTAACTGTACTTATTAACAATCCATTGTAACTTCTTTCTCGGCGAATGTCTAGAAATGTTTCGATGTACTGATGAAATCAGTTGTCCCAGAAAATATATTTGAACGACAAATCAACGTTGCAGAAGTTGCATATACACAGGCTCTGAGTAAATGCACGTGCTATGCAACGACCATACCACGTCGGTCCACCAGTTCCCGTTCGATCACTGAAGTTAAGCGACGTTGGGCGCGGTTAGTACTTGGATGGGTGACCGCTTGGGAATCCCGCGTGTCGTTGTTTTTGCTTTTTTTTTTCGTTATTTATTTTTACGTTATAGTAGTTATAAATCAGTAGAAATATATACGCGTTCTTTTTTTTATCCTTGTTGGTTTACGCCAAGTTTATACATTGAATAATCAAATTGTTAACTGTACTTATTAACAATCCATTGTAACTTCTTTCTCGGCGAATGTCTAGAAATGTTTCGATGTACTGATGAAATCAGTTGTCCCAGAAAATATATTTGAACGACAAATCAACGTTGCAGAAGTTGCATATACACAGGCTCTGAGTAAATGCACGTGCTATGCAACGACCATACCACGTCGGTCCACCAGTTCCCGTTCGATCACTGAAGTTAAGCGACGTTGGGCGCGGTTAGTACTTGGATGGGTGACCGCTTGGGAATCCCGCGTGTCGTTGTTTTTGCTTTTCTTTTGGTTATTTATTTTTACGTTATAGTAGTTATAAATCAGTACAAATATATACGCGTTCTTTTTTTTTATCCTTGTTAGTTTACGCCAAGTTGGATGGGTGACCGCTTGGGAATCCCGCGTGTCGTTGTTTTTGCTTTTTTTTTTCGTTATTTATTTTTACGTTATAGTAGTTATAAATCAGTAGAAATATATACGCGTTCTTTTTTTTTATCCTTGTTGGTTTACGCCAAGTTTATACATTGAATAATCAAATTGTTAACTGTACTTATTAACATTTCATTGTAACTTCTTTCTCGGCGAATGCCTAGAAATGTTTCGATGTGCTGATGAAATTACTTGTCTCAGAAGATATATTTGGACGAGAAATTAGTGGTGCACAATTTGCATATACATAGGACGTGAGTAAATGCACGTGCTATGCAACGACCATACCAAGTCGGTCCACAAGTTCCCGTTCAATCACTGAAGTTAAGCGACGTTGGGCGCGGTTAGTACTTGGATGGGTGACCGCTAGGGAATCCCGCGTGTCGTTGTTTTTTCTTTTCGTTATTTATTTTTACATCATAGTAATTTTAAATCAGTAGAAATACATGCGTGTTGTTTCTTAGAATTCTTGTTAGTTCACGCTAACCTTACGCACTAAATATTGGAGTTTTATGAATGTGCTTATTAGAATACTATTGAAACTTCTTTTTCGGCAAATGTCTAGAAATGTTTCGATGTGCTGATGAAATTACTTGTCCCAGAAAATATGTTTGAACGAGAAATCAGTGTTGCACATGTTGCATATACATAGGACGTTGCATATACATGACACGTGCTATGCGACGACCATACCACGTTGGTCGACCAGTTCCCGTTTGATCACTGAAGTTAAGCGACGTTGGGCGCGGTTTGGTATTGGTGATCGCTTCTTGGATGGGTGACCGCTTGAAAATCCCGCGTGTGGTTTTTTTTCCTTTTTCTTAGTTATTTATTTTTACGTTATAGTAGTTGTTAATCAGTAGATATATATACGCGTTCTTTTTTTTTGATCCTTGTTAGTTTACGCTAAGTTAACACATTCAATAATCAAATTGTTAACTCTACTTATTAAAAATCCATTGTAAGTTCTTTTTCGGCGAATGCCTAGATATATTTCGATGTACTGATGAAATCAGTTGTCCCAGAAAATATATTTGAACGAAAAATCAACGTTGCACAAGTTGCATATACACAGGATCTGAGTAAATGCACGTGCCATGCAACGACCATATCACGTCGGTCCACCAGTTGCCGTTCGATCAGTGAAGTTAAGCGACGTTGGGCGCGGTTAGTACTTGGAAGGGTGACCGCTTGGGAATGCCGCGTGTCGTTTTTCCTTTTTTATTTCACGTTTTATTTTTACATTACAAGTTATAAAGCAGTAGACGTGTATGTGCTTTGTTTTTTTATGATTCTTCCTATGATTCTTCCGTATGACCAAGTTGTCTTTAGGAGTAATTGTATGTAAAAAAATTGTATTTGTAGACAATTTTGATTTTGTTCCAATGTACCAGCATAGTTTGTATAGTATTAGATCTAGTTGGTTACTTTTTGGTAAACATATGTCATTTACAGGTTCATCTCAATCGAAATACAGATCGAGTTATTCATTTTCATCCCGTTGCGGTAAGTGATAAGTTATCTCTTCTAGTGGTAAACATAATGTGGACTGATTTACTTTCATTCACAAGTTTGGATACTGTTTAGATTATTCTACAGTTGAGGTGTTGCCAAATCGGGATCTTTAGGAGATGTTAATACGGTTGTATCATCAGCAAACCAGACCTAACTATAAAAAAGAAAGGGCTTCGACACAATTTCAGACACCCAACAAACTTTAACCGCGACTTTGGAGGCAATTCTCAAAAATTAGTATTAGAATAGCTGCATATTTGTTGTATAACCAATTTCAGCGTTTATAACCAATCTTTAAACTAAAGTAAAAAAAAAAATAGATAAATAAAGTGCTGTGTGTCATTTTGCATCAGTCACCTTGTCATTTTGACACCCTGTATATATTCGTGCATAATCTATATCTATACTAATATATAAATCTACAGTGGTTTTTACGGATGTTCCATTATAACTACTGAACCATGCATCCGATTGACTTGAAACTTGGTATCCATGTAGAAAATACATGTACTTAATGGATAGGCTAATATTCATATGAGTGTTGGACTCCCTACACAAGTTGCAGGGGCGTTAATGATGAGAATCGCTAATTATCTGATTTTATAGCTTTTATAAACTTATTATTAAAATGAAAATTTGAAATTAATTTTTTCTTTCTTGGGCTATATTAAGACTAATTAAGAACGTCTGATTAAGATCGTCGACAATTGACTGATTTAAAGGATCAGGACACCTACCGACTGGCGAGTGACCAACGTAGAACAGTTCTCAGAAGGCATCCGGCCTTACCCAACCTTTAATTGGCGTGACTGAGGGGTAATTCGTAGTCAGATTTTACACTCTTGCCTAGAAACAATCACAAACATTTTAGGAAGTAAACAGACGGAAGAAAGAAAGAAAAACAACCATCCGAGCGCTGGAATCGAACCAACTCCCGCCCAGTGCGGTTTCGGCACAGCAGCGGCAGGCCGCTGCTCTTACCGTCCACACCAACCCGACCGGCTGATTTAAAAAGATATTAAAAACATATATATCTATATGTATATGTTTATATTTATATATGTATATGTTTATATTTATTAATTAAAGAAGAAAAAGAAGAAAAGAAGGAATCGTGGAATAATTAGATTAAAACGAAAAATTAGTTTCTCAGCATTAAATTAGTAACATATTTATTTCAACTTTTTATATTGAATTGTCGGTTGTCAATCTCAAGATAGTTTTAAATTATTTCAAATTATTTGTTGTAGTCATAAATGTCTAAAAAAGAAAAGTCCAAATTAAATTTGGTAACGTCTAAATCAAAGTATATGAAAGCTAAGCGTGCATGTGAAAGTCAAAATGAAACGGAAAATAGATTACAAAAAGAATAAAAAAGGAAAGAAGATTTACGACGTATGAAATTAAAAATTCGTTGGAAAGTAAAAATAAATTGAGGTTTTTCGTATGATCCTACAGTTGATTATAAAAAAGAATCAAAATTAAGTTCAATGACAAAAATTTGCAGTTATTGTAAAGCATTAAAGTGAATTGGTGAATGTGAAGGTTTATGCTGTTCAGCTGGCAAAATAAAACTAGAACCTTTGCGACAACTTCCAGAGCTATTAAAATCGGTACTCCATGGAACACATGTAAAATCAAATGCATTTTTAAAATCTATCAGACCTTACAACAATGCTTTCCAAATGACATCATTCGGTGCAATGAAGAAGATGTCGTTTTAGCTAATAAGTACATAGGGCTCATGAACGATTTGCGGCCAATCAAAACTATCATCGAAGATGAGATAGACGACGAAGATTAAATGTTAGGAAAATTAAATAAATTTGAGGGCACTATATGTAAACCTGATTTAATACGGGAAGGGGAAGTTAAAAATGTTTTTATAAAGAAATTGTAATAATGACAATAAATAATAATGTCAATTTTAAATGCTAGTTTCACTATAAAACTAGAGGCAAGAATTTAAGAAAACCGATAACATACGTATATTGGAAAAAGCTAATTATAAAGGACATAATATTTTTGAAATTAATTTATAGTCAGAAAGACGTTTAGTTGTATTGCATCATTCCACTTTTATATTAATTGATGTTAATAACAAAAACATTCTAAGTGCACACAATATGGCGAAGGAGACTATTTTATCCGCCATATGTATATGAATTATATTTGATTTATATATATCATAATGAAAAATAAAATAATTGATTAAAGATAATAGTATTTTTTACTTACCACGCATTTATAAACCAATCTGGGGATTATGTAATCACTGAACACAAAAGTTCAATATTTTTATCAGTAACGTATTTACGTTCACTGATTCCGGAAAGTAACCAAATAAATCAGTGCACTAGTCAGTTTGTATTTTAGGAAAACAAAAGTTTTTTCGACGAAAACAGGTAAATTTTACGCATCTGCCCCGATCGTTAGTCGATCGAAGACAAAAAAGGCGAATTCACATCGTTTTAAACTACTTTGCCCGTTTTGGCGTACACCGATATTTTTCATGGTCGTTTTTGGCTTCTCAACCATACTGTGATCCGCTTTTAATTGCCCTAGCATGGCTGTTAAACGAACCAGTCTCACTTCGAAAACAAAAGAAAAATCAAGAAAAAATACTTCCTCGCTAAAAGTTAGTTTGAAACTTTTTGGGTTGTATCACCTAATCGATATATTCTTTCACAGACTTTTTCTTTCACAAATGTGATTTACGAGGCATATTCAAATGTAACTGTGTTATATAAAATTTGTTTCAATTCAGATTAATTGTTTTCTCAATTTACTCTCACTTATTATCTGTGACAATGTTTGTTTTATATTTTGCTCATATTAACTTCAAAAATATGTTCTAGTCATTTATTATTCATATCACCTTATCAAAGATCTAAATGGTCTTCCAATCCCTAAAACAAACTAAAATAAAATTTAAAAAAAGACGGCAAGAGCATCAGTCACAGAGTTAGTTGCTAAGCAATCATTACTGCTATGTTCTATAATTTCACAGTGCTCCTTCAGTTACCTTAAAAATCTCATCTCGGTAGTTAGGGTTAGAATCATCGTTATGAGTAAGCTCAGAAATTACCAAGCGAATGGAAAATGCATTAGTACCAGATCCTTAGTTATTAAACAATTATGATTGTTATGTTTACCAACTAATTCCACAGCATAACAAATTCGCTCACCCTAAAAATCCTATTTTAATACTTAATAATAATGAATTATTATTAATATATAATTCTTAATGAACTAAAAAATTACCTTGCCTTGGATCTGACTTTCATAATTTTTAAATATGTGGCGACAAGAGCATGTCCTATCTCTAGTGATATGTCTCTTCTCTTTATAGGTTATAAAAATCTGACCAAAAATCATTACCAATCTGCTCATTCGTATTTAGTATCTGAACCTCAAACCGGTTTTAAACGCAATAAAGACACATATTTTGTAGTATTTTCTATATGCCATTACAAAAAAAACACGAACAGAAAACAAAGATCCATATTGTTTTTATAAACTTACTTATTAGCAGTGGCGGTTGGTCCATAAGGGCACGTGGGCACGTGCCCCACCGTAAAAATTAAAAATGAAATGAAAATTTGATGTTACACTCGTATTTCAGCAAAGTGTGTATATGATACTAAGAAATGTAAAATTTTCGGTTGCGATGCATTTCCCTATCCCCATTCCAAAATTTGGTTATACGTGCCCCACCTGTTTTTCCCCCACGAACCGCCGCTGCTTATTACATGAATTTATAATGTATAACCCCATCAATATTATGTATTGATATATGTATTCTTTCATCTATCAAGCACCTAGGAAAATGCAAAAAAAAATATTGGAATTGCAAGACTCCGTATTTTAACAATTACACAGGTCAACAAGATTTTTGTAACATTGATGAGAATGATCTTTTTACGTTTCATTTATATAACATTGAAATATTTTGTACCTGACTTTGCACTGGACAATGTAGGAATTACCACAATGTAGAGAGGGTGTTTCCACAGTATTTTACGAACCTTTAAGGTCAGTTTTATTGTTTTCTATAGTTTAGTTTGTTTCTGTCTCGTTTACAGTACAGTCAAGTGTTTAAGTCGATTTTTATATAAAATATCAAGTTTTAGTCGTTGATTTTGCAAAAATACAGCGGATAAATTTTGTTGTACGGTTTATTTTAAAGTTACAAGCTAGATCTATATCCGAGGAAGTCAAAAAAGCTTATATTTTAGATGTTAAGTGCCAAATTGTACATCAAGATAAAAGTTGGGCCCCTCATGTTTGCTGCGTGAGTTGTAACGTACATTTAGTGCATCGCAAGGAAAGTTATTGACCATGTAAGTGATTGCTACTTTTGTACCACTAAAACAAAAGGGATTACAAAAAAGCAAAGGGACAAAATTCAGTGTCCAAATTCGCCTCCATATCTTAGGCCAGTTCCTTATAGCCAGGAACTACCGGTACCGATTGCGCCTTTAAACCTGGACAAAATGTTTCTCGGTGATTCTAATTCTTCATCAGGATCTGATCCACAACTTCCTGAGAACACCAGTTGTGACCCAACATTTTTAACAACTTCTAGTGAACCTCACTTGATAACTCAGAATCAATAAAATGATTTGATATGTGACCGTGGGATTGTCAAAACAAAATTTGGAACTTCTTGGTTCCAGACTTCAACAATGGAACCATAAAAATGACAAACTATGACAACTTAGCAACCATACTAAATCGGGTTAAATATGAACAGTATCAGTTGGATATTTGTGGGGATTTAAAAGTGATAGGTATATTACTATGACTTCAAAGGGGTTTTACATAGTATTGCTATTGTTTTTGTCTATGGGACAGTAGGGCAACAAAAGAACATTACAGTAAGAAAGATTGGCCTCATAGAACTTCTTTTGAACCTGGTACTTCAAACATAAAATATGCCTCATTTGTTAAACCAAAAAAGGTGTCTCTTCCGCCTCTCCATGTTAAGCTTAGACTAATAAAAAACTTTGTCAAAGCCATGGACAAAGAAGATAATGATTTCAAGTACCTAAAAGAAATATTTCCTCAATTAAGTGATGCAAAACTAAAAGAAGGCATATTTATTGGATCTCAAATAAGGAAGCTTCTAGGTGATTTCCGTTTTCCGAAGAAACATTAAATGAAAAGAAATGGGCAGCTTGGAAGTGTTTTTTAAGGGTACTGAAAGGATTTCTCGGCAACAAGAAAGATGAAAACTGTAAAAACCGCATATATAACCTCTTGAAAGCCTATGAAATACTAGGGTGTCGCATGTCCTTTTTAATATAATTGGATACTCGGACCTATTCCTTATAAATCGAAGTAAAAGCCAGTACAGAAACCGTTCTGAACTGGATTTATAATTTCAACATGTACCCAAACACCTTAATAGTTATCACATATCAAAAAATTGTGACAAAGGCATGGTGATCTTTTCAACCTGAAAATACTACATTTTGTGGAAGACCTTAAACATGCTGAGGACTGTACTCTCTACACTCATTCAAAATGGTATTTGTAAACTTTGAAAGTATTTTACTTGTACTGTCCAGGACCCTGTAAACGTTGTTTACTTGTCTTGAACAATATGTACGAAGACAAAATGCGCAATAAGATGAATTTGGTATCCAGCGCATTTTTGAGAACAGCCTTCTTCAGTACAACGACCTTAATTTTTCAATCAACTGTTCTGTATCTGGATGTTTTGTATGCAGCTTGCAGCACGACATTAAGATTCAGTTATAAAATCGATACACCAAATATTTACAGAAATCGCAACAAAGTCACTTATTTTGCATGTTAAGTAATTTTAATGCTGTGAAAACATTCGCAACTGATTAAAAACAAAATTTCAAACATGCAGTTGAGATTGGACATTCCGCATCAATACACCGCTGGGCACGTTCAACCAATGCAAGCATAGATAATTTATAAATCAGGCGAATGTGGAGGATGTTGAAGCACACAGGTTTGTTTTTTCGCCGAAAGTTCACGAACGGGACGTGCAACGAAACGTGCAACAAAAAACAATTTCCCGGTGCTTGAGATTCGGTCCTCAGTCGAACGATTTTTTTCCACCAAACGATTCTCTTCCATCTTACAGTCGAATTCGCATCGTAGGTGACCATTTCACGCGCTTTTTCCACCGAATCATCACGATTTATGTTTTTTGGTCGGCCTGACCTTGGGTAGTCTTCCAAAGCACCACGGCTGTCCAGGAATCGTTTATACCACTCGAACATACGTATACGCGATAAGCAATCATCACCAAAGACTTATTTCATAAATTCAAATGTTTCTGTAAAAGTCTTACCAAGCTTGAAACAAATTTTAATAATATCGCTTTGTTCCATCGTGTTTTTGTGGAGAGGTGTCAAAAGGTACTGTCACTTTAAGCCCAATAACTTCACAACAACAATAACAGTCCGTTAGTTAGTTCTAATGATGGCGCTAGTAATTTTCTTTAATCTTAAAAAGATCCGTTATTTTTGCGACCTATTGTGTGGATCAATAAAGTTAAAAAAAAAACACACCCTTTAAAATATATATTAAAATAAATGTAAATATGAATAATTTCTGGCTCTTAATTGACAATCAGGATCATGTTTGCGTCGAGCCTCTATGAGAATAATAGATCTCTAAATGCGCTGATGAGAAGTTTAAATGGGACTTCGCGCACATCACTATAGTTCAAAGAGCAGAATTCTCTCAAGATCATACGGTGTATAAATTATTGAGAAATTGATCTGAATAACGTAACTAAGATACTTTCTCATTATTTATCATACAGTAAATTTCTGCCAAAATGTTCTGAAGCTAAGATGAAGTAAAGCCTATCAAGGGCTTTGTATATGCAGAACATATACAGAAAAACCTGGATATTATCAATAAAATAAATCACATAAGAGGCAGCCGCAAGGAATTATGATAATCCAATAGATGATTTGCCAAATCCAGAGGACGGACGAATAGATAAGTCACACATCAGGGTGGTTTTTCCATCAGGTAGACACACATATCTTTTTGGGTTATCTACGTAGTTGTATCAGATCAATGATTATTGATCTGAAAATTTTAATGGTTATAATCATAATCATACTAAATTGACATAGATTCCGGCACTGCCTTCTTTTAAAGTTTCATTTTTTTATTCTCAATCAAGTCCAAAGGTGCCTTAATACAGCTGAATCTTTAGTCAAAAATTTTTGCACCCCTAACGTCTTTAAACTGTATTATCTCTCCAATTGGTGCTTTAAATCCATATTACCTTTGGTTAAGCTAATTACCATTTATACATCTTTATGTATAGACAGATCTTATATTGTTAGAGTAAAATCATGCATATGTTAGAGTGTAAAAAATATATAGTTTCTTTTTATTTTCATTATCAGGAAAAGTCCGCCAATTGTTATATGTTCCTTTTTCGGGGACTTTCACTTAAAAAAGTGTTAAAGACTTATAGCAATTGCTACATAATTTTATAGTGTGTTCTCCGCAAATGGATTGCCTGCATTTGAAGCAAACACATGTGCTCATCCTTTTCTTTCTCCAATTGCAAAAAACACAGTACTTTCTTGAAGGTTTTAAAGTAGCAACTGTACTTGTAACCTGTGTGGGCTGAGCAGCCGCCCCATTGTTACATGACTGAAACAGTAACAATCCAGACAGAGCAGTCCGAATTATTGAAGTTCTATCTTTCAAAACACGTCAAATCGACGTAGTAAAATTTACGTGTAAAGGTAACAACAGATCAAATCGGCGTGCTAAGAAATAAAAAACGACTCATCTCATCTAGAAGTCGGCTGCCCAGCAACTGATCTCTTTCACTACATGAAGTTGAATAGTGGGGGGAGAGGCTTATGGAGGAGAAACTAGAAGCCAATAGCCCACTGGCAGCTGCAAAGTTTTTTATAAATTTCGTCAAATAGCCATAGTATTACCATTCTTGGGTTAAATACTTTTGATTCAATAAACCAGTTCAATCTAATTACGATCATACGCTCTATGGTTTTACATAAGTGATCAGTAAGAGCAGTCACCTGATAACTGGCTGCTGAAGACCTTGGTTTTTTGATTTTTCAATTGGGAATAATAATTGACACCCTTCATTCAGAAGAAACAGCGTGGGAAGTCTATTGGGTATCCTGATTAATAGTAATGTCTGAATGATTGTGACGTGTTCATATATGTTTTCTTTATTTGGGTTTTTCGCCACAATCTAAAACTCAAAATATCAAAAATATCTGTTCTTATGTAAATAAAGAATCACTGGGTAAAAACAAAAAACCAAACGGAGGCAAATTTCTCAGTGATATTTTTTTGTAATAAATTGGCCTAACAAACAAAATTTTAAAAATATAAAAATGTTCTAAAAAATATACAAACTTTTAACGTTAACGTTTCGGAAAGTATTCTCCTCCCGTTTTCAAAAGAATCTAAAAATAAAGTATATTAATTTCTCTAAATTATGAAAAGATAGAAAGTAAAGTAATGTTTTGGGGTTAGAGGCGCATCAGCAACTGAGAAGGCTATTTTTAGCGACTGAACCTACAGTTTAACGTGGGTTCCGAACCACGGTCATCAGCTACCGAAAACCCCAGTTAGCACCCCCTCGGGCTATCAACCCTTGGTTTTGTGCTTAACCGAAATTATCTCGAGAAACCTACCGACTGGCGAGTGACCAACGTAGAACACCTCTCAGAAGGCATCCGGCCTTACCCAGCCTCGAACTAGCGTGACTGAGGGGTGATTCCTTGTCAGATTTTACACTCTTACCTAGAAACATTCACAAGAAATTTAGAAAAACTTTTTTGCCTAGTATATGTAGCAGCAAATCATTTGGATTTTCAATGCATTCTCTACTTTTCTAAGCAGATGAAAGATTTCATTTTGTAGAGCCATATACTAGATTAAATTATCTTCTAATAACGGCAAATGTCCGCGCAAAAAGTATAAATAAGTGATCTGGAGTTAATACATCTCTTTGAGTTTAGTGTTTTACATCAAAGGTTCCAATATATACATCTCACTATGTAAAATTTTATGAAACGAAAAATATTCAACCAGGTTCTTCCAACCTACTCCAATTATTCACTAATTCGATACATTGTTGAAAAAACTATGGGAACAAGTATAAATAGCATGATACAATAAAACAATGAATTAACCTAAATCATATATTTATATATAAATATACAATAATATTAGTACAGATATTTACTTTCTCTTAAGTGCACAAATATAATGTATGTATAAAATCAAAATAACAAATTCTAAACATAAAAAATCTATCGTCCATTGATTACCGGGGAGGTGTTTTACAAATAAAAAGTTTTCCTTTAAATAATTAAAGAAAACACTGCTATATATATATATATATATATATATATATATATATATATATATATATATATATATATATATATATATATATATATATATATATATTCCATTATATAGTACAGTCCATCATGTTTTATATTCTAACAAAATGGGTATATGTATCGATTATAAAATAATCGATGATATTTCTAAAACACCCCGATTAATAAATTGGCAATAAAAATCGTCTCTGTCACACTGACAACAAATAATTCCTTTTTCTTCTAAACATTTACTAGCAATAACAATCTAATTAATTTTTATATACAAAATATTTTATATAATCGCCTGTTTACCAGACAAATTCTTTTATTTTTTTCCTTTTGACCACCCGAGTTTTGACCTACTTTTATTACGCCCAGTTATCCGTCAGATAAACATTTTGTTTCTGAAGGTAACAGCATCACTAACACAATAGGCCTTTTAACTAACGGGTAACTGGTGAAAATACATCTCCTGTCAGTGATGGAAAATGGAAAAAAACGACACTTAAATGTGGATATTCCTATATTAAAAAACAGCTGCCAACCGAGTTAAGAAATTTAATTTGAAATTTGATTCCACCGGGCAGTGTTTAAATTTTTAATTCAATTTTCCTAACGCGCGATATCTTCTTTTCATTAAAATTGAACCAGGACAATTGAACTACTATGTACAAATTTTCGAATCAACTTAACCGAATCAAATGAAAATAAAGTTCGCGGATAAAAAATGTGCAATTATAAAAATTATTTCTCAAAATGAAAACAGACAAAAGCAAGAATCAATCATTCATAATCTTGCATACGAGTTTTGCACATTTTTTAAACAGGTACTGTACAGTTAATAGACCCTTCAATAACACCTTAATAAAGTCAAAAATTAGGTTTTTATATTAAAAAAATTCGCATCGCATTGCTCTTGGACACATTATACATATTGCTACCAAAAAATATATAAAAACATATATATGAACGACAGATAGATTTTTTTAACTAATAAATAAATAAGATAAAGCAATAATATAAAAAAAAAACAAAATAAACTTCCCAAATTGATTTATATGATGCATATACATCAAAGTTTGATGAAGAAACTTAGCCCTTAGATTGGATATGTTTTCAATATATATATATATATATATATATATATATATATATATATATATATATATATATATATATATATATATATATATATATATATATATCTATATATATATATATATATATATATATATATATATATATATATATATATATATATATATATATATATATATATATATAAATATATATATATATATATATATATATATATATATATATATATATATATATATATATATATATATATATATATATATATATATATTGATTGATGTGATTTAAATTGAGTTTCCACATTACCATCTAAAATATTTTTGAAACGCCACTGTATTTGTAACGGCATCGCCAGATGTCTAAGCTACAAATATAAAAACATAAACAAAAATAGTCATGGAGCAAAAAACGACGGAACGTGTTGAAAATTATCCAAGCCTTTTATGAAAATGACCGATCGAGAAAAGTGCATTTCGTGCTTTACGTGAATGTTTTGGCGCGCAAAATCGACCTTCTGAGAGGACAATTTGGAATGTGGCCCAACAATTCGAGCAAACTGGATCCGTAGCTAACATCAAAACCCATCGGCATGCTCGTAGAGGTGGTTTGGAACAAAATATTTCTATTGTTCACGAAACTGTGGCCGAAAATCCAAGATCATCGATTTGTCATCGATCGCAGCAACTAGGACCTCTATACAGCAAATTTTAACAAAAGATTGTAGATTTGTAGTTTAACAAAAGATAGTAGTCACATTGGTGGCTTCGTAAACAAACATTTCGTAACATAATTTCCGTATTTGGGGATTGAATTCAAACGGAAATTCATCTTCAAAACGTGACTGTTTGGTCCGAAACTTGAATTGTGCCTCAGAGTAGTCGAAAATTTTCACAAACGGATTACGTCATACCACATGAGCCGCGGCGGTTATTTATATGATATCATCTTCCATACATAATTGTAATGAATAACCTCAAAGGGCAAATAAATATTTTTTAAATAATTTTCCAATTTCTTCGAGTTCCTTTTTAATATTTTTATGTGAAAAGTCAATAGAATCATCTTATTTATATATATATATATATATATATATATATATATATATATATATATATATATATATATATATATATATATATATATATATATATAAACATGTAACAAAAGTATTTGTTTTTTCGTTTATTTATAAATAAAGGATTTGAGGGTTATTCCGATTTCAACTTTTTTATTCTAATAAAATGTATTCAAATGTAATTCAAAGAATTTCTTATGTAAAAACTTGTAAACGTGTTCCGCCTATAATTAGCGTCCGAGCGCGAATTCCCTTACCTTAAAACTTTTCTATTCAAAATTCAGGCAAGCAGATTTTCTGCATTTTTCGTATACAATAACTCCTAAAAAAGGACAGTTATATAGTCATTAAAAATTCATTAGAGGTCAGGCCCAGTGTTGCTGTTAGTTATGTTTAGTTTAGTTTTAGAGTCATTATACTACGGATTAGCTATTTGGAGAAATATCAACGGCTTTCCTTTTCATGAAAAAGGTTGTAATGGCCACTTATCATCATATGTGATCCACGGATAATAATCACATGAGGACTGTCCACCGGCTCCCAACAGTTGGTGCAAGTGGCGAAAAGCTGAAGCTTCTGAAGAAAATGTAAACTTCATTAAACACCCTGCACCACTATATTCAGAGGTCCAAAAATATATACAGGCAATATTTGAAGATTTATCTCGAGATGACTTACTTGAAAGATGCTTGGGTGGCCATACGCAGAATGCAAATGAGAGTTTCAACTCGACCGTTTGGCGTCTCACTCCAAAGTACTTACACTCAAGAGTCAAAAATCATTGAAAGGCGCGTATATATCAGCTGGATTATTCAATGAAGGGTATACATGTCTTTTACAAGTGATGAACAATTTAGAGATAATAATTGGTAGACAATGTAAGTCATACGCACAAAAAGTAGATGAACAGAGAGTGACCCGAGAAAATCGGCGCAACTTGTTAGCGACTAAAGAAGCACGTCAAGAGGAACTTCTGAAGAAAAATGAGTTCTACGAGGATACCGAAGGACTAATATATGGCGCTGGAATTGCCGACTAATCGGTAAGTTACCGAATTATTGAATTTTTAGGTGCCTAAATTTAGAAACGCATTTTTTCTCAAAATTATATTTTTCAAATTGGCGTGAGCGATAACTCAAAAAATATTTAATCAATCGTACTGAAATAGTGTGCACATCTTTTCAACGATATTACTTTCTATATGAACCTATTTGTTGTGAAAAATCATTTTTTCAAAGCAAAAAAAATTTGATTCAAATTTCAAGTTTTTTTATAAAATATTTCAACCCGTGAATTTTTTTTTCATTTTTTTTAGGTTCATCTACAAAATATAACATTAATAAACACTCTTATTTTTTCATTTCAGACTAATACAACAGGAGCTACAAGTTACGCCAATCAACAACTCTCGCTGCAACCTTCCCGAAAGATGGATTATAAATCGGCCATTTTGAAATTTAAAAAAATGTAATAGTTAAAAATACAAATAAACGATATACCAAGTTTCACAAATATTGAATATTGAGTTATTCATTAAAAAAAAATCATTCAATTGACGATTTTTATCAAAAATTTTAAAATGCGGGAAATAATTCGCAAAGTTAGGGCCATTTTAAGGCATTATTTGAAAAAAAAACTACTCTTCAAAGTGACAAACGCCGTTAGTGAGAAATGGGAAGTAGAAGGGTAAGTGCCATATAGATACGCACCACTCAGCTCTGATTTAAACAGTTCTAGAAGGGAAACATGAGTCTGTAAAATAGCGGAAGATCAAGTCGTCCACGGCTTCTCGATGCCGAAGGTTTAAGAGCAGTTATGACTGCAGATTCTAGAAAAATCACTAGGAAACTTTCAGGGGAATTAGGACTATCTCGCACTATCGTTAACCGGCATTTGCAAGGCATAGGAATGGTGGTAAATTTTTAAATAGTGACTAAATACCTCAAAAACGCAAATAGTTTTGTTACACCCCTTGTATATATATATATATATATATATATATATATATATATATATATATATATATATATATATATATATATATATATATATACATATTAAGATATAAAATTTATAAATGCCCATAAATCTATTTTGGAAATAAATTTTTACATTGTTGAACACAATGAATTTTTTTTTTATAAAATCATAAAATAAACTTTTTTAAAAGATAAAAATAGATGCTTCAAAATAAAATAAATTACATTAGTTCAGTATGATATTCTCCGCTATCACACGAATATTATATGGAACATAATTTAAATATCATTTTAAATGGTCAAACCAAAATATATAGATCTGTTAAATAAAATTGACTTTCAAACAACTATATACAGTTTCAAACAAAAAAAATTTCTTACATATATATATTAGAATTACATCACTGAAATGATGCAAAACACTTCTTAAATGAAAGCAAATAGAAAATTGAATTTAGAGTTCATTTAGTAAACTAAAATGATATTTCTGAACCTCACATGATTTGGCAGATAAACAGGTAAAAATAAAGGAGCAGATACTACTCTATGTAGAACAGAAAATGGGAAAAGTAGACTGTACCACCCTTACGTATTAAAGAACCTCCTCATTAACTCACTCGTCTTTAGGCGATGTAGCCGCGGATTTGTTTTCCTCTGAATCACTACCGTCAGTCTTTTTGTCATTCAAACTCCTACGTAGTTCCGAGACTGCGTTGCCGGTGTACAGGCGCTTGATGCCTCGAGGTAACGCCCTGCAGGACTGCAAATTAATGGAGAATAGGTTGGGACATTTAGTCAGAACCGCTTTAACAGGTTCCAGGGAAACTGATGATCCACACAAATTGAGTATTCTGCGAGAGAGAAAAAATATAGTAATGAATAAAAATACACAATGACTTATTCTATATTTCAAATATAAATTATACTTCTTTTTAATATTGAAAATATTTTTTTTAGAATTTTAATCAGTTTTGAAATAATGGATCTTACAATACCAAACGAGAATATCATTATGGTTCTGTAATTAAAATTCTAGTTCTAGTAAATAACAATTCTATTAATAACGATTATCTAGCGATTAAAAAAATTAGATTCGCTAATATCGGGTTACCAATGTAACGGTAGGTCTTTTTAATAGTGCTTTTATGCAAAAAATTGTCCAAAAACGGAATAACAGATTGTTCTTCCGTTTTAAAATATTTTTGGAGGGAGCGGAATACAGTATCCGAAGGTATGATGTCCGGTGAGTAAGATGCATGGGGAAAAATCCCAATTGAATCTGAACATTTTTTGTCGGGTCCTGCTTAAAACGTATGGTCATGCATTGTCATGATGAAACACAACGTCTTTGTTTGCCAATTCTGACCATTTTTCTTTCAATTACTGCGTTCAGTCGATCTAATTGTGAACAGAAGGTCAAAGTGTGGGAGTTGATATTCAAAATTAAGAAAAATCAAAAATGAAACCGAAGGTACTACGTATGTATTAAATAAAACAAAGTATTATCGTGTTGTAGTTGCAGCAATATATAGTCTGCCGAATCAGATCAAAAGTTAAAACTAAAGTTTAACTATCACTAAAGCAAATAAACTCCTACTATACATGAACCTGCTATACATGAACTTCAATATGAAACTGTATCTACAGGGAAGCTAATTTATTGGTCAACAAACCCCAATAAAATACCAGGTTTTTTCTGTTAATACTTGAGAATTACTGAGACGCATTATGTGAATTCCGATTACTCGCCAGTTTTATTAACATTATTGCGGATTTCAACTTTTACATCATAAAAATCCATTATATACAATATTTTAAAATAAAACTACATTTTTTTACGATTTTCACTGAATTATAATATTCTGACATGTTTCATCAACACAGTGGCTTTTTTTGTTTATACTCAACATCTGAACACATGTCAGAATAACATAATTCAGTGAAAATCATACAAAACTATAGTATTATTTTAAAGTAATTTATTAACATTAAGCAAGAGCATCATACAAAAACATAGAAACACCACCCGGGACTGATTGGAAAAGTTTTCAAGCAGCGTTAAGCAAATAAATGGACCTATCAGTTCAACTGAACTCAACTGAAAATTAAAGATCAATTAGATTATGAAATTAAAAAATTCTGAAGATTTGACTGAGAAAATATACCTGGCATTCAAAACAAAAGGCAACAACTATTCCCACAAAAACAGAGAACTTGTAAGGCGCAAGGAAAATAATTTTCATAAATTTAACTAACGATTCGTCACATCATTTTAAAGAAAAAAAGTTCCTTACAATGGTCAAAAACCTTTCAAAATTATTAAATTACCAATCAAAAAGCAACGCAAAGGACCAGTACTACAATGCAAGAATATACCAAGTATAGCTTATACCTGATATATACTTGCATTGTAGAACCGGCCCTAAGAACCGCCCAGAAAGTAGACTCAAATAGTGGACATTTTGAACATATAATTTAATAATACAATTAATTATGTAATTTCTAATGAGACGTGAATCGTTTAAAACTTGTAATAGTGTGAAAAATTAGTACTATTAATTTCAAATTTGTCATTAAACTACAATAATGTATAAGTTATCCTTTTTTTTTTGTAACAAAAAAAACCAAAATATTGATTGATTTGTCCGTTACTTTGTGATAGTTCATTTTTTAAATTGAATAAAACAATTTTTTACTTTGTTATCTATCAGTTTTATTTAATAAACTTTATTTTATAAAACTTTATTTAATAAACTTTGTTATCTATCACTTTTATTTAATAAAAGTGATAGATAACATAGTAAAATAGTGTTTTATTCGGTTTAAAATAAACCAAATTTATGCTGTAACGTATGGAATGAATGGGTATAACAATATTTTTTGCATTTTACATTCAAAAAATACCTTAAGAGGCCAATGAAACAAAAAAGTGAATTCCGTTCGACCGAAATATACACAACGATGCGACGTTGTCAATTTTTAAGAACATTTCAGAGTTCTGACTTATTTTCCGGGGAAATGGTTACATTGTGGATACATGTTGTAAGAAAATTTTTTGTTCAAAATAATACAGTCATTGGATAAATTTTCGAAAGTAATTCCCCTTATACAATCTGCATACAGAATAAACTTATCTTTAAAGAAATATAATAAATAATCCTATGGTATTCCAAACCAAACCCAACAAAAAAAAAAGGTAAAAAGGGCGACGTTTGGAACAATGCGGCAAAGTTGTGTTTTTCTTAAACTACATTGCCCTATATTCTCCTTTATAAAATATCTATGATTGTTTCCAACTTTGGAGATTTCTTGTATTGATTTTTGACACATTGTCTTTGAAACCAACGTAAATTCGTCCGCGTAACACTTTCGACGACAGTTCGCAAATAAATTTCTATTTACAATTAAGTTTCCCTTTTTAACTACCCATAACAAAAAAAAAGTTTGAATTACCTTAATTTGGATTCGGAACCTTTTTCGGCTAGAGCCATAACAGCTGCGTCCAATGATGCAGTGGCAGTAGACCATGCCAAATCCACTTCTAAAAGGCTATGACTCCATTTCTGTACGATCAATTCTAAACCAGAATTTTGCAATCTCGTGATGTAACAGGCTATAAAAAATAATATTGACAATAAGGTTTTGTATAAAACTGTATTACACATTACTTAAGGATTACAATTCTAACTTCCATATCTCTATAAATACAGCATGGCTTAAATCAGATTTGCTAAATCAACATGAATTAATAAAAGGTTGTCCAATAAGAATGTCGGAGCTCTAAATGAGACACAACGATAACTACAAGTGAGAATCCGGTAATTTTTATTTTACCTTAAAGAACAAATAATGGCAGTGTGTTTTGAAAATAATGTCGTTCAAATATCCCCCTCAGCTTCGTCTAGTGGAATGCATTCTGGATAACCAATTTTCAATTTAAGACCCAATTCTCTTTCACACATACCACGTGTTATATTTCCAATGGTGACCTGAATGTTTCATTTGACATTACTATTTCGCGAAACAACGCGTCCAGGAAACTTTTTTGTAATAAATCGATTGTCTGGCGAGATATATGACAAGTTGCACCGTTTTGTTGAAAGAAAATATTATTTGTATTCATATTTATCAGCTCATGCCAAACATAGTATGTTAGCATATTTCTGTAGCGTTTACCATTAAAAGCAATACGATTTCCATCATAATCTTCAAAAAATAAAGCCCTATCGCTCTTTGATTCCAAAAACCGCACCAAACAACAGTGACTTACTGAGGATGAAGAGGAAACTTTTCATTGGTCCAAATCTCGCAGTTTTGTTTGTTTGTCCACAAACCTATTAAGCGAAAAGTATACTTCGTCAAAAAATTTTAATTTTCATCAAAGTGGATGTCGCGTTCCAACTTCCAGTTTCTACGCGCTGGTGAATCGTGTATATTTCTTTATCACTTTCATTGCATTATCACACCACAAAATAACACCTTTTCACTTAATCAGTCTTAGACGTTTTTGAATCAAAGCCATATTCAGTCTAGTTGAGTAGAATAATATTCAGGACTTATGATTTCATTAGGATTCAAAAGCTGATAATGAATAATTCCTGTAAAACGCCACCCTAGTAACAATAACACTTTTTTTTTATGAAGAGTTGGTTTTAGAGAGGGCAAAGATGAGTTATCAATTGTTTTTTCTTATGTTGATTGCTGTATAGAATCCATTTTTCATCTCCTGTGATAATTGGTTGAAGAAAAGGATCTCTGTCTAACCTGTATACTGTCTAAGTTGCACTTCAGATAGTTACAAGTTGAATTTTGTGTTCAACTGAAACTTGATTTCAACCACCTATTCCTTCTCATTGTTCGGTTGTTTTACCCACTGTTTTATTGTGGAGCATAAAATTTCAAGCTATGTAGCTAAGTCCTTGATGGTTTGGTTGAGACTAGCTTCAATTTCAGCAAACAACAAATTTTTATCAAACAACAGGTTTTCCAGAATTTATAGAATTGAAAAGATTGTCACCGCTCTTAAATTTTTAAAACCAACACTAACATGTTCTGTTATTCAAGGCACCTGGATAAACACCATTAATAGTATTTGTTGTATTACGGCAATTATCATGGTTTCAAATCGCAAAAAGCATCAAATATCTATTAAAGAACTTATCCACTGTTCATTCATTCATTCTTATAGGATACACCCAATTATTTTATAAATTTAACAATAAGCCATCTAAATATCAATGTAACTTTGAATAAAGGTTTGTAATATTATGTTAAATTATTGTCACAGATATTATATTAAATTATCGTCATAGATAACAATGTTTTTAAAATTAAAAAAAAAGACACCACTTATAGGAACACCTAATATTATTATATATGTAAAATACCAACCACTTAAGAAGAGATGTTCTAAATCCCAGGCCGGCACCCTGACAAGTCCCGAGTCGGTCAACTTGCTGCACCCTCGTACATCTAACAAACGAAGCTTCTTACTCGACTTCAACAGACGTTCGATGCCATCGTCATCCATTGACCGTGATGTGGTCGTTTGATCTTCTTCCAGTCCAGCCAGAGAGAGTTCTTCGAGCATAGGAAACCCCGGAGATGCCACCTGTAAACCATTAATATCAAAGCAAATCTTCAACTTTGTAACAACTAATCAAACCTGTTCAGTGAGAGAAACTGGAGCTAACCAAATCTGACTATTAGTAATGCGTAGGACCCTCAATTTAGGACAGCCGACTTGAAGCTTTTCCACATGAAGTAGGGCGGTATTGTGGGCAAAGGTTTTAATGTTTGAAATGTCCAACAATTGTAGGTTAGGGCAGTGGCTCTGAAAAAGAAAACATTCGTATTTTAAATAGAATAAACTAAGATAATATATAAAGATAGTACTTACAGCAATGGCGGAGATGATCTGCATAAAGCCGGCGATTTTATTATGGGCGAGCACGAGATGAGTGAGACGAGTGTTCATAGATTGACTCAGTGCCACCAACGGCTGAGCATTTATGGCTGAAGTTGACTAATAATAATTAGAAAAATTAAATTTAGCATAAAAATATAAAAAAAAAGAAGACTAAAATATAATCAAGGAAACTTTACTTACGTTAATTGATGAAAGATCAAGCCTCTCCAATTTTTTACATTCATTTGTCAGATATTTCAAATTGTCTGCATTCAATCCTTTCCACCCACTTAAATTAAGTCCTTTTAAGTTACGACAATGTTCGCAGATAGCTTCAAGAACTGACTGAATGTCTCTCACTTTCCACTCCCCTGAAAATGATCAAAATGGAATAAGAAAAATTTATTTATATCATATAGTCTCACTAACCCATGCTTAGATCCTCACATTCTGTTAGTCTATTGAGAATCAGCCAATGTAGCCTGAGATCAGTCCTGTTTTTCTCTTTTACGTAGTTCAAATCTGCCTTTTTCCATAATGATGACTTTAACGATATGTCCCTCCATAGTCTACAAACCTTACATAACCTACGAAACAAAAATATATATAAAATTCTGAACATAGTGATATAATATCCATAGGTTATCTAAAAATACAGAGAACTTTTCGAAGCCAAAGATCATTTTCTTTTTAAAAAACCTATATGATTACAAATTATTTTCAATAAATAAATTCTTCAGAAGTGTGAACTAACCTAACCAAAGTTGGTAATGACCCATCCTGAGAGCATGTCTCGCGAAAGATCATCTCTAAGACTTCCTCGGGAAGTTTAGATGGGTCTCCCCAAGGACTTTGTTCCATTGGTTCAACGTCTTGCGTACTGGATACGTTATTATCCGTGACTGCAGCGGCAGAAGCTGCGGTTGCTGCTCTGCTCCTCTTCGGTCTCTTTTCATAATCGGACGTATCTGTGTCCGATTGGACCTTGTGTTTTTTTCGCCGCCCAGATTTTCTTTTGTTTGGAGTAAGCTTTAACAACTATTTATTAATTGGGTAATTTTTTCATTATACATGTAATATATATAATATATATATATGGTTAGTTGCTTGACCGGGAGGAAGCCCCTCCCATGCCCCGTCCCTCTCCACAATCAAACAACCCATATTTTCGCCGACTTCTCGTCGGATGGCTTATAAATGGAGTTTTTTTGACTTCTTTGGACGCAATTAGACGCTTTCTCATTGGACGCGGTCCAAAAGAGTCAAAAACTCCATAATATAAAAAATGTAGATACAAATAGACTCTAACGCTGCTTTCACACACAACGGTTTTGGACGAATGGTAAAAAAAACGTTGGGCAATTTAAGGACTTTAAATAATTCTCAAAAATATGTTTTTAAGCGTAATACTTTAAAAACAGCGTAGACTTTTTTGAAAAAATGACTGTTGTTTTTTTTTGTTTTAAAAATGCTGTAATTTTTTTTAATGGTATTAAAACTTGATTTTCACTGCGATGTGGAAAGTTTAACCTGAACATTCTGGAGTATTTAAATACATTTTTCAATCTTTCTGCAAATATTTGGATCCCATAGAGTTTTAACATAAAGGGTTGTAAAATAAAGTGTCAGCAGTTTAAAATTAGGCACAATGATAACTACAAGTGATAATTCGGTAACTTTTATTTTACCTTGAAGAACAAATAATGGCATTATGTTTTGAAAATAATGTCGTTCAAACGCCCCCTCGGTTTGTCTGGTGGATTGCATTCTGGAGACTCAATTTCCTATTACTCTTTGTTCACTATTTATTTCTGTAAAACAGAAATTTAACATAATCCCCTAAAATAACCCAAGAGCGTGTGATCGTATGATCTTGGTAGCCAGTTGACATTAGGATTTCACGAAATAATACGTCCAGGAAACTTGTTATCACGATTTTTTTCAGTAACACGATTTCAATCATCGTCTTCAAAAAAAATAAGGTATTATTACTACTTCAGCGCAAAAACCACACAAAACAGTGACTTTCTGATGATGAAGAGGTATCTCCTCACTTGAGGATATTCATAGGTCGAAATTCTGGGGTTATGTTTATTTACAAACCATTAAGCCAACAGTCAGACAAGATTATTTTTTTCCCAAGGAGGGGAGGGTCGCCTTCCAACTTCCCATTTCTACGCGCTGTTGAATCGTGTATCTTTACATGGTAAATTGACACAATGTACTGAACACAGCACATTTTGACATTCTTATTGAAAAACTCTTTATAAGACAGTGCAGGTATGACCAAATATGATGTTTATTTACTACTGACGCATAAAATTTACGAGGTATACAAATATGATTTTAAATATCACTAAAATCGTCAATTCTGAAATATTTGACTATGCAGGCGCAATAGAAACAATAGAATATAAATTTCAACAGGTCAACGCACTATGTCACAAACCCGCAAAAAAACAATAAAGTTGTTTGAAGGAAATTAAAAAAATTATTTGGGAGTGCTAAACTCGAAGAGATTTACCACTAAACACCAAATCACTTTCTTAAACTTGTTGACACACGTTTCGCTAACCATGTTAGCATTATCAGGAGATGATTTAATCTAATTCTAAAACTAAACGATGTTCTATTTATATGAATAACCCTAAACCAAATGGTATTACCATGAATTTATTTTTGTTTTGATCCTCTTGAAATGTCGAAAATTCTTTCAATAATTTTCTAAACTTGTGTCTAATTAATTTATCTACAATGTTCTTATTATAACCGTTCAGTTCGGATACCTCCCTAATTAATTTTAAGTCTTTGTTATAATTATCTTTATTTAAGGGAAAATTTTAAATTTTATGGTAAATAGATTAATTAATTTTCCATAATTTTTACATGCTTCATTAGCTAGGGTTATTCATATAAATAGAACATAGTTTAGTTTTAGAATTAGATTAAATCATCTCCTGATGATTCTATCATGGTTAGCGAAACGTGAGTCGAGAAGTTAATCGGTGAATTAAAGTGAATCGGTGCTTACTGGTAAATATCTTCAAGTTTACTGTTTCACATTGAAGGTTCCAGTAGAAGAACTGATATTTGGAAGTGGTTGCAGAGCCATCGAAACTAAATCCTGAAGAGTATTTATGGATTATTCTTGATCTATTCTGAATCTGCGGACAAACGAAAAAATATGAAAAAAACTTAAAACGCCTCCTTCGACGAGGGTAAAATAAAATAAACGAAAAATGCCACAAATTAGTATACACTTTATCAGGAATAAATATTAGCCAGAACAGCAATGAAATTGAGAGACAATTGAGAGAACATCTTAGATTTTGGTGTATGTGTACAAAGTAACTAGCGATTAATCCGATCCATGACGAGACAAGTGAAATTTCTTAATTCTTTTATCATTACAATATACTGTCATGGTGGAAATAAAAATTATAAAATTAATCCAATAAACATATATTTCATAGTGTTGCATTTTGTATATTTTCAAATATATCTGGAGATGCTGTTTAACAAAAATTAGAATCGGAAGCATTGCTATAATAGTAATTAATTTTCAAAAGTTCCATAACTGACAAAGGCAGACAATTTTAAAATTATTAGGTTTTTAACTTAATTCTTAATTAAATCATTAAGTTCTTAGCATTATTTCTTCCATAAGTTTCATCGTCAGCAGAGCTTAATGGAATCAGGACTTTTCCCACCATATAGTTACTTTAAAGAGCCATCTTTCAGCTTCAAAATGGGGTATAACAGCCTGAATGAATATATTCAGAAAAATCAATTGTAGATGCATTGTCGTTTGAAAAGCAACTGAGACACTACCTTCTTTTCGTCAATCAACTGAAAAAAAAGGAAGTCATTTTACTTCAGTACAACAAACAGTCACATACAGCAAAAAGGACTCCGGAAACGACCACAGAGTTGGACTGGGAAATATTTATGGAACCCGGCATATTCTCCAAACTTGGGATTTTCGAAATCCGTGCGACATTACCGGGTTGATAGCCGCTTGAAATAGTCGAAAAAAAGCTTTAATGACTTTTATCACATCAAAACCTCCAAGTTATTTTTCAATCTGGGATTCGACCATTGCCTGAAACGTGGCGAAAGTGTATAGAAAATGAGGGAGATTACTTCGAAGATTAAATTTGTATTAATTTTTTCCTAAAAAATTGTCAAATATAGTCAAAAAGGTCCAGATTTAAGTTGAGAGCTATGTTAAGATTTTCAAGAAAGTGCATCACCTTGTTATAATTTATAAAGTTCTTAAAATTGGAATAATTGTGCATAGGGGGTTCAAAAAAATCGGAAAAGTATTTAATGAAGACAGACATAAGATTTAGGGATGAACTTAAGGTCTAGTTCTAGAGCTACTGCAAAAAAAAACTTTACTAAAATAAAAAGCCGATTGAAGGTCGAAATTGCTGATATGTTGTCATAGAAAAACAAAACATAATAACTAATACATACAGCATGACAAGTCATTGAGGAAGATCAAAGTTAAGAAGTCAGACCTTTTGACGGAGGATCCAACCAACATATGCGTTGGATCGGTATCAGTTGGGTTGTCCAAAACAATAGTAAGAGAATTCACAAAGGCAAAATTTTGATGACAACACAAAATAATAGATCAATTCTTCTATTGGAACCTTTGTTCTGAAAGACTAAACACCAAATCAATTGCTATAAACTTCTAGCCACATTTCGCTAACCAAATTAGCATCATGGGGAGTTGATTCAATGTAACTGATTATCTTGAATTGAATAATCTCATGATGCTAAATGGTTAAAAATAAGTGAATTCTTATTTTAGCCAATTCTTTTCGAATTTAAGAGAAAATTTAGAATCTAAGAAGTACCAACAATAAGAAACAAAGGAACATATAATTGCCTCTTTGATGTAGAGATCAATCAAACCAAAAGAATCCTAATCAAAATTCAGCTAAAACTTGGGAAAAAACATACACAATCATTTTGAAAGAGAAAAACATAATGAATTTATTATTGCAGCAATCAAGAACAGTGGTTCTAACCTGAACAACATGTTCAACAATGTTCTAAGGTCCTAGAATATATCTAAACAACTTTCCTGACTGTTTAATAAAATTTGTAAAATTCAAATATATTTTTTTATGATTATACTAGTAATTTGTTAACATAATTTCTGAATGAAAAATTGCGAATATAACATTAGAATAAATAATAACACATACTTGTACTTGTGTGCTCATATTACTCTTCTTGATCCGTATTTTTATTGCATTCTTGTCACCACTTATCTGACTTTGGTACATAGGCACCAAAGTCTTTCTAGGCCTTCCCCGACCAGGTCCACTAGAGATTCTTTTCTTTTTATTGGACCTCCTAAAACTGCCATTGTGGTGACCTTCGTAGAAGTAGCTATCACTACTTTGTGATAGTTTGTCTGAATCATCATCAGATTCCAATGGTTCCTCCATTGGTTCGGAAGTTTGAGGTTCTTGATTTGACTCGGTAGCACTGCTGTTTTCATTCAGGCTGTTTGTATCTTCTATAAAAAATAATGATTTTAAATCCAGCTATAATTTAATGTGTAATAAATAATTATATATTTATATTACTAGAATTTGTTGTTATTTCAAAATGTTTCTTCTGACTATAATTATTTAATTTATAGTATAACTAATACTCTAATAATAACAAAAAATATTAATCCTGGAAATACATTTTTATGGATAATGGATATAACTATTGATTCAAGCCAGAAACATATTTCCAGCAAAAATATCAATAATTACCTTCTTGCAGTTTACTTTATTATAAAAGAATCTGTTAATTGATAATGCACACCAACATTTACATTCTCATGATTTCTATAATTTTGTAATAAAAATATAAAACATTCAACACTAAAAATATATTGAACATTATAATGAAGTACAGAGTTCATATTTTAAATGAAGTATAACTAGATATATTATTTTAAAAATGATTTCTACTCAAATTTTATTTCAAACGAACATATTTAATATAAGTAACATAAAAGCTGTGGATATAAAATAATGAATATATGACAGACAACAAATGTATTAAAAACTACTAAATCTATCGTTCTACTCACCTGATTGACTAAGGGAACTAACATCTCCATCCTTTGTATATTCACTAGGCTCAACAATCTGAGTCCTGTCTTCACTCATACACTCACTTTCACAATATTCCTTTTTTTGTGTAGACACCACTGTGCTATTTGCAACATTCTCATTATCACAAATGTTATTATTGGGTAAATAATCCATATAATTTCTGGTTTCACCATTCAAAAGACAATCTTTCAACTCTATCTCCTGTGACTTCAACTCTGTCTTCACTATGTTGTTTGAGCATGTAGGACTGTTTGTACCTCCCATATCTGGTATGGGAGGTATAGTATTGTAACATTCCATGGTCTTTGTCAAGTTTACAACTAATAAAATATAATGTTTGCCATTTACATTTTACAGGTTTTAGTCAGGCCTAGTTATGTTGGAAAAGACATATCCGCATTTGTAATATCTCCAAGATATCTGAAAGGAATAACTTTTTTGATTAATCATCCTTGAACTATTTTTATAACATTAAAAAGTAGTGCAAATATGAATATCTTATATATAACTTAACAATTAATAAATAAAAAATAAAACTTTGACATTTAAATTTGGCGCTAGTTTATATTGCCCACAAGTCGTAAACAATCAAAATTGACAGCTGAAATAAAAGAAACTTTTTTCAGGTTTTTCATTAATTTTCAAACTGTTAGTTAGTGGATTTCACATGTTTGGTATCTTCACTGACAATATCAATAATTGTTGTCGTGCAGGCAACGATTTGACCATCCTTTTAACAAGAAAATCGTTATCAAACTAAAAGATTTTCAACGCCATCGGGCAGAATAACACACTTCACAAGCTCACCTTCTAGTTTTTCGTATTTCCAGCCATAATGCGATTGGAATCACATCACTTGAGATGTTTTTCACAGGTTTTTATACTGTATTTGTCGCTTTTTAGGCAAATAAAGTTGTTGACCTTGTTATACAGCAGGGAAATGCTTATTTTTTATTTTTGTCAATTGTCCGAAGCGCCATCTATAACCTCTGTTCTCGTAACGTCGCCATCTAGAAGCCAGCCACCGTAATTTTAATCGCTATAACAGTAATTCACATAATCACCCTACATTACTATACATCAACTAGGACGTTTCACTTTTAGCGCATAGAAATCTCTAATCTTATTGTTATATTGAATAATATCTTTGATGGTCAATATTTTAAGATACATATGATGACAAATTTAGAGAAATCTCCCTCATAATGAAAGGTAAGCAGTTGTATTGATTTTGTTTTAGAATTTATTAATCCGTAGTTATCAAAGTTTTCAATTATTTTTTTTATGGTTTTTTGGTGAATTCCGTCTTGTAATATTTTTATGAGTTTCATAATACCCCTTCCTTAGAAGACATATTTACAAATCATATAAGCGCGTTTTGATATTCTTTTGATTTATCAGAATTTGCAAATAATTTTAAGATTTTAAAATCTGGTCGATTCTAGCGAAAAAAAAAGTCCAAATTTGTAAACTACCAATATTATGATAAAGTATGTGAAAATTGAATACTCATTAATCCTGATATTACATTGATTTAAAGTAACCTTCTTTTACTTCAATTTCAACGTTTTTTATAGTCTTCCGAACAGTTTTTATTCTCAACTTCTTAATGGCTTCTGTGGATTCAAATCAACATCCGCGAAGTGATTCTTTAGTTGAGGGAACAGGAAAAATCACATTGTACCATATCTGGTGAATATGGTACTTTTATAGCATTTTTAATGAAAGATTGCGTAGTAAAATGATGCGTTGTCGTAACGCAAAAACCATGACGTGTTTTGCCACAAGTCTGGACATTTTTTTTCGAATGGACTCACGCAAATAACGTACAACACTTAAATAACATTATTTGTTTACTCTGACCAGTTAGTGGACAATACCACAGTAAACTCAAAGAGATTTACTACTAAATACCAAATCACTTTATTTAAGTACTCGACACGCGTTTCGCTAACCATGTTAGGATCAACAGGAGATGATTCAATCTAATTCTAGAACCAAACTATTTATATGACAACCTTACCTAATGAAGGATATGCAAATCATGAAGAATTAAGTTAACCAAGCATTACATTACCAATTCAAAAGGCTGGCTGAATGGAATAAATCCTTTATTCTGATTTATTGTTTTCCTACATTTCTTATTTGAATATGCATCATATGCCTTCATATGCATCCAAAACCTCTACTTATAGTTTTAACAAGCCAAGTATTATGCCCAGCTCGAGTTGGGTAATACAAGATTATTCATTTCTGCCATATCTAACGTGGACAATATACCTTTTATCACAATCTTGACAACTAATTTCGTAAATCCCCAATTTTCCATGTTGGTCTGCCTGATCCTTTGGATTACCTAGAATTTCTTTTAACTTATGAGTTTTGTAGCCTTAAGGTTTGGACATTAAGTTAGTCCACTCTTTTCAAAATCTTGTCTAGCCCTCTTGTAATTGTTTGTGTTCTGCTCTTCCAGAACTTAACTTTTCTTATTAATCTATCTACAATGTTCTTATTATAAACATTCATTTCGACCACCTCCCTAATCAATTTTAATTATTTGTTGTAACTAACTTAGTTTAAAGGAAAATTAAATAGTCTGTCTATGATAATATTTAATCTAGCCATTTTATTATGGAAGCTATTATTCAAATCGTTAACCCTTTGTAGTCCAAGATGGTAAAAATTTAAAGTTATCGTGAAAAGAGTCTGGTTTAGGGTAATAAAAAACACTTTTTTTAAAGTCAATAATTTTGTTTAATAATCATTTATTGGACAATTTAGGGAATGTGACATTACTGCAACATTGAGTTAAACTAAAAATATACTTATGTGATGTGAAAGGATTTAAAACAATTATTTAGTTTATTATAACATAATGCTACATCGCATTTTTGACAAATGGTGGCCCAATGGTTTGACCCAAAGTGGCCAGTGACCGATTTGATCTTACCGTACTCCAATCGGTGGAACATGTTGCGTGGAACCCTTATGTTTTTTTTTTCTGAATTGCATTTTCAATCGATCTTCGATTCTTAATGTTCGGCTTCAGTCCAAGTTTGCATGAAGTCTCCCCTACCTCAAGCCGAAAATCTGATGAAGTTTTTTGCTTTTTGGATACTTCCGTATAGAAGCCAAGAATTAGCCATGGTGAGGTCTAAAAAATGATAGAACATCCGAACTTGCCATTTTTTGCTCCGTATCATAGTGTTATATCTCCCCATAATACTACCCATCAAATCTACTCCACCGATGTACCGATTGTATTCTCCTACGATATGAGAGATTTCCTTGTCAGTGGACAATTTGCAATCCGGAATTCGGTTGCGTCGTACTGTCCCAAGACTCAATATACCCTCTTTAGCTAAGTACTCCAGTAACGGCGATGAAGCGAAATAATGATCACAATATAGTTGATAATTCTGATGCTTTGGTATTCCTCGCGCCATTCTGAAAACTACGTGAGATGATGCTCCTAAGTCAGGTTCTTCATGAAGCACACAATTTTCAGCTCCCGTTTCGGGTTCAATTTTATATGCAAATTCAGAAACCACACATAACAAATGTCTTATAACCCCATTTGTGAGGTTTTTTTTGGGATTGTACCTGTTCAAATTGTTTCTAGCTTTAGTGTAACAAATCTGCTCATCTACGCAAAGATATTCCTCAATGGAAAATCTGCTACTACTATTTTTGTTTCGACATTGTTTCTTGGATCATAGGGGGGTTGAATATATATATATATATATATATATATATATATATATATATATATATATATATATATATATATATATATATATATACAAACCTCCAAATCAATATTCAGGGTGCCACAATAAACAGTACAAGAGCAACTAAATATATGGGGATTCTCATAGACAAAGATGCTAAAATGACCACTCACGTCAAACTGACATGTGAAAAAGCAAATAAAACATTGATGATACTAAATAAAATAGCCCCAAAAACAGGAGGACCAAGGGCCTGGAAGAGGCGTATATTGGTGGAGGCCACTATATCAACCATTTTGTATGGGGCGCCTATTTGGGCAAAGGTATTAAGGTATAAGCACTACGAGGCAATGCTCGAAAGAGTAAACAGAAAAATGGCAATACGCATTACAAGTGCATATAGAACCGTGCCCACAATGGCCATCCTAGCCGTTGCTGGTCTACCACCAATAAGACTCCGAATCATGGAAAGCACTTCAATATTCGAAAGGGGAAAGGAATCAAAAACCCAAGCAAGACAGAAATTACTGGAAGCCTGGCACAAAGAATGGAACGACTATGAGGGAAAGGCAAAAACATTTATCCGAGACGTGAGAGAGTGGCACAACAGAAAATTAGGGGAGACAAATTTCTACACAACACAAGCAATAACGGGCCATGGATCCTTCAGATATTATTTACACAGAATGGGAAAGTCAGAGGACAAGGATTGTCGCTATTGTGGGATGGTGGATACAAGGGACTACACAATCTTCCACTGCCCGAGATGGGAACCGCTCCGGATTGCTACTGCTGTCGAATGCAACGTAGAAGTGACGGAACACAACATCGGCGTTTTTGGAAGGAAAAAGACAGTGGGCAAGAATAATGGGCATGGTGGAGAAAATAATGAGGACAAAAATAGAGGACTAGAGAAGACGTAAGGCAAATTTGGACTGACAATCTGTTGTGTCCTGAAGTAATGCCTAACGGCGGTTTCCAGGCCACGAGCAGATATCCTTGAGGGGGAAGGGTTTTAGTCGGTAGGCATGACTCCAACAAGGGCATGAATCCGACATTCCCATGTCACTGAACATCGAACACATGGATGTCTTTAGAATATTTCCTAATACCCTCAAAAAAAAAAAAATATATATATATATATATATATATATATATATATATATATATATATATATATATATATATATATATATATATATATATATATATATGAACATTTTGTTGATTACTTGACTTGGGACGGGCCCCACCCATCCCTTCCATTGGAGGGCACATGTTTCGTCTCTTGATGTTTAGACTCTTCAGGGCACCGACATGTGCTCTCTCGTCAAGTATAGGAAGATCCCATCCACAACCCATACTTTTCCCCGACTTCCCGTCGTATGGCGTATATATGCAGTGTTAGAATTCTTTGGACTACGTCCAATGAGACAACAGTGCTAAGTGTCATCAGACACCCAACTGCTGGATTCCACAATCTCATGTGGAACACCCAACAACCTGCGTCTCCGCCTAAATGAACATTTTGTTAATTACTTGACTGGGGACGGGCCACACCTGTCCCTTCCATTGGAGGACACATGTTTCGTCTCTTGATGTTTAGACTCTTCAGGGCACCGACATGTGCTCTCTCGTCAAGAATAGGAATAGGATCTTTTCCACAGTCAACAACCCATACTTTTCGCCGATTTCCTTCCGAAGAATTGAAATACCTTACTTTGATTTTGGACCGGCTTTAACGTGATTTTTTTAGCATTCATTCATTCTTAGCATGATACTCGCTAAATAGTTGAGCTGTATCTGTATCAGAAATTATGCATTTCAAAATGTCATCATCCAAAGAAGATCTCTTTAGCAACTCCGACATGACACTGTTGAAAACTTTTGCTGAAGTTACCTAAATTGTTCTTCCAAATTAATTGAATTAATCCAAATGATATTTTAGTAAAATCTACGATGTATTTAATACTTAATCGGCGATTACTCAATATAAAATATTCATTGGTTAACGTGGAATGTCTCATCTTCAAGTGATTTTGTATCTTCATTAAAATCCTTGTATTTGTCCATAAATTTGTCGCTGTAACTAACATTGTAAAGTATCAATAGAAGAAATTTCCTTTTTTTAGACAAAATATTATGCAAATTTTTTGCTCAATAAATTTATCCATTTAAGATTCGGGACAATTTTTTTTTACAATTACAAAAGGTGCTCTAATTCCTAACTTAACAAGTAAATTGATATAAAATTTCTCTCAGATGTCAAAAATAGTCATATCAACATAACAAGAAACAAATGGTTGTATCACTATGTAAAGCACGCGAATTTTCAAAACAAAAGTTGCTTATTTGGCCATTATTGGCCAAATAAGCCATTAATACATCATTAATACGTCTCGATATTGTGTTATTTGAAAGTGGTATAGTTTTCAACTTTTTTGTTTCTTCCGGACTTATCATCATATTGACCATATCAATGGCAGCGGGTAAAATAAGCTTTTGCGCAATCATATGGAGCTTAGATTCCCTGGCCACTCGAAATACTACTAATTAAGATGCTTGAGGTGCTGCGGCCTCATTACGTCTTAATTTGTTGATTTTTCAAGACGAGTGATTTACGGTCGAAAAATTTTAATGGTTTTGTAAAGACTGGTGTTTTGTTTCCAGATACCGGACTAATTTTAAAGGCTTCATGTTTTCCGCGGACAGAACTTGATAACAAACAGCACATTGCGGCTTATCATCCAAGACAATGATTCCATATTTTAAATATGTTTCATTGTACAGTACAATCTGGTCTCTTTCTTTACTGTTTCACCAGATGTAGACAGTGCATTTCGTTTTGTCACAAATTTGTCCAATTTGTTTAATATTATTAAGTTATTTTATTACCATACTGTTATTAATTTATTTAACACTGAATATGAGAAGAAGTCGTAGTATTTAACACTGGGTGATCGTATCGTAGTACTCGAATCGTAGTACTTGTTTTCGTAAAAAACTTTTCGTCTCGTTCCTTTGTTTTTATTACCAAACCTAACCTGCCTAAAAGCCTAGAACCTTCCTGAGGGCCCTCGGTACGAATGGTCGATCTCGCATGCACGAACGGGTGGCGCGAGGTGCCCGGGGGGTCATTTTATATATGCGTGTGCAAGTATTAACTGATAAAAGTAATATAAGAACAAGAACAAGTCTTGTAGTTTGGTATTTGTGGCTGTGTGGGGTATTTCGGTATAAGTGTAATGTCCCATTCATACATACATCCATCATTGACGATTCGTCCTTTAATACAAAGACAAATAGATGATTCGTTTTTTTTCACGATTCGCAACCGTGTGAACACGCTCGTAGGAGTTTATAAGCTATTCAAAAATAAAAACCTTTGCCGTCTTGCAAATCGTTGCCGTGTCAACCGGTCGATGTTAAACTTTAATAAACGTCAAATTAACATATTATAATGAAGGGGTCGGAACATTCTTTACTTAACTTTTTGACTATTTAGTGGGTCGCGACACTAAAAGGGTTGAGAAACGATGGTATATAGTGTATATGGTGTATAATAGCTTTCATGTGATGATTTGAAAATATATATATGGTAGATTCTTGTTTTATTTGAGAAAGTATTGTAACTTTATGTTCCACTTATTCAACGGGAAGCATAAACAACGTACAGTAGAGTCTCAACTATCCGACTCGCAGCTATCCGAACTCCGTATTATCCGACTTTGCCTGTCGCGTGCGCGTTATAAATTTTACAAGTTAGAACACGAAAGTTTACTGCATACATATCTAATAGTATGTATTTCGTTCAGTGCATAAGCAGGTTAAATAAAACGTGTATGTGTTTTTTGATCGCAAATTGTTTTAATGATTTTAACAATAGCATTTTTAACAATTTAACACATAACAATTTTAACAAAAGCTTGAAGCGATAATACGATTGGACTTTGAAGAATCGGCTAAAAAAATAGCGTCCGAGTTAGGAGTTGGTAAAAGCACTGTGGGTGACTGGAAAAAGCAACGCGCAGAAATTGAAAAATGGTGTGCTCATCAAGCTGGTGGTAGTGGTATTAAAGTGAGAAAAACAATGCAAAGGGGTAAACATTCGAAATTTGAGGAGGCTCTTTTTTTGTGGTATGAACGTTTGCGAGGTAAGGTTTGCCAGTTACCGGTCCTTTAGTAAAACAATCGAAGAAGACACAGTCTTTATAGCGGCCGATGGCTGGCTGGACCGATGGAAAAAGCGTTTTGGGATTTGCCTAATTACAATCAGTGGTGAATCATTGTCCGCAGACAAGGATACTGTTCTTGATTTTAAAATCCACTTTTTCATCATCTTTGAGAAAGAAGAAATTTCCGGTAATAACGCTACTGGCAATCACACTTTACCGCTGTGGTATACACATCAGACAAAGGCTTGGATGAACTTGAATGACATTTGCAACGCTTGGTTTCAGAACGAATTTGTATCAGCTGTAGAAAAGCATCTTGCCATTAAAAAAATGCCCGGGAGGGCTATTCTTATCCTCTATAATGCCTCTTCGCATACGTCCAACAATGAACTGCAGGATGGAGATATCAGAACTCTGTTTTTACCGCCAAATATAACGTCCATATGTCGGCCTATGAGCTTTGCTTGAAGCTTTGAAGAGAAAATATCGGCGCTTACTTCTTAGCTTTTTCCTTCAAATTCCCCGAAAAAAAATTGATATGGTGTATGTTATAAGATGGGTATACGAAGGATGGGAGGAGATAACATTAACGACACTAGAACGATTATGGAAGTAGTTACTTGATGAAATTGATGTCTGCAAGAAAATTGAGAATGCAAGTGAATGTTAAGAGCTTCTTTAATGGCAAAAGTACCCGGCTGTGAGAGTGTGCATTTAGAGGACATTACAAGCTGGATGGAAAGTGATGAAGTCGACGACATAACCGACGATGATATTGTGACAATGGTAGTTGGTAACGAGACTGTCACGGAAGAGAATGAAGAACAAGAAAAAATACTAGCGAAAAACCCACCAAATATATGAACACGCCACAATCATTCAGACATTACTAAGAAAAAATAAGTCAGATTCCACATTCTGAAGGTCTAAAAATGATTGAAGGAGCCCTCATGTATATCAGTCAACTGAAGGAAGCGACGCCAGCAGATATCATTTGTTTAAGACAGTGGAGGGACCCTTCTGCGAGAAAGAGGACACAAAGGGCAAAGCAGAAAAAAATAAGCAACTTTTTAAAAAAGCTAATCAAAAAATGTATGTACATATGTGTATATATTTTGTATTAAATTATCCATGCATTTTTTAATAGTACATACCTTAATAAGAAAATGTAAGTTCTGAGCTGAAATAAATCTGTCTAACAAAATTAAGTAGATACAAAATTAGTACGCAGCATGTACATACATACGTATGTATGCATGTACATTTATATGTATGTAGATAAGGTAACAGCATTCGGCTTATCCGGGTTTTACGTTATCCGGACAAGCTGCCTGCCACATTAGGCCGGATAGATTAGGATAGATAGATTAGGCCGCATTCTGTTTTTACGACTCATAGGGTAATGTGAATCGTACTATATAACCAAAATATCACTGAGGTATATTTGAGTGTTTTGGAATCGTTTTAAAATAATTTGTTTTTCTATAATTTTCTAATGACTTACTGAACGATCCTCATATGTAGTGAAATCTTTTGAGATGCTCACTGCTGGTTGTACTATTGCCTAAAAACTAAAAGATGCATATTTTAAATAAATAACTGTATTTATTGAAATATTTTTTATACTTTTACCTTTCTACAGCAAACGTTTCTTTTTGACAGATTGCCTGTTAAACTCTTTATACTGAGCTTTCCGCTGACACCAAAACGCCTGAAATGCGTTTTTCACTAACCAAGTTAGCATTATTAGGGAATGATTAAAAGTAATATTTAACTTATTTTGTTTACATATTTATAACTAAAGCTAGTACGTCGAATATTATTAAATTTGCTATAGGGTATGAACACATCAATTCTTCTATGGGAACTTTCTGCGTGAAACAGTAAACTCGAAGAGATTACCATCATACACCAAATCACTTTATTTATTTTCTCGACGCGCGTTTATCATCCCCTGATGATGCTAACTTGTTAGCAAAATGTGCGCCGAGAAGATAAATAAAGTGAATTGAAAGAAGAGAGAAGAAGAAGAGAGAGAGAGAGAAGAAAGAAGATAAATAAGGTGTTCAAGTTTAGTGGTAAATAATTATTTGTCCGTGAATTAAGTATATGGATGACATATTTGATATTTTAATACCAGAACAAAATTAATTAATAACTTATCATTAAAATTGAACAGCTAAATTGAATCATGGTGTTTTGTGGTAAATCTCTTCTAGAAGAGTGCCATCAACTACGTTCATGTATAAACTTGAAACAATGGCATTTCAAGATATTTTTGTCATTAGAAGAGGGTACGAGATTGAAATTTGATATTCTTAAAAAAGAGACTAACACCGAATGATAGAGTCCGAACGATCCGCCGATGATACAGTCCTAATGATTCACACCATTGCAAGCAACATAAAATGCCAAAATTGCTTGTTTTTATTAGGAATGTGGTTAACATCAATACGAGGATTGCTATTTGTGTATCTGGAATAAAAACAAATATTGATCATTGAAAATGGTTTTATTGTTTCTCAAAATATTCTCCGCCATGATCGATACGCTTTTATATACATTTGAACCAATTTTCATAGCACCTTTTACATTTCGATTGAGGTATCTCCAAAACATGTATTCTGAATGCATCAACCATTTCTTATGGCGAGGAAATCGTTGATTACGTAGTTTATTCTTCACGACGGGAAAAATAAATCATTGGATGCCAAATCAGGACTGTACGGCGGATGATCCATCAATTCGATGTTTTGACCGGTCAAATCTTTCACACACTTCGATGTGTGAAAGCTCATGTAGCCATGGTAAAGAATGATCCTGCGTCGCTGGTTGTTTGTAACTCATTTTTTCCAACATTTCTGGCAAACAAATCGAATCTAACGCGCACACATATTTTTCATGGCTAAATGTTTATGTAAATCTTGGGTATGCTTGTCATATTAATGCCCAGGGATGCCTCAATCTTACGGGATGTCACGTGACGATCTTGCTTTATCAATTTGCACACAGTATGGATGTTTTCTGGCACAATAACCGATTTTAGACAACCTTCTTAAAATTCGTCCGTGAACGAACGACGGTCATGATTGAATTCATTAAACCGGTTATATAAGGTGGTTTTAGATGGTGCTACGTCGCCAAAAATCGACATGAGTTGATTGATCCACAGTTGTTAAGGATACATAAATCACAACCGTCGTAGTCTCTTTGAAAATGTATTAGATATGATTATTGAAAAACAAAATTTTCGAAAAATCATTCAAGAATCCTTCCCCTTTCTTAGAAGAGAAAACAACAAGAATTTGCATCAATCACATATGCATCTCAACTTACATGTGGGCTTGATAAATTATTTAATTGAATTTATATAAAAATAGTATTGAAATCAAATGATAAATTACAGCAGTTATTGGGCTGCGGTTGCCTAACATATTTATAAAATTAACCACAATGTAATAGGTATACTCATAAGAAATATTAATTTTTGATAATATAAAAAAAAATATTGTATTTAAGAAATATTGTAACAGTTAAACAGAGTTAATTAGAGTTAAAAAGTTCTACGATAAAATATATATTATTATTGACAATCTTCAGCCATCTCTCTGGCAAACCTTCTATTCCCTTATTGTAAAATGAATGTGATTTTGAAGTGAAATATTCTTCGACTGCAGTTTTGATTGCTTGCAATAGAATTATTTTTTTCTTAGAAAATATGTTCCGTAGATCTGAAAAGATGGTAATCTGACGGTGTAGTATCAGGATAATACGATAAGAGATACTTCCCAACTTAACTATCTGATTTTTTCTTGAAGGATTCTGATACTATTAGGTCTTGCATTGTCATGATGCAGAATAATACATTTTCGATCAGTTCTGGATGTTTTTGACAGAAAGCCATATGACGGATAATCCATCAATTCGACATTCGTTTTGACCGCTTAAATGTTGAGTTGTTCGGTCCTATGTGTGAGAGCTCGCGTTGTCATGGTGAAGAAAAACACTGCGTCCCTTGTTGTTTATTCTTATTTTTTAAAAGATTACTGGCAAACAAATCGTTGTGTACCATTCAAAATTGACCATTCTACTGTTCTCTAGTGGCCGTGTAGCCCCATGCCCATTTATCCCAAAAAAACAGGCGACCATTCGCTTGTGTTTCTTGCGCGAACAACTTTTGTTGGGTTTGGCTCATTTTGAAAGACCCATACAGTCGACTGCTATTTACTTTCGGGCTCATACGCATAGAGCCAAGATTCGTCACCTGTGTAGATGTCACAGGCGGCTTTTGACGCACTACCATTGTATTTTTCAGCATTTCTTTGCACCAATCGACACGAGCCTTTTTTTGAGTGATTCCCAAATTATGCGGAATCCAACGCGAACAAATATTTTTCACCGCTAAATGTTTATGTATAATCTTGTGTATGCTTGTCAAACTAATGCCCAGGGATGCCTCAATCTCACAGTATGTTACATGACGACCTTGCTTTATCTGTTCGCGCACAATATCGATGTTTCTGTTCTGTGTAACAACCGATTTTGTGCGACGTTCTTTAAATTCGTTCGTGAGCGAACGACGGCCAAGATTTAATTCACTACATCAGTAATATACAGTTGTTTTAAATGGTGCTTTAACGCCAAAAGCCGAAGTGAGTTGATCGATGCAGTGCTGTCGAGATAATTCACGTCGAAAGTCGTAGAAAATCATCGCACGAATATTCTCTCTAATTAATTCCATTTTTTCAATGAGATGAAATATTCAAATCGCTAAATAACACAAATAGCGTCCGCATGACAAATTATTCTGAATACATGTACCGTTAACAATGTCAAATTTTACGATGTATATGTCAGATAGCGCCTACCAACACCATTGTTGCCAATTTCGCATACATAAATAGCAACCCTCGTATGGAACTCCCACACTTTGCTTTCTATTCTTATAGGGTATAGCCCGGTTCAAGATATTTCGTTGCCTTTCGGAAAAATGTTAATTGCCCCAATAAATTTCAATAAAAATATTCCTAGTTTCTTCAAAGGCGCCAGAGTCGGAGTGATTTAATTTTGGAAAAAATTAAATATTATTATTATTATGTATGACTAAAACAAAACTACAATAAAAATAAATAAATAAATAAATGAATCTATTAGTACAATAAAAATTATAACATAAATTTAATTCGGTTTCACTTTCGCTGTCATTTTGATCTACATTAATAATAAGTGGATATATATTAGTAGTAAATGATACATAGGAATCTTCTATTTTAATAACATGGTTAATCTAATTTATCCAACTTTCTTTGGAAATACTATCTACAACCTTCCTAAATTATCTTATTTTTTAATTATTTTCTCTTTTAACATTGGATTTAACTTGATGCCACATATGCTCAATTGATTTTAAAATACAGTAATACGGGTAAAACTGTATGTTTTATATCGGCAGCTATGGTATCACGTCCATATTCTTTTTTAATATTAAATGCCTTTAATATTTCTAGATCACATTTTTTATATGTATTTTCGCAGTATATATCGTGTTTTAACATATAGTTATTAATTTCCAATTTAATGTTATTTGCATTAGGAACTTTTTTTGCGGTTATAATAACTAGCATTGTCCGTTACAATTACGCTTTCCTTAGGCACATTCAGCAAAAGGCTATTTATAAACCAATTTTCACAAAGTTCTCCTGTGGTATCGTCATGGTAGTTCAAAGTTTAATATTTTTGGAGGACAACCGTAAACAATTTGGAACCCATCCATCCTCGGAGCCAGCATGTAAAATTATAATTATTTTTCGCTTGTTTGCTGGGGCTTTGGTTTGGCATTTTCTTGATGTGTCTACCCTTCCTTTTGCTGACGTCTCATGTGTATCGAACCATGTTTCATCAAGGTTGATAATGGGACGATTTTTTAATCTGTATTTTTTTATAGAGTTTAAGTAGTCAAATCGCCATCGTCGCATGGCAAATATTAGTGTGATTTCGTTAATATTTGTCTCTTATTTATGGTCCGATATGCAAAAAGAGATAATATTCTCCGGAAGCTAGTTCTGCTGCAAAGAATGTTGGTTTCAGCTTTCCTTAGGCGCTGTTGCAATGAATGCAATGCAGGCACAGTTTGCTCTTTATACATAGTATCAATTTTGCTTCGAATTAAGTCTTTGTCGCTTTTCTCAGCACATTTGCTTTTACCAGAATCACTACGAACTTTTTTAGCTTTAATTGGTTTCGTTACAATATCTTTAACTGTAGACAATGGCGTTTTCGTTAATGAAGACGTGTCTACTGCGGCAGCATTTACATTAAACCCTCTATTCAATAAAGAAACAAACATTTTTAACAATTTGCTTACCAGCGGACGATAAATGTTTTCTTTTAAAATTCGCACTACCGGAGGCACATGGATCATCATATTGCCAAGAATGCCACATTTTTAGCACATTTGGAATAATAAAAATACGATCGAAATTATAGAACTGCACTGTTTAAGAAAAGAATGCGAACTAAACTAAAATATTTCCAAACTACTAAATCAGATAAAAAATTAATTTTATCTTTTTACCTGTTATTTTATTAGGCCCGGCCCTGTTTAGGGTCGTTACGACAGGGGTTGTTAACAGTTTATTGCAGCCATTCGGTCAAAGATATATCTTGAACCGCACTCTATACCAAATTTTCTGCACTTTAATTTTCTTCAATTTAACAGTGAGTACATACAATATCAGTTTATTTAACTAGAATATATGTTATACTTTATTGAGTTAAGTTATTACCAGTAGATGGTAATGTATTTAAAATTTGAAAAAATTACATTACTTATCGGTGTACCAATAGATTTAAGCAATTTAAATTTACTTATAGATTTGAAAGATAAGAAATTATTAAATGTTTACAAAAGTATCGAAATTGCTAAATACAAAAATATTAAATAATTAAAATAGTAAATAATAAATCAAGACAAATGGTCACTTCCATATAGTCCATTGTTTACTTTATTCACAGACGAGTAATTAATTTTATACGCTTCAGCAAATTTGATACTCTACCGCACTAGGTTTAGGTATACATTTGTAAACATAGTAGGTTAAGCTTTAGTTTTAATAATCTCCTGATGATGTCCACTACGTTAGAGCAACCAACTGGATAGCAAATCTCGGTTCTCTTTTTGATGTTGTTTATAAAAATAAATCAAATACGTTTTATAAAATAAACTAAAACTCAAGGAAAACGAATTGTTTATATAATTTTTGCAATTGTTTTATTGCTTAATCAGGTATTGTTCTCAATGTTCACACAGGACACGATGATAAAAGTTAAATGGTAAATTTTTAAAAACTATATACATCAAAATTTGCATATATGTATATAATGAAAAATGGTGTTCCAATTACTTCTCAAATGGTATCAAATAGGTAAATAATCTGTACCTACATTTAAAATATTACAACCACGATGAACAATAGTAAATAAAAGTAAAGGATAAAATCTAGAAAACTTAATACAGTAAGGAAAAATAATCATAGTAATAAATTCTTAGATACTTATAAATTTAATGTAACATTTTAGGTAAATATCTATATTTTTAACTTATGTATAGAAAATGCCATATTATTACAAAGTTTGTCATTTGAGAACGGCTAAAAAATCTAGCGTTTTTTTGTAGATATTTTTTTCGATACTTGAGTATATTTAATATAATTACTTTAATGCTAACACATTATTCTGGTAAATCACAGGACAAAAGGTTATTTAACCTAGCACGATTATTGAAAACATTAAAAAATAATCTATATAGGAATGTTCAAAGGCAAAAAGCGAAAAATTACGTTTATATCAACAGGTATAACAATATATAGTACTTTGGCAATATATATTAGTTGTATTCAATTTATTTTAAGCACCCTATATAGAAAAATTAATTTATTTACCTATCTAATTAAGAGCACTAGATCATATAAATTAACAATAGTGACTCTCTCATAGACGAACTTCTAAAAAATTTATAAAGCAAACATCTCATTCAATCAATAGGCTTTTATAAGATTTTTATTTTTCAATTACGGAATCTCTTTCTGCAACCTGTTTATTTTTCACTCTCGATCAGTATCAGTTCGAAATTTTTAATACATAATGGAGCTTGAATAGGATATTTCCACTGTAATCAGAATATTTTGAAATTGGTCATTCCATTCGCGTGAAAAATACATTAAATTGTATAATAATTCTAAATAAATATACAAACATTAAATGATAATTTCACTGAACTAAAATTATCTATTAATTATAATTAACATCACTAGTACCCAAGTAATGATACTAGGGTGTAACAAAAGTACTTGCGTTTATCCTTAAAAAAAAAGATTATACTTCACTCCTCACGGATTTAACCCGAATTTTACTCTGACAATTAAAAAAAAGTAGTACGAAGTAAAGGGTTATGGTGCCATATCAACCGATCTGTTTAAATCAGGTTTAAATAGTTCCGAGAGGTAGTCATGAGTCTTGAAGATAGGGGAAGATCAGGTCGTCCAAGGTCCCTCGATGCCGACGTTTTAAGAGAATCTGTGGCCGTGGATCCTAGAACAACTATTAGAAAACTTTCAGGATAATTAGACTCCTTACCCGGCATAGGAACGGTGCCAAAGAGCGGTAGAAGCATCAATCATGAACCGTCAGAACAGCAAAAACACAAATACTATTGTTACGCTCTAGTATCTAGTAGAATAAAAGAACTCATGTCTTGATACACTTGCTTCTAGTTCTAGTAATAGTTCAATTAATATGATCTAGTTGAAGGACGACATTGAAATTATATTAAAAAAATATCAACGTTGTTAAAAAATGTGAGCTTTCAGACAAGTTTACGTCATTTGAGTATATTTTATATATGTTGAAGTCTATTATAACCATTAAAACATAATCAGAGAACCCTAGGAGCACACAGTCGTCTATAATTATGATTATTTAAGAATTTCTTGTATATCTAATTGTATAAAAATTTAAATCTTCATTATTACTTAGCTCCAACTGAACTTTTGGAATCAACAAAAATTTGGCTTGTCAAGTTCTATACCAATATCCTTAATACCAGGGAAATTCCGAACTAATTTAGAGGGGTGAAAGTGGACAGTAAACTGATACCAGAACAGACTGGTTTTAGAACAGGACAAAAATATAATCAGGATTTCAAAGGGGCCTAAAAACCGCTACGGCCTTCATGGACCTTATATCAGCCTACGATACCGTATGGAAGAAAAAGTTTGTCTTCAAACTACAAGAAATGATCCCATGGGCAAAAATGATTCAAAACAGAATAAACAACCAAAGGATTACAGTCCACCTAAACGACGAGAAAAGGTGTGGAAAGACTATTAAAGACGGACCTCAGGGGTCAGTGTTAGCACCCTTACTTTTCAATGTATATATTAATGACATTCCAGATACCATCTTTCGTCAATTTATATATGAGATGATATGGCCCTGAGTATATAACATAAGGATCCTGACTCCTATAGCAAAAACTTCACAACTGACCTGGCCGTCCTAGAGTCGTACTATAGGAAGTGGCGAATAATACATAATCCTTCTAAATCAGAGGTTTGTGCTTTCCATCTCTCGACGAAACGTCGAGTTATAGTTTTGCTTTTTGGTGTTTAGTCAACACCCATGATTAACTACTATAAGTTACTATTAGCTCTATGATCAAATTATATACTTTAACTTTTTGTCTTTAGAAATTTCCCTTCTATAAAAAACGGCCTGTACTTTGAATAATAAACTTTAGTTACACTATCTATTCTGTTTGTTAGATCGCATTCTCATTTCCCTTTTGCTTCAAGGTGACACCAAGATATTAAAATTTATCAATTTGTCTAATTTTTATATCCAACTGATGTTAACATTTTCTAAGTTTTCTGAAACCGCCGTCATCTCCGTCACTTTGTTCCACGTGTCCAAGGAATCTTGCAATTGTCCTATTTCTTCGGTTTCGGCTTCCACTTTGAAGCCATTATCTATGGCCTTCATCTGCCTACTCCACAGGGTTCACAACCAGAACAGAACGTGATCAGCGCGACCTCTGCATTAATAGGTAATAGGCAATTTAGAAATAAGAGGCTTTCATGCATTTGGAACACTTAAGACCGTCGTCCCTCTTGTTTAGGCAGTCTGGGCGTTTTTCGATCTCAATTACTTCACCAATTATGCGGGGTTTGTAAGGATATATAGTTGCGATTACTTTGGCCTTGTCGAATTCTATTTTGTCATCATATCATATCCGTTTGGATATGATGCTCTGCTAGAGTTTAGGAGAGATCCGATTTTCGGACGGCGAGAGAATGCTCACATATGCGATTTTGTATACGACTGTAGGTTTGGCTGATATATGATAATCCGTCATGTATTGAAGGGATATTTTAAACTAAGTAATAAGCTTAGTTTAAGATTTACCATATCATATATATATATATATATATATATATATATATATATATATATATATATATATATATATATATATATAATTATATATATATATACATGTTCCATTATGAAAGTATTGCGCATAATTTTATTGTGACACGACTATCCCCATAGCAGCGCGGTAAAACCGGTCGGGAAATGTGGTGGGGGGTCTGCCCTTTCAACGCAGCCGGTCGCCAGTTTGCGTGACACCCTACACATGTCCACATTTGCGGTACATGGAAGAGTGACCGAGGATCCGCAAATACGCAAGGTCTGCCCGAAGTTTGTGCCAAATGGAAATGTGAAACTCGAAGTTCTTTCTGATGAAAGAACTTTGAGTTTCGCGCTGTCAAGAATTGTTGGATTTGATTCAAAATGAGCCGGACTCTCTTAACACGACAGAGTTAAGAGAGCCCGGCTCCGAACCGGAGACGAATCCTAGATGTTCGAGTACGACCTAGAATGGAAAGGGCAGAGCAGCGAGTGGCATACAAAATCACCCCCCAAGAAAGCGCGAATGAGCAAGTCTCGCATCAAAACGATGCTCATTGTTTTCTTTGATGCCCGAAAAATCGTCCATTTTGAGTTTGTACCGCAGGGAGAAACTGTCAACTTAATCTTTTTCCTGGAGGTGGGCAAGAGATTGAAACGCCGGATCGTGCGCGTTACGGCTGACATCAAAGATACCGTTAAGCTCCACCTTGACAATGCCCCCAGCCACACGTCCTTCATCGTTACCAACTTCGTGGCCCGGAGCAACACCCCGGTGGTTCCCCAGCCCCCTTACAGTCCCGACTTGAGGGACTTGCTGGTCCGTGCGACTTTTTTGTTTTCCCGACTGAAGAGAGGGCTGAAAGGAAAATATCCAAAAGCATGTTACAACGTTCCTGAGAGATATCCCGTCGAGGACTTTCATGGTGGCAGACACGTCTCCGCAAGTGTATTGATGCAGAGGGAGAGTATTCTGAAGAATTTTAAGCCTTTGTACAGGTCCGATATACATATATATATATATATATATATATATATATATATATATATATATATATATATATATATATATATATATATATATATATATATATACATATATATATGGTCCATTATAAGAAATTGAGAAATAAACTATTTACAAAATAAAATAAAAAGGATGATACATTGGAAAAAGAAGTGCACAAATTGATCCTGAAAATATTTTGACGCTATAAAAATTATCCCAACTTAAAAGGAAAATGCATATGAAGAAAGTGGAGAATGTATACTTGATTGATTTGGCTGTATTGAATGGACCTAATTGTACTGGAGTCAATGAATAATTATAATTTACTTTATCATCATCCAGTAATTTTTGTAGAAGAAAAATATCTTCTTGCCATTTAATATGCATCGAGACACTACATAAGTATCTCGTGTTTTGGTGTCGTCTATACTTTACAAATTTGAGCTAGTTCACTGATGTTAATGTTCAGTTTAGTGTATTATAACATTATGGTTGGATTTGGTCATCTAATGATGCTAATACCACACAGCGAACTTGTAATTTGTTGTTCTGGGAAAATTTGTTTAATCAAATCACTAGTTTGAAGCTTCTGGAAACGTGTTTCGCTAGGAATGTTAATATTTTTGTTGATATATATCTTTAATTACATGAATCTGTTGTTTGGATAGACACATATTTTAAACTATAACAATTAAAATAATTTGATTCTGAATGATTGATTTTTAGGTTTAATCATATGTGGTACGACTGTGTGTATATCCTAGTATACTTTCATCAACAAACGTCCTCTGAATATTTAACCAAGCCACACAATTGAGTTTTATAAATTTAACACTTAAATCGCTAAAACCAAAAAACGAATTTTCGCAATTAACAACTAAAAAAAATCAGTTCTTCGAAATGCCAATCAATTAGAGCGCGGTAGTTTCACTGGACAACAGTACATCGATTGTCTTGACCTTGACGCCGGCCTTTTCCACGTGCCTCAACGTTTCCGAATCGCTTTCCAGCATGATGATGCACATGAAACTCTTGTTCGTGCTTGCATTTCGCGGATAGATCGTTTGAGCTTCCACTTTGACGCTGAGATCTTCACAGTAAATGTCCAGCTGCCTGTAGATGTCGGGGTATTGACGTTTGAGGGATATGCCTCGAGCTCGGAGCTGTCCTTGAAGATTGTCGACGGCGATGATGCGTGCTCGCATCGTAGTTTCCTTCGTGGGCAATCTGATGGGTGGACATGTCAAGATGAGCGTTTCAGGCGTATCGGGAATTTCGCGTTCTGGACCTGATAAAAAAATATGTTAAATAATTTGTATTACAACTAGACAGTAATAACAATGTTTTTGGTCGTAACTTCCAACATTTTTAACTTTTAAAAGAAAAAAAAAATTTTCCTATGTTTATTTCATGTTTACATTTAGTGTTCATTATTTTTTGAAAATTATGTAAATCAGATGTGAGACATTAGCAGCAAAGCAATTTTGTGCCCTTTTTAATACATTTTCCATAACTTTTTTCTTAAATTTGTCTTTCATATGTAACATATCTGGTGTTCATAACAGCGATTTCAGCACGAATGTTGTCCTTGAGTGGCTCTAAGGTATTGGGTATGGTTCTACTATATGTATGTACATTTTTCTAAAAAAATTCTCATACAAAATAATCCTTAATAAATTTGTCTGTAGATAACATTCTTGGACAATTTCAATCTTATAAACATATGTAAGTGACTTCTCAAAATTCGGCGAGCAATTAGGTATCAACTGGAAACTCCACACGTGCAATATTTTCAGCGTTTCACAGCAACAATTGCACTGCGTTTTTTTAGCAATTATTTATCCATAATATAACTTGACGTCTGCGCTATACAACAGCCAAACTCAAACTGTCACAAATTCGAGATATATTTTTTAAATAATGTCCGTTTTTTTAGTAAGAAGAAAAATACTATAAATATCATAAAAATATATTTTGTCCATATTCTACCTACTTTTATCTAGTTTTCTATACAATTTCTATTTTTGTTAAAATATTTGTCATGCCGCTCAACAAATTTTTGAATTCTGATGTCAAAGAAATCTGTGGCCTATGAAGAAGCCCAATCCATGACTGCAGTTTTAACTTCTTCGTCGTCGTTGAACCGTTGACCATCAAAAAACTTCTTTAAATACCGAGACAAGTAAAAATCACTGGGTGCAAGGTCTGGACTGTAAGGTGGATGCTCCAGTTCTTCCCATCCAAGAGATCTGAGTAGACTTTGTGTTTGTTTAGAAACATGTGGTCTTGCATTGTCATGGACCAATATTACATCGAAATACAGTAGGGCACGCCGCTTGTTTTGTATGGTACCTCGGAGTTTTCTCAAGATGACACAATACTCAGCAGAAATGATTGTTCAAAATCCCTTTCCTGTCCCAAAAGACAGTTTCAATGATATTTCGTGCTGAAATTGTCTGTTTGACTTTCACTCTGGTTGGCGACGGTGTGTGTTACCATTCTATTGACTGTTGCTTGGACTCAATACAATACATCTCCTCTAATAATGTGGTCTAATAATTCATCTCCTTTATTTTGTGATAGTCAAAAAGCAGTCTTGAAATCCACCGAAAACACAAGTTTCAATAATTCAGTTTCTCGGAAACAGTGGTGTACAAAACTAACCTTGAAACCCGTGGAAATCCACTTGATAACCTTGAAATCGCGAATCGTCGGTTCTCTCGAATTTTATTGTCCACATCACCAAATCTTCAAAAATCAGAGAAGGTCGGTCAGGGGGTGGCTCATCATGTACATTAACCCGACCGTCCTTGAACATTCTCACCCACTTTCGAACTTTACTTTCAATCATAGCATTGTTACCGTAAACCTCATAAATCCGACGGTGAAATTGCGCTGTTGCCAAAGTTTCTTGCACTCAAGATTCGAATTACAGATCGCATCTCATAGTCAACGGGCGACTCAATTTTCTTAAGCGTTATAAACTTCTACATTTCAGCACACATACAGACGATACGGCTACAAATGGTGCCTAAACGCGTGCAAAGCATGCTGGGAGCAAATGCGCAAGCGCACTGCGGAGATTGCGCGTCATTCTCACTCTCATTAATAAACTCACTTTATTTAAAAATACCCCTCATATTACGAAAAAAATGGTTTTAACACATAATGGTAGCATGATAATTGCCTCACCCGTTATTTGTAAACGTACTAACTGTATTAAATAAAGAAATCTCTTCAAGCACCTGTGTATATATTTTTCTCGTGATAAACAGGTGACAAAATTTAAAGATGTCAAGGGTTTGTCCGGGGCTCAGATTTTCAGATGCTTTAAGGCATTCTCAGAAGTTCGAGACTAGATTGAGGATGAACATTACAGGCCTACAAAATGTTCGCAGAATCTGAGATCCTGTGCATTCTGATCGTCGGTTGACGATTAGAGAAGTGCTCAATTTGACCCACATAACTGTTCTTCAGATTTTAACCAATGAATTGAGAATGAAGAAAATCTGCGCGAAAATAGTGTTCCGAGAAACCTTTCGCAAGATTAAAACGGCAACAGTAGGGAAACATACCTTGACTTTTTGGGGAGGATTGGAAATGGCCCTCATAAAACTGAAACATAACATTGTGACGAGTTAATAGCGCACCGTTGCTCGAAATTCTTGTAACTCATTTTCAGATTGCCTTAGAAAAAAATCAGCTCACGAAAAGAATTGCTACGGACTACCAAGTGATTCGAGGGTATTTAAACTCGCACTGGAGATGCACCAGATATTGGCCTACCATCCTTCCAGTGGAACCGAAGAGTGTTGCCTGACCGAACGATACGCTACCAGTCTCACTACTTTATTTAGACACTTCGTATAACAATCTTAGTATAGCTTCAATGTAACAATCTCTCATTGGAATACAAAATCAAAGGGAAGAGGAAACATGGCCAACTTAATACTTTATTTTGAGTACTAATATGTTGCCCAAATCCACTTAAATGACTCTAGGAACGCTGCAAATAGAGAATTATCATCTATTTTGTACCTTCGAGGTTAACACTCCAATTCCAGTGATGCAAAAATGCCAAATAATGAACTTTGAAGCTCAAAAATGTGTTTAGATTTACGAATAGTTTAATTTGATATTAATATACAGAAGACCCTGTATTAATTGTCACAAATGAAAAATAATAATATATCATATAATCTGTTATAGCATATGGAAAGGGACTACAGAAACGGAATGCGAAAGATCAACATATAGTAGTATAAATTATTAATAATAAAGGGTATTACAGGGCAAGAACTGAAAAAAAAAAAATATTAAAACAGCCGCAAAATTGGTTCCTATACAAAAACGTAGAAAACATCCGTAGTGGGATGAAGTTTGTGAGCAAGCAGTATTAACCCGAAATAAAGCATTCAAAGAGTGGACCAGTCAAAAAACAGAAATAAAATATAACATCTTTTTGGAAGTCAGAAAAGAAACATCGAAGCTAATTAGACAAACTAAAAGAAAATATGAAAAAGATTTCCAAAAAAGTAAAACCCGAAATTTTTACAAAACATTTAAAACTAAATTATCAGACTATCAACCCCAAAGTATTTGCTTCCGAAAGGAAAACGGACAATTAGTTCTAAATAACCAAGACAATTGCAAAAACTTGTCAAATATTTTGAAGAACTACTAAACTGTCCTGAGCCCTTAAACAGATTACCAACACTAAACACTAAACAAACAAACCCAGATTCATTACCATCAAATGAAGATGAAATAATTAGGCAAATCAAACGACTTCAAAATAACAAGGCTTCTGATGAAAATGGAATCACTGATGAACTATTAAAATCCGCCGGTCCAGGTACAATCAAGGAAATAACCAAAATTCTACAAGAAGTTTGGCGAACCGAACGGATTCCGGAAGATTGGAAAGATGCTCTAATCCATCTACTTCATAAGAAAGAAGATAGAACGGTTGTAAACAACTACAGAGGGACATCTCTTCTCCCAGTTTGTTACAAAATTCTATCTCAATGTCTACTAGACAGAGCACAGGGGCAGTTACAACTTAAAATTGGTAAATATCAAGCAGGTTTTCGACCGGGAAGATTCTGCCCGGAACAGATCTTGAATCTAAAGTTGATCCTAAGACATCAAAAGCTATACAATAAAAATCTCGTCTGTACATTTGTAGATTTCAAAAAGCATATGATTCTATTCACAGCGAATCTTTATTCCAAATTTTGAAAGAACAAGGACTAGGTCTGAAAACGCTGGCAATTATTAAAGCAACACCAAGACAAGGTCAAAAGTTAAATTCATTTATTCATTTAGGGGATGGACTCTCGCCACTCTTATTTAACTGTGTTCTAGAAAAAATAATACAGGAGTGGCCTGTAAAAAAATCGGCCCTGAATATCGACCAGCCCATTAAACTGGGGAAAACCAACATCAAAATAGATTGTCTGGCGTTTACTGATGATCTAGCAATTTTAGCTCAAGATATATTAACGGCACAAAAACAGATTCAAATCCTAAAAGAAACAGCAGGAAAGGTAGGACCGCAAATTTTCTTTGAAAAGACACAATACATGTCCTGCAACAGACTAAGAACACCATTTCTAAAAACAAAATATGGTAACATCAGACGAGTCTCTCAATTTAAATATTTGGGTGAGATAATCATGGACAGCGGGTTGAAAAAAGCGACCAATAATGGTAGATGTTAAAAAATGGAAATTGCATTGAGACTTACACAAAATATTTACAACAAAAAATGCATAACTAAAAACACAAAACTGAGACGTTACAACACAGTTATTAAGCCAGAATGTCTATATAAGGCAGAAACGCTCATTTTGAATAGAAAGATATCGAGGAGATTTAAAAGAAAGAAAGAAAAATCATAAGAAAAATCTTAGACCCCAAACAAATAAATAGCACCGACATACCGACTTCGAGATATACATAGCGATATGAGCGATATACATAGCGATATGAGAAAAAGAAGACTTAAGTTTTACGGACACATAAAACGGATGAATCCAAGTAAGCTAACTAGACAAATAGTTGAATGTTATGAAAATAGTAGTAGAGCTAAAATAGAAACAATTTAATGGATTGTTGCAATTAAAGAGAACCTAAGATCAGCAAATATTACACAAAGTGAAATTCAGGATAGAAATTGTTTCAGACACAAGGTTAACGTTTGGGAGGTTGATCAGATAGAAAATTGTAAGAAGACCGGAACAACTTGGTTTGACGAAAGGAAAAAAGCTCATAGTGAAAGAATGAAATCAGTATGGGGGCAAAGGAGGGCTATCAACAACAAATGCCTCTAAGTGACTTCGCGTGGTCCACCATGGCCCATACATAAATAATAATAAAGGGTATTACAATTAGAGCGCAAAATGTGAATTTTAAATAAAACATCATTTTCTGTAGCAAAGTATTGAAATATTTATTGATTGGAAGACATTTGGATATTAAGTATCATCCAGTAAATGGCCGCCATGGCTTTGGTGCCACACACGTACTTTTCTGGTGAAATTTTCAATAACGATTTTGCATAAATGTTGCGGTATTTCGTTGATACATCGTTCAATGTCGGCCTTCAGTGTTTGGGTGGTCGTGGGCTGTTAGTCAGTTGGACTTTGTAAGCATAGAGATATAAATCTTTAGTGAGAATACGGTGAAGAGTGAATGTTGAAATGTCCAATTCTTGTGCACGATGACGAATCGAGGACCGTGGACTCTCCGCCACTCTCACAAACTGCCGTGATGTTTTAAATGACCACTATGAGGTCGTGTCGTGTGTTTCACATCATAGCTGAACGAGTACTTTTGCATTGTTCGATTATTCTTTTCACAATTGATAAATTTGGAACATTAGTTCTACCGAAAATCGGGCCCACTTTAGGAATCGTAGCAACCAAATTTTCATCAAAACGGTGAAATTTTAATAATATGTTTAACAACAGGGACGCGTTGCAGTATCGTGTAGCGCTCTGTGTTTATTAATCCCTATCTGCCTCTTATCCACCCGTCATAATTCTTAACCTTTCGAATCATGATAGTCAACATGGAACGCAATTAAAGTCTTGCGCTCTTATTGTAACACACTTTAATTGAACTACATATCTGTACATGATAGTTGTTTGTTTAGTACTGTTGAACCCATGCTTTGTACCATCTCAAAAAGGGATGCCTAAGCTTCCTGCAATAGCAATAAGTTTGCCTCCTAGTTATTGCTACCACACTCTTGAATTGAAATTAAAAATGCGTATTTTGAAACGAATTTTGACAAAATTTAGAATTAATAAACAAAATTTATATATCTGGTCCAGTCTTTTACAACTTGATTTCAATCAAAATGTTTTCAACTTAAATTATTGCTTGATCAATATCCCTTAAGATAAAAAATGTCATCCACTGAGATGGAAGTCGGTGAGTCATTCCATTTGCAAATTGAAGTCTTTAAATAAAGGCGTTCCTACGAAACGTCTAGTCTCTATTGTCTCTATCATCACAGACGTGGCATAGTGAGGCGGATTACTCGAAAACATGGCCAAAATACGAAAAAGTCAGATTTTGGTCAGGAATGTGGTTTGTTTTCATGTACCTGAACTAACAAGAATATACATGATCGTTCGAGTTTTCGACACTTCTATGTTGGCTCACAATCAGTGTAGATCTACCGGGTACCGGTACTAATATCCGTTTTTTCGTAAAATATGTTTTGAAGTGGTGTTGTGTTTCCCAGTTAGTCGTTACAAATTCAAGGTAAGTACATAAAGTTTATTTACTATTTAACTGCCAATCACAAAGGTAAGTTGACTAAATTCACTAATTTTTCAATTTACTCTTTACAAAAACAAAATTTTCTTTTTATTCTGGTTCGAGCACTCTCTATTTCACTGTTCAGTAGGATACTCTTCAGAAAACCATAATAAGAAACAAAAAGTTACAGCCTGGGAGAACGTAAATTTTTAAATCTAATTTGCTGATTTTCTCAGTCCGCGAGGAGTCTCGATTAATGTTCTCCTGCCATTGAAGATTTCGGAAATGAAAACGAGTTATTGAATATAAACTCCACCTCAAAAAAATGGCAGGCAATAGAGGAAGAAGGATAAAAAAAGTGGAGGAAAGGAAAAGATCAATGAAGGATGCGTTTTGCGATAAACTTTGGTAGCACAAACAACAAGAAGCAAGAAGTTTCAAGAATATTCTTCGAAAATATCGAAATACTGGAACTAATCCGAATGTTTTGTGTTTCGAGTTAGAACATTAATAAGGGGAAGTATGGGAAACGTGCAGAAAAAACTGCTATTCTATATACAAGCTTATACGAATGGTACCCCATGCCCTCCACTGTATACAAATTTTTGATCTAGGCTGAGCCATCATCGCGATCTTCATAGTTCCCATAGGACAGCTTAGAAGAAGCACAATAAGGAGGTGAAATTGTTGAGAAATTATTCCTGAAAATTATCGAGACTCCCCATAAATCCTTAAGACATCCTTAAGAGTCAATATATATCATCAGAGTTACTGATTTCGTTATATAAAAAGGGCAAACAAAAAAAAACCTAAGACATTTCCCTTCTGAAGTGTTGGAAATGTTAGGGGAACCAACTATAAATGCAACTGCGACTGATGCGAATAGCTGCACAAATCAAAATTGTCCAGACGAGATTTTTCTGAGGAAGAAATTTAATTTTAAAAATAATGTTTTTTTTTGTAATAAATTAATTTAATCCACTCTGTTTGTTCTTTATCCCCCTTCTCTTAACTGAACTCACCGTTCAATATATTTTACAAATAAATACTCACTGGTACAAACAAATATCCAGACTGACTAGTGTTTTAGGCATAAGATACCACTATGAAAGTAAAATACCAAAATAGAAGAGTTTTCTTTGATAATTCGCTAATGCGCCTTATTTTTGGTTTTAGAACTTTCATGTTCAGCACCCCGAAAAACATCGAAATAGTAACTTTCAAAATGTTGGCCAAGTTTTGGGGTAATCTGCCCGCCAGTGCGTGGGTAGACTTTTTTAAATTAGCTACTGAAGTACAAAAATATTTATAATGAGGCAATTATTGCCATATTTTGAGCTATACCTCCTTTTAAAATCAACGTATCAATGAAACTTAATGGTTTTCATCTTCATCAGATATATACATTTTAGTCATTGAATTAATAGATACGCAATTAAATCGATATTAAAAGCATACTATTATTATTTATATTATTTCAACCAGAATTTTTTAGACTACCCTCGTAATTTAACTGTCCTGTTCGTACCTGCGAAGTTTATGTCTTTGCTGAGGCGAATTTTAGCGCATCTGGAGACAAGTTGTCGTTCCCATTTGACGGCACCGCTAGCTGGTGTCTCCGAAACCACACAGATCGAAACGTACAGGACGAATTTGGTTTCCGGATTGTAGTTTTTGCACATGTTGACCAATTCTTCGTATAGTTGCGGCCCCATTTCACTAGGTAGCAGATCGTGCCAACGAACAAATGTTAGTTCACCTAAACTGGGTAAACCTTCTGATAGAAATCTTTCTGCTGCTTCTGGGTTAGGATAGAAGCATTTAACTGCTCCGAGACCATGGGAGATGTAACCTGAAAGTAAGAATATTGTAAGAGAACGCTCTTACCGTTTCGACTAAATATGCTTAACCCTCAAGAGAAGCACTGGATAAGGGATACCAAGGGGTGAATTAAAAGTGTTTTTCCCTTATAAATTTACTATCCCTACTACAGATCTCTCATAGCTATCATAAGATATGAATACTAACAAAAATATAACTGACTGTCTATGGGTATACGCCACCCAATGCTGTTGTTGTGTCAGTGTTTTGTCAATAAATAAAACCATAAAATAACTTTTTTGCAAAAATAGTGTGTTTTTTTTATCTTGACACAATTTTTATTGAAAACTTTGATTTTTAATTTTTTTTATATTTATTTATCAGTTTCTTTCATTTTTTATTTAGCTCAAAATGAACACGCGTTCTCGTTCTCGCTGTGCGTCTGAAGTAGAAGCGTTACATGAGGCAGCTGATATTTTCGACAACAAAGAAAGTGAAAGCGAGACCGAATCGGTTTTTGAAGAGCATCATACCAGTAAACAAAATAAAGCTAAATTATGTAATAAGTATCTAAAAGTATATTAAGTCCCCTTTTAAATGCCGTTGGAAGAAAGTTTTTATCTATAAATTTCGCCTAGATTTGATAGTTTGAATAAAACACTTCATTTAATTTTTTTTTATTTTTGCTGATTTTTTCGATGGTATGAGGAATACTATTATTTTTTGGAACATTCTATAGATATAGTCTTTTTCTATACTGATTGAGATTTGAATTAAAAAAAAATATATTAAATTGAATAATTTAATCAAAAGATATAGAGGTTTAAATTTAAAAAAAATATATTAAATTGGATAATTTAATCAAAAGATATTAATAATCAAAGACATCGGGAACCACAGAAGTGCTTCTCTTGAGGGTTAAACCATTTCGAACATTCCTGATAAAAATATGTGATTTTTTATTTAGTCTGTTAAGTAATTACAATTATTATGTTACAACTTTTTAAAAGATTTCCCATTTAAACAATTTTGGAGGAAGCAAAATATATAATAGTTCGAGAGTATGATATCCGATAAGTAAGGTGAATGGAGCCAAACATCCCAATTCAAGCTCAATAATTTTTGCTTGGTTCTAATTCAAACGTGTGGTCGTTGATGAAACGCCCTATCTGTTTGCCAATTCTGTTCGGTTTTCTTCCAATCTAATTGTGAACAGTAGAGATCGGTATTGATGGTTTGATTACTTGGAAGATCAAGTGAATCCATTCCAATTACCATTCTCTTTACCATCCCCTTGAGAAATGGAACTACAAATTTTTTTTCAGCAAAAGATTCCAATACGATTCTATTCAGCAGATTTCACTTACTAAGTTCGTGAGGGGCTCGTATTGGCAGACGTATTAATTTTTTTTTCAGATGGTCAAAAACGGTCGATTTGCCAATATTTAACTTATCTGCTGCCTCAACCAACGTGGTACGAGAATCTTCCCCTATCATGTCCTTTATTTTCTCGATATCAGTGGCCGAAAAACTTCTAGAACGATGTCGGTTTTCCAGGTCAAAATATCTGCCCCTAAATCGACCTAAACCACTTTTGCACCCTGTTCTCCTCCTTTGTATCGTAAACGGTACAAATCTTGTTTTTTATTTTGGACAGTATTTTCCCCTTTTTTCAAATGAAAAAGCATAATGTGGCGTAAATGCGGAAGCATTTTCTATTTGAATTAACTTGACTAACTGAAGCCAAATCAAAGTGAAACTGAACATTGTAAATACCCTCAAAATTAATAATATGGAAATACACATTACTAATCCAACACAGATTTTTGTTTACAAGCATTAAAATCCCTACGAACTTTCTGGACAACCCGATACATTTCAAGTATTTATTAATGAAAGAAAAAATCATAGATAAACGTACCTCTTTTAGCAACCACGGAAAGTTCCTTCAAAACATCCTTCTTCTCTTTCGTGGAAGCAATCACCTAAAACATCAAAATATACAACTCTTCCTTCGAAATCCTAGATAACAATTACTCACCTGTCTGCACAGTGTACCCATTCGTGAGAACAAACATGTTTTTCGATGCCTCTCCCAGTGGCTTCTCCTGCATGCCCTGGAGCAATAAGTGTACGAACAATTGTGACAATTTTTGAAATTCTCCGCCTCCTTGGATGTGGCCAGGGCCGTCTTTCCGCACCGCGAGTACCGACAACGTAGGAGCACAGGAGAGGGCAACGCCGTATCCAGTCTGGTCGACGCTGGTTCGGAACCCTCGGAGCGACGTCGATAGGCGCCGTCGGTAGAGTCGCTCAAACGACGCTGCGGGCTAGTGCTAGCTGATACCGTCTCTGAAATGGATCGAAAGATCGATTTTGGATGGTATTCCATGGACTGGAAACGTGGTGGATAGGATACCAAGTACTGGCAGAAAGAAGCGACACTTAACTACCACGTTGAAATTCATTTAAGATAGACAGACATGGAAAATATGAAGGATGGATTGAAATAAAATAGAGTTCAATCTGCAACTTATTCTTCTTATTATCCAGATTTGCCGAACTTCTATAACGTTAAGCCAGTTGTGAATTAAAAACATAGGTCATTATTTTGGAGTTTATTATATAGAGAGTTGGTTTTATGAGAGTGTTGAATTGACCGTTAAATACCGGAAATTATACACACATCAAAATAATAGCCAACTAACGGTTTTTTAGTGTGTCCGAACATCCGATAGGGGTCGAGGTTAAAGAAACTGTGAGTTTATCAAACAAACTGCGAGTTCTATTCAGTATAACCTGACAAATAATCTTGAAACGATCAACGTCAGAGCAACGCTTACAAATTGTCGAAATTTATTATCATTATTACTTTAAAATCAGTATTCTAGACGTTAAACTTATAGAGCACTTCGTGTATTTTATAATGCACATAATCCCTCAACCGAGTGATATATTCAAAAAACTCTGCGGTCCAAAGAAAATATCGCCGCTGTTAATGGCAGTGTTGATGAAAATCCACATGTATCAGTTCGTCGGCCTTCGCAGACGGCTTTGTTATTCGACTACATGGAAAAATTTCCGTTAAGATCTTGATCTGGTGACTTACAAGGTTCAGTTTGTCTTTCTTTCGTTAAAAACCAAATTGGAAAGCACGTTGTCGTTAATGGGGATCGTTATGGAGATTTAATTCCGAATTTGAATGGTATTGATCCGGAGGAGATGTGGTTCCAACAGAACGGCTCCACATGTCATACAACCAGCAGAACAATTAATTTATTGGGGGAACAATTCAATAAGAAAATTATTTCGAGAAACGGACCTGTTAATTGGTCACCAAAGTCATTTGATTTAAGGCCTTTAGATTATTTTCTTTGGGGTTATGTTAAATATTTGGTCTGTGCCGATAAATCAGGAATGTCCCTCAGGCATTGCAGATGTTCGCTAAGGAGGGGGCTTCATTAAAATCAACTCCTAAGGGGAGTTGTGGAGGTGTAAAAGATAAATATATCCCATTTTTAAGATCTAAGTTGTGAATAAAAACAAATCAATTAATACTCATAACCGCAATTATATATGTTGCCTAAATCCTTCGCAATGTTGTCTTCGTGAAATTTATAGAAAAAATTGTCTAATAGCAGGATCATAAAAATCAATTATTACTAAGCTTTAATTTACCGGCGAAACGTGTGGGTAACAGCTAGTCTCACTTAAAATAAATAGTTTCAAGGTATCTAATTTAGTTATTGTTTTACAGAGGTCATAAAAAGACATTTATTGAAGAAATATGTAAAATAATTTAATAATTTTGAAAATATGATCCTCCTGCATCAATACACCGCTGCCAGCGGTTTTTCCAGTCTTCATACGCCCCCTGGAAGCCCCCAACTGCAAGGATATTCAAGCACTCCGTCGAAGCCTTTTGGACTGCCTCAATAGTCCTGAAATGATGTCTTTTCAGGCTCCTGTTGATTCGAGGGAACAAAAAAATCTGGGGAACCCAGATCTGGACAATAAGATGGTTGGGGCAGCGTGGCCACGTTGTGTTTAGCCAGTGTCTCCCTCACAAGCAGCAACGTGAGGCCCCCATAATCATACGATCTTTTAATACTTTCACACCTAACGTCATTGACTGTTACTTTACAAATCAACGGTTACAATTGAATGCACAGTTGATTTCTGTAAATCCAACTCCTGTGCCATCCAACGAACACTTAAGCGCCGATCAGAGTTCAGAAATTCTCGCACTTTGGCCACATTTTCATCGGTTCGGGCCGAGATGGGACGTCCAGCGTTGTTCATTGTGGTTCGTCTTCAACGTTTTCCCGGCCTCCTTTGAATCTTTTATGCCACTCAAAAGCACGTATTCTGGACATGGCTTCGTCCTTGTAAGCTTCACGGGTCATGTGAAAAGCCTCCGTAGCGGATTTGCTCAATTTCACGCCAAATTCGATGGTACATCGCTGCTCGATGTTTTCTTGCATCTTCGTTCTCCATGCGAACTTAAAACACACGTTCACTTCTTGCATGATCTACGCACTCCAAAGTTTCGGAGATAACTGAGCGAGGTTTCTTGGGTTACCTGACATCAGCCACCTCCGATATCACTTATAAAAACCACCGTACACTCCTTCCCCAGTAAGCAGTTGTTTATTGATTAATTTAATCATTTGCTGATAAAGTAACCGTAAAAGATATAGAAAAAAATCTGTATTTTTATTAGAAGGCTGAAAATGATACTGATGTTTTTTGTTTATTTTCGGTATGCGCATGAATTTTTGTTTAATCTTGCATTTGTTAATAATCGAGACCCCATTTAGATTATTACACTTAATTTACGTGCAGTGGGAGTAATTCAAGGGCGCTTGAGACAAAGTGCAGTTGAAGCCCTTGATGTCCACATAAGTGTAATCAATCCTTTATGGCTCAGGTTTTAAGAAGTGACGTGGACGAATGACACCCAAGAATCACTAATCAGTTCCAAGAGCGATTCCTTCGACGAATGGCTTTACGGGACCGCAGTATTACAGCATAACAATTAGCAAATCAGCTGCGGACCACACATTAAATGGTAGTAATCAAAGCATTAGGAATAGACTCCATAGGGCCAGATTTGATGCTCGAAGACCTATGAGAGTGTCTCTTTTATTCAGAGGAAATCGTGTCAATAGACTTCAGTAAGCTAAAGAACACGCAAACTGGTGTAGGCTGGACTGGGCCCCTGTTTTGGTCTTTGATGAGTCTCGAATTGATCCCAATTTCGACTGCTGCACCACAATTCGCGTCCTCATATAGCTAAGATGATACGTGCATATTTCATCATCGCCTGCGCAAGACCAGATCTTAACCCTATCGAATATTTGTATTATATGTTAGGTAAACGGTTTTTAAGGCATAATGTGGTATTTAAAATACGATCACAACTCTATGAGTACTTTGTAACTGCATGGAATGAAATAAAGCAGATTGATATTGATTTGTTAATAGTACGTATGCCCCGAAGGTGCAGGGTAGTAATAAATAATTGGCGAGGTCATAGTCATACCCTAGTAAAAAAAAACAATTATTGATCTGATGCCTAAAATAAACAAAAAAGCATCAGTATAATTATCAGACTTGTAATAAAAGAAACGCGCTTTTTTATTTCTTTCTTTTTATGGGTATTTTTTATCAAAAAACACTATTACGTTGCCAAAGAAATACATAAAAATCAATTTACTCTAAAACATTTTGTTAGTATTATTTCAATGATCGTTATATAGTTATCCCTTAGATTGTTTTGATGTTATTTAGGTCAACATGGATTAACGGAAAAATATAAACTTGAATCCACTATAACCATAGTGAATTAATCCGTTAGAGCGTGATTGAAGGACAAATATCCAAACTTTTACATTTATAATATTAGTAAGATTCAAATGAGATTTATCATAAATTGTACTTGCAAAAAGAGCTTACAATCGTAAGAAATCCATACACTATGATTTGATGATTTTCCATACACTAAGACCCCGTTTAACGCTGCTCCATTTAACATCATTTCAGTATTGCGTGGTAGTCTTGGGATTCCCCTAAATCGGACGCGGTATTGGGATTCCCAGAAAACTATCATCAGCTATAACCACGACGACTTCTGCAACAAGAATTTCCCGTTCCGAAAGCAATGTATTTGAAGAAATGGAAAAACAACTTTACATCTGGATTGACGATAAAGTTGAACGCAATATGTCATTAAATCACGCAATTATAATAGAAAAAGTGAGAGCAATTTTTAACCATATTCAGAATGAAAAATGTGAGACCAGTGAAGATTTCGTAGCTAGTCGAGGATGGTTCCATAGATTTAATAACAGGAACAATCTCCATAACATACAGATTACTGGAGAAGCGGCAAGAGCCGATACAAAAGCAGTTGCTGAATTTCCAGAGAAATTACAAGCAGTTATTGAACGAGGGTATTATCCTCTTGAATTAGTTTTCAATGTTGATGAAACGGTCCTTTTCTAGGAGAGTATGTCAAAATGTACATTTGTATCTGGTAAGGAAAAGTGAACACCAAGATTTAAAGCTGTAAAAAATCGTTTAACTCTTCTACTGGGTGGTAACGCTAATGGAGACTTTAAATTAAAACCCCTCGGTAGTCCAAAATCCCAAGAGCAATGAAAGGAATTTCAAATCATCTTTACCAGTAATTTGGGAGTCCAATAAAAAACTTGACTCACTATGAAAATATTTCAGAATTAGTTTACTGAACATTTTTGCCCGTCTCTTAAACGCTACTGCAAATTTAAAAAAACTAGAACCGAAAGCTTTACTTTTGATTGATAATGCTCCAAGCTATCCAACGCATTTGTTCGGCTTAACAACATTCCAGTATAAGTGGTTTTCCTGCCGCCAAATACACCTTCATTGATCCAACCAATGGATTGCTATGGACTTTCCGACAACTGATTGATAAAACCGATGGACAAGACAAACAATCAAAGATTTTTGGAAAAACTCTAATATCATGGATGCTGTAGATAACATCAATTTTTCTGGAATGAGATGACCGAGAAATGTTTGAAATGATTACAAGTTACAACTGGTGAAAGTCTTTCCAAAAACGATCTTAAAGAATTAGTGAAGAAGATGAGGAACAAAAGGAACTTTCAACGGATTTTCTAAAAAAAAGTTCAGCCATTATAATGGAAATTATGAATCAGTTTATACAAAATAATGTATTGCTAAACGAAACAGAAAAAGACAAACGTTAGATGATTTCTTCACTAAAAAAAAAAGATGGAAATAAGGAAGAACTTTCCTCATCACAAACATAACATCACTCGAACATTTTTTTTTTATTGATGTTGTATGAATAACAATCGATATTAGCAATAAATATTACAAAATAAAAAATTTAAAAGGTGATACATTTTCTTATTATCTCTTCTGTTTCACCATCTGTTTCCCCATTATTTATGTGCAAAGGATACCTCGTTTAACGCTGTTTCGTTTAGCGCTGGAACTTATTGTACGTACACCTCGCTTTCCGCGGCAATGTGTTATTGTATTAGAAGATTTTGTTGATATATCGAAAGTTCTCGACATTAAAAGATTATATTGAAAAACAAAATTATTTACAAGCTGTCAGATATCCCACATGTATTATATGTTATAATATGGTCTCAGATATTCCATTATGTTAGAAATAGTAATTTATAAAGTGCTCTAATATGAGGGTTGCTATTTATGTATTCAGAATAATAAATAAAAACAAATATTTATCACTGAAAATAGTTTTCAAAATATTCTCTGCAATGATCAATACCGTTTCGCTAACTTTTGAACCAATTTTCATATCATTTTTTCCATTCCGATTGAGGTATTTCTAAAACATGTAGTTTATTCTTCATGCACGGGCACAAAAAGAAATCATTGGATGCCAAATCAGCGTTGTACGGCGGATGACCTATCAAATCGATATTTTGTCCCGTCAAATACCGAGTCAAATACCGACCCGTCAAATAAATTGAGTTGTTCGCTTCGATATGTGAGAGCTCGCTTTGTCATGGTGAAGAATGATCCTGCGTCGCTTGTTGTTTTTTTCTTATTTCTTCAAACACTTCTGATTGTGCACCAAACAAATGGTTGTGTGCCATTCGGAATTGACCCCTCTACGAGTCTCTATTGGCATTTGCTTCGAAGTGCTTCTTGGGCGAACAACTTTTGTTGGGTTTGGCTCATTTTGAAATCCACATACAGTCTCGACCGCTGTTTACTTTCGGGCTCATAAGCATAGATCCAAGATTCGTTACCTGTGTAGATATTATAACTGGTTTTTGACGTACCACGATTGTATTTTTTGAGTATTTCTTTTCACCAATCGACACGAGCCTTTTTTTAGTGATTGTCAATTATGCGCACATATCTTTTGCATGGCTAAATGTTCTTGTATAATTTTGTATATGCTTGTCATACTAATACTCAGGGATGCTTCAATCTCTCGATATATCACATGACGATCTTGTCTTATCAGTTCGTGCACGGTATTGATATTTTCTGGCTCACAACCGATTTTGGACGACCTTCTATAAATTCGTCCGTGAACCAACGACGGCCACTATTGAATTCACTAAACTAGTGATATACAGTGGTTTTAGATGATGCTTCATCGCCAAAAGGCAAAGTGAGTTGATCGGTGCACTGCTGTTTGAAATAATCTATCGAAATAAAATGATGAATCCTTTAAAATGAAATTTCACTTTATTTATATGCCCGTCTGGGTTAAACAACGCAAAAGAAAGTACATTATAACAGCTCAAACTCATTTTTAGAAAATATCAACTTTCCATACAAAATTGTATCATAGTCATACTGGCGTCATCTTTGTATTACTTTCTTAAATTAGTAAAAAAAGGTAAAGTGTTAGGGTTAGAGGCGCATCAGCAACTAGGCTATTTAGCGACTGGACCTACAGCTTAACGTGGGTTCCGAACCACGGTCATCAGCTTCTGACAAACCCAGGCCAGCATCCCCCTCGGGCTATAAACCCTTAGTTATGTGCCTACCCATAAGTTTATCAGGAAACCTACCGACTGGCGAGTGACCAACGTAAAACACTTCTCAGAAGGCATCCGGCCTTACCCAGCCTTTAACTGGCGTGACTGAGGGGTAATTCGTAGTCGGATTTTACACTCTTGCCTAGAAACAATCACAAACATTTAGGAAGTAAACAGACAGAAGAAAGAAAAACAACCATCCGACCGCTGGAATCGAACCAACTACGGCGGTTTCTGTTCGGCACAGCAGCGGCAGGCCGCTGCTCTTGCCGTCCGCACCAACGCGACCGGCCTTAAATTAGTAAGCTTGTAGTAAACGTGAATAAAAACTTTTATCAGTGATGAAAAATGTTCTATATACTGTTTATCTCATAATGCTCAGATGACTTGTTCGTTGACTGTTTGTACTTCCGAAAGAAGAATTATCGGAGAATAACAGGATAGTCAACATGATTTTTGAGCAATTTTGATTAGATTTTTTAGGATCCCAAATGCCTGGTTTAATCAATGTAAACAAATATTTTCAGCAACTTCTTTACTGTGCTATTTTTTTAAGAAAATTCGGCTTCTTCGAAACATGCCATGCCGCGACGCGTTATTGTGTCAACATCAACTGAAATGTTACGAACGGATTCGTGAGGCATGTTCAGATTCTGACCTGTACTTCTTATGTTTGAATCAGAATTTTTCCTCGTCGTTTCCTTCACTTGGTGCTTCCTTCACCACAAGCTTTCTCCAATACTTTCAACCATTCAGCGAAATAAATTTCGTTGGCAACACAAAATTTGTAGCAAACTCTTAGTTCTATATATTTATCCATTTTAAAAAGCACACTTGATGTGATCTAACCTAACCAACATATAAAGGGTGTCCCAAAATGTACGCAAAATTTGAATTAAATAAAAACACACTTTTTTTTAATTGAAACATAAAGTACATAGGATAGGGTTTTGTATAGAATAGCACATCGTGCAAATGTTCTCCACGACTTTGCTGGCACATACGCACTCTTTTGCCGAAATTTTCCATGATCATTTTGTACAAATGTGGCTGAATTTCGTTGATGCAGCGTTGAATCTCCTCCTTCAATGCACGGGTGGATGTGGGCTTGCTGATATAGACTTTTGACTTCAAATAACCCCATATAAAGAAATCCAATGGTTTTAAATCACATGATCTATAGGGCCAATTCTGATCACTGAAACGAGATAGTACAGGAAATGTCTCATGTAGTAATTAGATTGTTTCACGGGCTGTACTGTATGGCATGTCGCAGCCTCATTTTCGAAAAAGTATGGTCCAGTGTCACCTCTAGTCTAAAATCCGCACTAAATAGTGACACGTTGTGGATGCATTGGTTTATCTACAATCACATGTCGGTTCTCTAAATCCCAAATGCGGCAATTTTGACTATTAATGAAGCCATCAAGGTGAAAATCATCGTGAGCTTCATCGCTTAGAATGATTTTGCTCGAAAAATCAGCATTCACTTGTTCAATAATCCATTCAACAAACTCTCTTCGCTGTGCATGGTCATTAGGCTGCTGTTTTTGTGTCAATTGAAATGTTGTAAGTATGGAGACGCAAATCTTTAGTGAGTATTCGCTGTAGAGAGCTTCTTGAAATTTGCAATTCTGGTCCACGACACCGAACCGATGTTCCTGCACTTCCACCAACACTCTCACGCACTGCTTCGATATTATCATTTGAACGGCTTGTTATTGGATGACCAGTGTGTTTAGGCCCCAATTGATCCACTCTCCCCGAATGTTTTAATAACTCTCTTCACAGTTGATGACAAAATAGGATTCCGACCATATTTTGTAAGAAATTTGCGAACTGTAGCGGCCAAACTTTCATTATTTTTGAAATATTGTTCAACAATGAAAACGCGCTGTTCTTTCGTGTAGTGCTCCATTTTAACTAACCCTAAACTGTCAGCTGTCGAACTGTTTTCTTTTTTTGGTTGCCACTACTTTACCGCACAAATGGCGGCAAATTCAATTCTTGCGCGAATTATGGGTCACCCTCTATAAACAACTTGATCGATAGATGGCTTCAAAACTCTATGATAATCAGGTATATCCGTTCCAACCTGCAACCTGAAAAACAATATTTTTATACTTTTTACTGGAACTTTTTGAATTTGAACACGAATTCTCGATATGTACAAGGTGCATAAATAAAATACTCAGGGTAATTTTTTTAAAATTTTTTATTCAATTAAAATTTCAATTCTACATTGTCTACTTTAAAGTAGTTTCCTTGGGAAGCCACATGGCCTTGGAGACGGTTTGTCGACTTTCCATAATACTACTGGAACTCGCCTTCAACTGGTCGGTTACGGCCTTTTCAATGTTCTCCAATGCCCCAAATGGTGTCCTTTGAGATGAATTTTTAATCTTGGGAAAGTGAAAAAGTAACAAGGATTCTAGTATTGTGAGTAAGGGAGCTGCGGATACACAGTGATTTTTTACTTGCTAAAAACTCGTTAATTGTTATATAACAAGACGTATTGTCGAGATCCAGTATCCAGTTGTTCTTGATGTGTGGTTACACATGAATGGCCTTTTTTCGAAATCTTTCAAGAACTTGTCGGTCAAAATGCAGATTTGCTGTTTGGCATTGAGACACAAATTCATTGAGGACAATCCCCTGGCTATCAAAAAAGCAAATCAGTATGCTTTCGATCTTTAATGTGTCCATTCTGAATTTTTTGTCCTATTCGTCGTGTTCAAAAATCGTAACCAGTAATGACACGTTCTAGAAAATGAGGGTCACTTTCAATACGCTCCAAAAAATCAACGAATGTTTCCCTTCTGTTGGCCTTTTGATTCTTCATCCCCAATTCGTTCGACAAAAAATCTGATCAACGGTTATGTGAGTCAAATTCAGTTCTTCCCCGATCATTCTGACCATCAACCGACGACCAGAAGATCACGGGTTTTGGGGACATTTGCATCACTTCTCGCAGGTAAAAGACTTTCGCTGCGAGGTTCACTGATCGAAGTTCAATCGAGTCTCGACCTTCTGAGCATGCCCTAAACCAACTGAAAACCTGAGCTCTTGACAAAACACTATTTCCATAAACTTTTTAATGTTTTTCAAAAGTTTCCTTCGCACTGTGCCCAAGTCTGAAATAAAAAAACGCTAGCGCATTGTTGCTCTTGAAATCCGATTCACGAAAAGAATTGTTACGAACCACCAAGTGACTAAGGAGTTCAAACTCGTATGAAGACGCATTAGATGTTGCTCTGCCCCCCCCCCCTTCAAAGAGAAAGCCAATAGTGTTCCGCAATAGTGAACGCTCCGCCATTAGTCTCATTACTTTATTTACACACCTCGTATTAGACATAATATAAACCGTTAACCAAAAATCGTTACCTCATGAAAATGTAATGATGTCTTTCTACAGAATCGTTTTTCAACCTGGCGGTCCCTACCCTTTCAAGAAATAAGGCCCTTATACGAAACATTCTTTTATTCAAATATTTTTAATTTAAAAACCAATGAAAATTAAATATTACCTAGTAATAACAGCATAATAAAATAAACTTAAATAAAGTAATAGACAAAGTTGTTCGAAATAATAATTTAATGCCACGGTTGATTTTGTTATTCACTTAAAAGTTTTTTTATACGTGGATCATCATTGCAAGCACATATAAGAAATTATTTTCCAGCGATAATAGACGATTTCTATATTGAATTTTTAAAACCACCATAGACGAGAAGTTTTTTTCGCTTAAGTATGAAGTAACGTAGGGGATCAGTGTTTTTAAAGTTAATCAATGTCTCTGATTTAATCATTTTAATAGTTAATCAGTGTTTTTAAAGTTTTAAAAAAACTTATCTAAATTTTGAGTTAAAAATTCTAGTTGTAGAGTTTTCGGTTGTAGAGTTCTCGGCCGATATTTCAATAAATTGGTTGTGCATCTCAATAGGTAATTCAGCAGCTCCAATGACATTTTCATCAAACGGATTGAGAACTCACATTTTCGGCAAATCGTCGTTGCTATCTGGAAAATGTTCCAGTAACGGAATTTTCAATTCGCGTAAATGCGTTTTCATGCTCTCCAAGCATGATCAATATCAGAATTTTCTAAACCTATATTTTTGATAATATAACCCGAAGTTAAAGTGAATGCATCAAAATTGCGTTTTTCAAGGCGTAAAATCCAAATACCAAGCTGCTTGATGAAGACATTGTTTTTGTCTTTGTCTGTCATTAGTAAAATGTTTTTGTTACGGTCTTGTAACTCATATTCAAGTCATTCAAATGTGAAAATATGTCACTCAAATAAGCCAACAGTAATAGTTTCTCCATCTTGCAAAAACTCTGAAAATGAGCTATTTTTATGTTTAAAAATTATTTTCAATTCATCTCGTAATTCAAAAAGCCTCGTTAGAACTTTTTCTCACGCCAACCACCTGACTTTAGTATGGAAAAGCAGTAAGTCGTGTTTGGCAGCCATTTTTTCGCACAAGGTGGAAAGTAATCTAATCTGCAATGGCCAGCTTTCAACAAAATTGACAATTTTTACGGCTTCTGACAGAACATTTTGTAAATTGGATTGATTTGCAAAATAACATATTTTCTTCAATTGACCCCTCGCATTCGTATCGAACAAAAACAAAAATTGCGCAAAGTTCGACACGACTTGTTGAGTCATTGAACTGAATAGGAAAAAATGCACTTAATGTAAGCTTTTCAATTATTTGATCGTGAACATCATTGACCATTTCATTAATACATCTCGATATTGTGTCATTTGAAAGTGGTTTAGTTTTCAACTTTTGCTTCCTCTTGACTTCGACACGAGTAAAATGGGCTTTTCGGCAATCTTGTGGGGCTTAGACTCCCTGGCCACTCTTAATGCTACTAAATGGGATGGTTGAAATGAAGCGTCATTACGGCTTGATTTGTTGATTTTTCAAGACCAGTGATTTACGGTCAAAAATTTCTAATGGTTTGTTTTATAAAGACGACTGTTTTGTTTCCAGATGCCGGACTAATTTTGAAGGCTTCATGCTTTCCGCGGACAGAACTTGATAACAAGGCAATTAATCCATATTTGAAATATGTTTCATTGTACAATCTGGTCTTTTTCCGTACTGTTTCACTAGTTTTGTCACAAATTTGTCCATTTTGTTTAATATTAATTTATTTTATTACCACATTGTTATTAATTTATTTAACACTGAGTGAGAGAAGAAGTCGTAGTATTTATCAGTGGGTGAGAGAAGAAATCATAGTAAGTCAATAATGAAACTCTTCGTCTCGTTCCTTTGTTTCTATTACGAAAGCGCATAGCTTATACGATGAATGCCTAATATATTGACGATTCGTCATTTAATACAAAAACAAATAGATGAATCTTTTTTCACGATTCGTAAGCATGTGAATACGCTCAAAGGAGTTTATAAGCCATTTAAAAATAAAACGAATCTTCATAAATTACGATACTGAAAAAAGGACGAATCGTCGCTGGGTTAACCGGCCGATGTAAAACTTTGATAAACGTCAAATTAACATATTGTAGTGAGCTATTTAGTGAATCGCGACACAAAAAAGGTTGAGAAACGATGTTCTGCAGTATCGTTTGATAAAAACGTACTCCATGATTGTTATAATCATTTTTTATTACACATATAAATAGGAAAAGAGTCAGTCGCCTTATTCGCATGGCGCAACGGCGGGAAAGAACAAAACGTTAACCTTTGATGATTGTTATCATTAACTAATGTATGCAGAGTCCATTTGTTCAGCTTCCACGATTTCCGTTAAGGGCAAATGTAATTTAAGCGTTTCATTGCTCGCTTTGAGCGAGCTGAAATTTCCCGACATACTACACTACGACATGTACCTTTAACCTTTGACCCGAGTTGAAATTCATAAAGCACAAATGTTCTATTTAGACTGGATTCAATCAACATTGTAAAAGTTACAAATGTGGAAGGAACATACGTATTTGGAATACAATGACGGAACGTACGTTTGATGTGCCGTTTAAAAAATAATCTTGTGTTTCATTTGATATTCTCAAAATTATTAGAGTTACGGGGGTTTAGCGCCACGGTGTATATATATATATATATATATCCTCGGCTTATTGTAAAATCAGTATTATTATAATTCGACTAGGCGTATTGTAATATAATGTGAAACATTCAAATTTAACTGAGAATTTTAGACATACATAGTATAATACGCCGGCCAATTGTTCGTCTTATTGTCAAAATGTTGACAATAACTACAATAACTAACTGGCCACGGACCAGTGTTTTAGAATGCGACTAGATGAAATCCGTCGTACTATAATAAGACACACGGTATACCAGGCGAATTGTAAAACAAATTCTTTCATTTCAGTGTTGTTTTGGTGTTGCATTCTGTAATTCTGTAATATTTTTAGTTATGAGTCAAAAATATTCAAAATGGGTACAGTCAAAGCTCCTTATTCGGGGGGGGATAGGTTTCGTAAATATGCCGCGAATACAGAAACCTGAAATACGGAATGGTAATTTATACGGAATGATAGGGTATATGTTCCAAGCTTACAGAATAAAAAGAAAAAATATAAAACAAAAGCAGTTTAATGAGAGATTTTTTAACAATATTAATAATATATTTTAGGCTTAGGAAATGGTTTAAAGAATTTAGTAATTTTTTCTTGTCTTGTCGCTTTTAAAAGGTCTTTGAATTCGGATTGATATTCGGCTGTGGCATTAACAATTTACATTTTATAAATAACTTCTTTCCATAAACGGATCAATTTTTATGAAGAAATCACAAAGCTCATTTGCCATTCGTACACCTTCACTCAGGCAGTGTTTTTTAAGTTTAACGTTACCTTTTCAGTGCTCGTTGTGGCTTCCTCTTCAGTGGAATGAGAAAAAAGTCGGTTTCAGTCAAATCTTTATCTTGCAATTCAAGGAATTCTTGAATGTCCCTTGATTGTATGTGTTCAAACCATCTCGTCCTATGCCATTCGCAACTTGGGCAATGTTTTCATTAATATTTCAATTTACACGCATTCTTCTTCATTACCGACAGTTAGATGAGGCCACAGTTGTTTCCAGTATGCCTTCAATGTGCATGGCTTCAGCTCTTGCAATGATCATGTTATGTTAACAATGCACTTTACTATGTCAAAAATTGTCCAGCATTGCATAACATTCATATCAGGACCACATTCCATGCGGTCCAGTGTGGTTTTAAAGGTGTGTCTAATGTAATAGATCTAAAAGGCCTGAATTATTCCTTGGTTGATAGGTTGGAGTAAGGCCTTCGTATTAGGAGGTAAAAATATCACCATTATATTTGGATGCATATCTTCAAGCTCACGAGGGTGACCTGTAGCATTTCCAAAACTACAACTGCCTTGATATCTAAATATTTTTTTTTTAACAAGTTTCGACTTCAGGAACAAAATAATCCCGGAAGCAGTCACAGAAAGTGACACTTGTAACCCACGCTTTCTTGTTTGAACGCCAAAACACTGGTAGGTTGTCCTTGCTTTGATTTTTCAAGTATAAGGATTTAGCAAGCTCTAAGGCATAAGTGGCTTAATTAAACAATCTCCTGATGGTCTTTTTCGTAAGTACACTACTAAAATTAGGCTTATTGGTTTCTTAAATCATGCCAGACTAATAAAATATTTCCCAATTTTATTAAAGTTAATATTTCAAAGTCTTCCAAAATATGTGACAAAATAACTAATTTTGCAAAACAGAAATAGCTTGACTTAGAAATCAAACATTTGTACAGTAAAATGAGTGTGCTTGAAATTCAGGCGTATAATCTTTACAAGAAATTAACTTTTAAATTAACTAATGCAGAACATGAATGTTGTTGCAATTTTCAAAGGAATATGTTCACAGCAAGAAATAGTAAATTTATTTAAAAAATGTCATCTTTAAATAAAAAAATTAAAAAACTCAAAATTGAGCAGTCGAAAGAACATATTCCAGAAAAGAGCATCAACATAGTGGAAAATCTTTCAACTCAGACGTTCGACAATCCAGAACTAGATCTTTTAAATAATTTTGCAGGCCTCAGTTTTGCTTGACCGGCATCCCGTAATGCTTTGGAGGATATGGTAGCCGGTATTGAAACTGGTATTAAACTTTTACCGGAGTCTTCCAAAGCTTTCGCCAGAGAGTCATGTAAAAGCGACAAATCTGATTACTTTGAACGCGTTGAAAAATAAATTCAAGATGGTCCACATAAACGATTACCTAGGAATCCATTGTCAAAAATGATTAACGAAGTCAGAGATACATTGAAATCTTGTAGCAGACTTATTTCTCCTCTGAAAAGAAAATTGCATATTTCTAATTCAAAAGTGCCAAGATTGTATGCTCTACCAAAAATTCATAAACCAGGAAAATCAACGAGACCAATTGTATCAGCCATTGATTCTACAACTTGGCAAAGTGGTTAACAAAAGAATTTGAAAATCTACCAAACTAACTACCTCCCTGTTCTGTGATAAACTCAACCAAATTCATAGAAAAAGTCGAAAACACGTATCTACAGGATTGTTTGGTTGAAACAGGTTATTTCTGAGTGTCTCGATTCCACATACCTTGAAATACCTGAGGGAGTTACTCGACTTAAACGGTTTTAATAACAATATTGTTTCTGAGTACATCTCCTTAACAAGATTATGTATGAGGCAAACTTGTTTTCAGTTTAATAATAGGTTTTACGAACAACAAGAAGGAACGGCAATGGGCAATCCTCTGTCACCGTTCTTAGCCAACTTATTTATGAGTAAATTTGTGTGGTTATAATAATAACATTGTAGAGTGTTGGTTAGTTGTTGAGTGGTTATATTAATAACATTGTAGATAAATTAATTAGAAAACATAAGTTCAGAAAATTATTGAAAGAATCTTCGACTTTTCATAAGGATCAGAACACAAATAAATTCATAGTAATGCCATTGATGCCCAATTAATAAGAGGGCTAGACAAAATGTTGAAAAAAGTGGACATTAAGGTTGTGTATAATCCACAAAATAAATTAAAAGAAGTTCTGGGTAATCCAAAGGATAAAGTAGATGAACACGAAAAGTCGGAGATTTACGAAATTAGTTGTCAAAGCTGTGATCGAAGGTATATTGGGCAAACAAAAATATACATATTGACAAGATATAAAGAACAAATTGTCCACATTAGATATGGGAGAAATGAAAAATCTTGTGTTGCCCAACATGCAATCGAACATGACCACAATATAGATATTAGTAATTTAAGATTAATTAAAAGTGTTAATAACAATATGGCTTTGAATGCATATGAAAGCATGCAAATAGAAAAATGTAAGAAAATCATTAACCGAGATAAAGGAGCTATTCCGTTCAATCAACTTTTTTAATTATTAATGTAAGGCTTAGTAAACTTCACAGTTCATGATTTTTACACGCTTCTTAGATAGGGCTTTGATATAAATAGAACATAGTTTAGTTTTAGAATTAGATTAAATCATCTCCTGATGATGCTAACATGATTAGCAAAACGTACATCGAGAAGTTAAACAAAAAAGTAATTTGGTGTTTAGTGGTAAATCTCTTCGAGTTTAGAATCTCATGATGTATTAGAACATAGCAGCAGTGTAACTCTTTCTTTTGCTGCCTTAAAACCAGCGACTGACTTTTCACTTTTGGGTATAAAAGTTTTGTTTGGCATTCTTTTACAAAACCGGGCAGTTTCGTTTGCATTAAACACTTGTTCAGGTTTGTATCCACCATCAGTAATTACATTTTTAAAATTCTTCTGGATATGTTGCTACTGACGAAGTATCCGCAGATGTAGCTTCTCCAACAACTTTGATGTTATGCAGTGATTGTCGCACCTTAAACTTATTGAACCAACCTTCCGATGCTTGAAATCCTTCATCCGTATATTCATCACTAGGTTCTTTAAAATATGCTTTAAGACACTTAGCTTTTTCACGGATCATATCACCACTAAGAGACACTCTCTTCTGGCTACAGTTAATGCAGCTTCTATTTTTTTTCAATAGCTCTATTACGAACAATTTTTGAAGATTGTGAGGTTGAAGCTGTAGAATTCTTTATTTTGTCTTCTAATTGATGGATCGCACAGTTGATTCATTGACACTAAAAATAAAAGTGATACGGATACAAACGACTTGCCAAGGCGTAAACAGTCAAGCATTTCTATGTACGGTATTGCTACGGTAAGGTTGGGGTCGGATGCAATCCCAGCGCAACTAATTTGTTCTCTGTACTTCTCTTCACCACCTTCCAATAGCCGCATGAGAACAAGGGACCCTACCAGTCAGTATTCAGGAGACCGTCAGAAGAGTTGCTTCTTCCTGGTAACTGGCCTTAAACTACTGTGTTTATTTTTAATCAGCTTTACCCAGGATGAGGTCGTATCCGACCCCACCTTACCAGTTACGTTACAATTTTGCTATTAAACATGTTTTATATTTATTTTCAATTCCTTGACGCAATGAGTCATTATATTATGTTTCACACTCCTGAATTGGCTGAATTACGAAGGCCACAACAAGAATCAAATGATGATAGAAATGATGTGGGGAGAATAGAAGTTGAATCGGAAAGCGACGATAACGTATTATTGAACAGTGAAGACGATTTTTTTTGCGTTGCAGATGATGATGAAACTTTCGATTTAGAAATAAATGAAAATAATAATGAGAATTACGAACTGCAAAGATTTAAAAACTGTGTAGAGTGACATGACGGTTCTTTTTTTTCCAAATTTTCCAGAACAACAACCTCTAATATAATAACCCATCTTCCAGAACCTAGAGGGGAAGCACGAGGGGTTACTGACGAATGTAAAATATTTTCATTGTGTATAAATGATGAGATAATAAATAAAATTGTTTCTCATACAAATAATGAAATTGAAAAATCTAGGCTTCAATACCAAACTGTTCAGTGTGCTGTACTAAAAACCTCAACGCTAAGCCCTTGAGGATATGTTCTCTGCAACATACGGGCCTTGTATTTCGTTGCACTATGTGGAGGAAAAGATTTGACTTTCTTGTCGAAAACTTGCGATTTGATGACAGAATAACAAGAGAGGTCCAGAAGTCCCCCGACAAATTTGCCGCATTTAGAGAATTATAAAATATTTTTGGAAACAATTGCTTAAAAAACTATAGTCCTTGGGAATATGTTATAGTAGACGAAATTTTGCTCAGTTTTCGGTAAATTTTTAATTTTCATGATATGATCCATGCATGTCAGTTTTTAAACAAATAAACTAATTTATTAATAGAATTGTTTTGAACAATTTCCTTTTCCTTTTTAACTCATAAAAATGTGTTTTTTGAGGGCGAGGTCGGATCCCATCATACTATTTATGTTGAAGAAATCCACCTTACCTTTAAAGGGGATAAAGGGCAACGCGACTTTTTTCCGTGTGGGAACTAATTTTCCTTTGCTTTTACTCGACATTATAAATCGTGTACAAAGCAGAAGAGACACTAGAAATTATTGCGACGAATGACAAATTGAAGCAATAACACAAAAGATTCCGCACCGATCGTTCGAAGGCGGCTTTTATCAAAAGCCATAGCGTCACGCATCATCCGGTGGCGCGTATGGCGACAGCGACGTATTTCTCAAAGAACTTTCGGCCAAACATCAATAAGACTTGTTTGTTTATAAATAATTTGATATTTGTTTGTTTTAAAATGTAACTGGTAAACAAATACATATTATTCCAAAAATACAATATGCATTATTAATTTTGGATCAGCGAAAAAAGAAGTCTTCAGTCGCGAATACAAGAAGTGGTCAGAATATTTTAATGCATAAGGAGCTTTGACTACTGAATTATACAACGTGCTTGTAAATAAAACCAATTATAAAACCAATGAAGAACTACAAAAGTTTTATGACGGTAAAAAAAGCAATAAACATAACCTCAAGTTACTTAATTTTAAAGTAGAAATTAGAGAAGACTTATTTTCGTGCCATGTTTTATTGCAAGATTTGAAAATTAATTTGATTAGAAGCAAATGTAGATTATATTTAGTGATTCACTAACATGCTGGGCTCATAATAATATTTTGTGATCGCTAAAACCGTTAGAACCATAAACACAGTAGAAGATTTGGAAATAATTATTAGTAACTCTTCGTTTGAATGATGCTCTGGAGTAAGTGGTTTTGAAACTTCTAACGAATTATACGATGGCAAGACTGGTCTATAAAAAGACGCTACCAACAATAGCAATGAAGATAAGTATCGATTAAAATAATTCTGATGACAGAATGGTGATATCTATGAATAAGACGAAAATACGAACGGTTTAGGTATAAATGGTAGAATAGAAATATTATAGTTCATATTGTTGATGTGGTTACACACGAATTGGTGAAGAAGGATAATGGAAGCGTATGCTAGGCAGAAATGATTAGTTTGTAATGTAATTTTGTTTGTTACTCAAATTACAGCTACGGCAGCCTTTCACCGGAGGCGGTTGGGTCGTAGGTCACGGATGGATTGCACAGGCAATGTTATGTTCAGCACGAAGCGAGATTTTCGACTATCTCAGCGTTCATCCTGGGATATACAGGTACGTTTTGAAGTAAGATATATGCAAAACAATACTACCTGTAGCGGCCGATAATTTTCAAACACTACTATAAAGTTACAATAAACAAAACATGAATGATGTTTCAGCTCAACAATATATAGGATGTCTGGAGCAAAATTATTCAAGTGCACCAAATTCCACAAGGGAACCAGAGTGGAAGGGTACTTTATGTATAAATATGAAGACAAGAAGAAATAAGAAGACATAATGAAGAACTAAAGAAATGATTCGTGGGCGAAAAACGAATTGCAGAAAAAATGCTGGATATCAGCAATAGAAAAATTAAGATCTTTAGATATAGGTCAAAATATTTCAATTGAAGTTCTTAGTAATAGAGGACCACTGGACCCTAAAACTATATCAGTAACTATAGCGGATATCAAAAACGGTGAATATCAACTTGGTACCATATATAGTTTGTTAAATATATGGTTTTCCAGGGATGAAATCATTGACTGCTAATCCAATGAAATAATTAATATTCGACCAGGAAAAACAATTTCATTAACAGAAGCTATAGGCCTGTTTTCAAAATTTGAGGGGCAGATATTTAAAAAGGGTTCTTGCAAGCGAAGCAAGATATAGTGTTAAATGTTTCTATTTTAAAGCTCAAATGAAATGTACTACTAATGTCATAAAAGTGGATCATGCTAATAAATAAACTAAACCTATAATTTGTATTTTGTTTTAAAGTTTTGGGTGTGAATGTTATACCATCCTCGATAGAAGAATGAAGTTGTAAGGTTGAACTTGGTCATAAAACAATATCATTATTTTATTTTATAACATTTACTCAGATAAGATTTTTTTTCTAATTACAGCTAAATTAAGTAATAATAGTGCACTTTTAAATTAATGCTGGGTAATGTCAGTCAAGTGTCGCCCTTCTTCGCGGTCATACATCTGCAATATCACTTGAAAATTGTGCAGCGCTTTTTCTTCTGGTACTCTTGCGATTTATCGTGACGAATTGCAGCGGTCAGTTCCTGTATCGTGGGTGGTTTGTTAGCATATACTCTAGGTAACCCACAAAAACAGTCGCTTGAAGGCAAGTCTGGGGAGCTGTAATCTGGGAGCCAAGAACCGAGAAATCACATGTTGAGGAAATATTTGTCAAACACATTCCATTGATGTTCACGCCGTGTGAGCTGTGGCACCATCTTGTTGAAACCACAGTTTTCCCATGTTTACTTGTCACCGTTGAAGTTGTAAAGAAAATTTTGTAACGTGTCAACATAACGTGTTAAAGTCACTGTTATTATTCTTTCCTCCTCTTCAAAAAGTAAGGGTAAATGATCCCTAATTTGGAAATTCTGCATCGCATTGTCACTTTTTCAATATGGAGAGGTTTTTGGACCAGCAAGCACCGCCCTACTTACTGTTTCAACATTATCTGGTGTCCGAAGGGCACGGGGAAGACCAGGTTGTGTCCTGTTCATGACAGATCCGCTAGTTCGAAATGCTTCAATCCGCTGGAGTATCCTGTTTCGATCTCGAATTGACCCTTGGCGTTCAACGTTGAACTGTCGACGGAAAAGACGTTACACGGTAACTACAGAATAACTTTCTAAAAAACTGTCCGACGACAAACACACAAGCTCCAAGGTCCACGGTGTCATGCCTAAAACTACATTACCTGAGATGTCCGTTGGCAGTGCTACGAGGTCGCCACTCCTCTCTTTGCAAAATACAAGTCATTCAGAAAACATGCGTTTCCTCTGCGCCATCCTGTATGTATGACAATTAGATTACTGTGATCCGTGTAATATTAACTGTTGAGTAATTTAGGAATGACATAGAGGCACATTAAGATTATATTTCTTAAATACTTGGTGCTTGATTATATTTCTTAAATACTAAAGTGTCACGTTACTATTTTGTTTTGGCGCCATTTTTTGTACGTTATTTGTGAAAATTTGGGTTAGGGTGTTGTGTAGTGCAGAGGTGCAACTCTTATTATAGATAAATACGTTCCAAAAGAATTCAATGAAATTGTTGAAATTTACATATAAAAGTATTCAAATATTGCAACTAAACATGAATTTAGGTGAAAATATCCCAATCGTCGCGGCACCTCATGAAACGACAATATATCGTTTATTCAAGCAATTTTAAAAATTTCGAACAGTTCGGATAGGCCCCGCATCAGAAGTCCAAGAACAGTTGGGAAGCCTTAAAAATCGATTCGACGATGTAGTGTACACTTGGATATGTCTCCACGCACTTTACGCCTAATTTTGAGAAGTGACGCACATGATTCCCTATATTATTCAAATTGTTCACGACCTGTTGCCTACAGACAATAATAAACGATTAGAATACTGTAATGCCATCATCATTAATAATGGACGATGAAGATCATTTTCATTTAAGTTGTCATAAACAGAATAGCCGTTTCTGGGTAAGAGAGAATCCCCGCCACATTTATCAATCATTACATCCAGTTAAAGTTACAATATGGTGCGGTAGTCATGCTCAAAACATTGGACCAGATATTTTTCTTTTTTAGACGATATTGGAAATACAGTTAGTCAACGGTGAACGTTATAGAGACAGGATTCAGAACTTTTTGGTACTTCAATTGGAAAAACAAGGACTGGAGAATATGTGGTTCCAACAAGATGGTGCCACAGCATTCATCTCATGTGAAACATAATTTTCAAGAATATTTTCCCTAGTCATTTAATTTCTTGATATGGAGATATATTGTGGCGGCCTGACATGCTGGCACCAGATTATTTTTTATCGGTTTACATAAATAAGCCCCAAATCATACATCAACTCATCCATGCTGACATCGCTGCATTGTTACCAACACCACCACAATATGCTGACAAAAGTTATGGAAAATGTGTTAAAAAGGCATTTTTTGTATGTAACAGCTCGTTTGTCCTTTTTCAAATAAACATATATAATATTATGAAAATGTACGATTCATTCCTTCTTCACAGAATCGCATATCATAAAGAAATATTGTTAGTCATATGAATACCTACAAAAAGGTTATGAGAAACCTTGCCTTTCAGATGCCAAATCTAGTTGTGCGCTAGCCCCGAACAAATATTGAAAACTAAGCTGAATGAACTTACTTACCGAACAAACACCTAGAGAAAACGGATTGCGATTTTGCGTATAGCTCCTCAACAAATATAAATAAAAATATGAAATGTTTTAAATTAAATTAAAATTAATGTTAAAAATGAAATTAAAATAGTTTTGCCGAAGTTTAAGTTGATTTTAATGTTTACAATATCAAACTTATGCCCTGCCCTTACTGTTGAATTAAACTGATTAAGTCCTCAACTTAATTCTCGGCCTTTTCTGACTATCTTTGGCATTTATTTATGAAAAAAAGTAAGACAAACTTGATCTACAAAGCAATCCACCCTGACTTTCTATACACTTTCACCATCCTTCGGACAACTGTCGAATTCCAGATCGAAAAAAATTGGTGGTTTTTACGTGACAGGGTCAGTGACGCTTTTTTAGGCATCCCCAGGAGATGTGAAGCGGCTATTAAGCAGGTGATGTGCAGGGATCAGAACAGATTAAAATTCGAATAGGCCAAGTCTGGAAAATACACCGGGTGCGATAAAATCTCTCACCCCAACTCAGTGATCGTTTCCAGTTTCCATTCCCTTGTATGTGGCCGTGCGTTGTTCTGAATCAAGACTTTTGCTCTTCTTCTCTTGTGAGTATAAGACCTTTTTTTCTTCAGGGCGTCACTAACACGAATCAGTTGATACTGACAACGTGCAGCAGTGACAGTTGCGGTACTGGTGTGATGGCTCACCAGGATTAACCCACGATCATTGGATTATTGTTCAGGATCCACTTTTGATCCCAGATAACTACCTTATCCTTATCCAGGAAGTTCTTTTTCTTGAATCTGGAAAGCAATGACACAACATCAAAGCGTCTACTCTCATTTTCAACTGTGGGTTCACAGGGAACCCAACAAGAACTCTACTTTTGAATTTTCCCTAGCTTGTCTAAACCTTTAGAAATTGTTTGCAGTGTTACTCCAAGTTCCTGTTCGGCTCTAGCACAAGAAGCACTCTTGAGCTTGCGCGGCATTTTTTTGAATTGAAAGGCACAAAGAAGCAGTGCCTTAAATGCTGCTTTTCAAACGATATCGTGTGTAACTGATTTTTCTGGTTATTTTTTCAGTAGGCTCGTGTATTATCAGGTTTGGCGGTTAATAATCTCTAATTTTTTTCTTAACAAAAACGCTTTTAATTTGAGATAAAGGTAAAAATGGTTTATTCAAAATATGCGTCATCGCTAACTGCACATTTTCCCATCTCTCTAGCAGGTGGTCCAGTTATCAAGCCATTTTTCGACATTGCCATAATTATTGAAGTATTTCATGGAAAGTGCGTGCGACATGAAGAAAACGAGTGGTAGTCGGAAAGGACCAAGTCTGGTGAGTGCGACGGGTGGGGCAACAGTTCCTAGCCAAGGGCAAAAATGGTGTTTCTGACCACTTTCCCTGTGTTTGATGGGGCGTTGACAAGTTGCAAAATCACTTTTCCGTTTCCGTTCATTCTTGCCGCTTTTCATGGATCAATGATTCAAATTGATTTCAAAATGATTCAAATTGAATATTTGTTGACGGTAGTGAACGGTATTAAATGTTTCACCTGATTTCAGAAACTCATGGTACACGACACCCTTCTGATCCCACGAAATGGACAGTATTGCCCTTATTTTCAAAACGATTGGGTCTTGCGGTCGATGTTGATGGTTGCAATCCATTCCCGATCCTCCATTCACGATTCGATGCAAAAGGTTTTTCTTACATGCCGAGAAAGCAAAACTTCGCACACAGTTTTTCGCTTTTCCATCTGCCTATCGTTCAGCTGATGTGGTACCAATTTTCCTGCCTTCTGGATCTTTCCCATTGCATGCAGACGATTTCAAGTGGTTCGGTGACCAATATTTAATCTGCCATTTGTTGAGTTTGCATATCGTCTTCTTCCAACAATGCTTGCAATTCGGCATCTTCAAATTTTTTCAGTTGACCTGGGCGTTCTTTGTCTTTCAAGTCGAAATCACCAGTTTTGAACTGTCTAAATCAACGCCCACAAGCGTATTGTATTTGGAAATTGTCACTATAAGTATACGACGGCTTTCACTCGCGTTTTTCTCTTGACTGGACAAGAAAAGCAGTACGTGCCGCTTAAGCACTTTATTTGGGGCCAGGCTCGATATATTTACCCGACGAAAAAAAATATGACGCTTACTCGAAATCGTTTAAACATCAATGGTGTTTTGAAAGGTACTGCCATAGCAAGAAAATTACATAAGAGATTAAACTGTGAATCAACCCTTGTTTCCAGCGCCATCTCTTAAAAAAAGTATTATTAACCGCCACACCTGGTATACCTCGTTGTAAAGTTAAAAGATAGCGTTTTAAAACAACTATACGGCCGGAAGAAGTGATGATTCGAACAGGTTATGCAGAGATATAGTGGCTCAGATGAGATGAGAATTAAGTTGAGGGCTATATTTTTAAAGATTGGTTTCTGTTCTAAAGCCTAGTCTCGGCAGATTACTGAGATTGTTTGTTGGCCAATATACCTGACACTTAGTATCGCAACTGACTCAACGTTTACACTGATTCTAGCCAAAAAGAAATAAAAATTATATCGAAAAAAAATACCTGTGTACCGTCGATACTACTTACACATGCCTCCTACCTTGAAGGCAAGGACTTGGGGCCCTTCCGGACGACGGCAGCCCCAGCAACGAGTCCAACACGTCTTCTAGCGTGGTGGAGCTGGGTGACGGCCGTACTTTGGAATCCCCGCCCGACAACGTTGCCAAATCTAAGCGGAAATTGTCGATTATTAATGGCGATTTAATGGATGCGTTTTACGATTAGTTAAACAAACAGATGTTTATGTAATCTACTAGGCGTTAAAAACAATATGCGTTGTTTTCTTGTTATTATTTGTTATCTGAAATGTACTGTTGTATTTACACTCGCGCTTGAGTGACAATGTTACATTTATTTGCAAATTAACATGGTAAATAATATTTAGGTTAATACAAACAGAGCAGTACTTGAGAATAAAATATACTCATATTGATGAAGTAGCAGTTACTTTCTTTTAATATTGAGTAATGTGGAATTTCGTTATAATATACGAGGTGTGTAAATAAATTAATGAGATAAATGGTGTAGCGTTTGATCTGGCAACATTGTTGGCTTCATTCTTCTAGGAAAGGCAAGCCAATATCGGATGCATCTTCAGTGCCAGTTTAAACTCCTAGGTTCATCTTCAATCGAGGCTCGGCTTTCTGAGAATGCCTTGAACTACCTCAAATCCTGAGTCTTTAGCAACATACTGTTTCCATTTGCAAAAATTTGATTGCTCGAAATTGTTGTCACTCATTTTCAGAACGCACTAAGAAGATCCGCTTCACAAAAATAATTCCTACGGACTACCAAGCAACTCTATGGAGTGGCACTGAAGAGGCATCAGATGTTGGTCTGCATCCAACAGTGTTGCCAGATCGAATGCCATGCTACCACTCTCATTACCTTACTTACACATCTCGTATATCCAAATTAAGTGTGTTGTTGCTGATTCAAAAAAACATAAACCAAACATTCTTTTTCAATTGTCGAGATCCTGAACTTACTGCTTACTCTGATGATCTGTGGCGGCCTCAATAGCCGATATTACAAGTTTTTAAGGTTTTATAACATCGTTTACTATAATAACTGGCACTGAATCAGTACAAAAGAACGATTTCTGTTTGAAGGAGATGTTTTCCAGACTAGTCGCTTGTTCTGTGTACCACAATCATTATAATTTAACATCCTTTAATTCTTTTATTCTGAACTTTGGACGGCAAAGATATACATTACGTTCATTGTATTATATCATTTTGAAATACCCACACTAAGATTATTCTATTTTATTAATGTGTGAACATATTGTACAAAGAAATATATTAGGTTGGAAAGAAAGCTATTGTGGTTTTTAACCATTCAATTGAAATGTACATATCTCAGCTTAAATAAAACTTTATTAATCGAAATAGAAACCATTACCATCAACATATTGTTGCCAATGAAAAACAAGTTTACACCGGTTGCGTAAAATTCCGGAGTCCTAGAGGGACGGAGTTGTTGAAGACAGTTTTTGCATCATCTTGATATCAAAGCATTTCTGGCGCAGGAATTTGTCGAGATACTTGAAAAAGAGATAGTCGGTAGATGAGAGGTTAAGCGAGTATGGCGGATGATCGAGAGTTTCGCACCCCAACTCATGCAGCTTTTGTCGCGTAATCATTGAGACGTGTGGCCGTTGTCATGGATGAGAATTGGTCTCTTCCTGTTGTCCAATGCCGGACACATGCGCCGCAGTTTTTGGTGCATTTCATCGATTTGCTGGCAGTACTTCTTCGATGTAATCGTTTCTCTCAGGTACAGGAAGCTGTGGTGAATCAGACCGGCCGCACACCACCAAACAGTTAACTGACCTTATTGTGGCGAATTTACGAAGTAAAAAAACCACTTTTCATCCCATGTCACAATCCATTCGAAAAACGGATTGTTTTTATTACGCAGGGCAGACGTCACTTTAAAACGATGATTTTTTGATTTTCAATCAATTCGTGAGGCACCTACTTATCGAGCTTTTTTGACTTTCCAATTTCCTGCATATGGTTAGAAATAATCACATGCTTTACGCCCAATTCATAGACAAGCTCCTGAACAGTTCTATTCTGGCTTCGACTAAGACCTTCAATTGGTTGTTGTCAACATCCGATGGCCGACCATTACGCTCATCATCTTCCAGGCTCTCAACACCTCTATAAAATACTAGGCTAATTGAAAAGTTCACCTATAGAGCAGTAAAAGAACTATATGATCTACTATATTTTGCAGTTTCAACCTTCATATGAACACATGTGAAGTTTCAAGTCGATCTGTCAATTCATTCGTATAAAAACAGCAGCTTAAAGTAAAAGTATCAGTGTTGTTTTGTAAAATGGAAAATATTGAAAACCGTACAGTGATTAAATTATTTGTAAAAAAACTTTAAAAGCAATGGAATTCATAGTAAAATTGGTAAATATATTAGAGGAGTCTGCACCTTCAGAAATAACGGTTTGTAAGTGGGCAGGTGAGTCGTGGTCGTATAGCCTGGATGATGATCATCGTTCTGGACGTCCAATAAGGGCAATTACTGAACAAATAAGTAATACTATACATGATATGGTTATGGATGACAGGCTTTCAGTGGAACTGCTAAGGCCATGGACACCTCAACCGGACGGGTGTTTCATATTTTGAAAAAGGAATTGGGCTTGAGAAAGCTATGTGCACGATGTAATGACGCAACGCAAAAATGACTTCGAGTAAAACTTTTTAACCAACATTTGGATCTTTTTCGAAAGAATAAAATATATTTTAAACGTCGTTTTGCAACTATGGATGAGACCTGGGTTTTCCGCTATGATCCTAAACTGCGACAACAAACCCCACAGTGGATTGAGCCCGGTTGTTCAGCTCCGAAGCAGCCAAATTGGTCAAAATCCACCAAAAAGGTTGTGGCATCAATTTTTGATTAATTGATTACCTTCAAACCGGTAAAACAATAACAGGACAGCATTACTCAAACCTTTTGGATCAATTGGATGCAAAAATTCGCGAGGAAAGACGTGGTTTATTGAAGACAAATATATTCATTTTCGCCAAGACAATGCACCAGCTTAAAGAGGTGTTTTTTTTGCAATGACGAAATTGAAGGAGTCACACTACGAATTACTGGAGCACATCCCTCTCACTTTCATCTGTTCCCAAACCTCAAAAAAACTCCAACATGGCAAGCGTTTTTCATCAAATGAAGAAGTTATAGCAGCCGTTGATGAGTATTTTGAAGGACTTCCGGAAAATTGCTTCAAAGATGGAATAAATGAATTGGAGAACCGCTGGAAAAAATCTATTGAGCTTAAGGGAGAATATACGGAAGAATAAAATCGTTTTCACAACTATAAACTTGTTTTATCATTTTCGCTCCGCGAACTTTGCAATTAGCCTAATATAAATTAAAGCAATTTAATACGAATTTATTTGAAAATACGGCATTTAAAATTAAAGTAACAAAAACCGCAATAACTCCATTAACAATCTCTTTTTGTCATTCTTCAGCTGTTAGGAAATTCTCTTACTAACCCAAAATGTGTTAGTGTACCTCTCCAAAGTCAATAAAACAGGATCGGTTATTTGGAAGATACATCAATAGCCCATCTGATACAATGGACAGAACATTTTTTGAACTACCTGTCTTGGTTTATCTTGTTTAGAAAAATAATACAATAGTAGATGGTGATGGTACTTTATTACAAAATAACGACTACGATCACTGCAAAGGCCCTTTATCAAGAAAGCTATCTTAGAATGATTACAGATATAGTGATAATATTCTTGTTCAGTTCCTTGACTTATAAGACTGGGTTGAATTTTAAAGATGTTAAACTGGTATTGAGACAGTGCAACTACTGCTGGCGTATTTACAAAGCATTAAATTTCAATACATGCATATTAAACAATTTCTCCGTTTCCGTGGTTTTACGATCTATGTCAAAAATTCGGTAGATTTTATCTATTAAAATCCCGAATTAAATAACTTTTAAATATTTTAATCTAAAAATTAATTGACATAACTTAATTCTTATTAATTCTTAAGTTCAATTTATGCTTAACATTTCCTTGGACGCAATACACTCAATCACACATTAGGGCGCAGTGCATCCGACAGATCCGACTTTCAGAGACTTGGTTAGAACGAAAGATTTTTCCTAAACTGTAGAAACATGGTATACACTTTTGGAAATACACGTTTGACACAAATAAAAACAATATTCTCTACCCGATTTTATTTCTTGAAACGATAGAATCCCAAACGAGATTTATACATATGTAGATTTGTACATATGTAACACATCGGTGAATAAGTCTCCGGTCTGACAAATAAAACACACTTTTTTTGCAAATTTCGACTTTATTCATCAATATATTCTCCTTGAAGAGCAATACAATCATTCCAACGCTTTTCAAACATTTCTACACCTTTCTTATAGAACGTTTTCTCTTTGCCTTCAAAATATCCTTCAGTTTCGGCAATTACCTCTTCATTGGGGCGAATTTTTTCCAGCGAACATTTTTTTAAGAGAAAACAGGAAATAGTCGCTGGGGGCCAGATCTGGAGAATATGGTGAATGAGGAAGTAATTCCAAGTGCAATTCATGCAATTTAGCCATCGTTGCCAACGATTTGTGACACGGTGTATTGTCTTGGTGAAACAGCGCTTTTTTGTTCGTTTGGAGCCTTTTTTGCAATATTGTCCTTTAAACGCACTAATAATGCTGTGTTATATTCGCTATTGATGGTTTTATCGAGGTAATCGATGAACAATATCCCATGCGCATACCAAAATACAGAGGTCATAATCTTGCATGCGTATGGTTATGTTTTTGGTCGCTTTGGACTGCTTTCACCGGCTGCTGTTCACTCAACTGACTGCCGATTTGACTCCGGAGTATAGTAATGGATTCATGTTTCAACCTTTTTATTTCTCTACAGCTCCAAACATTGATCAGAATCATCAATATGTTGTTGTTTTGCTCCGCTATAAGCAAACGTGGTACTCATTTCGATATTTAGTAGTTTACGCATTTCCAAATGTTCATGGAAAATGGTGTAAATACTTCCTTTCGATACATTCATGATATCAGATTGCCCATGCATCTTCACTTTACGGTTTTGTGAATTTTTCTGATGTTGTCTGGTGTAATCATCTCATTTGGACGTCCAAAGCGGTCAGTATCATAGGTGCTTGTACGGCCATGTTTGAATTCGGCATACCAATCAATTATGGTTGATTTTCCTGGGGCAGAGCGGGTACTCTTTATCAAGCCATTATTTTGCTTCAGTGGTATTTTTCTTCATCAAAAAGCAATGCTTAATCAACACACGATGTTTTTCTCATTGTTTTGAAAATAACAAAAGTAACGTCACTTAAGCACACCAATTCAGAAACCAGTAGAAAGATTATCATGAAATCTTGACACATGATGTTTGAAGGTTGGCACAATCGACCACTGCTAAGAATTTTTTGTAAGTGACGCCATTTATATATCAGACTGGGAACTTATTGACCGATGTGTTATATATGAAAATGGTAAATTCGAAGAACAATATTATTCAAATACCTCAATTGTTTGTGCAGTAGTATTCAAGCTCGAATTGCTCACAAAATTTGCATGTTTCAAGCAAAGTGCTTGCATACACTTTTGCATTTAAATCTAGAAAGTCGTCTGCGAACGGTCTCTGAAGTACATAATAGACATTTGCCCTTTTTTGAACTGTTCCTTTGTTTTCAACTTCTTGCTATTTTCCTCATCTAAGTCTGGTTTATACCTTTTTATTGTTTTTTGCCTTCTCCTTGTAAGTTGTTTTTATATAGCTGTACATGTTTGGAACTATAAACATTTTTCCTTTCTTTAAAACATGATACTAAAGTGATGTGGTTTTTGATGTAACCAAATAAACTTGTATATACTCACTTGCGCAAAAGTGCATTACTTTAAGAACTTACAGTAATCACGAATGATCAGGCAATGTATCTCACAGAACAAAAGGCTGGTTATTAGATATAAAGACGTTCGGTGACGGAATTATCCAAACATGCGTGTGACACACGTAAAGACATGAAGCTACTCCATAGTAGGGATTTCTGTCTCTAAAGACACAAACGCAACAACGTAAAGCTGGGTCCACATCAATACAAATTTGCGTTGTGTGGGTTGTATGTGGTGCGCCTGCGCGGCAATGTAGACGCTCTGACACATAAAGTCACACACAAATATTGTCGCCTCACAGCATGCACATGAACCATCTGTTGTCCACCAGATAATTCAAACAAATTGTTCCAGTAAATTCAAAACACACGTAAAATTTTATTGGTGTGGACCCAGCTTAATTATTAGTACTGTATCTATCAGATGGGTTGCGCCTGGCGGAAAGTTTACATAACACGTTCATGTGCACTTATAATTATTAATCTTCAATCATTAAGTACTAAATTTTTGACTAAGACGATCTGTGACTCATGCATTAAATATGGAAGATTTTCCGTATTAATATATTTTTACTTAACTTTTGAACATCAGAAAACAATACTTTCGTATATGCCCACTATTTTTTTTAATGGATACCCGCATGCAAATTTATTGTAAACTTTTAAAAAACAGTAAAAATTATATCGAGTTTAAACAGTAAAAAACTTTTTCAGAGTTACTAAGGCGGGCTATTTAAATTAATTATTTTGAATACTTTTGATTAGAACAATTAGTTTACAAGAATACAATAAATCAAGAATAAAATTAAGGGAAATGTTTGGATTAACATACAGAAACTAATAATATTGCGCTTCTCCAAAAGTAATTTTGTTCACACACCTTTGAAATAGCCAACATTTTCTGATCCAATTAATATTGACATGCGGTAGTTATATTTCCAAAATATTACTTGATTTTAAAATCACAATTAAATACAATAAATATGTTGGTACAACTCGTAGTTCAATACTCATAAAAAGTTTTGCTGTCGTTTAAAATAACAAAATAAGTCAATGGATAGGGACAAATAATAGTGACAGGAAACCAGATCAGGTGAATGTTTGGATCGTCAAAGCACACATAATTTGTTTTCGGGTCAATCTATTTTCTATTTTATCAGCCAGGTTTGTAAGTTAACCTTTTCGGCTCCTACTTGTATTTCATTAGATATAAGTACGCGATTTTGATGTGTTGCAAGTTGACATTTAATTACAATAGATGAAACATAGATTCACCTTTCCACAACAGACGAAGCAACAATCTAAAAAGTGGGAGGGTGCAGGAAAAAATGCAAGAAGAGTTAGAAATCCGGTTTCTGGGAGTCTCGTGGTGTGGTGCTCATTAATTACCTGAGAAAAGACAGGACTATCATCAGGAAAATATTACTCTTCGCCACTGGACTGGATTGAAGAATGCTATTCAGACTAAAAATCACATCTAGCCAAAAAGAAAGTGCTCTTTCACCACGATAAGTGCCTGGGCACACATTTCGGATTATTGCTCAACTTCATGACCTACGCTTCGAAGTGATTTCATATACGCCGTATTGGCCGAATTTCATGTGCAAATCTGAAAGATTGGTTCACTGGAAGACGAATCACTTCAAATGATCAGATCAAAGCTCAGACAACCGCTCATTTTACAAATTTGGACAAATCGTGTTATACCGAGTGCATTAAATAATTGGAACTTTGTTTAAATGTATTGAATGGCAGGGCGACTATGTTGAAATATATTAAATTTATATTTTATAAATACTATGTCAGAAATCGTGTATTTCCTTTGTCAGACCAAAAATTTTTCGCACGATCGTCATGAAGCAGTACTGGTTCAACTCTCCGGTGCTATTATTGTGGATATTTGTGTTTGATTAGAGTAAATAGTCTGCACAGACTTAAACTATCAAGCTGAGGATTCAAAACATATTCAGTGAATAATTCCTGCAAAATCCTACCATACTGACAGTAACACTTTTTTAGGGTAAATACATGGTTTTGGAGTGGGCAAAAGTAGTTATTGTGATGTTAAACGATATTTTTCTTCTGTGGATTGCTGTATAGAATCAATTTTTCATCTTCAGCAACAATGTATTAAAAAAAAAGATATCTGTGTTACCTAAACAAACATGGACTGTAGATGGTTACACGTTTAATTTTGTTTTCAAGAAAAAGTTGATATGGTACCCATATCCCTTCTCGTTACCCTTTGTTCAGTTGTTTTAAATACCGTTATATTGTGCACCATGAAGTTTCAAGCTTTGTGACTAATTTCTGAATAGTTTGTTTGGAATTAGCTTCATTTTCAGCCAGAAACAGATCCTTACGAAATTCAAAAGGTCTTTCAGATTTTATACCGTCGCAGACTGAAATCACCGTTCTTATTTTTTTTTTAAACCAACGCTGACGTTTCTACAATTCAAGGCACCAGCATAAACAACATTAACGGCATTCGTAGTATTAGTAGCATTGTTATAGTACTAAATATCAATATATTTAATTAGAATTTAGGTCATGTTATATTAAGTTAAATTAATGTCAGTAGATTGAAATATTTTTTTAATTCGCAAAAAAACAACATATTATTCCGAAAAAACTACAAAAGATATTTTAAATCATTTTCTTCTAATAGCCCAAGAGTGATGCTCACAGGACACCGATTGCCCGTTTATTTCGTAACGGGGTCTTTCAAATTGAGCAGTTTTTTAATTCTTCAATGAGACGCAGATGAAGTTGTGAATTTGTCTAAGTCTGGTCTCATTTCTGAAGTGTAATGTATGACATTTTCAAAAATGGAGTCGCACACAATACAACAACGCGTTAAAATTGTTGAATTATTTTATGAAAATGGGTGAAAAATATTCCATCTGAAAGCACTATAAATTGAATTGTCAAGAAACTGGTTCGGCGGAAGATAAAAGAAGAGCAATATATAGTCGTATTGATCGTTCACAAGAGTATATTGATTTGGTACGTGAAAGTTGCAGAACACCCAGAAATTTCCATTAGTCGACTTTCACAATAATTTGGATTCAGTGAATCTACAACATGGCGTATTTTACGAAAGGATTTAGCTCTGAAGGCATATAAGATTCAAATAACACAGGAACTAAAGCCACTGGATCATTCAAAACCTCGTGCAATTGGATCAAAGAACAAACAGATGGTTTTTCTAAAAAAAAATCATCTTTTCATATCAAGCACATTTTTTAAATTGGTAGTTTTGTTAATAAACAAAATTGCCACATTTGGGGTGAGGAAAATCCACGATTGATTCATGAGAAACCTTTACATTCTAAACGAGTCAATGTTTGGTGTGCATTAATGTCAGGAGGTGACAATAAAACAATTAAAAAAACCGTTTAATTTGAAGGACCCTTTACAATCCAGTGGTTTACTCCTTGCTGGAGTTGTGTTTGGTCAAAAAAGGATTAAAATCGGACACGCCCTTTTAGAAATTGCAATTTCCATGTCAATTTGTATATATCCTTTATAACTAGATGGCGGGATTAGTTCATCATTTATTGAGTATCAGTTCAACTTCTTTTAGACCAATAGTGTATATTCCAATGATCATTTTAATAGGTTAACAAAAACATTGGATTTAAATTTAATCTAGGGGATTTTCGGGAAATAATGACAATTTAATATTTATTACTATGTACCACAATAAACCTTATTCCTGACCTGTACTCCAACTATTAAGTTGAAGATTAAAAGCCTCAAGGGATAATCGTGTCGGTGAATCTTTACTAAATTGTAATATTGTAATTAGGTTTAGGTTGATTAATTTAAGGTAGACTGACTGACTTGCTTGTGGGATATTCTGATGTTGAAAAGTTTGATGCCTTGCGGGAAGGATGGGTGTGGAGAAAATCATATTAAACAGCGAGACAGAAGGAATTTACATGCTTCACACTACACATAGTAACAGGAAATTATCGCCAAGTGTGAATTAACTATTCGGTGTTGTAATTAAAAATAATACATTAATTCTAAATAATAAACAGATATGCTTTCAAATATTTAACTAGATAAATTTTCTAGTTTTACCTAGAAAGGACAAATAAAAACTGATGTTGTATATACATAATTTAAAATAATCGATAGCTAGTAGAATTAGAATGGGCAATATTGCCCTATTAGAAACAGTAGTTAAGATATTAAGTTGGTAAATATTTCAACTTAACCAAATACGAGGTGTGTAAATAATCTAATCAAACTGGCGGCGTAGCACTCGATCTGGAAATAATGTTAATTTTTCCTTTGAAGGGAGACAGGCCAACATCTGATACGTCTTCAGTACGAGTTCGGACTCCCTAGAGTCACGTGGTGGTCCGTAGCAATTCTTTTCATGAACCGGATTTTTCTAGTGCGTTCTGAAAATAAATGATAACAATTTCGAGCAACAGCGCTATCAAGTTTTGTTGCACAGTGAATTGGGTGCACAGTGTAACGTGAATCGAGCACAGTACAACGAAAACTTCTGCAAAACTTCAACAGGTCTATAGAAAAAGTGTTTTATCAGCGGCCCAGGGTTTCAGATGATTTTAGGGCATTCTCAAAAGGCCAAGATTCAATCTCCCAACCGAAGGCAGGAAGAGTTGAATTTGACTCGCCTAACTGTTCATCAGATTTTAACCAATGAATTGGGGATGAAGAAAATCTGCTCAAGAATGGTTCCGAAATATTTTCCGCAGGATCAAAAGGGCAACAGGAAGGAAACATCGCATGACTTTTTGGGACGGATTGAAAACGATACTCATTTTCTGCAAAGTGTCATTACTGGTGACGAGTCTTGAATTGTTGAACCTCGGAAACATTTAAAATTAATTTCCAACGACTATCGACTACCCTAAGTTAAATAAAAGATTACATTTATAATATATCACTTGGTTCAAGAGTTCACCACTTGCCTATATCAAAACTTTCCATATATTATTAGGTTCCCAACTTAATTCTCCTTTTTTGACTACCATTGACATTTATTTATAAAAAATGTTGTATAAAATTACACAGATCAACAAATTTAAACTTTTTTGAGCTAGCATGGATGAAAATAGGTGTATATAGAGTATTTTGTAGTCCTAAAATCCGAAAATGATAAGCTAATTACTGTAACACGTACCGTTTTTTTATTACAGGGGGTCGGTGGTGGAGAAAAAATTGAGACGACATATTTTTACAATCTAATATTTATTTATTATAAACATGCAAAAAGTGTTAAATCTCTATCAAAGAAGATTATGTGAATAAAAAATATATTACACGAGATGTCATACATAACTTGTGGAAAAAAACTTTCACTTCTTCCTCTTGTGTTCTGTAGCATCATCTTTTTTTTCAACTAGCAGTGGTCCGCCAACATAGATCGGTTACGGCGTCCCTGGCTTCTTGCTTCCATTGCATCCCCTTGCATCTTGCTTCCTGATATCCTAGTGAAACCTGTCTCCTTATTTGTCGCTTAGTGCACCCAAAATTTTCGGAAAAAATCAAAATGGGAGGGTAAAAAATTAATTTTTAAGGACATGCACCCTATTACTTCATAGGCTTTCAAGAGTTCATCTATGAGGTTTTTATAGTTTTCACCTTTCTTGTTGCCCAAAAATCCGTTCACTCAAAGGTTTTCATTAGTCGAAGCTTAATACAACTAGGCGGAAGAAGCACCTTTTTTGGGCTAACAAGCAATAGACACAAAAAAACATCAATATTTGTAAAACCGCCTTGAAGCGCTAGCACTTTTAAATCTCCACAAATATCCCACTAATATTGTGCATATTTAAAGCGATTTAGTATGGTTGCTAAGTTGTCATAGGTTTCTTTCATTGTCACTGACTGGGCGAAAGGAATAGATGGGTTTTTGTTTCCATTATGAAGCAGCATTGCTTTTAGGCTGTATTTCGACGAATCTATGAAAATACGCCACTCGGACGGTACATGGTCCATATTAAGCTCATTCATTAAATCATCAATATCACAACATACACATAGCGATCTTCCATTTTATAAAACTTGAAAATATTACATTTCGTTTTGGGTAAAGTGAAACAGTTGCATTTTTATCTTACAGGTTCCATTGTTGAAGTCTGGAACCAAGAAGTTCCGATTTTTGTTTTGGCATTCCCAGGTCACGTACTAAATCATTTAATTCATTCTGAGTTCTAAGCGAGGTTCGCCTGACAGGAAGTTGTGCATCAGATCCTGATGAAAAATTAGAATCACCGGAAAATATGTTGTCCAGGTTTAAAGGCGCAATCGGTACCGGTAGTTTCTGGCTTTTTATCCCTTTGCTTTTTTCAAAAACCCCTTCAGTTTTAGTGATACAAAAGTAGCAATCACTTACATGGTCAGTAGATTCTCTCCATTTTATATAAAATCAACTTAAACACTTGACTGTACTATAAACGACACAGAAACAAACTGAACTATAGAAAACAATAAAACTGGTCCCTTATGGACATAAAACTGCCCTACGGTCTTGTGGTAATTCTTACATTGTCCATTTCAAAGTCAGGTACAAATAATTTCAATTATACCATGATATAAAGGAGAAACAGGTACTTGAAAATGGGACGTTCTAGTTCATTTTTGTGAAAAGGCGTTTTAATAACTATCTAAATGAAACGCAAAGGAATATTGTCATCAGTGTTACAAAAATCATGTCGACCTATGTTATTCGAAGTAATCTCCCCACTTTCTATATACTGGGGAATCGGAGAAGGTGACATCCGAAGGTGCCTTTCCTCTAAAGAGTCACGAATCAGTTACTGCGGATAACGGTGAGCCGTGATTGTGTTACCAGATTATACCAGATTATAAGAACTCATAATACACGATGAGTAATCTCGCCACTTCCTATATATTTCGTTCTCTTTCAGGCAACTGTCAAATCCCAGATCGAAAAAACTTGGTCATTTTGATGTGATAAAGTTATTGAGGTGTTTTTTCGACTTCATAGATATGAAGCGAATATCAACCAGGTAATGTTGCAGGACTCGGAGAAGGTGACATCCGAAGGTGCCTTTCCTCCAGAGCGTCACAAATCAGTTGCTGCTGATAACGGTGAGCAGTAATCGTGTTGCCAGATTGTAGCAACTCATAATAAATGATGCCCAGCTGATCCCCCAACAACATTTTGGTATGGATATTTAGTTTTTCGGTCCTGGTTGATGGCTCACTAGTATTAACACACGATTTTCGCCTCTTTGGATTATCGTAGAGTCCACTTTTCGTCTCAGGTTACAATCTAATGCAGGAAGTTTTTTTTCCTTGAATCTGAAGAATAATAACACAGCATCAAAACGTCTACTCTTATTCTCTCCTTTTGAACTTTCCCCTAGCTTGAGTTCAGAAACGACTATGTTACTTTGAATTCCTCTTCGAGCTCTAGCAGCACACGACAAGGATTTTGTTCTAGCAATAATCCCACTTCATCCTCCACATTTCTTGGCTGCCCCGGACTTCGTACATCATTTATGTCAAAATTTCCAATTTGGAATTCCTGAAACCACTTCTTACAAATATCGTACGAAAGATCATTATCTCCCAAAGCTGATTATCTCCCAAGATGATATCTGCCTAGTACTAGATTTTTATTTTACTATGTACTAGATTTTTTAGACTGATTATATTCATTGGAAGCTATTATACCTCATTTTGTTTGTAAAAGATGGCGCTTTTAAATAGCTGGCGGGAAAAAAATTTAATTCGAATAGGCTCTGCAGTTGATAAAACGAGGAAGCCGATAATTAAATTGAGGACTTAATATATTAACAAAACTCTATCATTATCATACTGATTATTTGCTTTCTAAGCAGTAAAAAATCCTTGCTTTATTTGTATTTTAGTTGCTTCAAGAAAGAAAGTTCATTATGAGTTTTCTGCAACTTACTGAATGACTGCGTTACGACAAAAATAAATTACTTGTATGCTGGATGAACTCAAAATAAAAGTTCGCCAACGGTCTCCTATTTCTGCAAATAACTTTTCTTTCTGATACTTCGGGCGATAGAGAAATTGACAAAATTAATGAACATGAACTTATAGAAGGAATGTTCGGGATACTCTGGAGATTTATCAAAAGGCAAGGTGGCTAGTTTGATGATAACATATCATTTTCCCGTTTCAAGAAACAGTTAATTAGAAATGTTTTATCTATTAAATGTACAAATTAATTTTGTATCTCAAAAATAATATTTGGTTTGCAAACAAATTCAATGAAGTTTTATTCCGATCGCTTTTACGTTTTTAGATTCAAATGAATATGTGATGATTTATGAATGAATATTAATTATGAATGATATTTATGAAATGAATATGTAATGATTTATAAAAATTTAATTTCCTATAGAATTTCAAAAATTTCTTTTGGATAGTGTTGAATTCTACTTGATAAAAATTCGTCACAACTGTTTAATAAAATACTTTGTTCAGTTCTTCTATTGGTTCTACCTTTGGTGTGAAACACTAAATTTGAAAAGATTTACCACTATACACCAAATCACTTTTTTTTAAGTGCTCGGCGCACGTTTTGCTAACTATGTTAACATTATCAGGAGATGATTTAATCTTCAAGGAATCAGATTAAATAATCTCCTGATGATGCTATCATGGTTAGAGAAACGTGCGTCGAGCAGTTCAAAAAAAGTGATTTGGTGTTTAGTGGTAAATCTCTTCAAGGTTAGTAAATACTTTGTTGTCAAAATTTCCACTTTAGTGTATTAATGTTTGGCGCGTTTCACAAGAACTGCAGAAGCTTCGTCAGAAATAAATATTTTCGATGTTGAAATGGGTATAAATACAAAATGTAAACGTAAAGTCAATTGATTTATCAGTGCCTTCAAAATACTAAACACGCAAATACACAAAAGCAAAAAACTAAACCATATCGAAAGTTTAGAAATAAACTGTTTAAAAGATCCGAAAACCCTTCTGAATGACCAAAGAGATCTGAGTGAATAGCCTCTGAGTGGATTTCCTAAGTGGTGCTTTTACGTAGCTAGCCGGTGGGAAAAAATCTAATTCGAATAAGCTCTGCAGTGGATTTGCTAAATGTTATTCTGTAAATGTTTTTTTATTTATTCCCATTTCAAAACCGAAAATATATATTTCTGACGAAACTGCAGTGCTAGCGAAACGATCTGGCCTCCTCTAACTTTCATCTGTTCCCAAACCTCAAAAAATTTCCACGTGGCAAGCGTTTTTCATCAAATGAAGAATTTATAGCAGTCGTAAATGAGTATTTTGAAGGATTTCCAGAAAATCACTTCAGAGATGGAATAAATGAATTTGAGAACTGCTGAAAAAAATTTATTGAACTTAACGGAGAATATACGAAAAAATAAAGTCAATTTTTCAATTATAAACTTCAATTCTTCTATTAGAACCTTTGGTGTGAAATACTAAACTTGAAGAGATTTATCACTAAACACCAAATCACTTTTAATCATCATGATTAAATCATCTCCTGATGATGCTAACATGGTTAGCGAAACATGCGTCGAGAAGTTAAAAAAAAGTGATTTGGTGTTTAGTGGTAAATTTCTTCAAGTTTAACTAAAAACTTGTTTTATCATTTCCGTTCCGCAAACTTTCAATTAGCCTAATAATATATATATATATATATATATATATATATATATATATATATATATATATATATATATATATATATATATATATATATACATACTCCCTTATTTTGAACCCGGACTCGCAAGTGAATGTGGGAGCACTTAACATATTAACGCAATGCAACTGTGATATAATTATACAAACAACTCCATAACGTGCGATGAAATAGCAACAGTATTCCAACAATAGCAACAATATTCCAACACAAGCCCCATGTGGGCGGTGGTTTAGACGACTCAAAAGTGATGATTTCGACTTGAAAGACAAAGACCGTCCAGGTCAATCGAAAAAATTTAAAGATGCCGAATTGCAAGCGTTATTGGAAGATGATGATATGCAAACTGGACAACAAAACAATGTCAAAGAGGTTAAATGTTGGTCGCCGAACCATTTGTGATGCCATGGGAAAGATCCAGAAGGCAGGAAAATGGGTACCACATCAGTTGAACGATAGACACGTGGAAAAATGAAAAACGGTATGAGAAGTTTTATTTTCTCGGCATGAAAGAAATCCTTTTTTTGCATCGGATCGTGACTGGAAACGAAAAATGGATTTTCGAAAACCCGAATCGCAGAAAATCGTGGGTTGACCCAGAATTACCTTCAACATCGACAGCAAGACCGAATCACTTTGGAAAGGAAACAGTGCTGAGCATTTGATGGGATCAAAAGGGTGTCTGGTACCATGAGCTTCTGAAACCAGGTAGTTTATACCATTACCAATAGTTAATACCGTTCGTTACCGTCAGCAAATGACCAATTTGATCCATGCATTGATCGAAAAGCGACCAGAATGGGATACAAGATACGGAAAAGTGATTTTGCACTACGTCAACGGCCCAACACACACAGCGAAAGCGATCAGAGACACAATTTCTGTACTTGGCTGGTAACTTTTGCCCCACCCGCCGTACTCACCAAACTTGGTCCGTTCCGACTACCAGTTGTTTTCATTGATGTTTCATGTGCTTTCAATGAAACACTTCAACAATTACGGAGATGTAAAATAGCTTGGTGGCTAAAACTCATCAAAAGTTGTGTACGGTTCTTCTGGTAGGGCATCCACAATTGTCAAAGATATGGCGAAAATGTGCAGCTATTGATGGCGCATACTTTGAATAAACCATTTTTTACTTTCTCCTAAATTAAACGTGTCTTTTTTTAAGAAAACATTAAGAACTATTAACCGCCATACCTGGTATATAGAATACTAAATATGGAGAATGGACGATTCTCGTAGGAAATGAGGGAAGGCAAGAAGGTATTGGAGAGAAGATTAGTATGTCTGTCATGGTGTAGAGAGGGCACTGCACTCAACCAGTACATATCGAGCCGTCAAAAAGAGTCTCATTCAGAACATAGATGAGGAGCCTGCCTGAGGGGGTTCTAGACTATTGACCAACGTCAGTGTAGTGAAGAAGAAGCGTTAAAAAAGAACGGTTTGGTTATATACAGTTCAGAGGAGTCACTCAATAAGTTCTAGTCAAATTGAACTATGTCGTACATTATGTTATATTCTGGATGAAGGCAGAAACATTACGATAATTATATAATTAATGATATAAGTACGAATGCAAACTTTATGAATATAAATTCCGTAAAAAAAAAGTTACAAAACCCTGGTAAATAAAAAAAAATAGTGCATTCGGTTTTCAAAGAAAACGATGAAATAGTAACAGACGATAACAAGCATAGATGATTAACGATTTGTATTTCTCATCTTTTGTGCTTTTTACCTTCTTGTGATAGCTAATCAACACTATCATCAAATAATTTAGTATACACTTTAATAATACCAATACATTATGTGAAATTAATACCAGGTATGTTTAATACAACACTAATATTGGTTCAGTTCTCCAAATAGATTTTGTCGCCTTTAAAATAAGTCCCATTTCATGCCAGCGAACAATCCATTCGTCGAAACACTTCTTTAAGGCACTTTTCCGAATTTGCCCCTCTGCGAATTTTGATTTAAGCCTTTAATGGACTCAAAACGACTTCCATAAAGTAGAAATTTGTATTTGGGGAATCAAAAAAGTTACACGAGATCATACCTTGCGGATACGGTGCTTGGTCGATGACATTCGTTGATTTTTTGCTCATAAATTCTCGCTCATGTATCGATGGGTGGAACGGTGCATTATTGGGGCGCCAAATCTCAGAATTGTTCTTCTATAAACATTTTTCGCCGAGCATTCGCTGTCAAACTCCTCAGAACCAGATAATGACTGTCCATCCTGAAGGAATTCCGAGTAGACAATACCATGATAGTCAAAAAAAGTCTACATTGATGGTTCATTGATGTTGTCGACAGTTGAGAATCTTGAAGGTCGAGCGAAACGATACTATGCAAACCTTCAACCACTTCTTGGCATTCTTTGAATGGTTTGTACCATTAATATGTTCGTATTTTCGATAAAGTGTACTTACTTACTTCAGGCATTTTCCAACATTTTTAATGATACCAGGACAAGATATTTCGTTTACAACCCCACATTTGAGGTAATCCCTATTAAATATTTTAATCAATTATAAAAGTTACTAAAGATAAAATCTGCACCACGTCGAGCATCAGTTCTGGATAACAGAAGTTAAGCGACGTTGAGCGCTGTTAATGCATGGCGGAGATCATACGAAAACTCGTCGAAAATTGGTTTACATCGACATCTACGCGTAAAGGAGGATTATAGATTATGAGATGAGATAAAAATCACCGAGCACACTGTTCGACGAACCTAACCAACATTTGTAAACTGGCCGACAGATGGCGCCAAAACTCTACGTGACAATTAGATTTGATATCAAGTTATAGCTAAATAAATTGTAAACGCTTTACGTGAGTTTTTTACAGGGATAGAGTCAGATACGTTTTAAAGATTGTTTGAAATCGATCGTTAAAACTCAATTTATTTTTCAACATAGTCTCCTTTAGCTCTATACACTTCGCCCAAAAAGTGCGGCAGTTCTAAAAAGTATGACTTGCCGAACTCCTGGTTCATTGAAAAACGTTCTGATTCGGCCTGAATGACTGGCTGGAAAGAAATTTACATCAGATGAAGAGATCGCATGAAGATGAAGATGAAGAGATCAGATTAAGAGAGAAAATTCTGTTATCGCGTGATCGCGTCTTGGAGAGCATGAAAAGGCATTTAAACGAATTGAAAATCCAGTCACTGGAATATTTTCCAGTTAGCAACGATGATTTGTTGAAAAAATGGGTTCTCAATTCGTTTGATAAAAATCTTGCAGCTGCTGAATTACCTATTAAGATTTACAACCAACTTATTGAAATGAAATATCAGGCGACAAAACTCCACAACTAGAATTTTTAACTCAAGATTTAGATAAGTTTTAGCTTGCCCGAATATGTGAATACGGAAGCCTAGTAACGGAAGCTTTGAAAACATTGATCCCCTTCGTTACTTCTTACTTATAAAAAAAGTAAATACTACAAATAAACATGTTTTGACAAATGGCGAAGGTATGTTAATTTTAAAAAGAAAATAATAAATGATGTGTTACATCGGCGCGCGCAATTTCGTCCCCCGCTAAAAATACACTCTGATGTGTTTTCCCAAACACACCATAAAAAGTATACTTCAAAATTAAATATAGAAATCGTGTATTATCACTGGAAAATAATTTGCTTATGTGCGTTTCTTATCATGATCTACGCATAGAAAAACTTTTAAGTGAAAAACAAAATCAACCATCGCATTACATTATTATTTCAACAACTTTGGGTATTCTTTTGTTTAAGTTTATTTTATTATGTTGTTATTACCTGGTAACGTTTAATTTTCTAACTCTAGTTTTTAAATTAAAAATACTTTAATAAAAGGATGTTTCGTATAAGGGTTTTATTTTTTGAACAAATTACGACCCCCCATATTCCTAAATGGGATCCCCAGGTTGAGAAACGATAATACAGATAATAAAACTGTCTGAAAATACTGTGAAATAAATTGAAGGGGAAACCAGCATTACATTAAATACTCGCCACAAATTGGCTTTCACCGCTCAATGGCTTTCGTTGAAAAGGTCATGTCATGAACTGAACAGTGAAAGGATTTTTTTTCTGACAAAAAAAATCTATTTGGATGGGCCGATGGTTTTTCTTATTTTCATGATCTCAGGAAAGAAGAAAAAATGTTATCGAGGCGGCAATTGGGAGGGGGATGTCATGGTTAATGGTTTACTAAATGTTGCTTTCTCATCGAGTTAATTCTCAAGAATATACAAAGTTATTAGAACAGAATTTATCTTTTAGTGATATGAGTGGAGTGCCAGTGTTTCAACAAGATAACGCCCCCATTCATAAAAATTATAACAAATTGCCACTGAACGGGCCTGCTATCTCTCGAGATTTCAAAATTATTGAAAATATCTGGCAGATGCTTTCAAATTAAATTTATAGTAAATCAAGACAATTTACAAATATTATAGATTTGAAAAGTTCTATTCAGGCTTCATGGGCAGAAATTTCACCATAAACAAAACATTTGTATGGTTCATTACCAAAAAGAATTTTTCATGTAATATGTAATATGTAATAATAGGTGGTGAAAAGACCACAAAATATTAAAATGTTGTTTGTTTATGTTATATATATTATTTTGACATTCTAAAATCCATTAAAAAATTAAAATATAAAGTTTTTTTCGCGAGGAACGGCTTCAGTTCAACTTAAAGATGAAAACTTTATTTTATTGCAATTTTCATATTAATATGTTATTATGAAAAGTCTATTCAAATGTATCTAAATTTTCGACACTGAGTGTATAACCCCTTCAATTTATTTCACAGTATTTTCAGACATGTTTATTGTCTGTATTATCGTTTCTCAACCTGGGGGCGCATTTAGGAATATGGGGGGTCGCAATTTGTTTAAAAAATAAGACCCTTGTACGAAACATCCTTTTATCAAAGTATTTTTAATTTAAAAACTAGGGTTAGAAAATTAAATGTTACCAGGTAATAACAAGATAATAAAATAAACTTAAACAAAATAATACTCAAAATTGTTGAAATAATAATGTAATGCGATGGTTGATTTTGTTTTTCATTTAAAAGTTTTTCTATACGTAGATCATGATAAGAAACGCACATAAGCAAATTATTTTCCAGTGATAATACACGATTTCTATATTTAATTTTGAAGTATACTTTTTATGGTGCGTTTGGGAAAACAAATCTGAGTGTATTTTCAGCGGGGGACGAAGTTGCGCGCGCCGATGTAACATATAATTTATTATTTTCTTTTTAAAATTAACATACCTTCGCCATTTGTCAAGACTTGTTTATTTGTAGTATTACTACATATACTGTAGTATTTGTAGTATTTACTTAGGTCGTTTGTTCAGCTAAAATTTGTTTGAATGCATAAAAAATATTTCATTAATTACGCCAAAGAAGCAGAACTTCTTACGTGCGTACATAAGTACACACACGCTTTTTTTTTAACTACCATAGTCAAGAAGCTTTTTTTTTCGTATAAGTAAGAAGTAACGAAGAGGATCAATGTTTTCAAAGCTTCCGTTACTAGGCTTCCGTATTCACATCTTCGGGCAAGCTAAAACTTATCTAAATCTTGAGTTAAAAATTCTAGTTGTAGAGTTTTGTCGCTTGATATTTCAATAAGTTGGTTATAAATCTTAATAGGTAATTCAGCAGCTACAACAACATTTTCATTAAACGGATTGAGAACCCATTTTTTCAACAAATCATCGTTGCTAACTGGAAAATATTCCAGTAACTGAATTTTCAATTCGTCTAAATACGTTTTCATGCTCTCCAACACGCGATCACGCGATAAGAGAATTTTTTAAATCTATATTTTTGGTAATATAATACGCAAGTGAAAGGAATGAATCAAAATTTCATTTTTCAAGGCGTATAATACAAATACCAACACCATTGGCTTGTGATTGTAAAATGTTTTTGTTATGGCCTTGTAAACTCGTATTCAAGTCATTCAAATGTTTGAAAGAACATTTCTTTTTCTCCGTCTTGTAAAAATCTGAAAATGCGCTGTTTTTATCTGTAAAAAAGATTTTCAATTCATATTCTAATCAAAAAGCCTCGTTAGAACTTTTCCACGCGCCAGCCACCTGACTTCAGTAACGAAAATGAGTTAGGCGTATTTAGCACCCATTTCTTAGCTCAATGTGGAGAGCAATCTAGTCTGCAATGGTCGACTTTTATTAAAACTGACAATTTTTACGGCTTGTGACAGAACATTTTGGAAATTATCTGACTATTATCTTTTTTGTAGCAAGCGCATTTCTATGAAGAAAGCAGTGCGTCCATTCCATATGGAGCATATATCTTTTAATTTTACTATCACACCACTGTTACTCCCCGTTATCGCTTTCGCTCTTCTAGTACATACCACAATGCATTTATTAAAGTCCAAGTTGTGTGTTGTGTTGCATCAATAAAAACTTTAGAGTCCTTCGCCAGTTGCACGATCAGAGATTGATTTGCAAAATAGCACATTTTCTTTAATTGACCCCTCGCATTCGTATCGGACAAAACACAAAAATTGCGAACTGAATAGCAAAAAATTCACTTAATTTAACGTTTTTAACATTATTTGATCGTGAAAATCATTGGCCACTTTATTAATCCGTCTCAATATTGTCATTTGATGGTATAGTTTTCAACTGTTTTGCTTCTTCCGGACTTATCATCACATTGACCATATCAATAGCAACGGGTAAAATGGGCTTTTTCGCAATCGTGTGAGGCTTAGACTCCCTGGCTACTCTTAATGTTACTAAATAGGATGCTTGAAGTGCTGCGACCTCATTATGGCTTGATTTGTTGATTTTTCAAGATGAGTGATTTACGCTAGAAAAATTCTAATGGTTTGTTTTGTAAAGACGAATGTTTTGTTTCCAAATGCAGCACTAATTTTGAAGGCGCCATGCTTTCCGCTGATAGAACTTGATAACAAACATCACTGCGGCTTGTCATTCATATTTTAAATATGTTTCATTGTACAATCTGGTCTTTTTCTTTACTGTTTCACCAGATATGGATGGTGCATTTCGTTTTGTCACAAATTTGTCCATTTAATTTATTTCACACTGGATAAGAGAAGAAATCGTAATACTTGTTTTGGTAAAAACGTAATTAACAATGAAACTGTTCGTCTCGTTCCTTTGTTTTTATTACCAAAGCGATTGGCTTGTACGAACCTGTCTAAGCGCGTTTGAGACGAATGATCCATCTGGCATGTGCGGGCAGGTCATTTTACGTACTTGTAGTTCGGTATTTGTGGCTGTGTGCGGTATTTCGGTATAAGTGTCACGGCCCATTGACACATACATCCGTCATTGACAATTCGTCATTTAATACAAAGAAAAATAGATGATTCTTTTTTTCATGATTCGCAAGTAGTGTGTGAATACACTCGTAGGAGTTTATAAACCATTTAAAAATAAAAACGATTCTTCATAAATCACGATACCGAAGGACGAATCGTCGCCGTATTAACCCGCCGAACGGAATCAACTTGGCTACTGATGAGAAACTTTAACCGGCGTACTAAAGTTAGTAAAAATTAAACTCGCTAATTTTTCGCTATTTATTAGGACCACCTACTTTAATCCACATGTTTTTCTACCTCATGCTCCAATATAAATTTTCCGGTGGAAAAAAATGTATATAAATATAGATGTGTAAAAAAGATTGATAAGTTTTTATTGACAAATAAGAAACTCGCAAACAAACGCTATTTTAGCAGAATTTATTGTTTCTTTGAACTTCGTAGCACAGGTCATTTTGAAGAAGTCATTTTCATGCATTATAGTAGTCATCCATTATGTCGCCTTACTTCGTTTTTCGTCGAAATATGGGGAGCCAATGGGGTCAGATAATCGAAACAGACTAATTATACACTATTTTTAAAAGGGAAAATCTTATCGTCAAATTGGAAAAATTGTTAACCGGCCTCACACTTCGGTTCAAAGTGTTGTAGATCGTTTTAAGAACGAAAAAATTATATTAAATAAGAAAAGATAAAGTCCCAAAAAAACATTTAATGCAATGGATGAACGTTGAAGTTCAACAAGATTCTAAAATGTCTGCACCAACTATGGCCAAAGAAATTGAAGAGGACCTCCACAAGACGGTCACCTCCCAAACTGTCCTAAAATGGCACAATCTTCGTGCCTTTGTGGCTTGAAAAAAGGCATGGATTAGTAAAGCAAAGTTAAACGCCTGATATTTGCTAAGGAGTACAGAAACAGAAAGTTTTCGTTTTGGAAAAATATAATTTTCACAGATGAAAGTAAATTTAAACTTTTCGGGTCAGATGGGCAACGATGGTTATGGAGAAAATCCAATGAATCTTTAAAAGAGAAAAGTTTGCGAACGACTGTTAAATACAGTGGTGGCTCGGTTATTGTCTATGGGTGTATGAGTGCTAAGGGTCCTGGGAATTTACATTACATTGACGGAATAACGAATCAACACATATATTTCGACGTTCTAAAACAAAACCTTAAACAAAGTGCCCAAAAACTTGGTATTGAAGCAACTTTTGTGTTTTACCAGGATAATGATCCGAAACATAAAGCACAAAACGTTAAAACGCTGCTTTATAACTGATCCAAAGTCACCGAGACCCCTCCACAAAGTCCAAATATCAATGTTATTGAAAATCTATGGAGTAATTTAAAAGTTGAAATAAGAAAACACGAGATCAGGAAGAAAGAACAATTCAAGATTGTACTCGAAAAATACTCAAAAATATCCAAGGATTATTGTGAAAAACTAGTGCGTTCAATGCCAGATCTTTTAGATGCTGTTGTAGAAAACAAAGGTTTACCTACCAAGTACTAAAGGCAGTTCTGAATATTTTTATTGAAAATTTTTGAAATTCATTAAAATTTTGCATGAGTATGAGCTTCATTTTTGCGCGACAATTTTATAAAATGGGTTAAATAATTTAATTAATCATTGAAGCCTAAGAAATTAAGTTTAATTTATTTTTATTACTGCTAATTGGATAAATAATTGTTTAAAATATGTCTTTTTTAAATAATAGAAATATACTTTTGTATATATGTAAAATATATAAATATAACTGTGTGTTCGTACAATTCATCCCATATTTATTCTTTTGAAAAACACTTACTTTCCCATAATGAATCACATTTTTTTTCCATACAAATCCACAAGATTAAATTGATGAATAACTGAACTAAACTGATACATTGTTATAAAACCTCTAGAGGATTTAGAAATAATAAATATAAACACGGTGTTTAACATTTTGACGCTCAAAAAAAGTAAATATTTATTAATGTTTTATATTCTGCTCAGGGTCAATTTAAACATTTCTTTTCTACTATTTTAACTAGAATTTGAAACAAATAAAAAACACTAAAAAATGCTAATAAAGCTTAATTACCTTCATTATTTTAATTTCTATAGTTTGTTTAACATTTTGACACTGAGTGTATGTAGTTAATTGCTATAAATATAATTAAATATCCCTCCATACACTAAGCAATATAAAAAGGCAACACAAAAGCAACCAACACAAAAATTCCAAATAAACAAATAAAATAATTAAAACAATATATTTACCTTTTCTCAAATCATCTTCCCATACTTTACGACGATTTGAAACGAACGAAAAAGCAAATGAAAAAAATAAAAAACAAAAGCGATAAAAAATAAAACAGATTTATTAATAATAATAATAATAAAATGAAACATTTGTACACGCACCTTATAAACACATCTAACAAATACAAAAAAAAGAAATAATAACATAAATAATTTAAGAAAAAATGTGTTATCGAGAGTAACATTGCACTAAAATCTAATCAAAACATTATTAAAAATCTGTACATACTAAATCCTTGTTAATGTTTGTTTTCAATATATAAAATTATCGTTGATATCTGAAAGTTTATATAAATCTAAAAATGTGAAATAAAACAATAGCGTACAGTGAAAGAAAAGCAATACAGTAACAATTTCCATGCAATCGATTTCACCATATATCAAAACCACCATAATTTACCATTTGTAAACTATGTGGTGACACATTCAAAAAATAAATCAACGAAAACTGAATTTAAAAAAATTATAAACGAAAATGAAAACGCATATAGTCTATAAAGGGAAACTTTTTAAAAATAATATTGTAGAAGATATGCCAATTAAAAATTAGCTCTATTATGTAAAATCAGATAAAAAGTATATTTTTTGTAATTGATGTGATACCTGTTTTATAACTTGTTTCATAGTATCATTGATCCTATGAATCATCCTGAATCTTTAATCAATTTACGAGGTAAACATGTCAGTCAATAACAGCAATATAATTATTTCTTCTGCAATTGCAAAATGTGCTGTTATTTAAAATTAATATTATCACTAAAATTTATATTATGATGTTTTAATATTGTACAAAAATGATAATAGATTATTTTTACATTGTATGTAACACAACAGTTTTAATATAGAAATTTGAAAAGCAGGATGAGTTAATAAATTTATATTTCATTTATGTTTATGATATATATTGATACTCCTGTAAGTTTTTAAAAATTTCTAGACTGAATGAAATTTCATAATTCATGCAAATATTGCTAGAATTAAAGATTTGCTTCGAGACTACATATTACTATTTCACATAAATTTTTATGATCTAAGTATTGTACTACATACAAAGCCTTCATTTATTCTTGTAACCCACGTGACCAGTCATTTTTTTAAACTTAAAAACTTTATTTTTTTTATGTTAGATTATTTAAAGGTGGTACCATTAATCACTAAAAATATTACTGCAATTTCCCCTAGATCTGTGATCGAGATTTGTTCGTCGTGTGTTTTCAATTTATTGATTTTCTTCTTCAAGATTTTTATTATTTTCTATGCTTCCTTAACAACAAAAAATATTTTAAAAGCATTTATTAAAAACATTTGAAGATTTAAAAGAAATAGTTTTCATTATTTGCATTTCATCAACAATATTTTCTATAAGAAATTTTCGACATGCCCTTCTCTCTTTTTTCCTTCCATGGCATCTGCTCCGATGGAGTTTTTTTTTTACTTTAGCTTCAAAATAATGTAGGACTCGACAACCGTTATGTTTATTTTCTTTATTAGTGCTAAAAACTGTGAAAAAATTCCAATAAATGTATGTCGTAGTTTACGAAAATTAGTGATTAGGAATTAATCATTACCAACTTGTAACGTTAGTTGACTACATTTAAAGGTTTAGAGATCAAATGACGGCTCTGTAAATCTCTATTACATTTTCTAATTTTCTTTTAATTGGCATATCTTATACATTATGATTATAGGTTCAGAGTCAGAAATAAAGTCTCAAGTATGTTTGACACCTCAAAGTTTCGACACAAAAAAGATTTCTAACGTATCTATGCTTCGAAAAAAAAAAATAAAACCATTAACGTCATACATAAAGCCCACACGATACACTTCACATTCAAGTCTCGTCAACAAAATTGAAGCTACTCTATACAGAGTGATTAATAAATAATTTGCAGTTTAACAAATCATCCATTATTTCATGTCAAAATAACAGCATTGTATCATACAACTTTTGTATCAAACATTAGTGTGACTTAACAATAGATTATAATTGCAATAATTTACCATAACGATAAAATAAAGGCACTCATTTATGTATTTTTACAAGAATATACACTAATTTTGATTTGTCCGATTCAGATTTTTTGTCGCTTTATTTTTAACAAAATAAAAAACGAGAAAAAAGCCTTGTTCCCATACCTTCGAGCGTTTACAAGACAAATACAAAGTCCCAAAGCTCGAAATTTCACTTGTTTTTAAACCACCATAGACTTACCATTACTGCTGTGATTCTGCAGGTCCAGTCTCAGTCCGTGAGGTGGTACCGGACTTTCCGAACACGTTACTGGTGTTTCTGGACTATCCAGAGGTTTGGTACCAACGAAAGAACTTTCCAACCAACATAATTTCTGACTACCTCTGGGTGATACCGAGCTAGATCTTTGGCTGACATTATCCAGATGATCGGAACTTGGTTTCATTCCACTCACATAGTGAACTATGGCTGACGTTACTTCCTTGATTGAGGTCTGGATTTCCGGACTTTCCTGCGTCGAGTTCTGGACTTGTTGGGCCAATAACGAGCTAGCCAGACGTTCTGCTGGTGTTCTGGGCCTATTCAAACGCTCCTGAGATCTCCATCCCATATAGGGTTGGCGATAACTGAAACTAGACCTGGCTGAGCTAGGACTGATGGATCCATTTGGCTGACGGCCTTGATTGAAACTACTCCTGGTGCTTTGACAGGGACTGGATGCAGTACTGTTCAGTTTGGAGGTGCTCCATCGTACGAAAGGCTGGTTACACGGTGTGGGACTGAGTACAACGGGACTCTGACTGCCAGAACCCAACGAGCTAAGGCTGGTCGTTTTGGAACCAGTACCGGTCCATCGGGTCTCGCGCGAAGTGTTTTTCTTCAATAAGAAACCTTGGCTGGGTACTTGAGATTGCTTGTACCAGTCGGGTATAGTGAGTTTTTGAAGGCTACGCTGCACCCTTAGTTCGTGTTCGGACATGACCCGTTCAGTTTTTTGCAGTTCATTTTCAGGAGGCTAGAAAAAAAGTTATCCAATTAGTACAAAATCGACTTTTAAATAACTTTAATTCAAAAATAAAAACATTTGCTTTATGCTGTCAACGCAAGACTTTTTTGTAATATAAACATATTTAATATTATTAGTGATACGTTGATAGATTATTTGCATTAAGATGTTCCACTTCGATGGATCGATGACATCATCAAGTATATTGAACCCGAATGGCAGAGAAAAGCTTAGGACCGCGCGAGTTGGAAGTATACTGGGGAGGCCTTCATCCTGCACTGGATCGACAATGGCTGGGGAGTAGGCAGATTGAGACTTCGAGGGAAACCAACTAGATTCTTTTGATAATGGCTTCACAGTGGAAGCCGAAACGTGGAGATTTTATAAATGGAATGCATACAATGCATATGCCTACCCTACAAGAACATGGGGATTCCTGGTTACTCCTCTACATTCTCATTTTACCAATGCCCAAGAATCATGCATGTCAATAAAAAATCGCAATTCGTCACTAAACACAACATTTGACGTCCTGAGCCCAAATAAGTAAGACTTCTTCGGTCTTTTTGAAATCAGTCCCAACAAAAGCATAATACTCTGTTTCCTTGTATAACCTATATTTCTTCCAACTCCTTTCACTCTGGGTAGCTTAAGGTGTCGAATTGAATACAAATAAATTCACCAAGTAATACCAGTTTGAAAGAAAAGTAATAAAATTTGAATATCAAATAATTAAAATTAAACAAGAAATTATTACACACAAATAACAGTTAATCGAATATAGACAAAAAAATGTATAATTTCATATTCTTGGTTTGATAAACCTCCCACAAAAAATATGTTAATATTCTAAAATGTATTGGATGTTTCGTATTTTTGTCAGTTTGCATAGTTGGTTTGTGAAAAGCTACTGCAGTTAATGTTCACACAAACATTCAGAAAAACACATCATTTATATTAAATACTTACACAAGAAATTATTTTGTAAATTTATAGGAATGTATTCAGAAATATCTTGATAGAAACTATATGCATGTTTACATATTTTCATATAAATATCTCTTTTAAGAATTATAAAAATATAACTTCCGAAAGCTCAGTATCACAATGGCCAAACATAGAACTAATTTAGAACTATAATTTTGGCAATTCAAGCTTGATTGACATATTCATAATAACAGGTATTTTTTGAAGTGACTGTCATAAATCATGTTTTGTTCATTATGGCAGTTGATATGAAAATATTTCAAACTATTTTAAACATGCTATCGATCAAGTAGAGAGAAGTGTCTACAGACATAACACAAAAACGGTGTCATATTTATCAGCTAAAGGGTTTATTAATAGCGATGATATTAAAAACGGTTTCAGGTAGAAGCATTTTTTGTAAACCTATTTTTGATTATAATGTACGGATATATTATATTATGTTCTGAATGTGGCCACCTTGACTTTGTTTTTTGTGGAATAAACCAGGCCTAAATGACATATTAAGAGTTTGTGGCTCAATTTCAATTAATAAAACTGTTTTGCACCAGCGATTTCAACTAATCCTGCAACAAGTAATCAATGACTGCTGTTGCTTCACAACTTCTTCAAAACTAACACATAGTCTCGTTAATTGAAATTGTTTATTGATTCGCCAATATAATAAGTCGATAGTGACAACAACATTGTAACATTTTTTTTTCTCCTTTATTTGGGTTTTTCGCCAGTGTCTAAAACTCAAAAAATATCCAAAAAAATACCTGTTCTTATTTAAAGAAAGAATCACTGGGTAAAAACAAAAAACTAAACGGAGACAAATTTCTCAGTGATTCTTTTTTTTTTTTTTGTAATAAATTTGCCTAACGAACAATATTTTTAAAGATATAAAAATGTTATAAAAAATGTACAAACTTTTAACGTTAACGTTTCGGAGGGTAATCTTCCCCCGTTTTCAAAACTGAACTAAATATAACATTTTATTTATAACATTTTTTTTATAACATTTTTATATCTTTAAAAATATTGTTCGTTAGGCAAATTTATTACAAAAAAAAAAAGAATCACTGAGAAATTTGTCTCCGTTTAGTTTTTTGTTTTTACCCAGTGATTCTTTCTTTAAATAAGAACAGGTATTTTTGATATTTTTTGAGTTTTAGACACTGGCGAAAAACCCAAATAAAGGAGAAAAAAAAATATATGAACACGCCACAATCATTCAGACAACATTGTAACATGCTACACAATGTTATCTGGATCTTTTTTGATTCCTTCCTTACGACAATCCAATTATTATCAATTCCAATTATTGGCTTATGCCTTCTAAACACTTCACTGAACAATATGGCAAAAATTCGCTCTTTTTAGATCTCTGTTGAACTCTAGTCCGTTGTATTGCCGTTACCTTTCGATCCTTCCAACTCGTCTACCCAGAGGGCTCCAAAATCCCTCATGGAGTGAAGCTGCCATAAACTTTACTCAATTTTCTGTCAGATCCCCTTCTCTCCCCTACTCTATGGTCCCCCCTGTTGAGGTTTAAGTTATTGATGAAGCTCTTATGAGACCTCCTCAGATCAGTTGGTAAAGGAAACCATCTCTCCAAGTCTTTCTTTCCATAAAGTATCCTTATACAAAAATATTATCCCGTAATCTTTGGAACAACTGATAGCTTTGTCCAGTTCAAGTTAGACTTTTGAGATGTTAGAGGTCAAAAGAGATTTCTTCTTCTGTGGCGACTCGTGACTGATTCTGAAGCCTGGATTCTTGGAAAATGAAGACTCTTCCATCTGCCAGAAAGGTTATGGCTACTCATGGAATATAGGTATTAGAACTTGGAATATTGTTATTAGTATTGGTATAGTATACCTATATGGAATATGGGTATACTGTTGGAATTGGGTATGGCTATTTGGAAAAGGCAAATATGATAACAGGAGAGTCTAATGCTGCTTTATTGGTTAAATTTCATGAACAGTTGAGAAAAAGCCCTTATTTGGTGCAGAAATAAGTATTTCGTTTGCCATTGCAACAGCGAAATTAGTCAATTTGTGTTACGAATTATTGCCGCATCCAGCCTAAAATCCGGACTTATTTCTCTGTTTAAACATGTGGAAATGACGGACTGAAAAGAAATTTACATGTTTGGTAGCGTTCTTCGCACTACTCGTAAATGATCCATTTTTCTTCAACAGTAACTAGTGGCTTTCAAAATGGATTTCGGCAGCATATAGTAAATGCCATTGACGACATATATGAAGACGTTTAAACCAATTTTAGTCAGGAGAAAAGAACGGACAGCACGCACAACATAATTTAGTAAACCATACCATAGTAAATACCGTATGGTGACATGGTATATCTGTTCATCATCCTCATGTATATAGCATCTTCCCCAAGGCAAAATCCCTACGTAGATGATCTATTTTGCTTGAAGTTAACTAACTCTACAATTAATTCGGTACAACGGTGTCTATAAGATTTACAGTATTATTTTTATCATCTACCACCAGCTGTTAAATCCAGTTTATCCTTTTTCAAAACCTTTAAGACAGTTTATTTTCGTCCGAAGCAGATAATAATTGACCAAATTACGTAAAATATATTAAGAATATAGTATTGTAAGGGGTATAGTATTTATAATGTTAGTTCCTATCTCGCGCTTGTAGCAAATGCCAGTTAATATTGACAGGTTAGGTTAAGAAAACAAGAAGGTTAAGTGTTTAGTTGCTGTACACGCTTTAAGAATAAAATTGTTTTTTTTTGTAAATCAGCCGTTTTATAATTTATGAAATCCTTACGGTACATTTTTGCTATTTTCTCGATAATCATGTTAAGTCTGTATCAATGTTGTTAAAAGCTACGGTTAAAGGTCACTAAAAACAGTACTTTCTCAGCTAAACCTACAAGCGTTAATGAAATTAGCGCTCATAAAATTGATAGACTTGTCTTTAGATCCGCGTAATGCTTTCCTCTCATAGAACTTTGTTTGTATCCACTACTATTTACGAAGATATTTCGAAAAGTTATCGGTCTGACAAAGGAAACACAAGATTGCAATTAAAAAATATTTCAATGTAGTTACCTTGGTATTCCATAAATGTAGACCAATATTGTTTGAACTTTTTAATACACTCTGTATAATACCATTTGTCCAACTCTATCAAATAAGCGGTTGTCTCAGTTTTGACTTCATCATTTGAAGTGAATCCGCGTCTAGCGATCTATTTCTTCAGGTTTAAGAACATGAGATGTGTGTGCAGGAACATTATCATAGCGAAAGAACTTCTTTTTGGCAAGCTGTGGAAATTAAGCATATTCCCCGATGATGGTTCTACCTTTATGAGGTAATCTATGAACACTGCACCACGAGAATCCCAGGAAACTGTAGCCATGACTTTTCCTGCAGATGAAATCGTAATTGTTTTCTTTAGCATTTCATTTGCCATCACCTACTGTTTTATCTTTGGGGTGCAATGGTGAATCCATGGTTCATCTATTATTAAAAAACGCCGAACGAACTCAACATTGTATTTAAGTATATTTAAATACCCTTCAGAAGTGTTCATTCGAAATGCGTCTTTGGTAAACTGTTAACAAACGCAGCAAATAAAGCGGTAAGCTTTTTCATACTCAAAACATCGTCTAAAATGTAGTGGACATAAGCTATCGAAATGTTGACAATGTTGACAAATGTTAGCAACCTTGCGTATTTTACGTACCTTGTGTTCCGTGATTTTTGTTACGATTAAGTCGATCGTAAAGGTTGTTGAGCTACCAATCGTGCATCATTTTCAATGGATGTACGATCACATTTAAATTCAGTAGACCACTTTTTTATAGACGAAAAATGAAGAGAAAGAATCCCATCAAGAAACTGGAAACTAATTCTTTATATCCCACTGGGGTTAAATCTCTCAAAACAAGGGACGTTTTAACATCTCAAACTTCAGTTTTATCTATTTCTCAACTTGTTTGCTTTACCTTATCGACACAAACAAGCACTTAAACGCAAGAGTCTGAAACCTCACAACACGTTACCTAACGAATCACAACAAATAGTATAGTCATTTAGATATATTTGCGAAATCTGTGTCAGGAGGAAAATTTTTCGAACCACCCTCGTACTACACAATTAAGAAACAAGTCTTCAGTTGTATTGTTTACTTTTAAATACAATCAAGCAACATTCTACTTATTTATTTTTAATATACCGATAAAAAATTTATGAATTTTATGACAGCATATTTCATTTTTTCAATTAAACTGTTTATTACACAACTTCATAAATATTGTTAAATCTATAATTAATTACACAAGACACACGATAACCTTTGAATAAAATGTCACTTTCCTAGATAAGTTTTCGTTCCCACTCTCGCTTTATCGTCATTCCTTCCGACAAAAATCCTCTGTTTTCCTATATTATCTTCGCCGTTTTATCGCAAGCAGGAATGCGTAATAATTTATGGTAATTTAAAAGAAGCTACCTAGACCCGGACAAATATTTGCGGTGCCGTATCACTTTCTACTTACTTCCTCTTCCCACAGCATGCTCAGCCTCACCCACGTGTGTGCGTAAGAATCTTCATACAAAAAACCGGGCATTTCATCAAAGGTTTCCATTTCTGTCGCTGCGAATTCTCTACTTTCCGATCCCTTCAGGTCGAGAAAGGAATTTTCACGATTACCGTACGGACGAATATCGCGACGACTTTGAATAGCTTTTCTATCAAAAGAGCCTCTATGAAAGGTTCAATAGAGCTCTCTGGTGGGCGATAGTGTGTAATTTTATACACCTTGCTCCAGTGGCGTCCGCTCTTAAATAAAAATGTATTATGTTCTAATTTAAACATATTATATACGTATGGGAATATATGAATTTCATTAAGATGCTGATGGTGCGTTTTTTTTTTGTGAAAAGTTTCCTTTTGAGTACTGAGAAGTACATTGGTTTTCACGACGTTTCGACGAGATCGCACTCGTCATTTTCAAATGTTCAAATCTCCCAAAGTAGTTCTCCAAAGTCGTGAAACCCCAAGTAGTTCTAAGTACTTAAAAAAAAATCACATAAAAACTCACCAACGGATGTATACCCGGAAAATTCTTCAGCATGTAACACTATTCGGGAATCACTATCCTTTCATAAAATATAATATGTAACAAACTGCAACATTAGATTAATATAATACCACCATGACTATTCTAACAATCTGCGAGGCATGGACCGGATAATCCCTATCTTAAAAACCTTGAGGTGAGTTGGTTCACTCCCCAAAACGCATTGAAATTATTCGAGCAGCGTTTGGCTAACCATCGCTCAAAAATTCGACCAAAGAATACTATCCCATACATCTTTCTATCGGCGATAAATCTAGGGATCCCGCCAGTCAGCCGAATGTCATTATCACGAACTCTTCGGTAAAATGCATTACCTTGATGAGATTTGGACGAGCTTTTATGTTACATAACGCGATGCATTTAAAATTCCTCTAGTCGCTACTAAGAGTGACCTCTTTCCCAACCATATAACATTCATACAATAATGTCTCTAATGCCAAAATTATATATTGCATTTCACCATGAAAACACATGACCATCTAAACATCTAGGCTTATCACAAAAACAAATACAGTACCATTGCAGATCATAATCTTCTAGCCCAACCCCAGTCTAAGCGAAGAGCCTATTGGTGCGCTGTAAGAACAGATACTCACTAATGGCATATCCACACCTGTTCAACATGCGTTTAAACGTGCCTTCACTTACGTTATTGCATGCGTTAGCGCATGCATCCTTCCTGTCCACATGTTTGCTTTGTTTTGTTAATCTCTGTTGATTCATTCTAGCCAGTGGAGGTGTCCTAGCCAGCTCAGTTGCCATTCTTCTACAGCTCTTTATATTGGTTTGGTTTCCAGTTGTTCCGTTACTGTCGTATTTGTCACCCTACCCCTTCTTGTAATTGGTCTATTTTGCATAGGAATCTCATTTCTGCAGCTGTAAATCTACTTTTCTTTCTCTTTTTTAAGGTCCAAGATACGCTCCCGCGTGTCATTGATGATCTCACTACGCATATCAAGAAGTTGAAAGCGAAAGCGCAAGAAACGGTGGAGATAAATCGGTGGGAGTTGGTGCGCTACGTTTGCTACTTGTCGTGCGTCATGATCTTTCCTCGCGTTCTTGCATGCCTCTCGTTCAGCACCGCATGCGTCTAACCTTTCAACAAATGCATACGACTTGATGACTAAAAGTAGAACAAGTGTGAACATAGCTTAAGGACGAGCACGCATCTCTATCGCGAGGAAATATCTATTAATAGTCATCGTTTTAGAAGAGAAAAAATCCGTTTATCGTATCCTCTGATATCTGAGCTCTAATTCTCAAATTATCTTATCCGTATCTTCATAACTGTGGAAGCAGCAATGTTATATTGGTACGAAACCTTAAATTTGCTGCTAGCGTTCCTTTCTAACTCCGTCGTACCGTTCCTTTTCTAACTGAGATAATTACCCGAATGAATCAACGTGGTACATGACTCGTGATATTTTATCACTTTTAATAGAACCACAAAACACTGTTTAACTTAGTAGCTTAGCATTATTTTGCGCAACTTTTTTATAATCGCTTACATGCACATAGAGGTAAGCAAGCAAAAAGTGTTATCAGATTTTGTATTCAACGTATGCTATGCAGTGAGTACGTTTTCAATTTGATTGGAATATGTATATTGGGTGTTGCACTTATTTTATTCTCCGGTATATATTATTTATTATGTATGTAATAAGACTGTCAAGTCGTTCAGATTTTCCTTTGATTTTTCAATAAAAATTCCCTCCTTGCCTTAGTATTATATATTATATCATGTGGTTTTTATGTGTTAGTATTTTAGCTTGGGTTTTTAGAGTAAAATAGTTAAAGCCTCAGCCCCAGATACACGATATGTATTTTAATGGACCTCACGAACTTGTTTTCTTGTTTGAAAGAATTAAGTAAACTCTGATGGAAATGCATGTTATTTTCGTTAATTTTACGTTAACTACAATTCACAAAACTGATGTCAAACATTTGCAGAAACGGTGGGTAAAATCTAGACTCTCAGAGTGCTCTCAGAAGTGAATCAAAAAATTAATGAAGCAACTTATTTATCAAACCCATGCTTAGTTTGTCTAGATGCGATTATACAAATAAATTATTTTATTATTATTTTTCAGCTAGGATTGATAGTTCCATTTTTTAGCCACAGTAACCAAGCATTTTTTTTTTCTTGAAACACTACGTTAACGAACGTTCGCTGGTTTTGGCTCACTTTGGAACATCGAAACAATAAATTGTTATTTTGTCACCAAATTTGAAACTCTGATTAAATCGTATTAGTGAGTGACCCTGAGTGGTGACAAGACAACTTTTCTTCAAATATTGATGCAATCATGATTTAACTGCATGTAAATGTCTAGGGATGTCTTATTCTATATATCACATGCCGATCGATCTCTATTCATTTCAGCCACGTTTAATTTCCCCAAACTAGCTATAGACATTTCTATTTGTGCTTCATTACTAAAATTTTAATAAACACCTTCGATGTATTATTGTTGAGTTAAGCCACATTTAAAATCGTAAAAAATCAAGGCAAGAAAATCTTCATGTCATAATCGCAACCGAAACTACTTGACTTTTTGATCTGACCATGTATTACCATAAAAAACATTACATTTCAGAATAGTGACATTCTCCAGATTCCATTGTCATTTACAGCACTAAAAATTATCCTGAGTACCCTTCTTTCAAATGTTGCAATCATCCATTCCATTTTCTTTGTCAGAGTCCACGTCTCGCAACTATAAATGACTACTGGCCGAATGAGTATTTTATAGATCTGAATTTTCGTGTTAATTTGAATAAGTTTAGATCTTGAACGGTGATTAACGAAACATATGTCATCAGAAATATCCAGTAGTAGGGACTTTTACAACGTTATGCGTAAACTATATTTTTTTATGAAATTCAACGTCAAATATATAAACAACACTTTATAAATTTAAAGCATTGAAATCAAAATAAATAAATTTTATCCAGTTTTAATTTGATTTTCACGCTTATAAAACTGAATTTTAGAAACATTTAGAATACACTACATAACTGACATTTTATAGATACACACACACACACACACACACACACACACACACACACACACACACACACACACACACACACACACACACACACACACACACACACACACACACACACACACACACACACACACACACACACACACACACACACACACACACACACACACACACACACACACACACACACACACACACACACACACACACACACACACACACACACACACACACACACACACACACACACACACACACACACACACACACACACACACACACACACACACACACACACACACACACACACACACACACACACACACACACACACACACACACACACACACACACACACACACACACACACACACACACACACACACACACACACACACACACACACACACACACACACACACACACACACACACACACACACACACACACACACACACACACACACACACACACACACACACACACACACACACACACACACACACACACACACACACACACACACACACACACACACACACACACACACACACACACACACACACACACACACACACACACACACACACACACACACACACACACACACACACACACACACACACACACACACACACACACACACACACACACACACACACACACACACACACACACACACACACACACACACACACACACACACACACACACACACACACACACACACACACACACACACACACACACACACACACACACACACACACACACACACACACACACACACACACACACACACACACACACACACACCACACACACACACACACACACACACACACACACACACACACACACACACACACACACACACACCACACACACACACACACACACACACACACACACACACACACACACACACACACACACACACACACACACACACACACACACACACACACACACACACACACACACACACACACACACACACACACACACACACCACACACACACACACACACACACACACACACACACACACACACACACACACACACACACACACACACACACACACACACACACACACACACACACACACACACACACACACACACACACACACACACACACACACACACACACACACACACACACACACACACACACAGACATACACACACACAGACATACACACACACACAGACACACACACACAGACACACACACACAGACACACACACACAGACACACACACACAGACACACACACACAGACACACACACACAGACACACACACACAGACACACACACACAGACACACACACACAGACACACACACACAGACACACACACACAGACACACACACACAGACACACACGCACACGCACACGCACACGCACACGCACACGCACACGCACACGCACACGCACACGCACACGCACACGCACACGCACACGCACACGCACACGCACACGCACACCCACACACACACACACACACACACACACACACACACACACACACACACACACACACACACACACACACACACACACACACACACACACACACACACACACACACACACACACACACACACACACACACACACACACACACACACACACACACACACACACACACACACACACACACACACGCACACGCACTCGCACACGCACACACGCCCACACATACAACTAAACTAAAGAATAATTGATTGATTTGTACGTTGCTTTGTATAAATTTTTAAATCGAATAAAACAAATCTTTTAAAATAGTTTGATAATGATATATAATTTTAATGTGATATAATTTTTATAAGTGATAGATAACAAAGTAAACAATTATTTTATTCGACTAAATAAACTTAAATTAAACAAAACTTATTAAAAATAGTAAATATTTGTAATTTTTGGAGGAATGTAAACTTTCACCCATTAAATCTACCATATATTAACCGAATATTAAAGTTCTATAAACAAAACTTCAATAATATTGAGCGAAAAAAGTTTTTGGTGCGGAATACGTGGAAGCGAAACGCCATAATCTGTTTAAATCCATATAAACTCCGTCCCTGAGTTTTTTCCGCTCCAAATAACTAAACTTTAATTCAATGAAAAAACAGTTTCCGATAATTTCCTTCCAGATAATTGTAGGCGGATACCCACTCCACTCCAGAATAACAAGTTGATCGAGTTCGATGTGGAAAATGATGTAGTTAATTTATAATTGGCCTGTCGTGCTGTTAAAGCGATAAAATATTGTTTATTTAAGATGAAAAAAATAAGAGAAATTAGTCATCGTACGTTTCGTTTTAAATTTCTAAACACGATAAAAAAATACGTTTTCGACATGATGTTGTAATTTATGAAGTCATTTAAATGCAGGGTAAGGCAGCGAAACGGGCTATTTTCAATACCAAATTTATTGAGTATCTTTCAGGTTAGGGGTAAAGCGACTACCTTCACAGGATCTGCAGCATCATAGTTTTAATAACAATGAATCAGTGGAATGGTATACAACGTGCATTCGCCTTTAAACCATAATACAAAAGTTCAATATTAACCGCAATAATATAGTAATGACTGGTCATGCTATTAAAACATGGATCAAAAACTCGAAAACTGGTTGTGCACTAAAAATGAAGCCTCTGTGTATGAAACCTGCAAACATAATGTCAGAATTGTTGTTCAATTTTATTTTTATTGTTCGATTTTAACGTGAGAAACGAAGAACGTGGAAGACCATCGAAAAATTTTGAAGACAGCGAATTGCAAGCATTATTGGATGAAGATGACGCTCAAACGCAACAACTGACGGATCAATTAAATGTGACACGAGTGGCCATCTCTATACGTTTGAAAGCTATAGGAAATATCCAGGAGATGGGTAAATCGAAAAACCATTTGCGAAATGCTGCTGGCCAGAGTTATAAAAGAAAGTCATTTCTCCATCGAATTGTGGCTGGCGATGAAAAGTGGATATATTTAGAGAATCTTAAGCGTAAAAGATCATGGGTAATTCCAGGCGAACCATCGACATCGACTGCAAGGCCAAATCGCTATGGACGGACTTTTTGTCTATATATATATATATATATATATATATATATATATATATATATATATATATATATATATATATATATATATATATATACATATATATATATATATACATATATATATATATATATATATATATATATATATATATATATATATATATATATATATATATATATATATATATATATATGGACAAAGAAAAGATAGCATACATGAAATGTATCAGATCGATGACAACCAGAAATGAACAGAAAACAACCACGAGAATATCAGTTTGTGGAGGTGGACAATTTTAAACATTTATGTGTATTAATGAACTGAAAAAACTATAGGAATATTGAAGAATCCAAAGAGGCAACAAAGCATACTACAGATACAAAAAGATGTTAAAAGAGAGAGAGGTTAGATATGACACAAAGAGAAGAATCTATAAAGTAGTCATAAAATCCATTGCAGAAAACACATAACGCAGCAGAAAGAGAAAAACCCAAGAAGGAAGGCGAAGAGTACCGTATCGAGAAGAGGCGAAGTCTAATGAATGACGAAATTAGAGATCTACTCAATGAAGATATAGTACGTTACATAATAGCGCAGAGAATTAGATTATATGGGCAGATTTGACAGGAAACAATAGAAATGTATTATACTAGCCATCATCAACTGGAGACCGGTGGTTAATATACTGATAGGAAGACCGCGAGAAAGATGGAATGTCCAAGTTGTAACAGATATAAGATGAATCGAGTTACCAGAGTAGATTTACAAAATAAAGGATAGAGCGGAATGGAAAAGGATTGGGGAAAAGACCACGCACGACACAGCACACTATAGATGTAACGGGAAGTAGGTGGGGAATGATGGTTCCAATTCCACAAGAACTTAAAACTTTAACTTAACTCAACTTTAAATTTGAAGCATATACACGACGCGCCTTGAATACCTTGCTATAAAAAGACATACAAGGTGCGTCTCACTCAAAACAGGACTAAAAAAACACAAATATTTATTTTTTCGCCAAAAATCATTATTTTTACTCAAAGTAGTCTCATTGCGCACCAATATAACGTTTTCACGGTCAATTAGGTTGATGAATGAATTTTTGAGCTCGGCCACAGATATGCCCTTTAGGATAGCGGTCGACACCTTTTGAATGGCTTCAATGTCGGCATAACGCTGTCCTTTCTTCGGCAAATGAAGTTTTTCGAAGAGGTAGAAGTCGTAGGGAACCAAATCAGGCGAGTATGGTGAATGATGGATGGCTAAAATGCTATTTTTGGCCAAAAAATCAGTGATGAGTGTCGAGCGATGGGACGGCGCATATCATGCAACAAGCGCTGCCTTGTTGACGGTATTGTGGCCGCACACGACGAATACGCGACAACAGATGCTTCATAACACCAAGATAAAACACAGCATTGATCGTTTGACCAGGTGGAACGAACTCTGTGTACAATTCCCTCCCAATCGTAGAAGCAAATCGGCATTTTTGACTTCACAAGACCGCTTTTCTTCGGATTTGTCTTGTGTTTCCATTCGGCACTTTGATGCACTTTTTCGACTCGTTTATTTTATTCGGAGCAATTTTTGGTAGACAGCCAATTTGTATGGAACAAAGCGTGCACAAACCAAGTCCAAAATGATCGATCAAAATGCGTTGGACATGGAATTGTTAGACATGTTCAATTCCATTTCCATGTATCGCAACAAAGATTTTGGCTAATTTTTTATAAATTTACGCACAATTTCAATGTTACTTTGAGTAACCACGGAATTTTTCGGATCTGGATGTTCGTCGTCGTTGATGTCCTCTCGACCTTCTTTGAATCGTTTAAATTACTCGTGGACTCTGTCATGGGACAAACAATCCTCACCATACACTTGTTTCATTAATTGAAAAGTTTCGGGGAATGTTTTACCAAGGTTAAAACAAATAATATACGCTGTTTGTTTGATCGATAACTTCGCTTCTAATGATCCGAATGTCATGAAATTTTGTCAGAACATCAGTGAAGGATGCATCTTTTCAACGCTCATCGAATATGGAGTTACTAGTAACAGCTATTTTTTAAAAAGTCTTTTTTTTAGTGAGAAGCACCTTGTATAATATTAAATTTGGTCCATGCCACGCCGAGTTACAGTATGTATAATGATCATTGGAAACGAACACAGTATTATTTCATTTTTTGTATCGAATTCAATTGGTATTTCATGATACTTTTTCCATTACATAATACCGTCATGATGAATACAAAAATTACAAAATTAATACAATAAAATAATTTGTTGACAGTTTTTTTTTTGGTACAAATAACGGTAAAAATATCGCATTGAAATTTACACTAATAAATATCCGTTGAACAATAAAAAAAGTTGTAATAATAGAACAAAACGTTTTCGTGATGATGTGGTACTTTATGAAGTCATCAGCTGAATATTTAAATAGTTAGTATATTCCTTTCCATATGGAAGTAGCATTCCAGTCTATAGTTATTATTTTTTTATTACAACTATATTTTATTTAGTATTTTTTATACAGCGTGAGCGACACCGTAACTAACCATTTATACTAGGGTATAACAAAAATATCTGTGTTTGTGAGGTATTTAGTTATTCACTATTTAAACTTTGGCATACATATGCTAAATGCATCGGTAGGGTGATATACTCATAATTCATTGGAGTGGTATTGGGTGATATACTCCTAAAACATTGGTATTGAGGAGAGATCGTGAACGACCTGAACTTCCCCTATCTTCAAGACTAATGCCTCCCTCCCGGAACATTTTCAACCAGAGCTGAGTGATGAGGTTTGATACAACACCTTCCCCCTTACTTCGCAAATCCCACGAGCGGCATCATTAATTTGAACCTTTTTTAAAATAATGTGTTAAAATTGTCCTATTTCCGACTTATTTCACGGAGCGTAATATGGATTAATTATGAATTAACTATGAATTAATCCCTGTCACTAGGACATCCCTGTCAGTATGAATTAATCTCTGTCAGTAGGACAGGGATTAATTCACAGTTGGTGACCCTAGTTCGGAGCCCAGATGAAGCTGATAGTCAATTTAACAAACAGCATCTGATTTTAATTTACCCTCATCTTTATTTCAATATAACTTTTGATAATTATAAAAAGTTACGATCTAGAAATAATTAATGTCCTTTTCTACATCCAATGCAGTATATGGTACAATTGGCAAGTACACAAAAAATGCTAAACATACCAAAATAAAGAAATCCTTAGAATAACCTCAAAAGTTTCTTTAAAAGGTCATTATAGAAATTCATTCTAATCTAGAAGCTCCGAGTAGTTCACTGGTATTGAATTGATACAAACGTTCGTTCCATTTTTTTGAGAATAGAAGAAAAAATTTATTTATTTAAAAGTACATCGAATTGAATGAATATAGTACAGGGTCCGTCACTCGAAGTGTTACTAATTAAACATGAAGCTTCTGGTCAATTGCTTGTTTTAATTCACTTAGCTGAATAACGAGTAATAACGAAATAGCTCAATTTTTTTCCCAAGTAACATCAAAACTGCACATATGAAGTAGATAACATTTCGATTTTCGGATGTAATATCATATAACGCCAAAAACAGGACGAACTTTTGCATCAATCCAATACATAAGAACTTGTGCCATTAAATTAGAAAACCTAAGAAAATTTCAATACTAATCCACAATGTGTTCATTATTAAATGCGGATTTTTATTTGTTTCATTTAAAATTTTACTATTTCAATTATTTCTGATACTTAACAACGGTAAAGAATTCAAACATTAGATGAGATAAAGGTAAATAAAAATATACTGCAAGCGATCCAGTAAAAGAAAACAGCTTCAATCGTCCTTCAAAAATACAGTACAAATATGAAAAGCTGACGAGCAAATAGTTCCGAGTTTTGCAACTTGATTGTTCTTCTCGGCTACATTGAAATAGCCGCTGGCCATTAGCGCAAAAGGTCATTGCATAGCAGCAGCCTACTGGGACGTTTAAATGTAAGCAGGAAGAAACGAGTGATCCAACTGCATTGTCGATGCATCGCATGATATTAAATTGTTTACAATATTCCGAAGTTTGGACTAAATTTTTCGAAGTAACTTATTTCAGGGCCGCGAATATTCACGTTCAACTCTCAAATAATATGACATGATGACAATTAAAACATTTTAAGTTTCCATGTCCTAAACTTTACAGGATTGATTATTCTAAAATTAATTTCCTAGAAAAAATCACTGGTGTTTTATATTAACGATTTTGTATTTTTTTTATATTAGGTGCGATTTTTCATAAAATATACATTAGGTTAAATTATTATCACAAGATGGCAGTGTTTTTAAAATTTGAAAAAAATGCGTATCCCTTCTTGGTTCTAATATGTATGTTCTTTTCCACTCTTACTCTGAATATTCTTTCTGTGAGGTAACTCTACTTTAGTCTGCAGATTTTCTTTCAGTATCCTGCTTTCATCATTTTATGTATTCTCTGTTATGATATATATATATATATATATATATATATATATATATATATATATATATATATATATATATATATATGTATGTATACGTATGTATGTATACATATACATATACATATACATATACATATATATATATATATATATATATATATATATATATATATATATATATATATATATATATATATATATATTACTTCTTGTGAAACTCATGCTACTTTCACAAAAATTATTTGGACTGTTTGTATTTAAACTTGACAATATCAATGTTGAAAAGTCAGTGTACTTAATGTACAATGATGTAAAGTGAAAGAACAGCTAAAGTATTTCAAATCAACATACTAATTGAAAAAAAAGAAAAGCTTACTGTCAGGGGATGATACGAAAAAGATATTTATTTTAGTTCCCAACATGGCCACTCTTTAACACGATCCACTTAGATCAACGATGCGATAACTTGTTAACGGTTTCGATATAATACAAATATCATAGGTCAGTTAAGGATTATAATAGATAAATTTGCCGTGTGGCAATACTCCGAGTGTGATGAACACGCCTGTTTTTGTTAGTCGATGAGTGAGTGTAGAATTAAACGGGAAGAGACAATATGTCAAACCATACGAGTATAAAAATAACTGGACGGAGTTTTTGAAAAATGGATTTTTTAAGTTATTCTTTTCCACAAAGGAATGCATGCAAAATTTAATGTTGGTGTGCTATTTACTGCAGTTTCCCAACAAGACTCGTTAAAACAACAGTTACCTTTTCGCACTCAAAAAACTATTAAGATTTGGAATTATGAATTATTTGGCGTAGGGTCCAGAATATAATACATTCTGACAAAAAAGTACCGGGAATTGATCATTTGAAAAGCCCGCTTAAAGGGATTGTCAAAATTCGTTTATCGCTAAGTTGGCTCCTCTATACTGACGCGGTGTTTGAACGTCATCTGTCATTTAGTTTGTTTACAGTGCTCGATTTTGTCAGTTCATCTCAAGTGTTTTGCGATTTTTACAATGGAAAAAACCATAGAACAAAGAATTTGTCTTAAATTTTGCATTACAAATGGAATTTCATGTGCCGAGTCTCTGAAAATGTTGCAGAAGGCTTACGGTGAATCGGCTTTATCAAAAGCACGTGCATATGAGTGATACAGTGCATTAAAAAGCGGTCGAGATGTGGTGGAAGATTTGCCTCGATTGGTGACTGAAAATCGTCATTTAAGTTTAAGAGAGATAGATTTTTTTTGTGTCTCACAAATCAATTCGTACCATTTTAAGCAATTGTTTCGGCATGAAACGCGTTGCCGCTCGACTAGTGCCAAAAGGCCTGAATTTTCTTCATAAACTCGCTGAAGACATGCTAGATCGAGTCAATTCCGACACCGCATTTATAAAACGCATTGTAACTGGTGATGAGATATGGGTATACGAGTTTGACATGCAAACCAGTCAACAAACTTCGGAATGGCGCCTTCCAACTGAGCCGAAAAAACGACGTCAAAGTCGATCAAAAGTTTAGGTGATGTTGACTATTTTCTTTGATTATGAATTGTGCGCTCGGAATTCTTGCCAGAAGGTCAGATGGTAAATAAAGCATATTATCTAAGAGTTATGCGGCGTTTGAGGGAGCAAATTCGTCGAAAAAGGCCAGATTTGTGGAAAGAAAACTCTTGGATTTTGCATCACGACAACGCACCATCTCACAAGGCTACCATTGTGAACGAATTTCTGGGCAAAAACTCAACAAACGCCATCGAACAACCACCGTATTTACCTGATATAGCTCCGGCCGACTTCTTTCGCTTTCCAAAACTCAAATTACCACTTCAAGGCATCTGCTTTCAGTCAACAGAAGACATAAAAGATAATTCGCAGCGAGAACTGAAGTCGATTTCGGAAAATGCATTTAAAAATGCTTTGACAATTGGATTATTCGTTGGCATAAGTGTATTATTTTGGAAGGGACCTACTTTGAAGACGATACAAATAAATTTGGATAAATAATAAACATTTTTTGTTTTATTGACCAATTCCTGGTATTTTTTAACATACATTACCCGGTACTTTTTCTCCATTGGAAGTGGGACGTGCCAACATCTGATGCGTGTTCGGTATGGGTTTAAACTCCCTAGAATCACTTGATGGTCCGTAGAAACTCTTTTCGTAAACCGGGCTTTTCTAGTTGGTAAATGAGTAACAACATGAGTTGTCACCTTTTGTTTCAAATTTGCGCACGATGACGGAAAGTTTTGCAAAACTTCAACAGGTTTATGAAAACAGTATTTTGTCCAGGGCCCAAATTTTCAGGTGGCTTAGGGCATTCCCGCAACTGCAAGAAGTGATGAAAATGTCCACAGAATCCGTGATCTTGTACATTTTGATGATCGGTTGATGCTTAGAATGATCGGGGAAGAGTTGGATTTGACTCACACAACCGTACCGTATCAGTTTTTGAACAATTAATTGGCGAATAAAGAAAATCTGCGCGAAAATGGCCCCGAAAAACCTTTCAGAGGATCAAATGGATAACAGGAGAAACATGCTTGATTTTTTGGGGCGCATTAAAAATGTCCGAGTCCGTTGTTCGAAATTGTTGTCACTCATTTTCAGAATGCACTAAAAAAATCCGGTTTACGAAAGGAATTGCTACCAAAAGGAATATTAGTCTGCCTGCCCTCCAAAGGGGAAACTAACTGTATTGCCAGATCGAACGCTACGCCACCAGCCTCTCGTATATAATAATGTTCAAAGCACTTAAATTTGTCACTTATGACCAGATGGTACGATTAGTACCAGAACCTGTAATACATATCGTGATGCATAAGATTTAAAATTGGTCACGGTTTTCTAACATTTAGTCTACATTTTTCAGCGCAACGCGTTTCAGGGCCTCAAGTGTTTATATTTCACTGTCTTATAATGATTCACTACTGTTGATGAAAAAATTGGTTGGCGTTGTAAAGGTCGAGTACCAAGTAAAAGAATCTTGTTTGCAGTGTGAGAAAGAAAATAATATATTATTCATAAGGTTTGGCAATTGTTATTCTGGTATCAAGACAGAACTTGTTGCAAGAGATATAATATAAGATGGAGGTAAACATGTCCACATGACAATGATATCATAATAAAGGAACTAGATTTTCTTGAAAAAAAAAAAATCAACTTATAAAAAAAATGAAGACATTTCTGGAATATTACCAAGTTGAAGTACACAAAATAAGTTGTTATGTAGAACAATAAAATAAATCTTCATAATAATATTACAGAATAGCGTACTTTGGATTTACACCAGTTGCCTTTATTACAGATTTATTTTAATACTAACAAAGATAAAGCTTTATTGTAGCGATCAATAATCGTAAAATAAAAATATGCCCAAAGGAAAAAAAGTAGCTGTGAAATAAAATATAGATGTTGTTCATTTATAATCCATTATGTTTTAGTCAAAATAGATCATTCATGAATCAATACAATGCTGAACAAATTTCAAGTCGTCCGGAAAGTTCATAGGGATTTTTTTAAGAGAAAGAGAAACGGAAATAGTTTTTGTACATATTTATTAGCTCTATTATGTAATTACCGTTATTATTTATAACTTTTTCTTGATCTCCATTCTGATTTCCTCATCGGCCATTATATAAGCACATGAAACTTTATTTTCATCAATATAAACCACAGCTCGTGATGCGCCTCTTGGTTTAATAGTTAGAATTAAATTCATCCTGTTATACAAAATTGATACAAGTTTTAAATATTTGTTCAGCATATGAAATAGGCTACTACTGAAATGTTGACAGAAATAATAATGTCATTTATAATATATTTCAAGAATTTATATCCTGTGAGCTTAACACCAAAGTTTCATTATTTAATACTTGTTCTACGCTTTATTGTACGTTATTTGGACCTTTGAGGCAACAATGATATTTTCGTTTTGAGGGATTACATGTTTATTTTAAAGGATTAATGTCAGTAGTACGCAATTTTAAAAATGTAGCAGTCATATTGGCTTATCGGCATCAAGCACGTATGTGTATTAAACTTAAATCCTGCCCTGGCATGCTAGAATAAAAATAAATTAATTATAAAAGTTGCATAAATCCTATTGACTAGAACTATTGACTATAACTATTGACTAGAAAAATTTTGTCTAGAAAAAAAACTCTAAAAAACTTTTTTTTTCTAGACAAAATTTTGAAAAAAGTGGACATTAAGGTTGTGTACAAACCATATAATAAATTAAGAGAACTTCTGGGTAATCCAAAGGATAAAGTACATCAACATGAAAAGTCGGGGATTTACGAAATTAGTTGTCAAGACTGTGATCGAAGGTATATTGGGCAAACAAAAAGATCCATATTGACAAGATATAAAGAACATATTGCCCACATTAGATATGGGAGAAATGAAAAACCTTGTGTTGCCCAACATGTAATCGAACATGACCACAGTATAGATATTAGTAATTTAAGACTACTTAAAAGTATTAATAATAATAGGGCTTTGAATGTATATGAAAGCATTCAAATAGAAAAATGTAAGAAAATCATGAACCGAGATAAAGGATCCATTCCGTTCAGACAACTTTTTCGATTATTAATGTAAGGCTTAGTAAACTTCACGATTTTTAAACGCTTCGTTAGGTAGAGTTTTCATATAAATAGAACATAGTTTAGTTTTAGAATTAGATTAAATCATCTCCTGATGATGCTAACATGGTTAGCGAAACGTGCGTCGAGAAGTTAAAAAAAAAAGTGATTTGGTAAATATCTTCAAGTTTAATGAATAATATAGAAAATAATTTTAAAAAATCCAAAAAAACAGGGGTAGCCTTATCTTGTTGACAAGGACTTTATATTTAGATGAATAAAAATAAGACAAATAAAATAGATATATCATTATTAAAGAACACTATCGAAATTGTTTTAAGAGGTCCGCAAGTAAGCTTACTGTTTTTACTAGAGATAGTTAGAATAAGTTCATAATTGTTTTTCTTTTTTTTTATTCTCGGAAAAGTTTTCTTGAATAATAAGGACAATTATTTGTAATAATAGCTAAGTACTATATTTAATTTTTCTATTTACTCGTATTACTTCTTTAAGCAATTTAATTCTATTTACAACAAATGATGTAACTACTCTTTTAATATGTATATTAAATGAAAAATGTCGTGCTATGTTGCAACATAAAACCACCTTTTGACCTTTTATAGAAGATTATTACTTTTCTTCTAAAGCTGTGTCCACACCAATAAAAATTGGGTAGTATATCTTTCTGACACACAAGATTACATAATATTTTCGCCACACAGCACGCACACGAATCATCTGTTGTCAGTTTTCTCGCGAACGTCAAAGGAATTTGCGGCACACAGGATTTGTGTGTGGACATGTTGAGCTAGGTCAATGCGGATAAAAATTTGCGTTGTGTGGGATGTATGTGTTGTATGAGGGGTGCGTGCATAGCAATGTAGACGCTCTGACGCACAAGGTGACACACAAATATTTTCGCCGCACAGCACGCACAGGAACCATGTATTGTCGGTTTTCTCGCGAACGTCAAAGGAATGTGCAGCGCACAAGATTTGTTTGTGGACATGTTAAGTGAAATTAATATATTTAGTTTCAAAAAGATACCTACGTGATGTTGCTATATTGAAATTTATTATTTAGTAATTTATTTTGTATTGAGTAACTTGTAGTCAAAGCATGTCTCAGCATAGTATTATGTCGAAGTAGGAGTGTGCTGCATTCACAATAATGAATAATTTAATCACGAAACATGAAAAAATCCCAAGGAAAAGCGATATTGGTTGAAGCATTTGTACCAAAACAGAAAAGTATAAACTACAGAAAATAAGTATAAACACTGAAAAATATAAATAACTTTATTTTTGACGCTTATTGGAATAACCTAATCAAACATAACCTACCAATATCCCACTGCAAACACGGACGGAGCGTACAACGTACACAACACAAATATTTATTGACTGTGAGTGATAAGGAAATATTTTCGCCGCGTAGTAAATTCAACATACACGCAAATTTTTATTGGTGTGGACCCAGCTCTGAAGTAAAATTAATTTTTTCGTTTCAAAAAGATACCTACTTCACATGGCTATATCGAAATTTATTATTAAGTAATTTATTTTGTATTGAGTAACTTGTAAAAGTATGTCCCAGCATATTATTATGTCAAAGAAGAAGTGTGCTGCGTTCACAATAATCAACAATGTAATCAAGAAAAATGAAAAAATCCCAAGAAAAGGCGTTATTGGTTGAAGCATTTGTACCAAAACAGAAAAGTATAAACTACAAAAAATAAGTATAAACACTGAAAAATATAAATAACTATATTTATTGACTGTGTGTGATAAGTAAATATTTTCGCCGCGCAGTAAATTCAACATATATGCAAATTTTTATTGTTGTGGACCCAACTCTGAAGTAAAATTAATGTTTTCGTTTCAAAAAGATACCTACTTCACATGGCTACATCGAAATTTATTATATAGTAATCTATTTTGTATTGAGTAACTTGTAGTCAAAGCATGTCCCTGCATATTATTATGTTGAAGAAGTGTACTGCATTCATTCATAATAATAAACAATTTAATCAAGAAAAAGGAAAAAATCGCAAGAAAAGGCGTTATTGGATCAACAATTGTACCAAAACAGAAAAGTATAAACTAAAAAAATAAGTATAAACACTAAAAATATAAACTTTATTTTTAACGCTTGTTGCACTGCACACACAGCCGGAGCGGGGCTTAAAACGCGCACAACACAAATATTTATTGACTGTGTGTCGTAATTTTGTGTAAATATTTTCGCCCCACAGTAAGTTCAACACACACGCGTGGTGGTATTTTATTGATGTGGACCCAGTTTTAGATTGCACCAAAATCGAAATTACTATCACTATAAAATTAAAGTAACATTTGGTTCCGCATTTTATCAGAAATTACTGACATATAATACTCTATTATTATTAATTTCTATCAACTACAAATATTTATATTGTTTTTTATGCATTACATAAGTGATACTATAAAAAGTTATATAAATAGTTTATGTATAACATAGATTGAATTAAAACATTTCTCGGTTTTCATTAAATTATAGTAAATGCTAAGATTATAATTGACATTAATTAGAATTAAATCAAATGGTCGGACTTTAACTCTACTAATTAAATTATTATGAGATTGTAAAAAACTTCGAATAAGTATATTTTGAAACTCTATCCAGAACAAAAGGGTTCTAAAAGTATGTGTATTGATTCGATTGATATTGATAACCAAATATAAAGATATCGAGTTGTTCAGAAAGTTCGGGACAAAGGGATTATTTTAAGAGAAAGTGAAACGTAAGGTATTTATTATGTACTTTTCATTATTATTTGCAACTTTTTGCCAACGTGGTAGGTTCACGATTACATTTTGCCAAAAAGTTATCTCTTTATTGCCAAAAAAATATCAAGAGGTTGTTTTTCATTTATTCTTCTGTTATAAAAGATTAGGCTGCAGGCCGAGGACGCGATATCATGAGGATGCATTCATCATGATGAAACCCTAACCTAACCTACCCTGTTTGCTATTTCCGACTGGTTTTCTTCAATTGCTACAGTCAGACGATCTAAATGTGAACATTAGAGGTTGGTGGCGATGGCTTGGTTGCGTGGACGAAGGTCAGAATATATGCTAAATGCATTTCGTCGTAGTTAAAACTGCAGATCCTGGCAACTCTCATGTTTTTTTTCGTTGCACGCTATTGTACACAATCCACTTTTTATCAGCAGTTATCATCTTCAGATTTTGTTTTCAACAAAAGATCGCACGAAAAGATTCTGTCCAGCAGATTTCGCTCTCTATGATCGTGAGAGATTTAAATATCTTATCGGTAAACCTACCAATTTTTTTGCTCATTGCAGAAACGGTTGATTTCCCAATCGTTGCCTATTATGACCATTACTTCCTCGGCATTGGCGCTTAAAGAACGGCCAGAACGATGCCGGTCTTCCAGATCAAAATATCTGCTCCTGAACCGACCAAATCATTTTTACACCGTGGTCTCCCGAACAAAACCCTCTCCATTCGTGCCCTTTTGGAAATAAAACAGCATAATGTGCTTGAATCAACTTGATCAGTGGAATGCAAATTAAAGCGATCTGAATGTAAACATTGCAAATATCACAGACATTAATATGTAAATATACAGTACTAATCCAACGCAGATTTTTGTTAACAAGCCTCAAAAGAGGAACTAGAAAAGAGAACCACGAACTTTCTATGTCGTCACTCATCTCCATTTTCCATAGATCACAGAAAGTTTTTTTCCATGGCAAGTCAGGAATAATAGTTTCGACATTAGGTTTTTAGACAAGTCACATTATGTTCTTGGACAAGTGCAACCGCTTTCCATTCTTTTGTATCTTTCTTAATTATTAAAATCACCTCCTACGTGTTTCATCGGATTCTAATTTTCTTCAGCAGCAATTTTAATTAATAATGATATAATTTAAATTATTTCAATTAAAGTAATGGAAAAGCGTCATCGAAAAAATTGGTCAGTGTATTGTCTACACACTGAGCACTACGTCACTGTCTATTTTATAACGATTAGTTTTAAATGCATTTGCTTACAACAAAACAGCGATATTTTCGAATGAAAAGTGGCAATTTTAAACAGGGAAAGCAGAAGATACGAGGGTCGCTATTTATGTATCCGGAATAATAAATAAAAACAAATATTTATCATTTAAAATGGTTTTATTGTTTTTCAAATTATTTTCCGCGATGATCGATACACTTTTGCATACGTTTAAACCAATATTCATAGCATTTTTTCATTCCGATTGAGGTATCTCCAAAACATGGATTTTGAACACATCAGCCGCGTCTTCTGGCCTCGAAAATCGTTGACCACGTATTTTATTCTTCACGAACGAGAACAAAAAAAAATCATTGGGCTCCAAATCAGGACTGTACGGCGGATTACCCCCCAATTCGATGTGTTGACCAGTCAAATATAGAGTTGTTCGGTCCGATATGTGAAAGCTCGCGATGTCATGATGAAGAATAATGCTGCGTCGCTGATTGTTTTTTCTTATTTCTTCAAAGACTTCTGGCAAACAAATGGTTGTGTACAATTCAGAATTGACTATTCTACGATTCTCTAGTGGCACTGTAGCCACATTTGAGACCATTTGCTTCGAAGTGCTTCTTGCACGAAAAACTTTTGTTGGGTTTGCCTTATTTTAAAAGACCCATACGATCCACTGCTGTTTACTTTCTGGCTTATATGCATAAATCGAAGATTCACACAACACAAATAGCGTCCATATGACAAAACGTTCTGGGTCATATACATTCAACAATGTCAAACTTTATGATGCATATGTCAGATGGCACCTAGTGACACCATTTTTGCCCATTCCGAAGACATAAATAGCAACCCTCGTATGTATACGACCGGCGGGAACTAAGTTTAGTATATAAAATATAAAAAATAACTATGTAGATTCAAACAGAATTATTTAAGCAACTTTATAAAATTTTGTTTATAAATTTGAACGGTTTAAGAAATTCTAAGGCAGTAAGCTAATAACAGGAAATCAAGAAAAAATAGACAGGTCTACGAAAAAAATAAAAACTATGGGTTAGATACACAAACAGAATAATAAAAAATGTGCTCTTCCAAAAAGGCGTGTTAGTATATGATTTGTTTAAAGTACATTGTACAAAGCCTGATTTGGCATCACTGCAAAATAAAACAACCATCGAGCTTACCTATCTATTTTTTCTTGTTTTTCACGTTTGTCAGTACCGATCTCGCCCTGCTCCTGCTTTATAGTACCCTTTTAAACGTAGTACTAGAAAATTTTAATCATATTAGTCAACATTATTTGAATGCAAAATCGAATAATCTGTTTCTTTCATTCAGTTTAAATTGCGTCTTTGGAGCGACGCTCAAGGTTAAAAATAACTTTCGCACGAAATAATTTCTCCGAAAATCGGTACAGGCTGAAAGATTGCCAAAAAAAAATGATTCAAATCTACGAATTGTAAAGAAAACGAATTATGAGCATCTATACTGGTTATCAAAAAAAATTAGCCGAAGAAAGTACAAGAAAAAAAAATTTAGGTCTACAAATAAATTTTAAACTTCTTTTTACATCAAAATATTATTTATTTATATAAAACCAATGTACATGTCAGTCTTGAAAATAATCTTGCATCACTTTCGATACATTTCTGCTATTTCACAGACAGCTGGCGAATCCCTGCTCGGAAAAACGATTGTGGTTTTGATTCCATAAATTCGGTAATAAAATTTTGGACCTCTTCGATTATGCGAAAGTGCGTATCAACAAGATGGTGTTGCAGTGAACCAAAGAGGCGGAAATCTGAAGGAGCCATATCTCGAGAATAGGTCGCATGTGAAGGAGAACTTACCAGCCCAAAGTATCGATAAGTTGTTTGGTTGCTGCCGCCACATGGGGCCGTGCGTTATCGTGCAACAGTATCACCTGCCGAGGTCCCTTGACAGTATATGATCGTTTTCGTTCGATTTTGTCACTTAAACGCATCAATTGTTCTTTATAAAGCTCAGGAGTTACTGTTTTCCCGGGTTTTAGCAACTCAAAATATAGCACACCTTTCATATCTCACCAAATACATAGCAATACTTTTTTCGCGTGAATATACAGTTTTGCAGTTGACATTGATGGTTCCCCCGCATAAACACATGCTTTTTTTAGGGTTATCGTTTAGAACTCACTCATCACCGGTCACGCCTTTAAACAGAAAATCCTTCTGTGTAAATTTTGAAAGCAGGCAAACTGCTGTATCTGATGGTGTCTCGCTTTATTTTCTGAGCTAATTACGTGCGGAATCCAACGACCAGCCTTCTAAATTTTTTCCAGCTTCTGCAACCGATGGGAAATCTTATTGACTGATACACAATTGTTCAGCAAGCTGCTTTTGTGTTTGACAATGATTTCCTTGCAACATCTGATCGAACTGCTCGACTTCAACTTTTTTTGGTGCTCCCGAACGATGTTGATCGAAAAGATCGAAATTACCCGTCCGAAACAACTTTTGCACGTACTCTCAGCCACCGCATTTTCCCCAAAAGCAGAACAAATAATTTCTTTTAGATCGAGAACACTTTTTTTTACTTGAAAAGCGAACAGACTACAGCACCTCACGCGGCTGTCAGATGACATCGTGCTCACTTGTAAGATTAGTGAGGTTGTGGTGTAGCAAAGTTTTCATATGCGGTTTTTTATGGGTTAATGATTGGTAGTACGGATTCCCAAAGCAACAGGAAAAAGATTTGAATTTAAAATAAAATTATAGTTAATTACTTTCGAGAGGTCAGAAGTTAGTTGTACACCTAATAATAGCTCTATATAATTTTTACACTGAAAAAATTGCCATTATACATATTATATCAGAAAAATAACGGAACTTTTAAAATTTAAAGAAAACTACTAGCGTGGTCTATTAACAATAAATAATCTGAGAGATATATATCTCCTCTATAAAACCAGACCACCACCATTAGTATGGATGAATGGATTGTTAAGTTACAGCGCTTAAAGTGACGGTACTTTTTACCACCTCGTCACAAAAACACGATCGAACAAAAAGCTAATTTGAAATTTTGTTTCAAACTCGGTAAAACTTTTACAGAAACAATTATACTGATTAAAAAACTTTATGGCGATGATTTCTTATCCCGTATAAGTGTATTCGAGTCGTCTACGATGCGAATTCCACTGTAAGATGGATAGCCGGAGAAATTAAATATGGCCAAAGACATGTTTCACGAAATTTCGACAAATAATTTAAATAATCGGAAAATGGTGCAAAGCGCAAACTTTTTGTCTATCCCCGATTTGTTTCTAAGGCGTTAAATGAAGACCAAGAAATTGCTCGCGTTGAACTCGCAAGGCCTTATTTTTCCCCTGTGTTTTTGTTACACGATAATGCACCTTACAGGATCGTGGCTGTTCATGAATTTTTAGCGAAAAACAAGTCTGTGTGCTCCAACATCTTCCCCGTTCGCCCGATTTATCTCCATGTAACTATCTCCTGTCTCCGCTACTCAAACTGGCCGCAAACACAAAGGAACGTTTTATGACAGTTTTACACAAATCCAAGTGATTTCGAAAACGAAAAGTGATTCCGGAATCCAAAATGATTCCGTAAAAAACTCCATGCTGGCATTGGTTAAACGTGACCAGCGGTGTATTGATGTGGAAAGGATGTGTTTTGAATAAAAACAAATAATTTTGGCAAAATAACTGTTTTTTTTTTAATTTAAACAGTTACGTTATTTTTCCGACATACTGTGTATGTTTACGTATCACGTATATAGCCTGTGAAAAGAAAGGTGATTATGCGAAATTAACACAAGATATATATATTATATATTCATAGTTTTCATTATATGTATCCAAAATAGATTCATAGTAAGTTAAAGTAACACTAGAAGTGATCGTAAAATCTGTTGGAACCTACCACAGAACACGCAGTCTGCCTAAGAGAAAAGATAACTAATAAATGAAATAAGCCAGAAATTAGCTATTTGCAATCTTAATTATTTTTTATTGGCTCCTTACAAGTCATTGCAATACTGGAAGGCACGGTAAAAATTTGTGAAGCCCTTTTACTTATTTATAGGCATCAGCTACGAAACAAACCTACAATGTAGTTTGAAGTCGTCCCTTAAGACTTTCTTTTTATCGCTAGTTTGTTTTAAGAATAATCAAATATTCCATGTAGTCAAATTAGGCAACTTCTGCTCGTAATATTACTATAATAAAGACAAAAGTTCCCCCTAATCTTTCAATAGGGGGACAAGGAGATGTTCATCAATGCTCTTCTATACACTTGTAAATACGAGGGTTGCTATTTATGTATGCGGAATTGGCAACAATGGTGTTGCTAGGCGCCATCTGATATATACATCGTAAAGTTTGACATTATTGAATGTATACATACTCAAAACGTTTTGTCATATGGACGCCATTTGTGCTGTTTAGTGACTTGACAAAGTTTAGTGAATCTGCCAAATGGAATTAACTCGCGAGAATTTACCTGCAATGAAGTGGATTATCTCAACAACTATGCATCGATCAACTCACTTCAACTTTTGGCGATGAATTACCATCTAAAATCACTCTATATCACTGGTTTAGGAAATTCAGTCGTGGCCGTCGTTCGCTCCCGGCTGAATTTAAAGAAGATCGTCCAAAATCGACTGTTGTGCTAGAAAACATTGATACTGTGCGCGAACTGACAAAGCAAGATCGTCATATGACATACTGTGAGATTGGAATCCCGGAGGGCAGTTCCTGTCCGTGAAGAATAAACTAGAAGACTGAACTAAAACAGAAGAAGCTATTGATGCGTTCAAAATACATGTTTTGGGGATACCTCAATCGGAATTGAAGAAGTGCTATAAAAATAGGTTCAAAAGTATGCATCGTATCGATCATCGCGAAGAATATTTTCGAAAAACCACGAAACCATTTTCAATGATAAGTATTCGTTTTTATTTACTATTCCGGAAACATAAATAGCAACCTTTGTAATCCGATTTGTTGGAAGTGGAGTAAAAAAATCTACCTTGCAATGGTAAATACCTTGTAATGGTAATGCAATGGTAACTTAATAAATCTTATATAATATACAATTAGATGGTATCCTAGTGGATTGGTGATTTGGTCCTAGTGATTTGGTTTAGTAGATTGGTATTTTATTGGATGATTTCAACGCCCAATTAGGGAAAGAAAGAAGGTACAAAAAAAACAGTCGGCAGTTTTCCCGCTCATAAATGGACCAACCATAATGGCAGAAGATTGGTTGAACTATTTTCGCAGTTTATTCTAAAAATAATGTCAACCTATTTTAAGAAAAAAATAAGAATACAAAAGACCATGGACATGCCCAAACACCTACATGGGTGAATTTCAAACTGACCATTGTTGCCATTTCGTACCCCAATTATAATGAGATTTTGAATGTTCAAGTTAGGAAAGGAGCTAACATAGACACGGATCATTACTTGACTAGAATCAAACTTAGCTTAAAACATCGAAATCTTATTTAAAAGAGACTACTAATCCCAAAGTTCGACCCTAAGAAAATAAAACCAACCCTAACAGAAGAGCTTGATAAACAACCAGCAAAGAACTGGCAAGAAGTGAAACAAAACATTATTAAAAAAATTATCAAAAAACAGCCCTAAAGTTGCTCCCTTTACAAAAACGTAAAAAATATCTATGGTGGGATGAAGTTTGCGAGCAAGCAGTATTAACCCGAAATAAAGCATTCAAACAGTCAAGAAACAGAAATAAAATATACCATCTTTTTGGGAGTAAGAAAAGAGAGAGCGAAGCTAATTAGAAAAACTAAAAGAAAATGAAAACAATCAACTTAATGAAATAGAAAAAGAGTTCCAAAAAAATAACACCCGAAATTTTTACAAAACATTTAAAACTATAATAACAGGCTATCAACCCCAAAGTCTTTGCTTTGGAAAGGAAAACGGACAATAATAACAAAACTTAATTTAAACGGCTTTAAATAACAAAGAAAATTGCAAAGAACTTGCCAAATATTTTGAACAACTACTAAACTGTCCTGAGCCCTTCAACAGATTACCGACACTAAACCCTAAACAAACAAACCTAGATTCATTACCACCAAATGAAATAATTAGGCAAATCAAACGACTTAAAAATAACAAGGCTTCTGATGAAAATGGAATCACTGATGAATTATTAAAATCCGCCGGTCCAGGTACAATCAAGGAAATTGATACAAAATTCTACAAGAAGTTTGGCGAACAGAACGGATTCCGGAAGATTGGAAAGATACTCTAATCCATCCACTTCATAAGAAAGAAGATAGAACGGTTGTATACAACTACAGAGGGACATCTCTTCTCCCAGTTTGTTACAAAATTCTATCTCAATGTCTACTAGACAGAGCACAGGGACAGTTAGAACTTAAAATTGGTGAATATCAAGCAGGTTTTCGACCGGGCAGATCCTGAATCTAAAATTGATCCTAAGACATCAAAAACTATACAATAAAAATCTCGTCTGTACATTTGTGGATTTCAAAAAAGCATATGATTCTATTAACCGCGAATATTTATTCCAAATCAAACCAGGTCAACCGGGTCAAAAGTTAAATTCATGGGTGACATCTCAGAACCTTATGAAATTAAAACTGAAGTGAGACAAGGGGATGGACTCTCGATACTCTTATTTAACTGTGTTCTAGAAAAAGTAATAAGTTTAAAAAGAAATTGAAATCCTAAAACAGCAGAAAAGGTACAACACCAAATATCCTTTGAAAAGACACAACACATGACCTGCAACAGGCTAAGCACTAAACCATTTCTAAAAAAAAAATATGGTAACATCAGACGAGTCTCTCAATTTAAAAATTTGGAAAACGGGTTCGAAAAAGCGGCCAGTAAGGGTAAATGTTAAAAAATGGAAACTGCATTGAAACTTATACAAAATATATACAACGAAAAATGCATATTTAAAAACACAAAACTGAGACATTACAACACAGTCATTAAGCCAGAATGTCTATATGGCGCAGAAACGCTCATTTTGAGTAGAAGGAAAGACATCGAGAAGAATGAAAAGACAAAAAGAAAAACCATTAAAAAAAATCTTAGGCCCCAAACAAATAAATAGCACAACGTACCGACTTCGAGAAAACCAAACGAAATCAAACAATACATAGATATACATAGATATACATAGCGATATGAAAAGACTTAAGTTAAAGTAAGAAGTCTTAAGTTTTCCGGACACATAAAACGGATGAATCCGAGTAGGCTAACTCGACAAATAGTTGATTTTATGAAAATAGGAGCAGAGCTAAAATAGAAACAATTAAATGGATTGCTTCAATTAAAGAGGACCTAAGATTAGCAAATATTACACAAGGTGAAATTTAGGATAGAAACTGTTTCAGACACGAGGTTAATGTTTGGGAGGTTGGCCAGAGAGATAAATGTAGAAAGACCGGAACAACTTGGTCTGACGAAAGGAAAAAAACTCATAATGAACGAATGAAATCAGTATGGGGTCAAAGGAACGCTAACAACAACAAACGCCTTTAACTGTACTGCGCGTGGTGCACTAGGGCCCATACGTGAATAAAAATAATATTATACAATATATCTTATAAATTATTGCAGTAAATCTTTTGCTTTCATAACATTTTTCAGTTACTAGTTAGTATATGTTTTCTTCATAATAAACTAGTTTTTAATAAATTTAAGATATTGCTAGATAATACTAAAATACGAGGGTAAAGTAAAAAAGTTAGATGTGAATGAAAAGTGAAATGTGAGTATTATTTTTTGATAAAAAATCGAAATATGTTTCATTTCCCTTTTACCTCGAATTATAGAGATAAATTTTAGCAACTTATTTGTGCCTTCCAAAAAGTATGATTTGTCGAACTCTGCAAAATATTTCCCTATTACCGTAATGATATCTTCATTTGATGTGAATTTCATTCTCGCCAGACATTTCTTCAATCATATTTGAAAAGGGAAAGTAAATACAGGGGGCCAAATAGGGTATTTTTGTATCAACCGTGTGGGTAAAACCCACTGTTTTAAATGTTCCTTCATATATGATGTGTAGTGATGAAGCCACGTTTCATCAACAGTTATGAATCACCGCAGAAACTCCTTTGGGTTGCGCTTATATATGTCTAAACAGCGCTGTGAAGTAACCACTGGATTCCGTTTTTGGTCCGCAGTAAGCCAAACCATGTTGCATTGCCCAAATGTTCATCTAGGTACGCATTCGTCAGAGATGATTATTATTTGAACAACCTCTCTAGCCTTTACTTTGCGATCGTTCAACAAGATATCATCGATTTTGTGGACCATTTCCACAGTAGTGCTTCAACGGGGCGTCAGAGCGCGGAGCGTGCTGGTTCGTTCCATAATAATTTTTAACTTTTCTGCTGTTTGTCAGATGACTTTTCTATGTGCAATATCAGCAGCAGGGCAATACCAGAAATATCGAACATATCGGCTTTCGAAGGCTAACAAAACAAAACTAAATATAATACTGATTAAAAATAGAGTTTAACTAGAAAGGAAGCTACGCTTCAGAAATGCAATCGCTTTTGGGACCGTAACGTCACCTATCGGAAAATTTTCTGTATGTTTACCCCTTCTCCTATTTTAGTATCATAATTAAAATACGTGTAGATATGATAAAATAAAATCCAAGAATTACTACATGACCAAAATCCAAAATCCCCCTGATCGAAAGTTTCCTAGATCACGTACTGTTGGCACATGTTTAGGTTTAAGGCTGTATAAGATGACTTTCTCGATGAGCCCGATAGTTACAAAAGGATTATTTTGACAAATTTTAGCCATCATTTAGGTGTTTTCTTTCTTTTATTCATGAACTTGATCACGAATTACCGTTACTACCCTCGCTGTTGTCAGAAAATCGTATGACTCACTGTCAAAACTATTAAATCAATTCAAGAGTTTTTGTAACAGCTCTTATTATTTGCACATGGTTCCATTGTTGTTTTATCCATACGCTCAAAAAAGCTGTATTGAATCAGTTTTTGTACACGATTTCTTGGTTAAAAAGCATCGTGATGCTAGACCCTCCTCCCTATTAGCCTGATTTGGAACCATGACATTTCTGACAATTCCCAAAACTCAAGTTGGTGATGAAAGAAAAGTTTTTGAATGGATTGATGCCTGAACTAAGCAGCTTCTGGCATTGAATTGACTCATAGGAATCCTGTTTTAAATTAAGAATAAATGACGAAAACTTTTGGTATTTCAATCCGTGTTATTCACATTTTTCTTTAGACAGAATGTGTATTATGTTAATGCAATTTGAAATAATTAAATTGCCTATCCATTTGACCTTACAAAAGCTATACTACGCCACACCATATAACCGATATATTTTTGTATTGGTATGTAGTTTCAAACATATATTTATCTTGCCAAATGTATCCCAAAGCCTTCTGCATCCGCCCATTCTTTTTCTATTGAAACAATTTTTATGGTGACACATCGATTCTCTTCAGACATCTGTCTACCATTAGGGCTCTGTGTCACGTGTTTCGTAACACAGAAGCATTTGGCAGCGTTGCCAAATTAAATAAAGTTTATTTTCATCTTTCAAATAAATATTCCCTTGTGATCCAATCGTAGTTTCATTCTCACCAGACAGTGACATGATGTTTTTCTAGCCCGTCCAGGCTAAAAAATTCGATTTCAGGATTAGAACTGTAAGATATATTAGAAAAACAACATTAGCAGGGCTGTCTGGTTAGTTAAATTAAAAACTAACATTAATTCAAACATGTCAGGAGTGGTTTATACTCAAAATCAGTAATTTTTGGTATTTTTATTTTTACTTTCTGGTCTTTATTTATACAAGGTCTTCCCATATAAATGACAATAACATCAACAACTCATTGGTAAGCAAGTTTGGAAACATTGATGACTAATATGTAAATATACTTTGAAATATTTCTTGTACATATTTTAAGATCTACAAGTGTCGTTCAAAAAATTCTTAGACTGGCAAAGAAAACACGAGGTTTTGGAGATTTAAAAAAAGCATTTACGACGCATGTGAAACTACTCTCGAGTTTGCAGCGCTCTCAAATTGATATACTAGTGAAGCGTAATGGTCATAACGGGTTTTCGTCGTTTCGCGCGAGTTCTTATTTTATCTCCGTCGAGATTAAACCCTTTAAAATAAAGTACTCTGTTTAGGTACTATTCAATTTTTCAAAACTTTTTTGCTTTACTAAATCGCTACAAACAAGCAACTAAACACACATGTCTGAAACTTCACAGTGCGCCCTCTAAAAAATTATACTTGACAAATATCATAATCATTTTGGCTATATTTGCCCAACCTCTGTTAGGCCAGCAAGTTTTCGATCAACCCTCCAAATTAGCGTCTTGTCAAGTCAGTTTTTTGTTTTTTAATCTAAAATATCTTATAAGTCTCCAATTATCAAGCGCAGGCAAATGAGGATATTGGAGGTTGACCTTGGAGGATATTGGACCTTGGATATCCAAGGTGGTATTTTATAATAGGTGTTTTGGTAAATAATGTCGATTTTGCTAGGAGATGGCGTAAATAATACATTTGTTGGTATAAACTAATGACGTCTATGGAGTTTTGGAGGGTAAACTTACACCATCAAAACTTAATTCGTTATTAATTGTCATTGTGCAAAAAAAAGTTTTTCGTAGGTTTGAATATGTCAAATTATGTGCCAGAAAACGTTTTGCTGGGAAGTTTAATAACCTTCTTTCCTTTGAAGAAAACAGTTATTGAAAGTTATTGATTGTTGGTTTAAGCTTATGATAAACATGCTCAAACTCAAAAAACTTGTGAACGATGGTTTAAACGTTTTAAAAGTGATAATTTTGATATAAAAGACAAGGATCGTCCAGGATAGCCGAAAAAGTTTGAAGATGCAGATTTGCAAGCATCGTTGGATGAGGACTCAGCTCATACATTGAAACGATTGTCAGAAGCATTGAGTGTTGCCCAATCCACCATTTCCGAACGTTTACACGCATTGAGAAAGATCCAGAAGGAAGGAAAATGGGTTCCATATGAATTGAAGCAAAGGCGAAAAACCACTGGTGAAATTTTGCTTGCCAGGTAGAAAAGAAAAGGTTTTTTGTATCGAGTTGTGACAGGTGATGACAAGTGGATCTATTTTGACAACCCAAAGTGCAAACAATCATGGGCAGACCCAGGCCAGCCTTCAACATCAGAACCAGTGCGCAATATACATAAAAAGAAGACTTTTCTGTGTATTTGGTGGTATAGTAGGGGAGCCGTGTTTACGAAATTTTATTCAATTTACTCAATCCTACAAACACGCAACCAAACACACATGTCTGAAATTTTACCGCAAGTCTTCGAAACAATCATACTTGACAAATATCATAATCATTTGGCTATATTTGCGCAACCTCTGTCAGTGAGGCGCAACTGCTGAAACGATTTCTGCCGATCGATATCGACGAAATTGAATCGAGCAATGAGGGAAAAACGACCAGAATACACCCAAAGAAACGATAAACTCATTTTTTCGACATGACAATGGTCGGTCCCATGTTGCAAAATGCGTAAAAACTATTTGGAAAACGTTAGATGGGACGTCCTACCCCACCCCCCGTATTCACCGGATTTCGATTAAACAGCACATACTTCCAGAACTACATTTTCATTCTTACGAAGAAATGAAAATTTTGATTGGTTGACGCTTGATGAATGGTTGATCTCAAAAAACCAAAAGTTCTTTTGAACGGAATCCACGCTTTGGCAGAAAGATGGGAAAAAGTAATTACTAACAATGGTCAATACCTTGACTATTAAACCCTCAAGAGAAGCACTGGATAAGGGATACCCAGGGGTGAATTAAAAGTGTTTTTCACTTGCAAATGGTCACGTTAAGGGGCTGACTTTGAGTGGAAGAAAAAATGTACTATGCCTTCTACAGATCCCCATCATAGTCATCTTAAGAAGACTAACTATACATACTACTTAAGATGACTAACTACTATATACTAACAAAAATATAAGCGACCGTAGTCAGTATATGCCACCCAGTGCTGTTGTTGTGTCAGTGTTTTGTGAATAAATAAAAACCGTTAAATAACCTTTTTGCACAAGTAGTGTCTTTTTTTCGATCTTGACACAGTTTGTGGTAAGTAAATCATAAGTATTATATTTTCTATAGTATTTTTATTGAAAACTTTGATTATTTTTTTTTACATTTATTTATCGGTTTCTTCCATTTTCTATTTAGCTCAAAATTAAAACGCGTTCTCGTACTCGCAGTGCGGCTGAAGTAGAAGCGTTTATGAGCTAGCTGATATTTTCGACGACAAATAGAGTGAAAGCGAGACCGAATCGGTTTTTGAAGAGCATCATACCAGTGAACTTTACCTAACTAAATAAATATGTTTTTTTAAATTAAGCCAAATTAGGTAATAAGTATCTGAAATTACATTCCCCTTTTAAATGCTGAAAGAAGGTTTTTATCTATTAATTTCACCTAGATATGATAGTTTTCGATGATATTAGGAATACTATTATTTTTTGGAATATTCTATAGATATAGCCTTTTTCTATACAGATTGGGAAGGTAATTTATTTTGTTATGAAAATAAACGCTCAAATTTTGCGAAAAAATCGACATTATTAACTGAAACACCTATTACATTGCTGAAAATAGCTGACTAAAGTTTCATTTCATTTCGCTTATTAAGTTAGATATTATAACTTTTTTGTAATTTGTTGCTAATTTTTCAATTTTTTCGAAATTGACTAGTTTAACGCGGAAACAACTTGCATTCATTTTGTCTAGAAAACTAAATCTCATGTGAAGAAAATGTTAAGAAAATATTGCGGCGATGAAGCTATGTAAAAAAAAATGTTTACAAGTGGTATAAGGACAGGTTTTTGGTGTGGCTTATTCCTGTTCCCCTATTGAAGAAACCACTTCGTGGACGATGTTTTAACCCCATAAAAGGTATTTGAGTTTGCTGGCTACTTCCAAGGAAATACCAGAAGCCGAGTATAAAAACTGTTTAGAAGACTGGAAAATCGTTGGAATAAGTATATTGCAATGAGAGGGGATTACTCGAAATAAGACAAAATAAATTTGATGGATGAATAAACACTTTGTGTTTTACTTAAAAAGTCACTTTAGTTTTTGATCATAGCAGTATCATACCATAGTAAGGTCACATAACAGCTTGCAAATATTTTTATAAAATATAAATAATATGATGCCACTACGAAATGTTGGAGATAAGGTTAAACTATATTAGATACACAAAAATGTGTGGCATTCGTTTAAAGAATGTATACAAGAGTGTTCTTTTCAGGCTATTTATAAAAATTGTGAATTAAACGATGATTGAAAGAAAATAAAACTGCATTAAATATAAAAATTATGCAAATCTATGTATAGTATGGTCTATATATACCCTTCATATTGATTACATTTTGTACCGCTTATATCTTGTTATTTATCGACTATATACATATATTAATAAAAAGATGGTGTAAACGTTTTCAGAAACCCCGCGAAAAAAATATGTCTAAATATAAGATGAATCATAAATCTCTTTTGATCGATCCATATCAGGTTTCTATAAATATTCGGATATTTATCTCACAAGTTCCAAAAATAAACGCACGAAATTTCAAAACCTCTTATATTAACACACAGATTGTTGTTATTGGGATGCATAAAGTCAAAAAATAAAAGTTACTTTAGTAGTAACTGAGGGCACTTGTTCTTCCCAATTTTGTCAACAAATCATAGATTGGAAAATTAAAACTACCAGGAAAAATTAATGATCCATTAAACAAGATTCATTATCTTAATGTAGTGGAATTTACCTGACAGATATTTTCAAATATTATGCAGTTATTAATATAAATATAAACAGAAAGGTTAAATATTTTCATTTAAAAATAGATTGTTGGTTTACTGAAAGATAATTGTGTTACTGAAAATGGTATATCCAAAATCTACATTATCATAACAGTTTATAAATTGTGTGACGTGATAACAGGCAAAAAGCAATTGACAGGAAAATACCATACTCGACTCCCACAAAAGACTTTTGCTCCAATAAGACAAGATCAAGCTTGACGAACAAGACGGACACTGTACCATCAGATTAACATTCGTTTAGGGTTTTACAGAACTGTCTGAATGATGTAAACTAAGTAAGCATTTAAAATGCTTAATGGTGTACAAAGTTTTGTTACAGACAAAGAGATGTGGTCAAATTGGTCAAACTAACACATACGAGGTGTATAAGTAAAATTATGAGACTTCAATGTAGTTGTCTTGGAACTCTGGAGACGGTTTGTCCACTTTTCATAGCAGTGCTGGAACTCAGATTTTGGAATCACCGGCCAGCTGAAGCCGGTTACGGCTTTTTCAATGTTCCACAATGTCCTAAAATTGTAGCCCTCGAGGTGAATTTTTAATCTTGAAAAGAGTAAAAAGTCACAAGGACTCAAACCTAATGAAGAAGTAATCTGCAGAGTCACAGTGATGTTTTTACTTGAAACCATGAGACACCTTATGGACGATCCTCTGGCTATCAAGAAAACAATTCAGTATGCTATTCTTTTGATTTTTAATTTGCTCAGTTTGGTTTTTTGGCCGTGGTGCGGTTGCAATGTGCCATTCCAGGTACTGGCTCTTCGTTTCCGGGTCGTATTCAAGATCCAAGTCCCGTTACCAGTAATGATAAGTTCCAGAAAATAAAAATTGTTTTCTATCCGCCTCAAAAAGTCAGGATATGTTTCCCTCCTGTTGTACTTTTGATCATGCGAAAGGTTTTTTTCGGAACCATTTCCATGCAGATTTTCTTCATCCCCAATTAATTGGTCAAAATCTGTCAAATGATAGTGTGAGTCAAATTCAACTCTTCTCCGATCACAGAATCTTCGGCCGTCAACCAACGATCAGAATGTACAATATCTTGGATTCTGTAGACATTTTCATCACTTAATGCAGTCCTGCCTTTCGCTGACAGATCTATCTCCAACGGGCTTCGGCCTTTCGAGAATGCCTTAAACCATCTGAAGACCTGGATCCTCGACAAAACACTGTTTGATAACTCACGAGCGGCATCAATCGCTTTTTTTAATAATGTCTTAAAATTGTCTTAATTTTGCGATTTTTACCACTTATTTTAATGTTTTACTGAAACTCATTGATTAAATATTTCGCTGTGGAATCCTTTAATACTGAAGAAGGGATGCTCTTTATTCGAACAAAAGTTTGAAATGGGACTAAGCCTCCGAGGAGTGAAGTATAATCCTTTATTTATAAACTACAGAAAAAAAGGTAAATACTTTTGTTACACTCTAGAATAAGAACCAAAATTTTGGTTTATGCCCATTTAAGTACTATGCCAGTTTAAGTGTACTTAATGTACCATTTTAGTACTATTTCTAGAGCAAAAATTAGGCTTTTTAAAAAAATAGAGGTACTACCGTTCATATGTATACTAATCTCCCTGACCGGGAGATTGACATCTATAATCCAATGACTCGGAGGTTAAAATGCAACATCGTTTGTTGTCATTAGTAGCTGAAGGGGTGATGCTTCTAGAAGAGACTAAATTGCGTGCTATATTTCAAGAAACAAGATTGTAAAATACCCTTAGTCACGCCAGTTCGAGGCTGAATAAGGCCGGATGCCTTCTGAGAGGTATTCTATGTTGGTCACTCACCAATAGGCAGGCTCTCTAGGAACTTAAGGTTAAGTGCAAACTAAAAGAGTTGTAGACTAACTCAAGTTAATCGGTAGTTGATAACCGCGGTTCTGAACCCTCAGTAAGCTGCAGGACCAGTGAACAATAGTCGAAGATGCTGATGTGCCTGTGATCCCAAATTATTTGTATTTGTACTACAGTATATTTCGATATCTTGAAAGCAAACATTATCATGGTAAACATTAACTAGTCATAATCTTATATATATATGAAGAAATAACTATTTTATAATTAAATATCTGCAAATTCCCATTTTACAGTTCAGGTACAGGAACTGAATAAAGAATTTGATTTTGGATTGTTTTTACTATGATCACTGCGTGACATGAATAGAAATAACACATAAGTTATTTTTATTATAGAAATTTAAGTTGCCACTCTGCGTTTGCATCTTTAAGTAATTTTTATAAATCCACGCAAGTCACATTTATATTGCGAAAAGAATCATGCCCGCCAGTTCAAATAAATCAGTGTCAACTTCCCAAAGCCAACGATACCAAGTACCTTGGTTGGCGCCTTAACGGACTGCTTACGTGGAAGAATCAAATCTTTAACAAAAGTAAGCAGTTCGGTCTTAAGTTCAATCAGATGCAGAGGCTCATTCGAAGCAAGTGTCTCAACTATCGTTTGAAAATATGATTATACTGTATTAGGTGATTCTGAAACCAATATGAAGTTACGGAACCCAGCTTTGGGACACCGTCACCAATAGCAATATTCAGATACTCCAGCGTTTTCAAAATAAAGTTATGTGTGCCATTGTTAATTCATCATATTATAGCAGGTGTGGCGGTTAATAATGTTTCTTAAAAAACACAATTTGGGAAAAAGAAAAAAAATGGTTTGTTCAAAGCATGCGATTGTGGGTGCCCGACCAGAAAAACCGTACATCTTTTGAGGTGGTCCAGTCATCAAGCCATTCTTTGACATCTCCGTAATTGTTGAAGGGTTTTATGGAAATTGCGTTAGATATCGATGAAAATAAGTGGTAGTCAGAAGGGGTCAAGTTTGTTCAGTACGGCGGGTGGGGCAAGACTTCCCAGCCAAGTGCCGAAGTGATGTCTCTGACCATTTTCGATCACTGCACGCTTCAAATTGATCATTTGTTGCCCCTAGGAAACAGTATTAACTGTTTTACCTGGTTTCAGAAGCTCATGGTACAAGACACTCTTCTGATCTCACCAAATGCACAGAATTACCTTCTTTCCAAAGCGATTCGGTCTTGCGTCGATGTTGATGATTGTGGGTCCACCCATAATTGTCTGCGTTTTGAATCTTTGAAATATATACATCGTCTCCAGTCACGATCCGATGCAAAAGTATCTCTTTCATACTGAGAAAGCAAAACTTCGCATATCGTTTCTTGCTTTTCCATTTACCTGTCGTTCAGTTGATGTGGTTTCCAGGTTCCTGCCTTCTGGATCTTTCCCATAGTATGCAAACGATCACAAATGGTTTAGCGACCAACATTTAACCTCTCTGCCATTTGTTATTAAGTTTGCATATCGTCTTCTTCCAACAATGCTTGCAATTCGGTATCTTCAAATTTGTTTGATTGACCTGGGCGTTCTTTGTCTTTCGAGTCTTTTCAAGTCGAAAATCACAACTATTGAATTGTTTAAACGAACGCCCATAAGCATCTTGCATTGGAACATTGTCACCGCAAGTTTCCACAAGAATACGTTGGCTTTCACTCGTGTTTTTCTTTTAATTGTACAAGAAAAGCAGTACGTACCGCAAATGCTCTTTATTTGGCTCGAAACTCGACATGTTTACCACACAAAAAAAATATGACGCTAACTCGAAATCGTTTTAACATGAACGAATGACGTTTTGAAATGTACGGTCATAGTAACAAAATGACATAAGAAATTAAACTATGAACCGACCCTTCTTTGCAGCGCCATCTTTAAAAAAAATACAATTTTTAACCACCAGACCTGGTATACCTAATAAAGTCATCCATCAAGGAAGTGATTTCTGTGGTCTGTGATAAATATATCATGATAGAATGTTAGCACACTATAATGTGGTGGCCGACCAAGTATTTGAAAAAATGTGTACTTTCGGACTTGTCAAATAGATTTACTTAGAGACTTAAATTTTATAATTAGTATTAGTTTACATATAATACACTGAACTACTTATGGTATGTTAGATAAGTAGATAATTGGAACTATTCCACACATGTCTGATTGTATTATACCAATAGCTCATTGCCCTGTAAGGGTAGATTGTTATTTTTTTTTTGCTGAAGTATCTATGCAAAATTGCAATACAGAGTGAAAAGTTGAAAAGTTTGTATAATGCATGCTCAAAAGAAAGGAGTTATTGGTTGAAACGCGTCTTTTAATAATGACTCTCTATGCCACTGGTAAAAGTATAGTTCGGTCCTAAGACACTGGACTATAATATAAAAAATATTATATTAATATTATCAAATAAATATTGATCGATCGAAATTGCACAATAACCCAGTAAGAGAAATAAAAGAAACACAGCATCAGAAATTGTAGTCGGAAATAATATCATTCATCGTAAACCAATTGACGGAACAACAATGAAATGAAGCTTAGGCGAAGCTGGTTTGAGTGGAAGAATTGGTGCGTGAAAACCGTTGTCAGAGAGACTAAATAATCAACTGCAGTAATAGAGCATACAAATCGAACGCTGGAGGACTGGAAAAAATTACTGTGGAGCGATTATTCGTAATAGGAAACTTTTGATTTATCCAGAAGAAGGTTCATCCTACGACCGATTAATGATGAGACCAAAATTAACATCAAAGAAAGCGCTACAAAATAATTTTAGAAGTGAAGGCCATTCTATCTATGATACAAATATTTGAAAAACACTTCAATACTATATAATGAATACACACAGCATGACGGGAAAATAACGGAATTTTTTTAATTTAAACAATTCTATTATATATAATCTGAACGCTATATATCTCCTTTATAAAACGAAACTACCATCACTAGAATCCATCAATGAATTGTCAAATTATAGAGCTTAAAGTGACAGTACCTTTTGTCAAAGAGCTAATATTAAATTATGTTTCAATCTCAGTAAAACGTTTACAAAAATATTTGAATTGATAAAAAAAAGTTTATGGTGATGATTGCTTATCCTATATACGTGTGTCCGAGTGGTATAAGCGATTCCAGGACGGTCGTAATGCTTTGGAAGGTGATCCAAAGCCAGGCCGACCAAAAAATATAAATCGCGATGAGTTGGTGGAAAAAGTGCGTGAAATAATAGTCGATGAGAATTGGATTGTGAGGGAGATGGCGAAGGAGTTAAAAACGATCAAAAACATGATTCACGAAATGTTGACAAATGATTTAAACAAACGAAAGGTCTGTATTCGATTTGTTCCTCAGGCCTTAAATGAGGATGAAGAAATTAAAAAGCCTGATGGAATTGTATATACCTACAATCTATTGCAATTGGCGATGAGACTTAGTGCTTCAAGTATGACCCTCAATGGAGAGATTGTGGATGAAAATCGTTCGAGTGAATACCAAATATCGAGCGCTAGGAAGTTAGTTTTTGTTACACGATAATGTACATCTCACAGAATCGTTGCTCTTCGTGAATTTTTGACGAAAAACGAAGCCTGTATACTTCCACATCATCCGTATTCGACTGATTTATATCCGCGCGACTGTTTCTTGTTCCCGAAAATCAAACTGACTATGAAACGAACGTTTTATGGAGGTGTTACTCAAGTTCAAGAAGGCGTGATGAGAACCATTTAGGCGAGTCCAAAAAACTACATAAACAACTCTGGTTCAACGCGCCCAGTGGTGTATTGATGCGGAAGGGATGTATTTTCAATAAAAATAAACAATTTTGGCAAAATAATTAATTTGTTGTTTTTTTAATTAAAAAGTTCCGTTATTTTTCCTATATACTGGGTATTTAGAACAAATAGAACCCAAATGAAAAGGTATGAATATGAAGTGGCCTCATCATACTCCAGTCTCACTAATAAAGGATTGGCCAGTAAGAGTGCCAGAAATTTAAGATGAGGTACAAAAGTTTAAGATAAGGTACCTTTTATTTTATCTCGAAGAACAAATAACATTATGCTTTGAAAATGATGTTAAAATTGTTGATTACTCTTTCACTCATATCGCGTGGTATATTTTCAATGGCGGCCTGAATGTTTTGTTTAAGGTCAAGAATTCTAAGGGGTTTATTTCTGTAAACCAGCAATTTAATATAAAAACTAATCCAAGGGCATGAGATCGCATGGGTTTGGTGCCCTGTTGACATTATCGCGTCCAGGAAATTTTTCTTGCACTAATCCTGCAGTTACGTTTGTTCATAAACCCATTAAGCCAGACGTGCGCTTCATCCCCAAAGTGGGGATCGCCTTCCAACTGGTCTAGAGCCCAATTCGCGTATCGTCTATCTTTTCATGGTGAATTGTCACGATATACTGAACACACTGAAATTTACATTTCAGTTAGTATTACCGCTATTTCGTTTCAAAGTTCTAACACTCTTAATAGTAATCTGTTTAGAACTTCTGTTGGAATAGCTGGACCGACAGATATGACAATTTGCTTTGACATCAAAATAAACCCTTCAAGAACTACTACAATCTGCAATAAGAATTACACTGCCAACAATAGCAACATTGTTAAAAATCATACCTAGAATATATCAGGTTATAATACAGTGGGTTTCCAAACTATTGGGGACAGTAAGCAATTTTTGAAAGGTGTAGGTTTAAGTGAATTATTAGAACAAAACCTTTGCTATTATTAAAATGTTTTTTTTATCCGATATTTCTTTTACCGCTGAGTGTCGGGAGGTTTTTTGGATGCCTATATTAAGGCCCATTCAAATATTTACCACGATCGACGCCACTTCAGTTATCTTCAACTGAAGTTCGACGCGATGTGGCTCGCCCTTGAGCTTACTTAAATGTTATTGCTCTGAATTAAATACTGTAATGCCAATACTAATATTTAGTTTATTCTAGACCTCAGTATATCTTCACTTTTTTGGTTCAAACAATGATAATCTAATTATTTCAAGGTCTCCCTAATAATTTGGCAATCCACTATACAATCTAGAGATAATCTTTAGGGTGAAGTGAAAAAAAAAAACGAATGGATTTTTTTTATAATAGCGGGCAAAAGTTGTGTTTGCTATTTTGTAATATTTTACTGTTTTTATTTTTGATATCATTTTTTTTTAAATTATTTAATTTTTTTTTAATATCTAATACTTATCAAATTCTCAAATATTTTAATTTTTAACTAAAAGTAAGGATAGGTAGACCTAGTATATCTCAATGGTAAGTTAGAACATCGGTTCATATTACGCATGTAAAATATTTTGAAACTTCCCGATGACGTTAAAATATATTAAAAACATTGTATTTCACATAATTCTCGTCAAAGTTAATTACTTGCTATATTTAATATAATGGAATTTAGTGTAAGGCAAGTGTTTCAAATCGGAATTCAGGAAAACTTGTACATTCAAGATGGGTCACAACTAAGAGATGGGTCACAAATAAAGATCCATCGGTGAGCTTAACTATATTAACGGAATTCATTAAGGACGTAGATGCTCCAATGTAGTCTTTCATAAAACCAAAGCCTAAAGATGGCGCAAGACATCTTTTCCGCTGTCTCGGTATCTAGATAAAGAATTTCGAGATATTGTTGACGCTGTGATCTCCAACGAAACGGATTCTTTGCCCACCACAAAAACATCCTTCTCAGTATGATATCCGATAACAGGATCCACGTGCGAGAACTTGGGCTTCGCCGTATTCTAAAGGCAAGAAGTTTAACGTTAGAAAAGACATCTCCTAATAAGGTTAGAGTGTATTCTAAATTTTGACGCAAATGAATATTTTGAACTAATCAACTAGCAAAAGCTAACAAAACTACCTATTCTCTCTCGAGTTTCCACTGAAGATATTCGAATATTTATTAACAGCCCTGACTTACAACCAGTTCCTCTTGGGAAGTATCCGTGTCACATGCAGTGTGTAGAATGATGTGTTAAACTTGTCACTGAGGCTTCCGCACCCGTTTGCGGAAGAGATGAAATGGATGGATTCATAAGAGCACGAGTTGATTCCAAGACGACTATGCCTTACTTTAACAATACTTCAGAATATGTCATCAAGAAGTAGCATATTTTTTAATTTATGGGCAACAAAAAAATGGTAGGCAATCATGGGAACTGCCGACAGAAGTGAAAACTTGAAACGTTGGAATAGCGGTTTTTTTTAAACTTTTTTTTGAATTTTTAAATTAATGATGGTAATAAATAATAAAAATATTAGCATATTAAGTACTCACTCTTGTACTGCACAGTGATTCTAAAATTAAACAATTAAAATAATGATTATCTAAAACACAATTTAATTTAAAACACATTAAAATACATTTAAAACACAATTGGCGTCGCCAATCTGACGCAACACGTCACTAGCATGTCGGTGACGCGAACCCATAAGTTTTGCCCCTACCGAAAATAGTTTTCAGATTAAATATCTAATTATTTGTTCTACTATACCTTCAAACCAAACAAAGAGAAGCATATTTAGAACAGGCTGATTGAGGTATGTATTGTAATCCAGAAGTAGAATAGCAGAGTTTTTTTGCTTGTAAATATCATGAAAATTACACAAAATTGAGACATTTTCAAGGTCGCTGTGGAGACAGATAAGGTCAAACCATATATTTAAAAAAAAAAATTATAGTGTTTTGTAGTACATTAGCCAGCTTTTATGTGCTAGTATATAATTATTTACGTGACAAGTGATATTTTACTTTTTTTTTATGATAATACTAAAAATCGTAAAATTAGAACATATTCAAGGTTCAAATTTTAAACAAATTTCACCAAAATTCTTGGTAGTGCGTTAGGCAACTTTTTTGAGATATTACATTTTGATACTTGAGAAATAAAAATAAATTGAGCTTTTTCGCTCCACCCTAATAATCATGTCAATGAAAGTAACATTGATAAATGAGTAACAATGGTTTTAACATTGCTATTAAACATTTTAAATTATTTTATATGGCCATAAAAAAATAGTTATTAAATGTGGTTTCGGTATTTTTCAAAAATGGTCTTAAAGAAGGTTGTCTAAAAAAAATAGTTATTCAGCATGGTTTTTGTATTTTCCAAAGATCGGAAAGTTGTCTCTTTTTAAATTGTCTTAAATACTAAAACTTTTTCTGTCATCATGTACATAGCTTATTTAATTTAAACTAGTTAGTGATGAATTATACCATTCTTAAATTTCTTTTCACTTCAATTTATATCCCTCATTGCTCTACTTGAAACCCTCTATTTATTTACCAATTTAAAATAATTAAAACGAAAAGAAGCGGCAAATGATAAACGTTAAAAATATGCCACCGAATGGTTTCTCATCTTCGTTAATACGCTAGATGCGGAAGCTCTACATTATCCGACAAATGTTTATTTTTTTATCCTTCTTATGTCGCGCTTAAAACATCCAATAATAGGTCTGATTTTGCTCTAACGCGCATTAACCTACATTCTCTCATATTTTTGTTTGTTTTTTCTCCGCGGGCTGTGTGTTTGTATACCGTTACAGCTCTAGGGAAGGTGACGGTCGAAGAACTGCTGCCAGCTGCCTAGTGGGCGGACGCTAGACTATATCAAAAGATGGGGTTATTTTCCAATTATTGTTCCAACGAGGTAGACAGTGTAGATAACAAGGTCATTTTATAAAATAAATCTAGAAACATTATATTGTAGTGAAAGTTGTTTATATCGCCTTTTTTAAACCGATTAAGGGACAACAATTGTAAAAACAAAAGAAAAAAAAAGTTTTGGGGTTAGAGGCGCATCAGCAACTGAAAAGGCTATTTAGTGACTGGACCTACAGCTTAACGTGGGTTCCGAACGACGATCATCAGCTACTGAAAACCCCGGTCAGCACCGCCCTCGGGCTATCAACCCTTGGTTTTGTGCTTAACCGAAAGTATCTCAAGAAGCCTACCGACTGGCGAGTGACCAACGTAGAACACCTCTCAGAAGGCATCCGGCCTTACCCAGCCTCGAACTGGCGTGACTGAGGGGTGATTCCTTGTCAGATTTTACACTCTTACCTAGAAACATTCACAAGAATTTTTTGTTTTTAGAAAAACTTTTTTGCCTAGAACGGGAATCGAACCCGCTCCACATTAACTGCCGTATCGTAAGGCTGTCGCCTTAGACACCACAGCTAATATGGCTCCAAAAAACAAAAGAGTACCGCGAAACTAGTACCTATAAAAATTGTCCAGGGTGAGCCAATAAATTTTGAAACTAATAAATCCGTCTCTCGTGCAAAACGAGGGTGAGAGGACAGTGGATGTTTAAGATCAATGGTCGGAAATATAACCGCAATGGGTCGCTTCAAAGGTCTGAACGTACATTATTTGAACATGTTTACTCAACGTATTTTTCTCTCCAGAGAGCTTGATTGCACAACATTGAACAGCGTCCTAGTGTAAATTTCATCAAGATCTAGGTAAGAAAATTCGAAAAATCTGAACGATTCTTCTCTGAATAAGTTGGGGGAATTTGTTCAAGGCGCTCAGAAATGGCTCGCGCCATTAAGCTGGAAATCGGCTTCAATCAGAAGCTCTATTTATTTTCTATTTATTACTCTATTTAATTTACTGAAAGTGAAGTGAAGTGAAGTAACTGCTAGATGTGAAGAGTGCCAGCGACGCTAAGAGATATATCTCGATTAATAGGTGTACCCATAACTATTGTTATATTTTGATACCTCACAAAATTTCACTTTATGTCAAAGTTGCGGATTTCATTTCCAATATAATTTCCACCATTATTGACAATCTGCGTCCATCTTTCTGACAACCTTTCTATTCCCTTTTTCTAAAATGAGGGTGATTATAAAGTAAAATAATCTTTGAGTGCAGTTTTGATAGCTGTCGCAGTAGGGCATTTTTTCCACCAACAAAATGTTCCATATACCTGAAGAGTTGATAATCTCACGATGCAGCATGAGGAGGGGGAATTCGGTGGGCACTATGAGGGTCTTTTTGTACTGTCATGCTGTAGAATAATTTCGATTAAGGAACTTAATGGATGGACGTTTTGGAATGCCATTGTGAGTCTCCCAAGCAACGCATACTATGTAATACTATTTAGCACTATGAATTCATTAAGAGTAACCTTATCAAACTCAACAGATCTTCCAGGTTTGATATTATCCAAAAGATTGTAATCACCGATGATCATATTACAAACGATGGTCGTTCGAAAAGTTTTCTCACTGGCCCAAAGATGCCACAAGTATAACAAAATGCCTATGATAATTGTGAAGTAGCTGATAAGCTACAAAGTTTCTGACGTGTACATTAGCTGATTGTTTGTGGCAATGGATTAATACAAGTTTTAACATAATAAAATTTAAGTTCGAGTTATAAAGTACTTATGATATAATATATATATATATATATATATATATATATATATATATATATATATATATATATATATATATATATATATATATATATATATATATATATCTATATCGTAACGGAACCGTGGAGGGAAATATTACAGAAATCTTTCACCCTTGTATGTATAACATCTACATATATATATATATATATATATATATATATATATATATATATATATATATATATATATATATATAGTAACGGAACCGTGGAGGGAAATATTACAGAAATCTTTCACCCTTTCTCCACGTGGTGCCACCGATCGCCTTCGCCGAACTGCTTTCCTTGCGTTCGTCTAGAGCTCGGCTGATGACGGATGAAAGGCTAGAAACCGGTCCCGAGAGACACGTGACGTCGCATAGTTGACAGTTCGGCGAAGGCGATCGGTGGCACCACGTGGAGAAAGGGTGAAAGATTTCTGTAATATATATATATATATATATATATATATATATATATATATATATATATATATATATATATATATATATATATATATATATATATATATATATATATATATACGTATATATGTGTTTATATATGTGTATATATGTGTATATATATATATATATATATTATATATATATATATATATATATATATATATATATATATATATATATATATATATATATATATGTATATATGTATGTATATATGTATATATATATATGTATATATGTATATATATATGTATATATATATATATATATATATATATATATATATATATATATATATATATATATATATATATATATATATATATATATATATATATATATATATATATATATATATATATATATATATATATATATATATATATATATATTATATATATATATATATATATATATATATATATATATTATATATATATATA